>OY728158.1:1340685109-1341427609 GCA_963277665.1 Viscum album | reverse complement strand
CATAATATTGTATTATTAAATGATATTTATTATAATCAGCATTGGCGAATGTCAAGGAATTAATTATTCCACATGGGGGTTTTTAATAAGAGTCAATAAAATAAATAAAATGCGTAACACGTTTATTTATTGTCATAAATCTAAAACCTCAATCCCAATTATAAATATCCTCACAACCCCAAATCTTTTCCTACACAAGAGAATCATTTTTCACAACAATTCTGGAGAATTCCTTCAAGGCCGAAAGAACCTCTTCCTCCAAGAACTCTCTCAATACCAAGAGAGATTCTCTTCCATTGGATCAAGACGATCTAAGGCGGACAACACAAGAAATGGTTTCTCCATGATAGCACCCGAGACTCCTTTGGCGACGTCCAATGATACAAGGTGCACATGTGGATCACCGCTAGAGGAAGTATACCCTTGTCTTCTATGACGCAACGACGTATCACATTGGAACGTGATCAGAAATATCAATGAAGAAAGAACACCAAAAGTTACTTCTTCTCAATTCATTAAATTAATAATAATCAACCAGTAACGATCCTACTTTGCTGTTCCAGGACATTCCTTTTCATTGTCTATCTCTATGATTCAATCTTTGGAGAGTGGCATTTATCGTTGTATTGATCCCGGATTGATCATTATTAATGACAAAATGCCAAGTGGGCATATCCACCCACGCTCTTCCGTTGTTCCCGAAACCATCATATACTACCCTATGGAATGATATATCATTAAAATCTTTATTTCAATAATATTTTAATCTTAATTTAATTTATCATCTCCATATCATTATGATTCAAAGTTACAAATGTTTTAACAACTTATTGTTGCAATATCATTGTGTTTCGAGATTTTTTGTGATTATGATTACATTTATGAAATATTATAATACATATTTCAATAACTCCCATTATTTTTCTTATCCTATGGTTATTAATTTTTTCTCTATTTATTGGTACCATTTTCCCACTCATTGGTTCTTAAGATAATTAAGAATGAGTTTTTAGTGAAAAAAAGATGCGTTTCTCCCTTCAGTCAAAAATTTGTTTTATTCAAAAAACCATATTTTCTAGAAAAAATTCAAAACTATTTTCCTATGATGTATAAAATACATATTTACTCACTTTTTAACTTATTAAAAATTATTTTTAAAATGAATTTCTATTTCTTGTTTTCGATCAATGAACTTTTTTAAACATTTTCTAGTGAAAAAGAAACATTCAGCATAAACCGATTTACCCATCATCATTTCCATGAAGATTAATTTGAATTTTTGAAAGGATATTTTTATAATAATCATTCCCCAAAAAGTAGTTAATTTAATAAAAATAAATTATTTTTAAAATGAAATAGTTTTCACAATTGATTTATATATTTTTCAAATCTTCTATTATACTTTTTAAAGGATATTTTTAATGGAAAAATGTTTTCAAAATGTTTATGTTATAAAAATAAATTTTCAATTAAGAAAATATATTTTCTAAAATAAATTTTTTAAATAAATTTTCATGATACCTGTATAGTTTTTCAATTTGGTTTCAAGGAAAATTATTTTGATAATGTTATATACTTTAATTATTGATTTTCAAAGAAAATTTATGTCCCAAGTTATATTTAAAAATCCTTCTCTATATAAGATGATATCCTTTGATATAGTTTATTATTTACTATGATTATGATCCAAGGACAAAATTATTATTCTTTATTTGAATGGTTTACAATTAGGATTAAAATTTATTTATGAAACCCATTTATATTCTACGTGTTATAGAATGATAAAATGCTATTGAAAACCACTTACTTTTAAGGGTTATTCAATGATGAAATGATTATTAAACCATTATATTTTCTATAGGTTATGATATTATGATAGTTTTATGATACCCATTTCATTTCATGTTATATGATATGATGTTTATTAAACCCATCTATTTTTATGGGTCATGATATGTGGATTTTTATTATCTTGTGGGATATGTATATATGATTTTATTATGTAGTGGTGGGACCTATATCTCCCTATAATGCATTTGGTTAAGAGTGATATCTCATGGTATAATGATGGGAAACAAGTAGTTGGGATTGATCCACACTTGGAAATAGGTGTGTCCAGATCCAAAAAAGGAAACAAGTGTTCCCTGATCAAAAAATGGTTAACAAGTGTTCCTTGATAAAAAATGGGAAACAAGTGTGTCTTGATCCATAATGGGAAACAGGTGTGTCCTGATCTAAAATGGGAAAAAGGTGTGTACTGATCCACTATGGGAAACATGTGTGTCCTGATCCAAAATTGGGAAACATGAGTGTCTTGATCCACTATATTGATGGTATTAGTAGTAAACCTTGACACATGAAATGTTTTTCAATAGTTATAATGGTTACACACTTATTTATCACGAGCTTATGGTTAATGACAGATTTCTAATGATCTATCACACCTATGATTCATGCATTATGAAGTTCCAATATTTATTCCATGTCTCATGATTATGATATTTGATATGTGGGGTATGATCTTCAAGTTTAATTTTCATGTTATCATACCGTTATGTTCATGTTATTCTTATTTATCCTTAATGGGAATTTTATATCACCCCTTTATTATGTTTCATTTCCCCAGTTTATGATGAATGGTTTCAAGTAGAAATCAAAAGGGGATGATCTTTAAGGGTTATGTTAATAATCTTTCACCAGACTATAAGAATGTGTTCCATGTTTCAAAATACAACAAACTTTTATAGTCCTAAGGAATTTACTTCTGTTATGGGATAAATATTCATCTAAAATGATGTAATATCCATTTATGTTAAGTCTAGGTCTCTATAAGTAGTGTCAAAGGAAAAATTTAGTCAACATTTGGAAATTAATATGAGATAAATTTAGTGATATCCTAAGGGATATTTCTAAGGATATGTTTAGATTTGTCTCTAATAATATGCATATGGTGTCATAATTTTAAAAGTAGGTTTCTTGATTTAGGTTTCATATAAGTAATTTTTTATGATTATATGGTTATTTATTTGAAAAGTGTTTCTTACCATATGGTGTCTAGTTTTATTCAATGGTGGGGAATAGAGGGAACTTAGTTAACATTGATTTTTTTATATGTGGAAAGTATGCGCATTATAGAAATTGATTTTCTAAGTAGAAATATCACAAAGAGAATAATGGTGGTATGAGTATCAGTTATACTTATTAAGATTAAGGGGATATAAATTTAATGTAAAAGGTATGATATGTTATAATAGAATATTTTATATTAAATGTAAGAAGCAAGATTAGATTGAGGTTGAGGAACCTCAAGACGTTGTTCATATTTCATAATATTTTAAAGGGGTATTATAGAATAAGTTGATGAATCCAAAGTAATTTATTAAGAATAATGTTGTATTATAGAAGTGTATATGTTTTTCATATCGATGATTATGTTATACAAATCATGAAATATATAAGTATTTTCAATAAATGTTTTTTATTATGCATTGAAAAGGATATATTAAATGGTGATGATGACTTAGAAAAGTGATTAAATGGAAATGTGATGTTTATGGGAAACACATGATTAAGGGAAATATAACCCTTAAAATGTTCCTTATGTTAAGATAATGTTTTTTGGGTAAAGATATTTTGGATATGAATAATCAAATTAGACGGTACTGATTACCTTGGGACTAATTAAGGATTTATTGAAATGTGGTTTATTCTATCATTTATGATCTTTATGACATTTTGGGATTTATGTAATATATCAAATAAACATTGGAATAGGGAAACACAGATATTTTAAATAAGGATTTATGGTAATTATGTTTATTAATATGTTTCAAGATGATACATGATGGAGTTATATACATGTTTTGTATTTTAAAAAAAGATGTACATTATAATATATGGGGGATCAATGCTAATTTGTTTTCATGAAATTTAGTGAATTTGTTTATAAAGTTTTAGACTTCCATTATTAAAGGGTTTATAAGGTTACCAATTTATAGAATGGTTTATGTTAAACTTTAGATGAGGTCTTAGAGATTAAAGTATTATCTCTCTGTTTGAGGATTTATGAAAATTGGATAAAACATGATAACCTTTTTTATAACTAATAAATACATATAGAATCCCCTATAATTATGTTTATGTCTCATGATCTGATACTGCTTTAGGAATGAAAAATTCACCTTTATTTATTGGAATAAGAGATGAATTGGAACATTATCAAGGAACAACACAGGGTGAGGTTTTCCCAAAATCAGGTAAGTAAATATTCTATAGAAATTCATCAATTTTAAGAAAAAAAATTCTTGAAATATATATTTTTTCTATTAGCATCTTTTTTTATGATATTAATAACCTCTTTCACTCATTTAAAGTTTATGGTTTTTTGGTTGTTCACCTTCTCTATATCACCCAATTTCTTGTGATCAGTGATCTATATCAATATCTATGATTATTTTTGATTTACTTTCATGTATGTGTTTTTACATTATATCCATGTTCTACATTTTATAAACCTAGTTATGAGTTACTTTAGGTAACCATTATGTTTATAGGTTTCCATTTTTAAATAATGTCTTAGTGTTCATTTTATGATGGGGTTTTCATTGAAAGTAATTTTCAAGTGTTATACAATTGATAATCCAAGAGAATTTAGAGGGAGAAATTTATTTTAAGGGGCATAGAATGTGACACCCAACGATTTTGGGATTTTTTTGAATTAATTTAATATTTTTGATATTTTTAATTTCACATAACATTGAATATAGATTTTATTATATGATGACACTATGTTTTTATCATGTTACATACAACCCCATGTCAATTGAGTACTTCACTCAATACTTAGATTAGATTTTGGTACACAATCTACAATGTTTTTCTTGTGTTACACACCATACTAAGTCCCTTATATATCTTGTGTTAAACGCAACACAAATATTTACCAGACTATAATATACTATTAATATTATTATTAATATAATTATCACCTACACATTATAATTGAAGATATGAATGAGATTGAATAAATTATGAAACAATGGTTTAAATATATATATAAAAATAATCCATTGGTTATTATTTAGTGATAAATTAAAGTAATAACTTTTTAAGTGTAGATAAATTAATTTTCTAAGAAAACTATATTTCTATGTTCAAGTTTCATTTTATATCAATAAATTAAACAAACCAATTTAGATGATTGTTTTCTATAAAATTTATATATTATATATTCAATTTTTTTGATACTCATACAATATATTTGATAGGTATAAGATAAGAATAAATACACTTTTATAAACAAAAAGATGTATTTTTTTAAAAGGTAATTTTACCACCTTTTAATGGAGAAACCAATTTAAATTAAAAAATTGAAAAATTTATAGATTTTCTTTGAAAAAAATAAATAAATTTTTTTATGTATAATATAAAAATTTACATTTGGCGAATTATTGGTATTTCTCTGAGAATTTTAATTTTTTATAAATAATGAAAAATACAGAATTTAATTTCAAAAATGTGTTTTCATCTAATTTATTTTTATAGTTAAATTATATATAAATTTTGTTATAAAGTATAATTATATAAATAATAAATTAATTAATCCAAATTATCTAATCATAACTAATTTCACATTGATATTCTATATGAAAACAGTTCAAACTTTTGTACATTTTCTCTTTAAAAACACACTTTGTGACACTTCTGTGAGATTAATTTTAAATTAATTTCTTCCACTAATGTATTTATAATTTATATAAATTGATTAAATATTCATAATAATAATAATTTATAATATATAGTTAGTTAAAATTAGTTTTTGGAAATATATATTAGTGAATGTAATTAAAATTAATTGCAGTGATTAAGGTAAAAACGAGTTTACTTAGTGGTTAAATGTTAAATTTAGGGGCCAAAGACCCTAGATACATGTCCAAATTCAATTTATGGACATATTTAGACCATATAACATCTCATATAAAAATTCGACAATTATGTTTGGCTTATGATGTAAGGGAGACTACTAAATAGTGTTTATCTTTTATATTAGGAAGACTGTCACTCCTCCTCTACTATAAATGGGAACTCTCCCCCTCACTTAATCACACCAATAGATACACTTTTTCTTGTACAAAACCCTAAAAATGAGATCTTAAATTACCTCACTTAATCATATAGTACTTATTTTGGGATAAAATCTAACCAAGCAAGCCCTTTGGTGCAAACAAAAAGGAGTTACTAAAAGAAGAGGTAATATCCTTTCAATAAGAACTTTTTTTATTTATTTCTACACCCACAAAATTAATCTTATTAGATTATTATATAATAATATAATTATCTTCAATATAAAGATATTTTATTATGTTAATGTTTCTAACTACACTCACATCCTTTAAATGGGATACACAATCATTGATTGTCTGTACGGCTGTCTACCACCTCGTGAACTGATGTCACTTATTCTTACATTGAAGCTTTTAAAGGATTTAAATAATGATGGAAATTATATTTTATATGATATATAAGTTATTATTATTTTTATTTAATTATTTTATAAAACATACCTTCATGCTTTCCATTTTGTGTAAATACAATAACTTCATTTGTTGACATATGGACTATCGCCTCCTTAATGGGATGTGATTCATTAAAAATGTACATAGAATTTATTAAGGATGGGTTTAGTAAATGTATATGATATATATTAAATAATAATTCTACTATAATTATATATATTTATATAATTAATTCACTTTCTTTTATTCAATACGACAATAAAATGGAAACAACTTTCATGCATACATACGGCCTACCGTCTCCATGAATGATGTATTCCATTTCATATTTTCATATTTTATATATTATTATAAATATTTATATAATTAATATATATGATATTTAAATCATTATTTACATTATTTATATAAGTGAATAATTATCTAAGTATGAGGATCATGAATAACATGTCAAAACATATATGAAAAAAAGTCAATATTACATGATACATAACATTAGCATGGAATGATAAATAAAATGGGAATATAAAGTCATACTAAATCATATATGGTATTAGATATAATAAAATGGTTTTATGGTGGATGTATAATAAACTTATATTTATTATACAGGAGGTTTGAAAATGTTCAAATACAGTCAAGACTTAATGTAAGCGTTTTTCTTGTTCACTTTTATTTATGAGAGACTTTTGAATTATTCACTACTGATTTATTTTGTGTGGTGTATATTATAACCACGAATGTATTCTATGATTTATATACTTATATTTATGGTTATCTACAAAATCATTTTATGATCTTTCTTTCATGGTGTTTATGTTCCAAAAGATCTTTCAAAATCATTCTCCATATAAGAAGATATACATTTATATAGTTTATGTTTTACTAGGGTTATGATCCTAGGGAACCATTATTATTCATTATTTGAATGGTTTATTGTTAAGATGTAAATTATTTATGAAACATTTTTCTTTTCCAAGGGTTATACCATGATAAAAAGCTTTTTAAACCCGCTTCCTTTCATAGGTTATTCTTTGATTAAATGATTATGAAACCTGTATATTTTCTACAAGTTATGATATGAGGAAATTTTTATGATACCCACAACATTTCATTGGTTATGAAATGATTTTTATGAAACATATCTCAATTTTTCATTATTTGATGTATATTTTATTATCTTCCGGCACATATATGTGTCATTTTCTTATGTGACGGGTGAGACCTATATTGCGCTCCATTACTTTGGGTAAAGATTGATATCTCTTGATATACTAATGGGAAAAAAGATGAAGGTCCTAATATATAATGGGAAATAGGTGTGTCTTGATCCAAAATGGTAAATAGGTGTGTCCTCTTCCAAAATGTAAAACATGTGTGTCCTGATCCACAATGGGAAACATGTGAGTCCTGATCCAAAATGGGAAACAGGTGTGTCCTAATCCACTATGGGAAATATATATGTATTGATCCAAAAAGGGGGAACATGTGTACCCTAACCCACAATATTTATGATCTTTGTAGTTTACCTTGAAATGTGAATTGGGTTTCTATATTTATAATGGTGCCACACTTATATTACATGAGCTTATGGTTCATGATTGATTTTTGATGATTTATCAGACTTATGATTCATGTCTCATGAACTGCCAATATTTATGCCATGTCTTATAATTGTGATCTTTGATAATGCATGGTATGATCTTTCAAGTGTTATTATCATGTTCTCATTCCCTTATGTTCACGTTATTATTACATATCTCATTTTTTTACACCTACTAGGCAGTTGATCTCGCCTATTTCTTATGTTTCTTTCTGTCTGTAATGAATAAAGGTTTCAATAAAGAGTACTAAAGGGGGGATATCTTTAAGGGAAATGTTTAAGATCTTACACATAACTAGAATAATGTGTCCCATGATTCTAAAGACACTAAAATATTATGATCCTCAATCATGTTCTTTTTTAATGTGCTGAATATTCTTATAAAATGATGTAATAACCATATATTCTATAATTAGGTCACTATACATTCTATGTGAGGCTAGGTCACGCCATCCAAAATTACATCATCTTTAATGACGTCTTCCAAAATAGTTCATTTTGGGTAGGCGGTTTTGGAAATTTCCCAACGCATGTGAATTTGGTAACCATTTCCTAACCAGAGGAAAAGGGTGATTGGAAATAAGGTTTGGCCAGGTGTGGGATGAATCTTGACAACTAGATTAGTCAAAAGAAAGTTAACCTAGATCATTTATCCTTGATACCATATCTTAAAAAACCAATAACATTCCCTTCACCTAATGAGGTAAAATCAAAAATACCTCTTGGAGGTGTATGTAATCATCAAAAAAAGGATGAGACAAAAGAAGAAGAGACATATTCAACACCAACACAATATTTGACTCTTGAATTTTTTTTCAACATATAGAGAATATGACCCTTCTCCGATGATGAATATTCCTCTGAATAAAATTATCAAGACCCTTCTCCAATGATGAATATGCCTCTGAATATGAATCTCTCGTACCTAACCAAGGATCTAGATGATAAAGGTGTAGAAGAAAAGTATACATGGGATAATGCAGGTGTGGTTAAATCAAATTTCATCATCACATCCCAATAGGGGACATATATATAGAAAATACCCATGTATGAGAACTTCAATAATCCTAAAAGAAGCATGAAGGTGTCCTAGATCCCTCCAGTGGTTATCAATGCCTAGTCATCTTACATGACCAATATGAGGGGGTGTGGTTTTTTTATCTGTCTATAAAAGGGGGAAGGCTGCAATGACCTACTCCACTAGAACAAGATGTTCCCTCAACCTATACCCAATAACTAGTCATGTATATATCAAATAAACTTGATTATAAGACACAAAATATGGAGAAAACACACTTCTAGAAGCACAATCATTTGGCACAAAAGTACAAAATTTTTAAACAGTTGGTTATTTTTCCATCCAATCTCTCGATCCTGGATTCTCTCAATAATTAAAAATAACCCATTGAGGTTCTCATAGAAGACCTTAAAATACCATGGGATTTCAGTACAGAATTCATTGTAGCTAAGGTTTATAGAGTGGAGGCTATTGCATCAGAATTCCATGTCACGATCTCATTCACGAATTAGGATTAGGAAGACGTCATCTAGGGACACATCAAACCCCTATATGTATCTGAAAATATTAATGATTCTATCATCCAATGAGATATGATTGAGAATGGTTCCTGGTTCAACATAATCCCGATTCGAACCCTTCTACCTTTGGAATATAGTAAGGAAGATTTGTCTACTACAAATCTGACCATTCTGGATTTCAATATGAGAGAAAAAATTCCTCTTAGGAAGATCAAGATCAAGACTCAATTTAATATCTCACATCTGACACATAGTTCAAGGTTATCTAGTAAGACAGTGCATATAATGTCTTACTTGGAAGACCTTGGCTTCAAAACGATGGTGTGGTACCTTTAACATTTATTCAATGCTTGAAATACCATAAAGATGAGATGTTTATCATACTACATGGTGAACAATTCCCTTTTGATTCTTGAAAAACCATATATACTAAGTTAGGATTCTAGAAAAGTGAATGAAAAAAAAAACAAATGGTAGATGTAGATATACCGGTTGCATACCCCAATGGATTGGGGACCTCCATGAAAATCCCTATAGTATTCTTGATGATGATTATGTCATACCCATAAACCTGATTTAGGAGGTAGACATTTTTCCAGTTGTAAAGTCTCGTTGAATCCCTAGAGACAACATGAGAAAAATAATGATCTCCAGAATCTTTCTACAATGAATCTGACAGTTCAAGATGATACTAACTCTTCCCATGGCCTCTCTCACCTCAATAATTGTAGATATGCCTCAATATTACCAACCATGTTTAAATATTCCTCCACATACTCATAGGTAGAATAATAGTAGGATTACCTTGGGAATGCACCTCCCAGATTTAAAGAAGGCATCTACCCCACCATTGATGATCTCAAGCTGGTGAATCTGGAAATAGAAAAAGACATGTGGACAATGATGAAAAGTGTCTCCATGCCTCTAAAGGAGATAGAGATTCATGTAAAATTTCTAAAGAAACATTGATATGTGTTCACTTGGAATTATATATAAATTCATGTATTGATCCCCCTATGTGTATACACACCGTATTTTATTATACGATGACCATAGAGGTATCTAACTGGTTGCAAGGATAATATAACCGTCACACTGTACTAAGATTGACTAAAAAGTTGAAAAATTTATCAAACCCAATTTTTTCTAGGATGTGAAATATCCAAGATTTATTTCTACCATAATCCTTATAAATAAAAATAACAGGCATACTATGGCATGAACTAATTTTAGAGATCTTAATCATTACTTACCAAAAGAAGATTTCCCATTTTAGTCACATAACTATTAATTGATTCATCTATTTTCTTCTAATACCTTTCCTACATGGATGGGAATTTAGGGTAAAATAAAATAAATATGGCCCCTAAAGATGAGGAATCCACTGACTTTAGGGCACCACAAAAGATATTTTTTCATTTGGTCATTCCCTTTGGAAAAAATAACATTGACACTACTTATCTACATGTTAGGAATCATATCTTTAATTCCTTATTGAATATAATAAATTAATGCTACATCAATTACCTGGTTATAAAATCTCAATAGTAATGTGATCACCTCATAAACATTCAAACAATATTTGAGATGTTGTGGTATAAAATTTTGATGATGAATCAGCTGAAATGAACTTTTAGGACAACATTGGGTAAATTCATTGGATTTTGTGGTGATCCACCATGGAATTGAAGTCTAGACCAAAATATTATTTAAATTATAGTAATTTTACCCCCTCATAATCACAAATAACTAAGGGGGATCCATGGAAACCTCACTTATATTAATCATTGCATAGGTAACAAAGTCCGCAATTTTGTCCCCTTAACCATGTTAATAAATATAGGATACACATACAAATGGTATGAGGAATTCCAAGAGGATTTTGAGAGTATCATGGAATACCTTCCGCACCAACTGATCATAATTCCAAAAACAGAAGGAAATCCACTTTTCTTTATATGGCATCCATTAATGGTCATTTGATGCTCTCCTAACACAGAATAATGGTATGGTGAGTGAAAAAAATTTATATTGCCTATGTCGAAAAATGGTGGGTATTGAAAAACGATATTCCGATGTCGAGAAGAACCACCTCATGCTCATATTTTTAGTGACAAATTTGATATTCTACTTTAATAATAATGAATTACATTGGATATATCATAACAACCCACTCATGTTAATTCGTGGTCATCTTATGTTGACTGGGTGTTTGTCATGATGGGAGGTCATTCTGCAGTAGTATGACATCGATTTCATTTCATAGAAGCTAGTGAAAGGGTAGGCCCTTGATGATTTCATTGTGGAACATCCTACCCTAGAAAATACACAATGGAAACTAAAAACCTAGACAGATAGGTTTTATATGCCCATGACACTCCCCAAACATGGGAGATGTATTTTGATGGAACCTTTTTATGTCTTATCAGCAAGACGATCAAAACACCAAAGCTCAATTGGGTTGGTCTATGGATTTTATTTGTTTCTTGATACAAAGGAATATTTTCCTTATCATTCAAACTAACTGAATACTTCATTAATAATGAGTCCAAATAACAACCCCTCATTCATGGATTTAAACTATCCTTATAGCTGAAAATAGCATGGATGAACATCAAAGGGGGTTCTGAGCTTGTGATAAAACCGATTAATGGAGAATAGTCCATCAAGTAGGGGGAATTTGATCCTCTCATTGGTTATATCAAAGGATTGATGGAACATTTCACCTTTTAACCCACATTAAATCACATTCCTTGATAAAAAACTGCTCATGTCAATGCACTGGATAATGTAGCCACTATCCTAGATGACAATGATTGGGATGTGGTGGTCTTCCACATCACGCATCAGAGGGTGGTATCATCAGTCATAATCGATGAAATATAGGAGATCAATCCATTAAACACTACCCTTGAGCATGATGATATGATATACACTTCTGGATGGATGGAGAGCACAATTTATTATCTCCAAAATGGTACCCTCTCAACAGAACAATTCAGAAAATAATAGACTCAACATCAAGAAGAAAACATCACACTTTGGTACGGTCCAAATAATAAAATATCCATCTAAAAAAGGATTCTATAGAAGCCTTCTTAGTTGCATAGATAAAGGAGATGTTCCTACCATCTTTGAAAAACTACATGTAGGATCTTATTAAACTCATCAGTCTAGGAAAAAACCCTCCCATAAAATTAGGTGTCTTCGTTACAACTAGAAAAAAATGATACATGTCTATGTGGAATTCACCAGTAAATATCATGAAATCCAGATTCATGAAAACTTCATCCATTAACCAACAAAATTTCAACATAAAACTAAATATTCCTGGACATTTTCCAATTGGTTAATGGATATTGGGGGCCATATCCCCCATCTACAACTAAGTATTTTAAGTACATCCTTATATAGATTTTTTTTTAAAATGGTCCAACTAAATACCAAAAAAGGAATTTGGGTTGATGAATATCATTATCCTTATAAAATATAACATCCTTACAACTCAGAGTCTCTCACATGATATTGATAGAAAAAAACTTCTATCCAAACAAGTTG
Organism: Viscum album; assembly: GCA_963277665.1. Classification (NCBI taxonomy): domain Eukaryota; kingdom Viridiplantae; phylum Streptophyta; class Magnoliopsida; order Santalales; family Viscaceae; genus Viscum; species Viscum album. The sequence goes on along the minus strand of OY728158.1, from coordinate 1,341,414,394 downwards.
AAGAAATGATAATAAGAGTATGACATCAATTACAAAAAATCATACCACAACCATTAAGTGGTAAATGGAAAGATAGTGGTCTTAAATAATAATCTAACATCTATATTATAAAAGATGTTAGAAATGAAATGAAGTCTTGAGAATATAAGTTCTTTCATGGTTTATGAACCCATTTTACCACCACTGTAGTGCTACACAAGCAACTCCATATTCATTGGTGTATGAAACTGACGTGGTATTTACTATAGAATTACATTTTCTCTTACTTCCAATAGAAATATAAGTAAAACTCTGTGATGCTGAGAAATCATAAAATCTGTTGGATATGATAGAACGGCTCGATGAAAAATGGTTTCATGCAGTGCATAACCTCAAAGTCCATTAGAATCTAATGACATGAGCCTTTAATAACAGGTTCACCTATATTCATTCATTCAAGGAGAACCATTATTTGATCTCAGAACCCCAATGATAGTAATAATAAAACCACAAAAATTTGTACCCAAATCGGAAGGACCCTACATCATACATATGTTCTATTCCAATGGAGCTAAGTCATTGGAAACAATTGATGGGGAACATATCATTCCCCCAACAACACAAGGTTTATCAAGAAATAAATTGTATAGATTCCATAAAAACCCCTTGATTCATGATCAGATGATGTTAAACTATAAGGAAATCATCCTGGTCACATGATATTAAATTTCATAATTCACCCTGGTTGCATGATAGTAAACTACACAATATGCCATTGATGCATGATTTTCAATATCAAGGTTTCCTTGAACTATATACATCTTGATTATCATTCCAATGAGATACTTAGGGACACCTAGATCATATATCTTAGACTAGTCACCACATAAAAAAATTCTCTTTTCCTTTTTTAATTGCCATTGTGTTGTGAATGAAACCTTTACCATTCCTTGTTTATCATACCAAGAATAGCTCACGTGGGATTATGAATTTTGGTAAAGGATTTTTAACATGAATAGTTATAATCATTTAACATAAGGGTTAACATGTCCCTTATTGTAAGATGTTAAAAAGAACAACATAAGTCCTTACTGTATGAAGTTAAACCACTTGGTTGGTGTCTCTATAATAAAGAGGACTACTATCTTTAGTAAAGTTCATCCATCACACCCCAATTAAATAACTATGTGTGGATTGATTCAAATCATAAAAAGATATATAGTGATGCTGGATCTCCAATCCTTGGTACAACTGCAATAATTAATGGGAAGAATTCCCCCATTTTCATGTGGGTCACACCTTTATGGTGAATTTCCTAATTTTTAAATATGTGTGTCTTGATTATTTCCATAACAACACATGTATTGACACCAGGATCTCCAACCCCAAGCACAACCACAACAATGTATGGGAGAAATTCCCCCTACGCATATGGGTTAGACCTTTGTGGACAGTTTTCTATTCAAGAACTATGCGTGGCATGATTAATATTATAATATGTTACAAGGTGATGCCTAGATCTAAAAATTATGATCTTATCCACAAAAATCAAGTTTAAAAATACCCCTACATATGAGTTATACCTTTATGGATTGTTTCTCATTCAATAACTATGTTTTGATTGATTCCTACCATCATATGATATATAGTTATGTCCACATCTCCAATCCTTGGATCAACCACAATAATGACATTAAAATGGGTATGTCATCAATCATCATCATTACTTATAAAAGGAACACAAGAGATAAACCTTGTTAAATGAGATTACAGGGTTCATTCATAATCTTTTAAGAACCTCAACCCATAAATCAAAAATCATATGTTTAGTGCCTCGTGTTTCCACAAACCTTATATGGACCTCAATAAAGAACACCCAACTTCACGGGTCTATTTGTTTGACTATGCATCTCAACCCTTGGTTCTGGCATATAATCACCTAGACATCAACCAAATGTATCATAACATGCAAAAGGTATTTATGATCATTGTGATCCCTAATTTCACTATGGGAGAACTCAACACCTAGGAGTATTTTGGTTCATCCCCGTCATGATTGTCCCATATCATGAACCATGAAACAAGAACTTTGATCCATGATTTACATAATTTTAATCTCATACTCAAAAAAGTTAATGAATTGATCTTGAACATGGGTATCCTAATTATGCCTTTATGTAACATTCCACTCAAACAAGTTCCATGTGCATCATGATCTTACATTTCATGAAATTTGTTCAAAGAAGAATAACCTTAAAATTTTTCCTTTGATGGTCCAAATCAAAAGACCCTAAAACTACTAAGGAATGATACATAACACTTTTAATTTTGAATACCCAAAAGGGTGTCCTGATAAAAATTCAAGTAATTTCTTGGTAAACTCTTTATATCTAGAGTTTAAAAAATTGTTAAAGTGTAAATAAACAAAGCCTAAAGCTCAAAGACCCCACATTGTGACCCTAATACAAGTAAAACCATTCTCAATTGAACCATTAGTCCAGGAAAATGTTAGAGTAATGGTTTATCACACCTTTTCACAACTAGGTGGAAACAAAATTTTTAAATTGCTCGAACCCTTCTTGAATCTTGAACTTTTCATAAATTACCTTCAAGCCAGTAAAGTATGAGTTGAAACAGTGATTTAATTGAGTTGATACCCATATCTTAGAACCCCAATGTCTTTGGGATTCCTTTATCTTGGATATTTATTTTTGAAAACATTTAATAGTGATTGGTTTATACAAACATTGCCATAGATCGTAAGAAGGCCCCCATTAAATCCTGAAGTTATAGTCCTAAGAATGTTGAAAAATTACTTACCAATTCCATTACCAATGGTTTAATTGTACCTGTAATTTACCACGAATAGTTAACTCTAATATTTCTATACCATGATTAACCACCCCCATATCTAAACTATTCAAGAAGATTCATCATCCTTTATGTTATGTTTCCATGTTTTTTTCCCATTCTCATAACAGAAATGTGACAGTCAATCACCAAATCTATTGATGGACCACAACATGTGACTCAAAAACACATGTAATATGGCTTGATCTTCCCAACTAAAATATTAAAACACCTTAGTGTGCCAAAACCATTCCTGAATATCTTTCTATCTATGTCCAACTTCATCGCCCAGGTGTTTGAGGCCCCAAATATCTATCATGGACCATGGAAAATAATTGGGATCACATATTCTTGAAAGTATATGTAAGACCTCTGGGCTTATGTATAAGGTCTTGTGATCCACCAACTACAAGAATATCCTTATTATAGGAAAATAAATTCAATCCTTATGAGCCCTGGTAATGTTGTTGCATAAATCATCACCATTGGGTGTTTTGGGTCATCCATCGTATTTATTTTCCATTAAAAATTCATCAGTTCACACTTAGGAATTATGAATTACACCACCAATTGTCAAACTATCCATATCGACTCAGCTTCCCTAATATTTTACCCTCAACCAATACAATCCTTCAAAATATTTCATGTACCTTGTAAAAGAGTTGTGATACTCTTTTCTTGATCAAGAATATAATCCCAATGGGGTCATTAATAAAGGATTGTGACCCACTAACTAGAGGAATATAATCTTTATAGGAATGAAACTCCAATAATCATGGGATTCGGAAACACCACTGTGGAACTCAGTACCATAGGGTGTTTTGGGACATCCCCAATATGTCGGCCTAATTAAATAAACATAAATCATGTCATAGAAAAAATAATTTAAACTGAATATAATTTCACGTCCTTACCTTATGATGTGAAACTACTTAGAAGAAGTACTTACTGAATGATTTTATACTGCATGGAAAATGTCCTTACTACATGATACTAAAAGTTTATTGAATAGATGCTTACAAGATGACATTAAACTACATAGGTAATAACACATCATAGAAATTATATTACCAGCAACATAAGGTATGAGATATAAGGACATAAACAATATATATATATATAAGGTATGAGCTAGAATACCCAAAAATACAGTGAAAAAATGGTCTAGTATGAAAGATCGTAAAATAGCCAACTGAAAGAGATACAATGCTTACCATGTTGAAAAATTGATAAGGTAATCCTGGGAAGAATTCGAGTCTCTACTAACTGAACATGTAATTTTTGTGATCTTGGCAATATGAAGAACATATAAATGTAATAGGTACAAAAATATTCAATCCAAAAACTCATAAGAGGGAATCCTATGAAAATGAAAAGTCCATGGATGCCAATCCTTCTCATACGTAAATATTAGGAAAAATTTAGAAAAATATAAATAATGATATACAAATATTGTATGAATAATTATTTATCCTTAGAAAAAATGAAGCTATGCTTGCCAATTCCATTGACATGGGAAAAATTAGAGTAATCTCCCTCCAAGACTTTAATTTTTTACCCAAATTATCTTTTTAAATTAGGTTATCTCAATAATACTGGAGTGGGTACATCAATGAGTAATCTCTTGTCAGTGGTCATTTATGTATAATTTCCAAGATAAATCTATTATTATTTAAACATTCAAATCACGAGAATTTCATTAACTTAGTATTATATAAAGTATGGGTATCTTTGATGATTCATGCAACATCATTTCAATGAAACATCATGAACATCATGAATGAAAGAAATATGGAAAATGATATGTAAAGTTCATTATATTTATTCATTAATAAAGTAAACACAAAAGAATCTCCACATTTCAGAGACTCTCTAAGGATTCCATCAAATGGAAAGAAACAATTGTGATCAAACTATGATAAAATTTAATGTGATAAATTTTGAAAATAAGCTAGAGTCTAGTGAGAAGTGTTGATTGAATGTTGATTTTCTGTCCACACCACTTCTTCTACAGATAATCCATAATGAAGAGTTTTGATAAAATATGAAAACTACTCAACTATATTCTGAATAGTATCTAATAAGGATGATGACAACAAATATTAGACTTTTAGAGAGATAATATCTCCTCTTATCATTCTATCTGTAAGTCCAATTTATCTATATGTGCATGAATCTAAGAGATTATTTGATTTATTTGTCCCAAAACCTTCAACAATACCCTTATTTACTGGGTTAGAGAACCCACATCATGAAAACTATGCAATTACTTCTCTTTTTCAAATAGATTTTGTTGGGTCAGGATGATTTGTAGCATGATATCATATAATGGATAGTTTTCAAATCCACCTTCCCCCCATGTTATGAATGAGTTGGAAAAGGCATTCCTCCTGGTCATGAAACATCTCCAAAGGAGTATTAGTGATCAATTCATAAATATGATTCCATATTATCTTGCATTGTGATTGCTCATATACAACTATTGGTGTAGGTATGTTAGAAGGGGTAATGGCTTGATGATATAGTGAAGAAGAAATAGAATAAGTTTCATGTGATCCTCTCTCAATGATCCATCATTCATCGTTGATGTTTAAGGAATAACTTCTATAATGATATTTTCTTCTCTTTGAAAGGAACACTTCCTCGGTGGATTGATCGAGTCTTGAATAAAATCCATTTATACTATAGATAATGGTCCTGGTGAAGCGTAAGGTTTTTTCACCTAATTGACCAATCTATTCAGTACACCTCCCAAGTAGGCCTCCACCCAATCATCGGAATTTTGTTAGATAATAAGATATAGGCGCCAACAGCCAGAAAAATAATTTCAATGTTTGTATCCTCATGAACTAACATGATCTTAAATTGGTGAATAAGTCCAGGATGTTTCTCATCCTGAATTCTTGCCAAAGGGAGATGAGAAACCCATTTAATACAAACACATTTCTGAGAAAACCAATATGGGGTGTATAGATCAAAAATTTTCAACTCATCTATATGGTCTATAAGAACCCCATCCCATAGAGAGATTTTCTATAACATTGAATCTAAAGATCAACTACCATTATAGATAATTAGTTAGTATGGAGTGGGAAAGGGAATGAAGTCAAAATAGTTATCCGAGAGCAACATGTAAATAACCACATTAGGTATTAGTGACATTGCCCCAACCCCAAAAATATTCAAAAAACTTGGATGGAATAAGGTATTATGGATCCCGTTGGTGTAATGATATTTGTAATAGTATAAATTCTCTCATGTACAACAAAATAAGAACTGGAAGGTGAATCTAATACTATAATGGATGCTTCCTTATTGGATATGGATTATCAGCTGGTAGAGGTGATAAATATTTGGCTTGATTATATTGAGAGGTCACCCCTCTTCTAATCATGCTTCCATCAACATTGTGTATACTCAAACTCCTAGGCATGCATCCCCATCTAAGAAAATCCATCTAATCAAGAACATGTCTAGGAAACCCCATGACCTAAGGCTTGAGGATGTTTACAGTCTCACTCAATAACCCCATGTGGAGTACTCCCCATCCTCAAGGATTTCCCAATAAAACCGTAGACCACGAACCAACCGAGAGGGGAACCAGTGAGGGTGTATTATTTTTGGCATAGTCCCACTATAGAAAATAAATATTTTGAACCATTACTTAATTAAAAATGAGTGATCATAGATTCAAATACTTCATTAAATTATCATTTATAATTATATGTGTGTCTCTTTCCATGTTTTATGTTTGTGTGGGGTCGTCCTAAACATCCACAACAAGTAGAAATTCGTGATATATCTCCTTAAGAGGAGAAATACCACCCATCTAGTAGATTTATTAGAGGATAATACCTACCTATCCATGGGATATATGGAATGAATTAGTTATAGGAAACCAAAAAAATAATCAACTCGTTAAGAATTTATTATTGAGGATATACAATAAACTAAGAAACCCATGCTTTCGCATAAAGATGAATAACATGTAGTTGGTCGGAGAACATAGAGGATATTTTCCTAACAAAAAACAACCATCCCATTCATCATAGAATTTACCAACCAACCGTAAGTCCTATTTTGATTTCCACTCACTTATTAGGTTATTTAAAGACGAGACAAGTATGCTTGAATAAATCTAATTGATTGGATGAGGGGAAAAACTACAACCGTCTGGACCTCAAAGTGATTTTTTCCAAATATAGGAAAACCCCAAGTACCATTATAAAACCAATTGACTATCATTATAAATCACCATATAAATATAGTCAAATTAATATTAAAGATAGAAAGATTAAATATTATAGTCAGTTGGGTGAACTATATCATCATCCAACCTACCAAATCCATATAATGGGAGATAGTATGACTAGGGATAACACTGAATATCAAGTAGGAGAATCCCCTTCAGAGTCTTGTTTTCATATAAACTATCATACCAAGGTTTGTAATTTAAATTCCCAATAATTAAATCCCTTTGTATGGCTATTTTGGAAGCTTCCGAATAACTGAAATCCATCTGTACAAATGTAAGAAAACATTTTTGACAAATTAGGAACCCCGCAAAAAGAGGTGCATGACTTAGAAAGCATCACAAGAATCACAAGAACCATAAAAGGATTTGTGATCAAATGACCTGATACAAGTCTCATGATGAGGTACTGTTCTTATAAATCATATATCCCATGTCTCATATCATGATTTCATAACTCGTAAAACATCTAATGATTGTGTAATGTATTATTAGACTCATGATCATGTGACCTTTATAATTTTAGGATAACTGAATAATTATTGAGTGATCATGAAACCAAACCATCATATCATGCATATTTTGAAGGACATCTATTTGGTTGAGGACTTGGGTCAAGGTTCAAGAAATTACTAGTAATTATTTCGTGATTCATTTGAAAATTTACTAAGAAAACATAGATTCCATGATTGGATATCTTTAATTAATCACATGAAATAGTCTTGCGATCAGTTCTTATAGAGGGTTCATGAAAAAAGTATCTTTTGGTGAGGTCTTGTTAAATGGTGACATGATGGGAGGACTCATGAGATATTTGGAGTTTTGAGTCACTGGTGGAATGAGTTGACCCTTTTCCCCAATTTATAGAATGCTTTATAGAATACCAAAGGTCACTTAGAAGCATAAAAATTACTAAAGACACTAATCAATGGAATACCCAAGGATTTATTCAAGAATTTAATCTACTCATAATAGATTACTTACCCCTAAAGATGTTTCTCATGTGCTGGGAATTTTTTGATGCCCACGAAATGAGAATAAAAAATTATAGAATTAAAGAAATAACCAATGAATACGTATTATTTTATCTAAAAAAAGGTAGGGTAAGTGGACAAATCCCACAGATCATGTAACCTTCATTATGAAATGTGATCACATGAACATTACAAGGTCCTGTGAACACATCATAATCTATGAAATATCTGCTCATGATCACATGAATCCCCTTTGAAAATCACTATTGTCACTGCAAAGTAATCCTGAAAAGCATTGATGATCATGTAAACACCTCCAAATAAGATCTTACAATCATGAGACTATTCAATCAATATAAACCTAAAAATTATCTAAATATCCTTTTAAAATGAAGGTGAAAAAAGGAATAATCCTCAAGTGATGTAGAGATATTTTTTATTTTCATGCAATGTGCTCATATGATTCCCAAGACTCCGTAGAGACCCTTGGTGACATGTCCACTTTGTTGTGAGAGTGTATGTTGGTATATTTCCTTCATCACGTGAAGGATCTCAATTATGTCTAATCAGTAATGCAGTACACTTTTATCTCCATAGACATGTGAGTGGATTGTTCATGAAAATTCTAGAATTCTATCACAAGACCCAACATTTATCATGTGATACACCATAGAAAAGAGGAGTGATTGTCCATGAAAACTCTCTCATGCCATTGTGAGATCCCCTTTCCTTGTAAAATAAGTACGAAAATGAAATGGGAAAATAAAGCCCAAAACTATGGGAGGATACACTGATCTTCATGGGAAATGGGTTATATTCCTCATATTATGCGAGGGCCCTTTCACCTGTTAGCCTGATCCCATAGAGGGCCCTTTAGAAAGTCATTTTTATCTCATGATAAGCCTTATAGAAGATGTCTTTGTCTCATGAAGGACTCCATATATGTCTTTCTCAATAATGTGAATGCATTTCCAAAGTCATCCAAATCACATGATGACTATCACACATGTCGGTTCAATGGTAAAAAGGTTTTTTGATAAGTCAACATGGTTATGAAAAATCCCTTTAATGAGAAGGGGTCCAGTGAATATACAAATGATGTTTTGTTCATTATGTCTCTGAATATGATTCGATTCCTTGGATGACATGTAGTAGAATCTTGCAAATCACATGATGTGATACCCCCATTTGATAAATCTAGCTCAAATCTGTGAGATACATGTTATGCAAGGTAGTGTATAACTAGGGATGAGAGGGCTATAAATTCACCCAACATAAGAAGAATAACAGACACACATATGAAGGGAACTTCTACATAGGATAATAGGATCATACTTCTTGGAGTGGAAATCCATTTGATCGCAAGGGTCTTCTACCAGGTAAAATCCAAATGATGACCTTAAGGGATAATGTGACATGAATACGCGATTCACATAAAAACATGGTAGATTAAGTGAATGAATTATGGAATTTCATCCATATTATGTAAAAGAGTTTCTAAAAATTGTGTGGGTCACATGAAACCTAAAACAAGATAATTCTTGAAAAACTATCAGGGACGTACAAAATGAAGACTAAAGGAAGAAAAACTTTTGTGAAGCTGAATACACTAATCATCATGCGAAGACATCATAGGTTTTTCATAACCTATATGGATGATGAAGCAACCCCAGAACATGTCACATTGGTCTCATAATGTCGTCCATTCATGTCAAAAAACTTAAGTGATTCCCTCCAGACATGTGAGTAAATTCATGAGGCAAAACCAGGGCATGTCACCTAGGTCTCGTGAAGTCCTCAAGACATGTCAAACAAGTAGTATGAATACCTTAAGACCTGAAAAAAGTCTCACAATGTCCTACATGTATATTATCATATCTTGTGATGACCTATGGTTATATCATCCAAGTCATGAGACACTATTTGGATATTTCCTTAAAGTCATGTGGTCGCACCAGGACAAGTCACCCAAGTCTTGTGAAGTCGTTTGAGCTTGCCAGTGACAGCATTCGATGTGCTCTAGGAATGTATGTGTTGATCAGGAAATAGCTGGCCAAAACTTCCATCCAGATAATGTGATGTACTCCAAAAAAGTTAAATGGATCATTTTTTGACTTTGGGAATTTCTGTTAGGAAACTAGGACAAATCCATACATCATATGTCATGTTAGAAAGACACCATAGACACCTCAGGATGAGAATCAGGACATGTTGGGTGGACAAACTGGGACATGATAACCTTTATCAATAGAAATATTCCGTTATATAAGTAAATTGAACTATGAGAACTCTGATTCATTTTATAAATTGGATATTTATGACACCTTTCTAAGGATCATCCTCAAATGAGCTTCCACCATGATTTAAGTCCAACCCTATCTGAGATATTCTATCCCTTGGGACATAACCTCTCCAATAAGTTAACCATTCATACTCATCCATCAGTGGATCAAGGAGGATACAAAATTTCAATGATTGTGATTACCACTACTGACCAGATACATAGTATGCCTTGCTAAGGCCCAAGATCCACTAAGCGTGTACCTCAGTGTAAGACCGACCATATCTCAGACATTCTAACCCATGTGACCCAATATATATAATGTTATTATCATTATTACACATATATAAGTAGATAAAGGTTCTAATTAAACTATAATAACTCTAAATATTGTTATAAATAAGATACATATAATTCCTTCCTATGCCCTGAGCTTCAATAGACGTCAAAATCAATATAAGTGCATCCATATCTCAATCATTTTAACCCTTGGGACCAAATATATCCCATGGGTTTATCATTATTATGCATCCATCAATGGATTTAGGATCCAAATTAACTAAGATAACTTTTATTACTGTTATAAATAAGATATGTTGGATACCTTCCTAAGCCCCTTGCGCAAATGAGTGTCCACCTCTTTGTAAGTCCCTCTATAATTCAAATATTCTTACCTTTGGGAACCAATACCTACCATGTAATTATAATTATTCATCATACATTTGAATATCTAGGACGTAATTAAACTACAATAACACTAATTCCTATTATAAATATGATATTTAGGATTCCTTCCTAAGGCCCAACCTCCAATAGGTGACCACTTTAGTGAAAGTACCTCCTTATATAAGACATTCTAACACTCAGATCCATACTATCCCATGGGTTTATCATTATTTTTCATCCATCAGTAGATCAAGGATCAAATTAAAATAGGATAACTCTAATTTAGAATATAAATATGATATGTAGAACACATTCTTAATGTCCTATCTCAAATTGGAATCTAAATCTTTGTAAGTCCCTCCATGCCTTAGACACTCTAACCCAAGGGACACAAAATCTCCTGTGGGATTACCATTCTTCCTCAACCATCAGAATATAGAATTTTCTAATGAACTTTAAAGACTATAAATCCTAATATAAATAAGATAAATTGGAAACCTTCCTATGGATCGAGCCAAATTTCAAACACCCTATTATGAATGACTCAATGAACAAGTCCCAAGTACATATGCAATGAGACTAGTCACATTCTATCCCTAGTTTTTTCACACCATGAATGGATCAAATGGGATTAAGAATTTTAAATAATAAAATAATTTTCATCATGAATTTCTACCATCTAGAAAAACCTCATAGGGTAATTCCCATTTAGTGGCATAATATGACTACCCCCATACAAAGATATCCACCTTCGGGTAAGTAGGAATGGAACTATTTAACTATGATGACTTTAATTCCTATTATAAATATGATACATGGGTTTCCTTAATTAGGCTCGGGCTGAATACCAAGTGACTAAGGACCCTAATATATGTCCTTTTTACAAGAAATTAAACTATACGGTTTAAACAAATTATGTGGGTTTTTATTGTTGTTATAAACAAAATATATAGGGAACATCATAAATGTTTAATGCCATTCTTGTGATATGAATCACCACTATATGGTATTAAAATCCATAGTTCCTAGTTATATGGGCTCAATATATAACAATCCTTGAGTTTTTATTCAATTATGTGAAATATATGAAGAAACTATGATACATATAGATGACATCATTAAGGGAACCCCACATTTACATGTAAAACGGTTTAACACCTAGTCAATTTGTTCAGGAAAATGGTCCCATTTCGAGATTAGGAAATGATTCAACAACTGATATTAAATCTATAATATAGTCTTATAGTATGTAAAAATTCCCCCAAAAATGGTGTGATGAGCCTAACCTCCTGTCACGACCCGCCCTCGGGGTCCGTGCCGTGACTACCCCAAGCCCGCCTTCCATAGGCCAGGGGCTGGCGACTAGCACCAAGGCGTAAATCCCGGTAAAAAGGGAAGACATTGCCTTTGTAAAGTAAACAAACACCACAGAGTAAGCAAGCGGAAAGTAACACTAAGCAAAAACAGAGTACAACTAAAAGTGCGGAAAGTAAAAAGGGGTCCGGAAATACAAGCCCAACTGTAAAGTACAACTCGAAAGGGAAAACAGCAACTGAAAAGTAAAGCTGCTACGCCGAGCTGACCACTGGAAATCCCACCTGAAGGGTGGGTACAGATAGCTCCTCTGCTCCTCGGGTCCCGCCGTCTGCTCCGAGTATGTCCCGCCCAGTGGTCTGCCTCTGGGTACCGCCTCGTCGTATAGTCCACCTCCAGGTACCGTCCAGTCCTCGAACACTCGGCCTCTGTCAGTACTGGCCGTCGTCTGCAACCAACACAACGAGGTGCGGGCATAGCCCGTGCAGGGGTGAGTATAACGATACTCAGTAGGGACCCCGAGACCCTCAAGGTCTCACTTAAACCAACAAGGATAACCACAAGAAGATCACAACAGATAAACTCTACTTAGGTATATGCCCATACATATACCTAAGTTATCAAGTAACCCATCTCAGTCATGAGGAAACACAAGGATCATGAGATCAACGGATAACCACTACCCAGGTATATGCCCATACATATACCTAAGTTATCAAGTAACCCATCTCAATCATGAGGAAACACAAAGGTCAAAAGTCTCAGCTCAAACCAGGGTTTTCATTATCGAAACCGTAACTGCTGAAGAGCTCCTTCTCTAGAGTGTACAGTGGTCCTTTCACGACTCCGAGGTACTGCTCACTAACCTAAGACTGCTGAAGTACTCCTCCTGTCGAGTACTGCGGGTCTGCTACCAACTACCGGGCGTTCCGTCCACTGAGGGTCTGCTGCCAAATACCAGGCGCTACCCAGATAGCCTACTGAGGTACTCCTCCTGTCGAGTACCGCGGGTTTGCTGCCAACTACCAGGTGCTCCGTCCGCCGTGGGTCTGCCGCCAAATACCGGGCGCTCCGTCCACTGGGCTAGTCGACTCACTCCAAGTCGAGTCGGTCAAGCAGTCGTCAGGTCTCAGCCGGCTACACGGTCTCCGTACTCTGCACGCTCGTCTCCGGGAGGGTCCGCTCCACGAGCTACTGGTCGATACTCCAAGTATCACAAGGTCCCTCAAAGAAGTATCTCAAAAGACCGTCTCGTCACAGGGGTCTCAACGCAACAGACGACGCGTCGATCGGACGCCCGGTCTGTGAGTTATTAGCCTTTTCGTCCCAGGGGCCCGGTTGGTTTCGAGTGCGAACCAATCCCGGCCGTATCACAACTGTACCCCGAACTCCCATAGGGTAAACTCATAGGGACCGTTACTAAACGTAAACACCAACGCCGCTGACGGTTCGTCAAACGGACGTCCTGTCTGAAAGATATCAGCTTTCCCGTTCCAGGGGCCCGGTTGGATTTCGGGTGCGATCCAACCCGGCCACTACTAACTGTATCCAAAACTCGGGCGAAGGATACCAAAAGTTCCGTATCGTAAACAGGAACTCAACGCAACAGACGGTGCGTCGATCGGACGCCCGGTCTGAGAGTTATTGGCATTTTCGTCTCCGGGGCCCGGTTGGTTTTTAAGGCAAAACCAACCCGACCGTACTCCACCTGCGTCCAAACCTCGGGCGGAGTATGCCAAAAGATCCGTCTCACTAAGAGGAACACAACACAGCTGACGGCACGTCAATCGGACGTCCGTAGCTCAAGATATGAGCGTTTCCGCTTCGAAAGCCCGGTTGGTTTCGTGAACGAACCAACCCGGCCGAACTCAAAGTAATCCGAAACCTTGAGTGTGATAAACCGAAACGACCATCTCGATCCAAGGATTGCGTTGCCGCTGACGGTTCGTCGATCGGAGGTCCGAGGCTCAAGTTATGAGCCAAAAACCGAATCTGGTTCGAAACGGGGGGTCCGGGTCCGGGCCGACCCGGCCCGACCCCCCCCCCCCCCGGGGCGGCGCGGCGGCGCAGGAGGCCGCGGCGGCTGGCGCCTGGCGCCGCACGAGGGTGGCACGCGGGGGGCTAAGCCCCCGCTTCTTGGGAAGGACGGCGCGGCTACATGCCGCGCCCATATTTTAAAAACGCCCCCCCCACGTGGGGGCCTGTTTGAGCGGAACCGGGGGGCTGCTGCCCCCCCTTTATGGAACCGCCTCCCCCCTCTTAAAGAGGGGGGTTTTAATATGACGGCTGGGGGATTAATTCCCCCGGTTTTAATGTCTTCCGGCCGGCCAGCTGGCCGGCCGGTTTTCTCCAACGGAACCGGAAATTTCCGGTCCCCTCTTCGGCTTCCGACGCCGGCGGCCCGGCCGCCGGTCTTCTCTTCCGCCGCGGCCCGGAACCGGCCGCGGTCTCCTCGTCCCGCCGCGGCTCGGAACCGGCCGCGGTGTTCGTCGTCCGGCGCGGTGCGACGGCACCGCGCCCCTTCGTCGTGCCTTGATTCCTTTCAACGCGGCGCGACGACGTCGCGTTCTTGAAGTTTCTTCCTCGGCGTGGCGCGACGGCGCCGTGTGAAACAATTGCACGATCAACCGCGTGGTGCGACGGCACCACGCCACTTGCTTCCACCCGCAAGAATAAACAAGAACGATGGAGGGGGGGTTCGGCCGTGTTCATGCGGTCCGGCCCCCCTCGCGTTAACAAAAACACTTATATAAAATATTCAAAAGCCTCACGTAGACATGCGATCCACGAGCAAGAAAATGGAATAAATTAACAAAATTCAACAACCCCTACCTTGGTATAAGGTTCGAAGATTTGTCTACGTTCCGCGGAAGACGACGTCGCGGAGGTCGGGCGTCGCGGTCGTCGTTCGTCAAATTTGACGACGAAGAGGCGCGTCCGAAGAGGCACGTCGTTGGCGAATCCTTGTACGCCGACGAAGGTTGTCCGAGGAAGGTGCGGTGTTCTCTCTCGTTGACACCGAAGACGAAGAAGAGCGGAGCGGTGTTCTTCGTCGGAACTTGAGCGTTCTACGTCAAGTCTTGAGGAAAGTCAAATAAAAAGGAAACAACGAACTCAAGAACCCCTACCTCGATAGTCGCACGTTGACGGAGTCGTGGAATATCGGTGTCGATTCCTTTGACGTCGGAGGAAGAGTCGTTGTCGATGGCGTTCGTTGCGGAAAAGATGATGCGGAAGAAGAACGTCACGTCGCGGATATGGCGTCGCGGAAAGACCGTGTTCTTCGGCGAAAAAGTTCTTCGTTGAAGAACGGCGTTCTTCGTGTTCTTCGTCAAGGTTGAAGAAGAAAGAAAAGCTCTCAACCACTCCAAGATGGCTAAGAGATCTAACCCAACAAAATAAGACAAAGTCTTATTTTATTCACAAAAACAATTTCAAAGGTTTGAAATTCAAAAAAGAGATAACTCCACATTTATTAACAAGTTGTCATGTTAATTAAAGAGGGGTTAAGGGAGTTTGAGGGAAGATGAGAGGTTTAGGTTTCGTGTGGGCCCCACCACACTTAATCCTCTCAAGGGAGGTTAAGTGGGTGCGGGTCCCACCCCTAACTCCCTTTGAGAGGAGTTAACCTACAAATAGTAAAATAAAAAGAATTCACACTTTTTATTCAACTTTTTTATAAATCTCCCAAAAACTAACTTTCAACCCGAAACAAACGCAACTCCCGAAAAGGTCTCTTTAAGAGAATATCGGCGTTGCGAGTTCATCGGTGCCCTCAGATTTCAATTCCGAGCACCGTATCAAAAGTTAGAAATACCCGCTCGTTCGTTCACTGAACGTACCCGAGCCAAACTTCAGAAATTAATTCCGGGCACTCCGGGCCTCGGAACCAGGTGCCGTCTGAAACCGCGCTCTTGTAAAATTCTAAAGAAAATTAAGAAAAAATTTCCCTTGAATTTTACGGGTCTTTACATTACTCCCACCTCAGGGCTTTACGTCCCCGTAAAGATACATCAAAAACTAGGGAAACAAAAGAGGGTACTGAGCACGCATCTGAGCCTCCCGCTCCCATGTGCTCTCCTGGAGATTCCCGTGCCGCAATCTGTTGCGCACAAGAGGAATCGATCGCCCATGTAGGACCCGCTCCTGTCGATCCTCTATCTCCACCGGGACCTCCGTAAAAGTCTCCCCATCGTCAACGTCAAGCTCCCCATGGTCAAAGATGTGCGTCGGGTCGTGCACGTATCTCCTCAGCTGAGACACGTGGAAGACATCGTGCACCCGGTGTAACTGAGGTGGTAGAGCCAGGCGATAAGCCACCTCACCAACCCTGCTGAGGACCTGGAAGGGTCCGATGAAGCGCGGAGATAACTTGTCGCCTTGGCCAAATCTCCGAATACCACGTCGAGGTGAGACCCGCAAGAAGACGTGGTCACCATCCTCGAACTCTAGTGGCCTCCGCCTCCTGTCAGCGTATGACTTCTGCCGGCTCTGTGCTGTCCTCATCCACTGGATGACATGGACCTCCTCTGACGTGGCCCGGACCATCTCTGGTCCCACAAGAGCTGCAAGATTTCTTCTTTGCCGATAAGAGAAACCTGGTCTCATCCCCTGTATGAACCACATTCTTTGCCTAAAACAGTAAATCCTAACATGGATGATACAAATCCATACCAAGGATGACGTCATAAGGCCTCGACGCTACTACTAAGAGATCCAACCGTTACTCTCGCCTCCAAGGGTTGAGTCACACTGTCGGCATCAGTGTGTGGTAACTGGTCTCCTCCAGTAGATGTCTCACAAGTGAGGGTCAAGTCAACAGTCAACTGGAACCTCTTAGTAACATCACAAAAGAGGACAGGAATGAAAACATCACAAAGGATGCGTCTTTTATTATTGCAGCTCATAATACAAGATGCTACACAAAAGCAACATCAACATGGAACTAGAAGTACAAAAGACGTATCTACTAGTTCCTCCCCTGTCCACCTGTTCCCAGAGCTCCATGATCGTAAGCTTCAGCTGCCTGAAGCTGTGCTCTCGCATGTTCACCTACTCCCTGTGGTCAGGGTGGACCTCCTGGTGGTGGTGGTGGCAGAGCCTCAAAGCGTCGTCCACCACCTGCTACTCGGCCAGCTCCTCTGCCTCGTCCGCCTCCTCCCTGCGGACCGCCACGGTCGAACCTCTGCCTCTGCCTAGGTGGTTCCTCAACCGTCTGCTGCTCCTCCGCATGGCGGGTCGGGCAGTCACGAGCCATGTGGCCTTGCCCGCCGCATGCAAAGCACTGTCTTCCACTCAAAAGACTGACTCCGCGCTGTGTGCCCTGCACTGCTGAGCCAGTTCCCTGAGATCGTCTGCCTGAAGGTCTGGTCTGTCTGGACCCCTGAGTCATCTGTCGGCTACCTGCTACCGAAGACTCCGCTACGTGCCGCCCTGCGGTGGGTCGCTGCGCTGGTGAAGACTCAGCAAGGAAGCTCTCAATCAGAAGGGCCCGCTCCAGTACTCCTGTCTGAGTCGGTAAGCTGAGGGAGATCAGCGATGCCCTGATCTCGTGTCTCAAACCCTGCTCGAAGGTCCGGGCCCGGAAGAATGGGTCCCGTACCATGTCGGTCGAGTAGCGCGAGAGATCGGTAAATCTCGCCGAGTACTGAGCGACCGTCATGCTGCCCTGCCGCAGCTGCAGAAGCTCCTAGATACGCACCGCACGGAGGGTGGCTGGGAAGAACTCCGAGCGGAAGAGGCTCTCAAAGTCCGTCCAAAGTAGAGATGCCTCATCGTGCACCTGGAGCATCAAGATCCACCATCGTCCTGTTGCTGCGTGTAGTAGGCTCGCAGCGAGGATCACCATGAGGTCTGCTGGTGTCCTCACTAGCCTAAACACTCGTACCACTGCCTCCAGCCAGTCCTCTGCAGCCTGGGGATCCGTCTCCCCGCAAAACCTGGGCGGTCGCTGGCGCTGAAACTCATGCAGTGCGCTAAGGCGACGTGCATCGTCAGCGGCTGCTGCTGGAAGCATCGGGGGCTCGGCGGGTAGAGCTACCGCCGGTGCCACTGCTGACAAAGGGCCCTGCACCGAGGCCTCGTCGCTTGGTGGGCTGTCGTCACGTTCGATTCTCGGAACCCTAGCTGGCTGCCGTCGTGGGGCCATCCTGAAAGAAACAACGTAACACGATCAAACGATTATACCTGGTGAGCTGACCTGGTTTGAGCTGTTTTAAGGGGAAAAACCTTTGAAAACACACACGCAATCAGTGTTTTCGTGCACAAAGTCGGAAATCAGTTGTCAGGGTCCTGGTGTATGGATACGTCGGCCGCCCGCACCAACACTGGACTCCCTGAACTGAAAACCACACTCGGTACCCTTAACACTATTGCTTCACAGAAAGAAAGATCAGAGTCTGCGGTAGAACCGACCACCTCTGATACCAATTTGTCACGACCCGCCCTCGGGGTCCGTGCCGTGACTACCCCAAGCCCGCCTTCCATAGGCCAGGGGCTGGCGACTAGCACCAAGGCGTAAATCCATGTAAAAAGGGAAGACATTTCCTTTGTAAAGTAAACAAACACCACAGAGTAAGCAAGCGGAAAGTAACACTAAGCAAAAACAGAGTACAACTAAAAGTGCGAAAAGTAAAAAGGGGACCGGAAATACAAGCCCAACTGTAAAGTACAACTCGAAAGGGAAAACAGCAACTGAAAAGTAAAGCTGCTACGCCGAGCTGACCACTGGAAATCCCACCTGAAGGGTGGGTACAGATAGCTCCTCTGCTCCTCGGGTCCCGCCGTCTGCTCCGAGTATGTCCCGCCCAGTGGTCTGCCTCTGGGTACCGCCTCGTCGTATAGTCCACCTCCAGGTACCATCCAGTCCTCGAACACTCGGCCTCTGTCAGTACTGGCCGTCGTCTGCAACCAACACAACGATGTGCGGGCATAGCCCGTGCAGGGGTGAGTATAACGATACTCAGTAGGGACCCCGAGACCCTCAAGGTCTCACTAAAACCAACAAGGATAACCACAAGAAGATCACAACAGATAAACTCTACTTAGGTATATTCCCATACATATACCTAAGTTATCAAGTAACCCATCTCAGTCATGAGGAAACACAAGGATCATGAGATCAACAGATAATCACTACCCAGGTATATGCCCATACATATACCTACGTTATCAAGTAACCCATCTCAATCATGAGGAAACACAAAGGTCAAAAGTCTCAGCTCAAACCAGGGTTTTCATTATCAAAACCGTAACTGCTGAAGAGCTCCGTCTCTAGAGTGTACAGTGGTCCTGTCACGACTCCGAGGTACTGCTCACTAACCTAAGACTGCTGAAGTACTCCTCCTGTCGAGTACTGCGGGTCTGCTGCCAACTACCGGGCGCTCCGTCCGCTGAGGGTCTGCTGCCAAATACCGGGCGCTACCCAGATAGCCTACTGAGGTACTCCTCCTGTCGAGTACCGCGGGTTTGCTGCCAACTACCAGGCGCTCCGTCCGCCGTGGGTCTGCCGCCAAATACCGGGCGCTCCGTCCACTGGGCTAGTCGACTCACTCCAAGTCGAGTCGGTCAAGCAGTCGTCAGGTCTCAGCCGGCTACACGGTCTCCGTACTCTGCACGCTCGTCTCCGGGAGGGTCCGCTCCACGAGCTACTGGTCGATACTCCAAGTATCACAAGGTCCCGCAAAGAAGTATCTCAAAAGACCGTCTCGTCACAGGGGTCTCAACGCAACAGACGGCGCGTCGATCGGACGCCCGGTCTGTGAGTTATTAGCCTTTTCGTCCTAGGGGCCCGGTTGGTTTCGAGTGCGAACCAATCCCGGCCGTATCACAACTGTACCCCGAACTCCCATAGGGTAAACTCATAGGGACTGTTACTAAACGTAAACACCAACGCCGCTGACGGTTCGTCAAACGGACGTCCTGTCTGAAAGATATCAGCTTTCCCGTTCCAGGGGCCCGGTTGGATTTCGGGTGCGATCCAACCCGGCCACTACTAACTGTATCCAAAACTCGGGCGAAGGATACCAAAAGTTCCGTATCGTAAACAAGAACTCAACGCAACAGACGGTGCGTCGATCGGACGCCCGGTCTGAGAGTTATTGGCATTTTCGTCCCCGGGGCCCGGTTGGTTTTTAAGGCAAAACCAACCCGACTGTACTCCACCTGCGTCCAAACCTCGGGCAGAGTATGCCAAAAGATCCGTCTCACTAAGAGGAACACAACACAGCTGACGGCACGTCAATCGGACGTCCGTAGCTCAAGATATGAGCGTTTCCGCTTCGAAAGCCCGGTTGGTTTCGTGAACGAACCAACCCGGCCGAACTCAAAGTAATCCGAAACCTTGAGTGCGATAAACCGAAACGACTGTCTCAATCCGAGGATCGCGTTGCCGCTGACGGTTCATCGATCGGAGGTCCGAGGCTCAAGTTATGAGCCAAAAACCGAATCTGGTTCGAAACGGGGGGGTCCGGGTCCGGGCCGACCCGGCCCGACCCCCCCCCCCCCCCCCGGGGCGGCGCGGCGGCGCAGGTGGCCGCGGCGGCTGGCGCCTGGCGCCGCACGAGGGTCACGCGGGGGGCTAAGCCCCCGCTTCTTGGGAAGGACGGCGCAGCTACATGCCGCGCCCATATTTTAAAAACGCCCCCCCCCCCCCCCCCCACGTGGGGGGCCTGTTTGAGCGGAACCGGGGGGCTGCTGCCCCCCCTTTATGGAACCGCCTCCCCCCTCTTAAAAAGGGGGGTTTTAATATGACGGTCGGGGGATTAATTCCCCCGGTTTTAATGACTTCCGGCCGGCCAGCTGGCCGGCCGGTTTTCTCCAACGGGACCGGAAATTTCCGGTCCCCTCTTCGGCTTCCGACGCCGGCGGCCCGGCCGCCGGACTTCTCTTCCGCCGCGGCCCGGAACCGGCCGCGGTCTCCTCGTCCCGCCGCGGCCCGGAACCGGCCGCGGTGTTCGTCGTCCGGCGCGGTGCGACGGCACCGCTCCCCTTCGCCGTGCCTTGATTCCTTTCAACGCGGCGCGACGACGTCGCGTTCTTGAAGTTTCTTCCTCGGCGCGGCGCGACGGCGCCGCGTGAAACAATTGCACGATCAACCGCGTGGTGCGACGGCACCACGCCACTTGCTTCCACCCGCAAGAATAAACAAGAACGATGGAGGGGGGGTTCGGCCGTGTTCATGCGGTCCGGCCCCCCTCGCGTTAACAAAAACACTTATATAAAATATTCAAAAGCCTCACATAGACATGCGATCCACGAGCAAGAAAATGGAATAAATTAACAAAATTCAACAACCCCTACCTTGGTATAAGGTTCGAAGATTTGTCTACGTTCCACGGAAGACGACGTCGCGGAGGTCGGGCGTCGCGGTCGTCGTTCGTCAAATTCGACGACGAAGAGGCGCGTCCGAAGAGGCACGTCGTTGGAGAATCCTTGTACGCCGACGAAGGTTGTCCGAGGAAGGTGCGGTGTTCTCTCTCGTTGACACCGAAGACGAAGAAGAGCGGAGCGGCGTTCTTCGTCGGAACTTGAGCGTTCTATGTCAAGTCTTGAGGAAAGTCAAATAAAAAGGAAACAACGAACTCAATAACCCCTACCTCGATAGTCGCACGTTGACAGAGTCGTGGAATATCGGTGTCGATTCCTTTGACGTCGGAGGAAGAGTCGTTGTCGATGGCGTTCATTGCGGAAAAGATGATGCGGAAGAAGAACGTCACGTCGCGGATATGGCGTCGCGGAAAGACCGTGTTCTTCGGCGAAGAAGTTCTTCGTTGAAGAACGACGTTCTTCGTGTTCTTCGTCAAGGTTGAAGAAGAAAGAAAAGCTCTCAACCACTCCAAGATGGCTAAGAGATCTAACCCAACAAAATAAGACAAAGTCTTATTTTATTCACAAAAAGAATTTCAAAGGTTTGAAATTCAAAAAAGAGATAACTCCACATTTGTTAACAAGTTGTCATGTTAATTAAAGAGGGGTTAAGGGAGTTTGAGGGAAGATGAGAGGTTTAGGTTTCGTGTGGGACCCACCACACTTAATCCTCTCAAGGGAGGTTAAGTGGGTGTGGGTCCCACCCCTAACTCCCTTTGAGAGGAGTTAACCTACAAATAGTAAAATAATAAGAATTCACACTTTTTATTCAACTTTTTTATAAATCTCCCAAAAACTAACTTTCAACCCGAAACAAACGCAACTCCCGAAAAGGTCTCTTTAAGAGAATATCGGCGCTGCGAGTTCATCGGTGCCCTCAGATTTCAATTCCGAGCACCGTATCAAAAGTTAGAAATACCCGCTCGTTCGTTCACTGAACGTACCCGAGCCAAACTTCAGAAATTAATTCCGGGCACTCCGGGCCTCGGAATCAGGTGCCGTCTGAAACGGCGCTCTTGTAAAATTCTAAAGAAAATTAAGAAAAAATTTTCCTTGAATTTTACGGGTCTTTACACCTCCCATCCTACTAACCAATGAAAGTCCCTAACCACCATCGGGTCTAAAACCCTGAATGAATTTCTGCCTCTAGAAAGTAAGTCTGTAATCAATTATGGATGTGAGAATAGTTGTATGTTTATATGAAATATAACAATGCTGAAATTGAAATGAATAATTGTGAAACACATTAAAACCCCCACAATCAATCACTAGGACCCAAAAAATCGAATGAAATAATGATATTAGCATGTTTCTTTATGTATTAATGGAGTAATTTGGCATTGATTTAGTGATTTTAAATCCAATGAATGTATCCCATTAGGCAATTTTATAATGAAATATTTTTATGAAACTTTTTATGTTCTCAAGTATTTAGTTTATCAGCACATTCTCTAACTATTGAATGTATTCTTTCATAGTTCTTATGTTTTCTCAAATTTTAGTTACATGAAATTAATTCTACATAGTCACAATAACTAAAAGAAAATTTTAGTTAAATAAAGTCGATATGAAGTGAAATTTGGTATACAAAATAATGAAATAAAGTGAGTAAATTAATCAATATATATTCTTCCATAAATTACTCTCATTGATACTTATTTGAATCACACCTCTTGACCGTGTAAAAAACAAACCTGTTAGTAACCCGACACAAAATATTTTTCTAGAAAAACTAATGTTCCATGCACTATGGAATTGATTAATTTACCTAAATCTATGCATATTTCCTATACCTAGTGAAATCCTTGAATTTACAACTCTATGATTCCACACACTATAGTTTGATGTCGTTGGTCTAAACTAGAACTTCATCCACCCAACTCCATATCCAAGTTTCATTTTACTATTCTAATCAAAACCCACAGTCTCACCATGAGACTATGATTATAACAAAAGACTACAACCAATTGTATTATACATTGCATTTCATAGAATCATCACCATTACATATACCCAACCACTATACAAGTTAATAACTTATAATATCATATCTATCAGTTATTGAATGTAATAATCATATTCAATCAACATTAATGTCCATAATTGCATAGTTATATTTTACCAAATATAGAATTACCACCTTAAATCAAGAAAAAATGAATAAAACATCCACTAATAGGTTGGATTTATCAACATGTTACTCTTAATATTTAATAATATTTTTCCAAAATAATCACAAGACATTGATACCATATATGGAATGATCCTCACCATAAAATCCCCTATCATCAATCTATGAGTACCAACCCACTTATATAATAATATTATCTCTATAATAATTCTTAATAACCCTAATAAATATACTCTGATAGACCCATTCCTTAATCCTCACCCAATGGGACACACTACCATGGTGTTCCATGCCTTCATTTACTAGATCAAATCAATAATACATTTCCAAATCCCTAAATATTTCTCAATATAACATGACCCTCATGTTTTAGATACCTATGAAAGATCCATCACAAATACTAATTATTAAAATATTAATGGTTCCCAATTAACCACAACTGTGGAACCTTCTAATTCATTTTCAATAGTGTTGAGTCACTTTGCCCCTCTACATACCATAAAACAAATGATCATATTACAAACTATCACATCCCTTAAAATATTAAATCCATATATCAAATGATATGAAAATTTTAGTAAAGCTAAAATTATCATTACTCCCAATACATCCCATCAATGATCGATAGAGACCCTGTATCATGCTCATGTAATCTAAATTCAATAGTTTGCAATGGTATGACTCACTTTAAATTCCTAAATAAACACACAATTTGACTAATAAATGACATAATAACAAAGGTTCAACACCGTTTTCCCATTCCTTAGAAAAGAAAAGGTGTATCACACCTTCCCATAATCACAACATACCTGATCAGAACGTATGTATTATCTTTCACAAAACATCATCTATATTATATAACCTAACTCTAAAAAATGAGGAAACTAAGGATTCATAGTATCGACTATAATACACCAACACCTATCAAGGTAAAACACCCTATACGTGTCTTATGGGAAAAAATAATTTCCCCATATGACCTAACCAAAACACTAGTAAGGTATCAAATGACATCATGATGCATAGATAATATCATTATGAGATAACACTAAGACTCCAAAATCCAACACACATACTATTAGAAACCCAGAGAGTGCCTAACCTCTATCCTTTGAAATATAAAAAATTACATGTATAGAAAAATACACCTAATACTAAGATCATGGATCCATGGTTTCATTTAGGTCACACTATCTCACATTCCTCTTATATAAAGTAACCACATACTCAAGTATTCCCATGGTGAGAGATTATTCAAAGAAATACTCACAATGGTCCATAAATACACCAATTTTCAAATGAAAACATTAAAAAGAGGACATACAATTTTGATATGAGGAACTAGATAACATGCCTCATAACATTTAGAGTTGCATCCCAACAATCCTAGGCTCCCAGGATTGAACAATAGCTAATCATGACTCAATTTCATATTAGTTACATTCCCTGCACATAGGTTCATCCCAAACTTCGCTACTAATAAAACACCAAGTCATTCCTCACATGCCTATATCATATAATTGATCATAATGCTCATGAATTGATACTATAACAAGAATCATAATCCAAAAATTTCAATACAACAAGTCATCCATGTTCCTAGTCCAATCCCTCTCTCTCATGTTACACTCATATATCATAATACACCATGAGAAATAATAGAAAGTGTGTCTTATTTTTTTATTAATATACGAAACTCATTATTATGTTGATTCACAGCTGATTATCAATATGCTATTTCACATTTTCTATAGACCAGACATTCTCACAGGTCACAATCTATGATTCAATATTAGGGATCGTATCTCAACTAAATCATGTATAATCATTACCAAGATAAAACATCCACTACAATGTGATAATATTTTCTAATTATCCTTATATAATTCTATCCCCTTGGAGATCAATGTCACATCCGTGTGCATATTGATGATATGACCCTAATATGACTCATATCATGGAAAATGTAATCTCCTAGTTTAGTCAGTTAAAATTTCACTAATAAGTTTTTTAGGAAAATTATAAATAAAATATTGTTGGAACTTTAAATAATAAAAAACTTATTTCTAATATCCATCATTTTAATGACATACAAGCAGGTAAATTTCTGGAGATCTTATGTCATGAATATGATGTATAGACACAAAAATTCTATTTCCACCACAGGCCTAGATAAAAACTAGAAATCAGTAAATAAATAATATCACCCATGATAAAAATTAACTTTACAATTAAAATTATAATAATGAAAAAAAATCCCATATCCTAAGATACTTGGACTTCAGATTGTGTAGGTCATATCCATTCCCAACCGTAGCGTCCATCCCTGGTTCTGACTTGTTTGGAATCAGTCTACTACATTCCGAAGAGTATGTTATGGAAAACAATGATTTGATACCACTTTATAACTTCTTGATCTAGAAAACCTAAACAATGACTATACTGGTGACACCACTTGAACTAAATCATGCATCCACATATGCTATAATTTGTTGACTAATAATGAGGGTTTAATAATAACACATGGGGAGATGATATCCTCTAGTATGATCATTAAAATATAAAAAATATCAAAACAAGGAATCATATTATAGTATATCTAATGGATTTATAGTGGAAAATATACCATGAATAAAATCACCATGTTATAAAAAATGTATTCATGAAGTAAATAATTTATATAATAGAAAAATACCTCCTCATGGACTGATTGTATAAAATACCGGAAATAATACTAAAGAAAAACAAATGAAGACCCAACCATGGCCCTTATATTCACCACAAAATCATTTCCACATCCCATATAATATCCCCAAACTCATCCACCTATATTTTCCCAACATCCAAACATATATGAAAATCTACTATTATAAGAGACCAAAGCACCCATGTAACTCCCCAATATTTTAATTTATATATTTCATTTAAATAAATTATATTTTGAATATATTATTTTACATGAAACATTGAACATAAAAAAACCATGATATACTTAATTGAGATAAAAAACCACATCACAAGATAAATATTGATACATTATGAGGCCGAAATATCTAAAAAAGAAAATATTTAATTAAAATTTTTATAATTTTTATATTTTTATTTATGTGTTATATTTTTTTATGTATTAAAAAATAAAACTTTTATGTATTTATAAAATTAATAATAATATTTTAATTAAAATATAATGATCAAATTTATCTAATTCTTATTAAATAAGTAATCAATATTAAAGAATTAGGAATAAAATCATTTAGTGATAAGAATGATTTTTTCTCAAACAATTATATTTTTTCTATATAGTGTGTATTTTCAAACCAACTAATCACAATTGAATAATTTTGAATATATTAACAATATACATAAAAAATAATTTAATATTTCTCTAAATTTTCTAATACGTCATGGAATATGAGTAAATCCTTTTATACTAAAAAAAATTAATCTAAATATTTTGTTATATTTTATATTTCCAATTAAATGTTAAATCCATCATTATTAAATTTTAAATTTTACAAAATTAACTTAATTTTTGGATTTAGGATAACAATAATATACTTGCATGAATTTTTTTGATTTCCCTAAAAATATTTTTTATAGATGAAAATTGAAAAATATTGTTTTGACAAATTTTGTGAAATTTATGAATTAATTAGCATATAATATTTAATTAAAAATATTTGAAACATTTTCCCTAAAAAATTGTTTAATAACTAGAATTATAATAGCAAAATATTATATTTAATTAAGAAACCTTTGGTTAATTTTTTTCAACCTAACTAATATATTTCTAAAAACTGTTTTTATATGTTAAAAAATATTTATATTATAATTAATATCTATTTCTTTTAGAA
Source organism: Viscum album (assembly GCA_963277665.1). Classification (NCBI taxonomy): domain Eukaryota; kingdom Viridiplantae; phylum Streptophyta; class Magnoliopsida; order Santalales; family Viscaceae; genus Viscum; species Viscum album. Next base: position 1,341,386,727 of record OY728158.1, on the reverse strand, counting down.
ATTTAATATTATAAAATATTTATCATATTTGAAATCATAATAAAAAAATTAATTATTAAGTGAAAATTGAGTTTTAGTTTTAAAAATAAGCTACCAAGGTTGAAAATGTCACTGTAGTGATTGTAAATTATGGTAAAAGATAAAACTAAGGATAAAAGGACTAAAATTCCTCAAACATTATTTCAAAGTGTGTTGTAAAGAGTATTATTTGGAAAAACTCTTCACTATTCCATTATTTACCACTTTTGGAGCTAATTTCCATGATCAGTACACCTCTTATTCCTAAAATTTATCTTCCCTCACTTATAGAAAGATACATTCACTACTCATTTACATACACTAAAATATTTTTAATTCAAATTGAAAATCTACCCAATCCATAACTAACACTAACAAACACATCTCAGAGGATTTAGTTATCACTGTCGCACCCAATATGGTCTACCTAGCTAGTGGAAGTCCATGAATGACCACCCCAACCCTGCCTCTGATAGGATAGGTGTTGGTAGAAGGCACTGAGAAAGTAAAAAATAATTTTAAGGCCTTTTCTAAATGTTCATGTATGTGCACACCCAACTATCTTCATGAAAAAATATAGAGGAATAACAAAAGACAACAAAATCTCGAGAACAACCATGAATCCAATCATATCTAGGGAAAAATCAAATTATGGAAGTATTAAGCTAACGTTTAAAGGAAAAAATGCTCTAAAAGAAAAAGAGTCCCAACCTAACAATAACAAGAATAAAAGAAAACTGAAGAGAACCCAACTCTTGATCTCGATGTCTTACCATTATACATGGCCAAAACACCCACATATCCCTAACCACTGATGTCATCACTTATATTCCTATAATTTTAATAATACATGTCAAGTGTGAGAAAAACCCATATTGTGGTGTGTATAAACATACCCATTAGGACACCTTGAAAACCCCAAAGGGAGTAATATAAAGCTACAAGAAAAGTCAGATCAACCCAGAGCAAGAGGGAAATTAAAACCCAATACATATATATTTTCATAACTAAACCAATATGAGATAGAAAGATGATATCTATCTTCATATCCCAACATCACATGAAACTTTGTAAGAATATATGTTATGGGGACCACTTCTCATTGTTTTTATCCACAGTTTAGGGATTCATAAACATAGTACATGACCCGCTCCCAATTAGATCTCAAAGATATGGGAGTTCCACTCCATAGATAGTGGACTTGTTACCTATTGTAGTATGGGGGAGAATCAACTGTACCTATGTAATTAGTGTGGAGAACCCATTCCCTGGTGAAATAAGGGATTGATAACCCCAACATCACTCTAATGATATTTCCCTAATCACTAACATCATTGAGCATCATCTGAAGAAGCATCATGATCAGAACACCTCATACCACATCTTTTATTCCACAATGAATGCTACCATTGCATCCAATGTTGAAGAACACTATGGATAGTCTATTCGTGATCCAAAATTTGAGTCCCAAAGTTGGATATAAAAAAGGTAGAAGTTAGTAGGATAAGTATATGACATGTACGTGGGGTCACATGGCATGTGACATCTCCAAATCGCCTAGGAGTGTTCTCCCTTAGACATAACTTGTAAATCCATGTCTCACTATACGATGTGTACTAGATGTAGATGAAATGTCTTATCAACCCAGTGCATGCTCTCCCTCTTCAATCCATGTCCATGTATAATTTCTTGGGCCCATGTAAATGGACATGAATGGGAATCCTAGATATTTTTGAGTAAATAATTGAGAATCTGGACATGTTCGTTCCCATGTGCATAGCCGTGTCTATGCCCATGTTCTCCTAAAGTACAAATAAAACCTCTAGAATAAGTTTACATGATGTGCATATTAACATTCACAACATATGATATTTATCTCTCCTGAATCCATAGATATCATAGCCTAGGTACTACATGAAATGTGTGAAGGTACCACAGTGCACAATAGAATTTGGGCTCACTTGTCATGGAAATATAATTTCTTATATATATCATGAAATATGTGATTTATCAATCACTAAAGCGGATGGAATAAAACTGTTCACCTTAATCTCTACCTATTCTCATGCATGTCTTCTTGGAGAGATTTAAACGATGCGACATTAGTGATAATTTTTTATCAAATTGTCCATACTTGTATTTTTCAATACTATGTCAATATATGTATGATTGATTTAGTCCAAGAAATAGTTAGATATATCTTAGTATATCATGTTCCCTTGACTTAGAATTAAATTTTATGTATATTTATAGAGAGGTAATTTCATCCTGGTCTTAACTAACTGTAAGACCAATATCTATTTTCCATATGTTACCAAACACATTTTACTTAGAAAATCATGATGCTCCCACTAACCTATGTTAGACCCATGAAAAATATTCATTCCAAATGAATGATCTATGATCTTGTTAATTACTTCAATCCTAAACGAGATTTTATTGACTTTCACCCATTATTGGTATATTATGATGTCACCATCCATTTATAGTTGTGTCATATTGACACATTCCATGATTGGGGGTCTTGAGATCCAATGCTCAATAAATGATCATAATAGTTAGTTATGACAAGTTAAATTCTAATGGATTTTAGAATAATGACATGTTGTTTCCAATCTATTCTTATCAGTACCATGATTTTACCATCAATGTATTGTTTCACATGAATACCCGCTCCAATATTCAAAAGAATAAGACCCTATGTTTTTTGGATACATGGAAACCATTATTGAGTTTTAATTAATATTACCAATTAATTATAATTTCTATATACTTCTTAATTCAAAATGAATCATGTATCCCATCAATGATGAACAAAAAATCATTACTATGGTTTTATCCATCTTATAAAATATGCGTCTCTAGAAAATTCCTTTTCCACAAGCTCTTGTGGAACTTATTCCTATGACAACTACTTACGCATGTTAGGAATTAACGAAACCCAACTCAATATGGAACCCACTATCTTAAGTAGATATGTAGACTCATTTATAAAAATATAGTCTATATATTGACTATATTTTTCTATCTTGGGGTCTTCTGTAATATCCTTAGAGATTTTAGGGTAATTACATTAGATGGACATTGTGTTTTCCATGATGCAAGTTTTTTCATATCCTAAATAAACATTTTTCATCTAAACACATTGTCTTATGAAAATGTATTTCTAACATATTAAAACTCTTATGATATCAATTTTTCATTGTAGATAGTATATGGTTAAGGTATGATGCTTTTACTTCTGAAGCATTTAATGAAAAAATAGAAGTATTTGTAATTAATATAAATATATATGTCAACATTTATGCTCCTTAATCATACAGAGTGACTCTTATGTGTAAAAGAAAATGTTTGTTTTAGAATTTCTCTACGCTACATTTTATTGATCAATGTTAACATGTAATACAAATCATTTATCCTCATTATTGGCATCATAGCCATGATGTGGATAAGGTAATGTGTGTTTAGGAATTACTCCGCACTACATTATATTGATCAATGAATTCTTGGTCAAGATATTATTCAGATGACTATCCTAAAGCATCTCATATCTCTTGAAAATGAATATAATTTACTTCACATTAAAATTAATTACACTTAATGGAATTTTATTAAGTATACTTACCACCAGCTTACCATTAGAATTTTCTGTGCTCTCTAGATAAACTAATACTGAATGCATTGTGGTATACCTTTATTTCTAAAGGTTTCCTTATCCAATGTAAATACATATATACCTCAATAATACCTAATGTTTCCACCTCAAATGTGTCCAAATAAAAAAATGGGTTTATCCTTGATGTAAAGTTTTAGTTTTACTTGAAATAGAATTATCTTACCATAACTAGGTAAATAAGTCTTACATTTTATATTTAGGAGGTATTTCTTATGAATAATGTATCAAAAAAATAGGATGAACATGAGATACCATAAACAAATACATTAGTGATCTTAGAATAATTTATCCTTGTATCTAATGGACACATGAGATTATTGTTTTGGTAATAATAAATAAAATTTCTACTAGAATCATTAGACTTGGAAATTAGAAGTTGTGTACTACTCATTGTAGACTTAGGAACCACCGTTTCTCAGCCGCTAAGAGAACGCACATAAATTTATTAATGTTTTTATATATACATGGTTTCTATATTCAAATAAAAATATGTTATAGGAATATTGCAATCAAATCCTAATAAGTATGATCGAAAAATTACCTTTTATAATGATGAATATTTTTGAAGAAGAAAAATCAACTACCTGATTCTTCAATTCAGTTAATTGAATTTATCTTCCATAAATTAATTTCAATATTTGAAATATATAACATCTTATTTAATACCTCTCTCTTTGAAATTCTGTTGGCATCTCTCATGTCATTGGACTTATTTCCATGTATTTTACATTGTTTTCCATAAGAATTAAAGCTTAATAATTATTTAATGTTCTTATTTACTTGGGGAACCTTACCCAAATGGTAATGAAGTGTTTACTCCATACCATTTGTCCTATAATATTAAATGAAATTGAATTAACATGGTGAAAAAGATGTAAGAATGGGATTTCTTGAAAGATCGTTGTCCACCATTCAAATATATACACAACTAGTGTAATAATCCCTCATTATATATCACTTCACTCTCTCTGTGTAATCTTATCAGAGATGATACAAAAGGTAAAACCATCCATGTACTAATGATGTAATCTCAAAAAACTTAAGGAATTGATGACATAATTATGATAAAACCATTATATACATTCTACATGAGTCTCTTGTAATCATTTTTACACCCTCTTTTCCTGAGGTGACTTAATATGTATTGGTGACACTAGAACCTTGAATTTTTGATATCATAGTATTGTGTCCATGTTTCTGTACTACACTTAGAAATTAAAGTATGTTTGAACATTTACTCTATCATGGATTATCATAGTATATGTTATGGTATTACATGCCATTTTATACAAAAATAAATACAGTACATTAGTAATTTTATATTGATTACCAATTTAGACATTACCAATTAATTATATCATTAGATGTCTCCCACAATTTTGTCAAATTATAGGAACCCTCTGTATTTGAATCAGAATAATATTTTCTTTAAGAATTCTTGTCGCGAAGATCCTTGAAATTCCCCTCATTTTTTATAAGCTATGGCTACGTCACTACATGGAGAGTTCATGGTCACTATTTGACTAGTCAACCACATTAACTCATGACTCCTTGATTAGTTGAGTGAAGTCTCAACTTCTAAAATCATAAATCTAATTTAATCAATGCTTGTATTTGATGTTGAAAAAGCTAGCTATGGATACTCCTTTGGTTCCAAAATCTATTAATTAAATCCATCATTTTCAAATGAAATCCTAAGTAGTATGAGGCACCATCAACTATGGCTAACTGAGAACCCCAAACACTTGATTGTGTTCAAATTCAAACAATAGAGGGTGTTTATGACTTAATATTTCTTTGAGGGTTTTTAAATTTTCACAAATGAATTTAATAAATTTATATTAATCTTGTTCATACTATGTTATCATGCTCATAAGTGAACAATACAAGAAAAAAATATTTCAATTATTTATGTATTTTATTGTTTATTATTTTATGTATTTCTCACTTTTATGAAAATTAATAAAATAATAAACAAATCCATAAAGTAAATAAACTACTAGACTAGTATTGAACATCAAAAATTGGTTGATCCATATTAGTTTGAGAGACCAACCACGACCTAGGAGAATCATACCTGATTCGTATCTTGACTCATGATACATCTCATCTTCATCCAGTGTGTTCATTTCTTTTCTAGAGTACCACCTCGATTTTTCATTGTCTTTTTCTTACACTGCCCTCGTCATGGATTGGTCAACATCGTACATCATCTTCATTAAAATACAATTGTACTCACATGTTGGTGAGGGGAATCATCAACACAATATACAAGAGATAAATTCAGACACTCATTCCCTTATACGTATTGTACAAACAACGAGGATGCATAGAAAATCTTATTTAATTATAATCATCACTCCTAATTAAATAAAATAATTAAAAAAAACATATAGAAACATGTTAGTCAATGCTTCAGACCGGTAGTAAAAGAAAACCACGTTAAAATCTAAATTGAAATAAATTAATGTACGAGGGTATTTAATTAAATTAAATGAATTAAATAAATTAAAATAACATAATTATATTCAGTCCCATAAATAATTTAATTTTTATTATAAAAATTAAACTAAATTAATTATTTTAATTTAATACCAAAATAAAATTAACTTTTCCAGGGTATTAAAAAAAATTAAACCAAAAATTATTATTTTAATTAATTAGACTTTATTCTAAAATTAAATTCATTAATTATGATAATTTTGATTAACTCGGGATCTGAAACACCATGCAGACCCAATGTGAGTCACACCTAACCTTCCCAAAAATATTTCAAGCTGTAAGAAGTCCATTGAAGACCAATAAGGTCAGTCAAGTCAAACCAAACTCATTCCAGGTTGGGCTGATCCACCCGAGTCTATTTCAGGGCTGACCAAACCTAAACCCAAAATCAGGTGGCAAGGGGAATATATGGTTGTTGGGTTTGAGATCTAATGGTGTCCAGTAGTTCATCGCTTCTCCTACGGTCAATCCTCCATGTTGGATGGTAGTGTTGATTTAGTGGTAGAAACAATCACTCATGGTGTGGCAATGCCATGGTCTGGTTTGTTAGGGTTCAGCCCGCACATGGATGTTTCTATATTTGAGATAAGATATGTTTTTGAATTTGAGATATCATTTATCATATCACACATATAAGGCTACATGGTGATTTGGAGATTTAAGATATTATATTTCATATCTTATTTGAATTTTGAAAAAGGAAACAGAAATTTAAAGATATTTTTTTTGTAAATTCAAGATTCATTCATTGTATATCTGCCAGCATGAGATTCATGTGATATCTCATGATATCTTTTTAGAGATATTTCATATTTACTTTTCAATCAATATTTGTGGCATATGGGAGCTTATCAAATGGGAAGCATAGAATCAAGGAAGAAAACAATTTGGTGGTGCATGACAAACCAAGGAGAGCAGATTCTTGGGTGACTGTTTTCTAGGGCATGGGCAGTAGCGAGTAGCGGTAAATCAGGTTGTGCAATGAGGTACTGCAACGACGTCGTAGGTTTGATTTTGATCTCTGAAGGGTGTCATATATTCATGGAATATTATCAGAGAGGAGACAAAGTAATATCAGGGTGTGGTATTTTACACAGGTTTTATGCTGTATTTGCGATTCAAGTCTAGGGTTTAACTTGGATTTTTGTACTCTATGATTCCTAGTGAATTTTCATGGAGTTGCCCTGTGGTTTTTTAATCCTTCAAAAGGAGGGGTTTTCTATATTAAAATTTGAGTCCTCATTTTTTATTCTGCTGTTTGGTTTGGTGATTCGTTTACATTTGTGATTCTCACAAATTGTTGTTGTCTCAACTAAGGTTATATATGAAACCAATCCATTACTAACCCAACATTTGGTATCAGAGGAGGTTATCAATGTTTTCTTGATGATTAAAATGGGGGAATCATGCCGTGGTATTTCTACTCACATTGAACTATTCAACGAGAAAAATGATTTTACACTTTGGAAAAAAAGAGTTAAAAATATTTCGGTATGTGAGAAGACAACAAAGGCATTGAAGAAAAAATCAGAGAAGACAGATAAGATGAGTGATGGTAATTGGAAGGATATGTGAGAGTTGACGACAAGCACGATTCAGATGTATTTGGGTGATAATACACTGCGTGAAGTGATGAATATGACAGGTCTGGAGGAGATCTGGGTGAAGCTTGAAATAAGGTATAAATCAAAATCCATCATAAATCATTTATATTTGAAGAAACAGTTGTATCATTTGTGAATTCCATATAATGGAGATTTAGGTAACCATCTGGATGATTTCACAAAACTTCTGATGGAGCTATCCTTGGTGGCGGTCAAGATTGATGATAAAGGTAACATGATACCTGTTCAAATGGAAGAATAAGAGAAGGCTTTGCTTTTTTTGCGTTCATTTCCTGATTCATATGATAATCTCGTCACCACACTGTTGTTTGGGAAGGATACACTGAAGTTGGATGATGTGATTTTTCATTGTTGATGAACGAGACTTGGAAAAATACAAATGGTGGTTAATATTTATGAAATAGTGGTATTCTGGCTATGGTAGATGGATGCAGTAGACATAGAGGTCAATCAAAGACAAGAAGAAAGGCCAAGTGCTTCTTTTGCAACAAGAGGGTCATGTGCAGAGATGCTGCTATGAATTGAAAAAGCTTAAGGTGGAAAAGAAGGCACATGACACTGATTATGAGTATACTGGCATAAGTCTTGTTCAAGGTGAGGTTGATTTAATTTTAGTTGGCGTTGATTGTTGCAGGTCAGATTTGTACACAGAATGGGTGGTTGATTCAGCAGCATCATACCATATTTCAACAATGTTGGGACAATTTTCTTCAGATGAAGAAGGTGATTTTGTTAGATTAAAGATGGGAAATGGAGATTCTGCTGATTTCATTGGTGTTGGTGATATTTGAATCACTACTAATGCAGGATGTACACTTACATTGAAGGATGTATGACATGTTCCAGGTATTCTCCATAATTTTTTATCATCTAGTTCTCTTGATACTTATGGATTCATAAGTTCGTTTGGAGGTGGAAGATGAACTTTATCTAGAGGATTGATGGTTTATGCATGAGGCAAAATGGATTACATGCTTTACAGGATAGATGTGAAGGTGTGAGGGGATGTGAAGAATCCAGTTCTGAAGAGGACTTCGTCAGATTTTTGGCACATGCAATCGTCATGCATGAGTTGAAGACCATCGACTAAGTTGAAGAAGGTTTGAAAGCTGAATCATGTCATGGAAGGTGTTTTAGATCTTACACCTAATTTGTTTTCTTCAGAGAGTGCCACAATTAAAGAAATAATTTTAATCACAGATTGAGGTGATGCACTGAGAGTTTTTGACTACTCGAAGGATGTTGAGCAGTGGGAGAAAGTAATTCCTTCAGGTGCTTCAGATTATGTGGAGATCAAAACTATGGGGGAGCCAGATATTATAGATTTTGGTATTAGAGATGCAGAAATAAGTATGAAAAGGACTTTAGAATTTTGAATTATTTTGAAGGATAGATTTCAGGTTTCTGTCAGAGATGCAAAAGAAGGATGCCATATTTTATGCAGAGGATGGCGGTTTCTATGATACCAACCGGTTTTCTTTCTAACTGAGTTTGTTGGATGCGATCTGCTACTTCGATGGGGTGAAGGGGGAGATTATTAGGGTTCATCCCGCACGTGGTTGTTTCCATATTTGGGATAAGATATGTTTTGGAAATTGAGATATCTTTTATTATATCACATATAGAAGGATGAATGGTGATTTGGAGATTTAAGATATTATATTTCGTATCTTATTTGTAGTTTGAAAAAGGAAACAGTTATTTGAAGATATATTTTTTGGAAATTCAAGATTATTCCACAGTGTATCTTCCAGCATGAGATTCAGGTGATATCTCATGATATATTTTTTTAGATATTTTCATATTTTCTTTTCAATCAAGATATGTGGCATATGAGAGACTATTAAAGGGGAAGTAGTGAATCAAGGAAGAGAATAATTTGGTGGTGCACAATAACCCAAGGAGAGCAGATACTTGGGTGACTATTTTCTAGTGCATGGGCTACAACGAGCAGCAGCAAATCAAGTTGTGCAATGTAGTGCTACAAAGAAGTTGCGAGTTCGATTTTGATCTCTGAAGGGTGATTTATTGTCACAGACTATTATCAGAGACGCAGCAGAGGCATATCAAGGTGTGTTATTTTAAACAGGTTTTATGTTGTATTTTCGATTCAAGTCTCGGGTTTAACTTGGATTTTGGTACTCTATGATTCATAGTGAATTTTCTCAGAGTTTACCCGTGGTTTTTTAATCCTTCTAAAGGAGGGTTTTTCCACGTCAAAATTTATGTCCTCATTAGTTATTCTTCTGTTTGGTTAGGCTCTTTGTTTACATTTGTGATTATCATAAATTTTTGTTGTCGCAACTAGGTTTATATTTGAAACCAATCCGTTTCTAACCCATGATGGTTGTGGAAGATGAGCAAGATCTGATGAAGGTGATGATGGGAGGTCGAAAAATGGCCAGACCTATAACAGTCCGGACGAGGTGTTGGTACGGGTGGCTTACCAGATGTCCGAGGGTGGTTTGGCACTGTCTTGCAGTGGGAGTCTGCATGGGATATGATGTTGTATGATATGGAGGGAGCACTAGGGAGAAACAACGATTGGGGAGAGGATGAGGTGCAGACATGATTGGATAGCCTCTGCTATTTTCTCGATAGGAGGGTGATAACATGGTTAGGGCATTTTAGGTGTGATGGGGTGGGTTACCAGAGGAGGAGCAGTCGAGATGGTAAACATGGTCGGGCTCTCCAGATCTATATTATGTCACTTGAGGAGGGATCGTCCTACAGGCAGTCGACCAGGTATGAGGGGCAGCATTCTAGGCTAGTGACTAGATCTGGTCACCTGCACTGTGGATAATGGTATCAACTCGATGAAACCCAGTTGTTGGAGGAGGCTTCTCGATAGAATAGTTTTGATTAACCGAAATCCATCACAAGCACCTCCCATTAGTGAATAAACGGGTGTAATAACATATATAAAATATATGTATTTAATTTTTAATACCCAAAATCATACAACAAAAGATCCATAAAAATTTATTTATATAGACACAACTTGTCCTTACGACATCAAATTATATCTCAATCAGATATGTTAGGATAGATATGATACCTTCTACTTAAATTTAAGTTGAATTTAATTTTCTTGTCTCAGAAAATTCACAAAACCTCATTCTGATATCAATTGAAGGCACAAGAGCGCACAATAGAATTTGGTGGGTTGAAGATTTTAAATTTTATTATCACCGGGTTGATTGGAATTATCCTCTCCGGTGATCTGCATCCCAGTACTGTCCTATGCTCTTGTAAGAATTAAATAGATCATAGAAATAAAAATCACACCTAGAAATTTAGCCTATACCCATGGATTCAAGGAACCATGGAAAACCGGGGCATTGGTATAACCATAATATATAAAAACGGTTCCCAGACCGTGGGTATAGGTGCATTCCACCGTGTTATTGACCCTATTACAATGATTTTAAAAAATTGTTATCCACTACTTTCAATCCTAAAAATCCTCTTTACAGTTCGGGCACCCAACCATGACTCCATCTTCACATATTGACAGAATAATATATATTTACACATATATATTCATATAAATCATGGCTATAGGTGGAAAACCATGGGTATAGGTGTTGGTGTGATTTTTTGTCCCATGGAAAATCATATTTTCTCACCATAATGAAAGAAATATATACCCACAGTTTTCAAAAACCATGAATATAGGTCTTGAAAAAATACCTATACCCAGACTTTGGAAAATCCATGGGTATAGGCCCTTGAAAAACCAATACCCATGATTTTCCAAAACTATGGGTACAGGTGACCTATACCCACAATTTTCCAAAACGTTGGGAATAGGTTCCCATACCATCCCTATACCTACATTTTTCCACAAAATCGTTGGTATTGAGCCATTTTATAGTATTTAATGCATGTTTACCTTGCTTGATTCGGTGTCACATTCTAATTCAGAAATTTGACAATGATCATTTAATGAAGAATCAAAAGACAAAATCATTTAGATCATCTAAAGATGCTCTAAGAATCTGTATTCTCACCGTTCATTGAAATCCAGGTGCTATCATGGAGATCCATCAAATCCTTCGATGACATTGGGATCACCTCGATTTGGTGAAGGAGAACTTGAATTATATGTTTCATAGAGAGACATTATCTATCAAGAAAGAGGTATGAGAGAAAATATATTATCTATTGTAATGAATATCCACTAATTAGATTATCCTCTTCTTCTTATATAGTGGTAGGTGCTGATACCGATGAAGGGTTCCCCGACACTTGAAAAGAAAATGTCTACTAAATAAGCAATATATAAATAATTATAATGAACTAAACCGCTTCATAAAAATTATTTATATTTTATCACATAAAAATAATAAATGTCAACTATATTACATGATTAAATGATCCATCTAACTTGAAATATAATTTGTGCTAATATTTATTGAACTTGGAATATTAACATAATATTTGTTCAAATAATAATATTCATCGTATTTACTTAAACACTTGTAAATCCTTTTAATAAATAAATTCAACCCAATTATTCATTACTTGAATAATAATGAATTTATTTATTTTACAACATAATTTTTTTTATTTTCAAACACTTTTATGGTAAATGTGAGAACCCTCACAACTTACCAGTTTAAAGAACAAATGATACAACAGATTTGTTGAAAATAGTTTGAGTCAAATGGAAGAAATCTCTCTAAACAATATCCAAGGAATCAAATTTACCTGAGTTTCAGGGTAGTCTTTTAAATTGCCTTCATAATGATACACTAAGTTGTCCTAATATTTTCTGTATTCCTCCTTGTTAATCTTCCCCATGTTGAATTCTCTATGGAAAATGTGGGCCTTCTTATCAATCCACTCACCTAGCTCATTATTAGGGATCACACGAAGTGATCTTCTCATCTTCATCGACACCTTAATATCTAGAACTACCTCTACCATTTCTTCATCTGAATACATATGTAGATCCATGTGATCTAGCACTAAGGAAATCTATCACTGAGGGTCTTGAGTGGATCCTGTCTCATGCTACCTCCCAGGGACCATCATCTCCTTACCACTCAAGGGGATAGTAGGGACAAAATCCTTGCATCCTACCGACACCATGTCATAGGTTTCAACCACATCATTCTTGTGAGAACCTTTTCACCTGCTCATGGAGGTGATTTCTATAGTATTAAGAGCCTTTGGGGACAGCTTACCCCGAACTTGTAGATCTAGTAACATGAGAACTGGGTAGTTTGGAGTAAACTTTCTTACGTCAAACCCTCTGATTTTTCATAATAAATCCATTAATATCTATAATTGTGTTCATTCCCTTCCGTGAAGAGGATCTAATATAGTCCTCCACAATGACCACTTCCTTCTGGTCAATAGGGGAGTTCAAAGAACCATTCATTTCCTCTTAAAAAACCGAGGGATCCTCTCCGTGGGTCACCTCTACCCCTTGAAATTATTCAATAGCATGGTGGTACTCTTATAATAACATTTAAAACTAGTTTTAGGAGTTCAGTACCCCAGATTTAACCATATTAGCACAAGAATGTCTAGTCTTCATGACCTGCATTAACTTATCTGAAACTTCTTCATGTTAAAAGCCTCAAACCATAAATTGGAATTTCATTGATGAGTCCTCCATTACCAGACACTGGGATTATTTATCAGTGTTTTGGTCCTCATAGACTAACTCAGTCAGCACAATATTTTGGTTGTATTTGGTGGAACAATCAACATTGCCATAGTAGCATTCTGGAAGAGCTCACTTTCATCCTTCCCAACCCCTTCCTGGTTTAGTCCAACATAGTTGCTGACCCTAGCACTCCCATTCAGAGTTGGGGAGGAATTACAGAGACAAACCCCACTATCAAACAGACGTGAAACATCAACATTAAATAAGCCTACCACACCCAAATATCTTTTCAACCGATGCAAAATGTTGGAGACTGTTGGGTTGACCTGAGAAACCTGAGATGGCTTCCGAGGAAACACAAATTCTTCACCTGGTGGCTCAGAAATAGGAGAGGCAATGTGATCATCCCCTAACTATTTTCCACCTTCATCAGCTTCATCTTTCTAAAGAGAGACACTAATATCAGTGGGATCAGAGGTACCCATAATTTTTTTCTCATAGAGAACCCTTCTGCAATCAACCAAATTTGACGGTTTTTTAAGCGATGAACTACAATACTATTGAGGATAACCTATGAAACATCACAATGCATATAAATCATTCCAGTTCTCAAAAGACACTAGTTGGTGGATTTGAATCTTTTCATTAACATATATCTATACTTCTTTAATAAGTGGTTTGGAGACATCGACTTCGACCCAAATCTGGGGTGATATAGGATGGAAAAAAGTCCTCAAACACTCATCTGACTCCAAAAATATTTTGATCATAATTCCTAACAATTGAAGAATAGTCGGAAATTGGAAGGTAAAGGAACGACTGGGGAATCTCACCCAGATCATCATGGTGGGGGAATCCCTCTTCCAATAGAAATTGTAGCTCATATGTAGAAGAAATAAGAGGTGTCATTCGATGGAACTAATACCTTTTTACTAAACAAAGGTGAAATTATCATTATTGGAGAACCTCATAAGAAAATGACAGGGGTCCAGGAGCCCAACTATGATGCGATCTTTCAGGGTCCATGATTAGTTTATGAAATGGGAAAAACTGTCGAGAGATGGGGGTCGTCTACTAAAATAAGCTACAAGAGATATCCCATAGAGGTTAACCACCTCAGAGAACTCCTGGAGGGAGAGGGGAAGTGAAGGGTCCCCTCAGTGGAGGGATGGGAATTTAGGGTTAAGCTGAATTTGGGGGAAGTTGGGTATAAGGGATGGATTAGAGAGCAGAAAGAAGGTCGGCGAAGCTATCTAACTCTGTCAAAGAAGGAGGGGGATGGCTATAACCACCTCCTGATAGAGCGAGCCACCTACTAGGGTTCCATGAGGGAGAACACATGAAAATAAGTAAACATCACATATGAATTTATTTATTTAGAAGTGATCGATGAAACTTAGACAACACAGAAGAAACATTTTGAGGCCCACTATGTCCTATATACCCCTTCAACTAAATTTGGTAGATTTTTTAATACGATGTATTAGTGTGTGAACCTCTAGGCCCCTGTCTTGTTATCAGTAAATAGTATACATAGATTAAAAGGGGAATCTAGGAACTCATAATGTCCCCTAAAGAGATAATATTTATAGCATTTAAAACCAACCTATGAACCCATGTTTTGTAATATAATCTATTTGTCATTAGATATATCATAATTTATAACACACACTTCTATCATCGTATTTTCTTTATTTATTTTTTGTTGATCTATCGGGATGGATTTACCTCTGGCTACCTTGGACAAGGATTTAAAAAGGCACTACCATCCTAATAAAGTAGGACTGACATATACTACTTTCTCAAATCAAAAGTGAAAAATTATATTTTGATCATTCAACCACTACCATACCACCAATGAAACACCAAACACAAGGTATCTCACCATGATTTCAATATCATGTTTTTTTTACTTGCATCAAAGTAAGTGATCAAATGGAACACATTGACAATGATATCAAGTCAAGATACTAATACACATGTCTGTAGAAAGGAGCAACCAATGACACTTGAAACATGTGGTGTTATTATTCATTTGTCTATAATCATGATCTCTAATACTAAAGATAATCAAGTGTGAACTTCATGGGAAAAAGTCTCAATGATTACGATCCCCATCACCTGATAGTCACTCATCAATTGTGTCCTATCAATATGATATATCTAGATCAGAAGACATATTTAAAATTATTTATATAGCATCTAGAGGTTATAATTATATACTAGGACCTAATATAACCTTTTAATATGACCATTAATTTATGAACATTACCATTAAATATTGGATACAAAAATATCTACATTATAATAACATGCGTACATAATTCATATAATACTATATATATGAAATGTAAATCTAAAATTTCTTTTTTATTTGGGTATATGGAACCCACTATTAAAATAATGTGTTCTTCAGGACTATATTACTTGAAATAGTGTTTTTATAGGTAGGTAATCTTGGATTCATGTGGACTCCATATCTACCCTTTCCACTAAAAATTATTCCTCTTAACCTCCCAAAACTGATAGAAACACCTCAAATAATCAATTCCAGTCATCTGATGGCTAGAAATATAAATTTGATCACTAGGAATTGATCTATTGTTCCTTCTGTAGTGATTTCCATTCCCAATTTGGACCCTAGATCCATGAAGCAGTCACCAACTACTTTCAATCCATCATGATCATTTGTAAAATCACCAACTAGCATGATGTTCATACAAGCACCATGAATTTGAGGGTATGATTTCACTCAAAACTATATCATAAATGTAAAAACACAAACCCATGGTTCAAAAGTAAATAATAATGAGGATAAATACACATAAAAAATGAAAATCCATCATTTCCCAAGAGATCCTAGATAACAATCACATGAACAGGGTATCCAATGGTGATATCATGGAATAGAATAATAAATTTATTTAAACAATTAAAATAATCTAGATGAGAACATTCATAGTGTGTGAAATTACAGATCAATAAAAGAATATATTAAAATCCATGACCATCAATCAAAAAGTGTAAAACCCCATAAATAACATTCCCTTCCTTGATTTAGGATTCATAATTGGTGAAAATCATATTCATCAGTGATTAGGAAGATCTATTGTATTCATTATCTTCCTCTTAGTTTATCTTAATCTAATCATCATCATTCTATAGTCTCAATATGTGAATGAAGAATATCCCTTCCACCTCTCTAATATCCTAGGGTGATACGGCTAACCCTATGGATTTTATATAGTATCATATTAATAGAGATGAAATTAAATTAGATCATTTAATTAAAATATATAAATAAATTATTTATATTATTAAATGAACCTTTCAACAGTCACCTCCTACAATACATTTTACGTCGACCAACTTTATATTTCACCTAGGTAAACCACATAGTTAAGATTCAATAATGGTATCATATTTACTATATAAGATCTTTAACAGTGGGAAAACATTTAATCCAAAATGATGTAAGCATGTGCATTAAAAGATATTAATATTTATAATATATTAATTCTGGGGTCCCAAGACTGCCAAACACCATACAAAATCTAATGATAAATAAATATATACACATTTAAATATTCAAAGGACTAATCTATTAAAACTATATTCATTAAATTCTCCCCTCCTTCAACTATTTTCACCCCAAAAAGAACATTCTAACCAAGATGATTGGGGTACTGAGTTGACATTTGACTCTCACACACACAAGATCTCTCCTGCATGCTCTTTTATTGCCAAATAACAAGGATCAAAAGGATTGTCCACCTACATAGGATCCTCTCATACCGATCGTCAATCAAAATTAGTTTCTCCCTGAATGTGGCTCTATAATCGATTTCAATATCACACCACCAAATATTGTGTATAGGATCATTCACGGATCAGCTCAGTTGTGAAATATGGAAGGTGTGATTCACTTGATCTAACTATGAGGGAAAGAGTAGGCATTAATCACAATCTATAACCCTTTTAGGATCTCGAAAGGACTGATGAAACTGGAGAATTACATTCCTCCCTAGACAAAACTTTTTAATCCTTACCATGGGGTGAATCTTTAGAAAACATGGTCTCCCTTCTTGAATTCCAAGGGACTGCGATGTTTATTTACATATGTTTTATGTCTTTATTAGGATTTCATCATATGATTGGAGATCACATGAACCTTCTCTATCATCTCCTACACCATCTGTATCCCAATAAGATATGTCTTCCCAATCGCATTCTAACCTATTGGTGACCTATAGTTTCTTCCCTATAGGCCCCCATAAGGTTTAATAAATATAGTAGAGTGATAAATCATTCTATAAGAATTATCTTCTAAGGGAAAGTCACCCTCCTATCTATAGATGAACTATAACACATAGGGCCTCATTTTATCCTCCCCCACCTGGATAGTCCACTCATTCAGTCCATTATTCTAGTAGTGAAACTATATACTCATCTAAAATTAGGTCCCAAAACCATCATGTTGGCCTCTCTGAAACCATGATGTGAACTAATAATCATGATCAAAGAAGATCATTGTGGGTACCCCATAAAGTATGATGATCTACCATACATAAAAATGAACCAAAAATATTAATTAAACTATGATCTCAGTTGAAAAGTAATTTCATCAACTAGGTAAGCCAGTAAATACTAACCTAGATAGAATCATGGACTCTCACATTATAGGAATCCCCATCATAAATTCCATGCATATTCTATCCCAGTTCTACACCAGGATCCCAAGAGGTTGTGTCAACCCCTCTAGAACCTTGTGCTCTACTTTTACCTACTAACATGTGAGACACTGAGATAGAAACTTTTCAATGACCCACCACTTGCAATCCCACCAAAATCACCGCTAATGTTCATTGTAAAAATACTTCACACTAGGGAGTACAACTAATTGTGTGGTTTGAAACTCTATCTTCTTGTAATGTGAATGGAACCAACTTTTTTTTGTGAACCTCACCGTCCATATCTTCCAATAGATCCTATCTCACACTAATGAAGTGGAGTCACCACCCTTGATATAAGAAAAAATATACCCCTATCATATATTAAGGATATATATAATGTTGATAATTTCTCTAAAAACTCCTCCATATTGTGATACCTAGACATCATTCTAAAAGAATCTTGCACCACATTGTCCTTCCTAAGAGTATATACAATCATGATGTCATAGTCCTATAGGAATTCCAATCAACAACTCTATCTCAGGTTATGATCTCTCTAAGTAAATATGTACCTAATAATATGGTTGACTGAGTAAAAAACACAATTGTCACCCAAAAGACTGGGCCTCCAAATATTTAGTGTAAATACTTTTGCTTCCAACTTTAGTGTGTGTGCCCAATAGTTATACTCATGGGTTCTCAACTACCTAGACCAATATACGATAATTTACTTCCTCTATATCAACACAAAACTGATCTTAGCTCCTGATTCATGATAAAAAACTATGTACTCCATTCCCTCCTCAGGTACTCTAAAAAATCGAGCACTGTTTAAGATGATCCTCATCTCCTCAAAATATCTCTAACACTTCTCAATCTAGGTAAATAGATACCCATATCCAGGTAGTGAAAGGGGCTTCAATCATGGATAATTCTACCAGAAACCTCATGTATTACCCCTCCATTCCAAGGCATCTCCTCACCTCTTACATGATCTAGGGTTTATACTAAGAAAGAATCACATTAATCATCAGTAAATATACATAAAAACCTTAATTAGAGATGACATGCACCAAAAAGAAAAAATCATAGATCAAAATTTTCACTTAGAGATATAGCCATGAAGTCAGTGATCTAAGTGTAAGTATCAGACCATCGTCAGATGTTCTGAATGATACTCCTTTGATGAAGATTAAATGAGTATGTCATCAAAAAAGACAACCACAAAATAGTTTAATTATAGCTATAAGATCCAATTCATAAGATCCATAAACATAGTGGGGGAAATCATTACACCGAAAAGAATAATTACGAGATCATAGTGTTTACAGTGACTTTATAATGTAATATTTGGAATATCTTCCATGAAAACACTCAAATAATGGTATTTAAACCTTTGATTAATCTTTTGAGAACCAACCCACACCTCTCAATTTGTCATATAGATCATTTTCCTCGACAAGGGGAACTTGTTCTCTATCGTTAACGGGTTCAGGTGATGATAATCAAGGGAATGACTCGTCCTATTATCCATGTTTTTAATGAAAATACTAGATATTCCCATAGACACTGGGTCTGAGGAAACCCATATCTTTAAGTACATACAACATCACCCTCAACTCCAAGAGCTCAATAGGGACCATCTGATATACCACATAAGATATCTATCCAGTCCTGTGGTGAATGTTAATACAAAAAATTCAACTCCCATCATGGATGTAGTCCTAGAAATTCAATGGAGAATGTGTCCTTATATTCATATACCACTAAAAGATTCTAGTTTCCTTAAGAGACTAATATTCCAAGGGATAAACTCACAAACTGATGGGTAATGGTTTGCAGATTATTTCATAAAAGGCCCACTCACTTAACCATGAGTTCTCTAACACCTGTAATAGAGGATTTCATCCCATATATGTATATGAATCTTACTCATATCCAATGATTTTCAATGAGTTCTCAAACTATAGAAAATTATTCAATTACCAAGATGATGTTGTATAGTTTCCTCATGATGACCAAGAGGTCCCATGATAAACTCTCTCCATCAAGCGTAAGCTACCATTGATGATATATATATATGATATTGAAGAATCACTCCCTGTAGGAACCTCTAACCATATTTACTGGGCTAAATTCTAATCCAGAAGATCCATCTCTTGCCTAAAGAATAATAAAATGGAAATATTAATCATTCTTGTGTCTATAAGAATTTTTGCATCATTATAAAATACATTGTTCATACCTTGAATTATCTCATGTATAGCCTGATCATAGACCTCTATAACATGAAACTACCCATGACCCTGAATAAAATCTTTTAGATCCTAGCATGGGCCACCTGGTGGTGGTTATGGAAGTATCTTATATCATGACCCTTCACCATCATCTCCTCACTCAAGAGCTCTACCTGCCTCTCTACCAACACCTCCTTCCTCAGGGATCCCCTGACCATGCCTGGGAGATCCCTAATTATGGCACTGCCTCAACCAGAGTGTTTTATCCATCATATTCCTGTCCAACTCAACATGAAGGGTATGAAAATCACAATCTATGTGACCAAACCCATCGAAGGAATAAAAATGACCATCACCTAGATGGCTGGATCTCCTATATAATCCTTGATCCAATGATCTAGGCATCTTAGTAGGAGAATGATAATTCTTCCTCTTCCATGAACTAAATATCTGACACCTTATAGATTCCATAAAACACTCAGCCCCATGGTATACACCTCCGAATCTAACTACTCGACATCCCTTTACTAGAAATATACCAATCACCACATCCTACTCTAACATTCTAATATAGGTCAAAAGTCACAAGGATACTATATTGGCATGAATGTCACTACAAAGATCCCTCTCAAACATTAATTCCCTGAAGAATCCATCCCATACCATATATTGTGGGTAACATGTTAGGTTAGTAAAAATCATAAATTAATTTGAAATTGTCAAGTCATCATTCTCGAGCTCCAGAAGATTCTGAATCAATATAGACAGTAAGAATGAGGGGTAATACACATGGTTAAATTTCTATCAGATGTAATACAATGAGAGTATCATCTCATCTTGGTTCTAAATAACTAGACTCCATCAGTTCCCTGTTTCCCCATAAATAAAAATGGATGCAAAAAAATAAATATGATTAGATGGGGTCCGATCAAGCTTAATGTCTCATACCACTAAATAATGCCTATCATATGCTAGTTGCTAGTCTGGATTTTTGTGTAACCTGAAAGGTTTGTAATTATAAAACTCACATAGAGGGATAAGTCTATGTGTGCCACTATCCTAATCTACTGAGGATATCTATTATTGGAAGGGTGAGGGAATTTCTTCATGACCACCAGGAGGAAACATTTCATGAGATGGCCCCTAGACTGAGGTCTCATCATCACGGTCATGTATCAGTAACTTGGATAACTGTCTTCATAGATGCATCAATAAGGTTATAACGATGTATAATTTTTAGATGAGAATATATAAATGGGAGACAAATAAATAAGTATATTCAATGTTCTAAATAATATTTGATTCATATACCAAGGATTCCTTGGAACTAATTTCTTGGTATGCTGAAATGATAAGATAATAGTCAGAGTTATGATGAATGGATACATCATCTGTTGTACCATAAATTGATTACGTATCCGGAAATTCACACTTGGGACCCTCAGACACTATTTCCCTATGTTCCCAACCAATTCTGACCATGGATCCCACTCCAACTCCATGTTGAGGTAGAACTCCTCTAATACAACTCTATTACAACAAGACCCATCGGGGCCCACCTGGTTGGTGGAAGGATAATTTTGATCATGCTAAGCCCACTTATAATCCTATAAGGTATGGATACAAGCACTGAGAGGTCATAACTAAAATGGGAGGACTTTTCCTAATGTACCTATATGAAAAATTGTATTGTTATAGTAAAAGAAAACAAAATCTAGAGAATAACCTTGAATGATATCATATCTAGGGAAAATCAGAGTATGATTGAATAAGGATAAATTTAAAAAGGAAAAAATAAATTCCCCACCAAAAAAAGAGTTTTGACCTAAAAAACTAGAATAACAGAAAATTGTAGGGATCCCGGCTCTAGATCTACATGGCTTAGAACCATACATGGTTAATGCACCAAAATTTACCTATCATCCACCAATTTCAGTAACAATATTCCTATCATCTTTATAAGACAAAAAATGTGTGGGAAAATAACATGTAGAGGAATGTTTATACATACATAGTAGAATTCCCCAAAAATCACCAAGTGAGAAAAAAATATAAAATAGAAGTTAGATTAACCCATAACAAGAGGGAAAAAAGACCCAATACACACACACACACATATATATATATTTATGAACATAAATAATCCAAGATGAAGGATAAAGGGGATCTCTATCCCTATATCCCAACATCATGAAAAAGAGTATGTGAACCTGTGCCCTCATGTGGCAGGGTAATATAGCCCCAGATATCACTATAATGATCCTACCCTGATCACCTAGAGTACACAATGATAAACCCATATAGGGTAACACAGTGTCTATATCTACATACACAACATGTTATATTTATCTAACCTAAAACCCTAGCCACAATATCTAGGGTACCACATGACACACGTTCTTCTAGACTACACACCATTGAGATATGTTTTTCATAAGAAAAAAACTATTATCTTAATGAAGAAACCATATCCTCCATTGCTATTGGAAAATCCACCATTTCACTACCCAAAAATGAAAGAAATTCCACAATCGATATATTCCCATCGTCCAGTAGACAAAAACAGAAATTCGATTACCAATAATTGAACTATCTTACCTCCCACAATTCCTCCAGTCACAATGTGGGATCCTAGATCCTTGAATCAATCACCCCATTTCCATAAATTCATCTCAATACATGTTAAAATTGCCAACCCACATAATGTTCATGAATCCACCACAAATCTGGGGTTAAATCATGCTTGAACACACCTTGACAATGTCGAACCAAGACCCCATAGAACGATTATGACGAACACAATTAAAAGTGGGGGAAACTAAACATAAACAAAGTAAATCCATTTTTGGACAATAATTCACTTCCAATGATCATGTAAATAGGGTATCTGGGGGTGATATCATATAACAACAAAAATAAATTAATTTAAATAATTCAGTATATCCCGACAAGCTCATATGAAGGGTGTGAAATCAAAGATCAGTAAAACCAGATATTAAAATCAATGATCATAAATAAAATTGGGTAGAAATACATATATAATATGTTCTACCTTAATTTATTATTGATCATTATTGTATAATTCATTCACCAATGATGAACATGATCCGATTCATTCGTTATCTGCCTCTCTATTCACCGGGATCAGATCACTATCATTCTCTAAGCCTGATCCACCAATAAAGAATGTTTTCTTCAATATCTCTAATCTTAATGGTTTATGTGGATAAAGCATGATATTTTTATTGCATCATATTTATATAGGAAAAATTATTTTTGGTCATTTAATTTAAATAAATAAATAAATAATTTATATTATTAAACTCAGCCACTAAAGGACACCTCCCATATAATTTCCAATATTGACCAACCATATGTTGTTCTTAGGGTAAAACCCACACTATAGATTCAACCATTGTCTCAAATTTCACAGATGAGGTCTCTAAAACCAATAAAACCATTTAAAACAAAATTATGTGTGAACATGCATTAAAATATATTAATATTTTTAATATATTAATTTTCGGTTCCCAAGACTCCCAAAACCCACGCTAACTCTGTGGATATATGCATATTTACACATAGAAATATCGAAATGACTAATTCATCACAAAAAATATTCATTCCACTGATATACAAAAAATACTACCCCTCAAAGGAATAATTATATTTTTGAAGGATTTATTCCAAAGTGTGACGTAATATTCCTAAATCACTCCTTTTATATTTTTTTTATGTTTTCCAATTCAACTTAAATGTATATTAAACCATCAAAAAATAACAATAAAAGTATAACTATCCTCATCAAATAAATTTTTTATTTTTATTAAAAGATACCTTTTAAGGTTATGTGAGAACCCAAAAAAATCTAGATCCAAATACAACAATCAACATATAATTAAAAAAACCAAACCAAAATACCCTCAAGCCCAACATCTCTATGTGACGGCTGCCAGATGAGATAATTTTCCTCCAACTGTACTCAAGAACAATATTGTCACATCATAAAACCAATATCCAAGATAAACTCATCACTGTGCTTTGTTATCCTTTCTGATATCTTCTTTAGGAAACATTAATGGAAATGTCAGAAAAGTCATCATCGATCATCAATAGTCACCAATCCAACACAAAGAAAATTTGGAACCCACATCTCATTATGGATGAAACATTTAGGGAAACATTTTTGTTCCAACAATAAAATGATGAAGAACAAGAAACACTATTGAGTTCCCAAAGGAATGGATACTTCTTAGGTCACGCCACCAAGAACTCCATCATCCGCTCAAACAACACATCCCGAAACCTTATAGAATACCACCACACCACACTAAAAAGGGTGAGAAGTAGAATCATAAAGAAAGATTATAGTTTATATAGACAAGTATCTCAACAACCAATCATGGCCTAAATGTTTAATTACCCAAACTTTTTGAATGGAATTTATTTCTTTTAAATGTGTGTTTATTATTTTATACATAACTAAAAAACATCTATTTAATAATTAAGTGAGTATAATTTGAAATGTGACCATCGTGTTCTGACCATTATATGACCATTGGTAAATATGGGTGTTTTAAAATATACTCTCAATAATAATTTTAATGTTATAATTATTGTTTATAAATATAAATGACAATGGAAAATTAATGCAGAAAGAAGAGTCGGTGGCCTCATCCGGTAGAATCATCTTATAAAGAAACCAATTTTCAGAGATTGGGAGGTAAGTAGAATCCCTAGGATTCACTATTCACTAAGAGAAAGATGAGCTTTAACATGTTAATATTGAGTAAAATCATATATGGGATAAGTTCAAGTTAGTGGAAATTACCACTCGGGTGATGTTATCCAAGCCACCCTAAGAATCTATCACCACTGCACACCCTAACCTTATGTCATATGCATGTGTTATAAGAGGTTAGGTGTCAAGACCTTAGTCACTTAATTTATATTCCATCCTTAAAAATAAAACTTTTTTTCCATCAATTCTGCTTTGAGAATAAATTTTCTTAAAAATATGACAAATTTGATAAATTGATTTTTTTCAGACATAAAAAGTACTTTTCAAAAATGAGAGAATTATTATAATAAATTAATATATTATTAAAAATGATTATTTTGAGAAAATATTATTATTATAACAAATTTGTTTAAATATAAATGATAAAATATTTTTTTTATCAAGTGTCATAAAATTCACTATGCAATTTTCCTATGCATTTTCTATCCGGTATTATTTCTAATAACCAATGATTTTTATATTTAAATGTTCAATTTATAATAATTATAAAATTATTATGATAAAATAATCATGATTCTTGAAATAAACATTTATAAATTAGGTTATTTGGAATTTATGATATTTTTCTAAAATATTTTGTGTTTTGGTGAATAGTAAAAATACGATTTTGAGTATTCACTATATTTAATGAAATTATAATGATGTAATATATAATATAAAATTATGGTATACTATTACGGATTATAATAACATAATATTTGTCCCAAGTGTCCAATACCATGAGCAAATACCATGGTCAGGCCCATGGTTTTGCATTTACGACTACCTAGGTTTCCATTGAAATTAATAAAAAAATACTCCTACTTTCTATAAATACCCACCCATTTATCAATTATATTTTATTCAAAATTAATCCTTTAAAATTATATGATACTTTTTCCTCCCATGGTTCCCTCCCAATGTGTCTTAAAGCCCCCATGATCCCAATATTCATGTTTTAGAAGCTACTCATCAAGGTAAGGGAAATCTCAACTTCTTTTTTTCTTTCAAGTTCAATACTTAAGTGGTATGACATTAAAATTTTCATACTATGTTATTATGTAAATTTATCTACATCCCTTCATTGTATTCTTTTTATTTTATTAATTATATATTATTTTACCCATTGTTTTTAATTTTTTCTAAAACCATGTTTCATATCCGTTATGTTGTCAATTGTCTTCTAAAAATTTCTCGCTTTTTCTAATGAAATTATCTTATTTTTTGTTGTGAATAACAAAACCACATTATTTTACAAGGTTATTTACCTAATTGTAAAAATTATCTATTTTTATTCTAGTATTATCAAACATTAAACTCATCTTTCTTTTTCTTGGGTTAATAATGGTATAATGATCTTGTCCTTAAAAACTTCTTAAAAATGTCATGATTTTGATATGAAACATATTTAGTTCATTATCCATGGGTAATATAATGAAATTTTTTATTATGATTTATGTCTATAAAATTAATTAATATATATTAAGGATGCAACGTGATAGTACTCCAATGCATTGGGTAATAAATTTAATCTCTAGAGATGACATGTTTTACGATACATCTGTGAATAACCTTTGTAATTTTTGTGATACCTTGGTGAAAGAACATGGTGATATTCTTATGATTGTACAAATTAAATGTTTTAGACAGATTACAATTTTGTAATTTAGTTATTATTTCTAAGTTATTTCTATTTATCATGCCTTATCATTATGTCTCATGCCTAATTGATATTCCTTAAGATTAAATGTAAACTGCTTCCCTTGTTTTTCCCTTACTGGGACTTATAATCACCCTTTCAATTGATTAATGTCCCAAGGTTAAGAGATGTATTAAATTTATATATCAAGACAAAATTACGGTTCTTTTCATGTTTATTAGAATAATGTCATATTTTTTCATGCATTATGGACCTTTTTCCATGAAACTAAACTTTAAAAGATCCAATGATAGTATAATGTCATGAAATGTTATGTACTTAAAAGGTGGGATTTCATTGTTATTATCAAAATATGGTTTAGTTATTTGTGAGAATTATGATTTGGAAACATTATGAAGAACCTTAAAGAAAAGTTTCAATATATTAAAACATCCAAGTATTTTTGTGAAGTATTAATTAAGTGGTTTCTGAGAAAATAAATCCCAATCTGGATATGAAAAAGTGGATGTGGAACTAAAAAAGATGTACCTAGGGGTAACAACTCTATCAATGTGTGTCGGTCCTGACTCGGTATAACCTGATACATGACAACAGGGCTTACTTCACACCTGGTTTGACATTCCTAGGGGATACGTTTTGTTAATCAAAAGAGTTTTATAAACCATTATGGAGGATTTATAAAAAAATATAATTACTGTTAATGAATATCATATTATAATTTACGAAATGAAATTACATTATAATTATAATATTATTAAATGTAACATGTTTCTACTTATGGTTCTTTTATTTTATAAAATTTAGGTAAATATTAGAAACCACATAACTGGTGAGCACAACAGTATAGAAACTGATGGACTTCTGATGTAAAACGGAATGGAAAAATTCATGAGATTGATGAATAAACTGACTCGAGTTATGAACAATAACCTGAATCAAGTCATAAGAAAAGATTCAACTCTAAGGTAACAAGTTTTATTTGAGTCCTTTATGTGTCAATGACCACCTTCTTTTAGTGGATCTATCTACACTTTGATGGATGAATATTGGATAAGCTCTATAGAAATGATCATTTCTATACTCTATTTTTTGAAATAATTGAAAGTCACCCAGATTGTGTACTACATAGAGGGAGAAGATGATCAATGGTGTACACTGGTGAAAAACACAAATCCATGAGTGGATATTGATGCAATAGAGTGAGAAGATATCCTGGGAACGCTTTTCAAAAAATAGATTCCCCGATCAATGAGAACAAAAGTAGAGAAGGAATTCATAGAGATGATGAAGAATGAAAATGAATCTATGGGAATATTTGAGATAGAATTCACAATACCTACTTGTTACACCTCTATATTTTTCATGTATCCTAATGAGAATATTGATAGATTCTTTGGTGGACTAAGACCCCATCTACAGAAGAATATAGCCAACTAAAACTATGAAAACTTTGAGGAGATCATGTGGAGTGATATGAAAGTTGAACTAGAGTTCAAAGAGATGAATTAGTCCCATAATCAAAATTAAAATAATAGATGATTGGATCTAATATAGGGGAGGATCTTTGATAAACGAAGAGGAGAAAAAAAATTGAAACATTCCATAAACAAAAAATGTGGAAATAAGCATTCAGGGAACTGATTTCTCAAGAGAGGGAAATGTCACAAGTGAGGAAGAGAAGACCATATTGGTCAGAACTATCGTAGTGTGGTTATACTGCAAATTTTCCACAATAATGACAAATGTAAGATGGTACATTCCCAACCATAGGTCCAATGATTCATGTGTGGATAGATTTGGCACTTTTCTAATCAGAGTCCAAATCTGAAGTTAATGGAAGGGAATTACCATAAACCCTTACATAGGACTAGGGAGAATGTTCGGGCCATTTCTATCATAACATCTGAAGTGGAATCTCTAAATGATGTGGTAGTATCTACTCTCAGTATTCTCTAAAATCCAGAAAGTACTTTTTATTATTCTGGTTCTAATCATTCCTTTATTTCCTCAATGTTTTCAAATAATATAGAGTCAATACCAGAACATGTAGAAGCAAAGTTATTTATCAAGACTCATAGAGGTATTAGCCAAGCCACAACAGTGTATAGAAACTCTATAATTTTCTTTTGCGAGCACAGTCTTATCGAAAATATAGTAGTTATTTTGATGCTATAATTAGACACTAGACTTGGGATGGATTGGATCTCAATGTATAATACTAATATCAAAGGCAAAATCAAGGAAATATCAATAGTCATGAATGAAAAAAAATAGTTTTTTTAAAGGACATATATCTCGACATGATATTTTTCTATAAACACCTCCCATATCCTTCTTTTTTGAAATGATTAGTGAAGATGAAGAAAAAAATAAAATCATACAAATAGAGAATTTCCAATCATTCTGAAATACATTGCGTATTTCTTAAGTAGTTACTTGGACCTCCCCTAGAAAGAGAGGTAGAGTTCTCCATTGAGATTATTCTTATATACTAGCCTATATAAAATACCCTATATAGAATGGAAAATGTGGAGATGGAGAAACTAAAGAAGAAAATCCAAGATCTTTTGGATAATGGGTTTATCTGGCCAGGTGTGTCTCCTTGGGGGGAAGAAGTTCTCTTTGTAATGAATAAGGATGAATTAATGCAGTTATGAATTGATTATAGAGAACCTAAAATAATCAAAATGAATAAGAATTACCCTCTTACAAGAATTGATGATTTATTTGACTAGCTTCATGGGGATCAATTATTCTCCACGATTTGTCTTCAATCTGGTTATCATCAATTAAGGGTGAAGAACGAAGATATTCCAAAGACAAACTTCTTATCAAGATGTGAGAATTAGGATTTAGTTGTTATTCCCTTTGTCTTGACTAATGGTACTTCTATAATTATGGATTTGAGGAATATAGTCTTTAAGGACTAACTTGATAATTTTTTGGAAGTTATTATTAATGATTTTAGGATATATTTCAAAGTTTCAAGGTGAATGGGGAAAATATAAGGGTTATATTTAAAAATATGAGTAAGGAGTGGTTATTTGGGAAGTTCAGAAAATGTTAATTTTGGTAACAATATGTTTATTTCTTGGGGAACATTGTAACCAATGAAGGAATCACAGTTGAACCTTCAATGATAAATGTTGTGGAGGAGTGGCCTTATCATACAACAGTAACTGATATTATTAGTTTCCTTGTATTAGTGAGATATTATAGGAGGTTTTTGAAAAACTTCTCATGAATTTATAATTTACTAACCAAGGTAGCTCAATTAGGGGCCAAGTTCATCTGTAAAAATAAGTGTGAAGAAATTTTCCAATAACTGAAGATGATATTGGCTACTAAACCTTTGTTATCTGTACCCTCTATTAGAGAAGGATTTGTTTTTTAGAGATGTATCTATGAATGGAATTTAGTGAATCCTCATGAAAAATGGCAAGGTGATTGCTTATGAATCTTTGTAGTTAAAGCCACATTAGAAAAAGTATCTTATGCATGACTTTGAGCTGGCTACAGTTTTTTTTTCTTTGAATATATAGAGGAACTATCTTTATGGGGAGAAATGTGATATATACATAGGCCATCAGATTTTCAATTATATTTTCACTGCAAAGGAATTGAACACGAGACATAGGAGATGGTTAGAACTTCATAAAGACTATTATTGTTCAATTAATTATCACCCAGAAGAGAAAAAATCATTTATGATGCATTAAGTAGGGAAGACCTTATTTTGTTGGAAATGACAAGGATTTAAGGAGGTCATTTATTTAAAGTCCCAGTGAAACATGACATGGGAATCATAAAGGATGGGACATCATCAAAACTATCCCAAAAGATTTATCAATGATCATTACTAAAGAAGATCAAGAATTATCAAAGATAAGATCCTTTGTTATATATTTAGATGGAGTTTATAAAGAATTGGATGTTTCTTGAGTTTAATATTGATCAAGCAGGTGTAATAACATTTGATACAAGGTTGTGCTTTCAATCTATTTTGGAAACAAAGATGGAGATAATCAATGAAGATCAAAGATATACATTCTATATAAATCTTGGAGGAACTAAAATGTATAGGGAACTTCGTGATCATTATTGGAGGGATAAAATGAAATAGGTGATTTCTCAATACACTAAAAGGTTCTTGGTGAGTCAACAAGTGAAAAAAGATAGATATCTTCCTAAAGGGGCATCACAACCACTACCCATATTTGCATGGATGTGGGATAATATCACAATAGAATTTTTCACTATCCTAAAAAAATCCAAAGGAAATAATGATATATGGGTTATAGTGGACCATCTCACCAAGACTACACATTTTATTTCTATTTAGGAAGATTTATATCTTGACCAACTCACCAAGATATACATAAAGGAAGTTTTATGTCTACATGGAGTGCCACTTTCTATCATTTCTTATCATGATCCAAGGTTCACATAAAATTTCTAAAGAAGTATTCAATAATATCTGAATATTGAACTGAATTTTAGTATTACCTATCACCATCAAACTGATAGCCAATCTAAAAATACAATTCAAATACTCAATGACATGATGAGAACATTCTAAATGGAATTTAAAGGTGTGTGGGATCAAAATCCCCCATTATTTGTGTTCTCTTACAACAATAGCTTCCATTAGAGTAAGAAAATGTCACCTTATGAAGCTCTATATCAAAAACAATTTAGAAATCATAGTTTAGGATGAATTTGGTTATAGAATTCTTCATGGGCTGGATCTTGTGCAAGATACAATATAAGAGGATCATGACATCCAACAACACATAAAGGATTCCAAGAGTTGGAAGAAGAGATATGTTAAAAGCCATAAAAGGGACATGATTTTTGATATTGGAGACAAATTATTCCTTCAAATTTCACTTTGTAAGAGAGTCATATGGTTTGGTAAGAAGGGGAAGATCAAACCTTGATAACTTGTCCAATATTAAATCCTTGATCACATTAGAGCAGTGGCCTTTCAGATTTTACTTCCTCCAAATCTAGCTCAAGTTCATGATGTATTCCACATATATCTCTTGAATATGTACAAACATAGCCTTCAGATGTACTAAATTCAGAGGTGGTACAACTGTAACATGACCTCTCTTATTATGAGCATCTGATGGAGATATTGAATCATAGAGACAAGGTTCTACATAACATTACTATCCACCACATTAATGTATTGTGGTGGAACCAAAAATATAAAGTGATGTGGGAACCAGAGAAAACAATGAGGTATAAATAACCTCAAATTTTTTCAACTAAGGTAACTAGTTAATATTTCCAGGATGAAATTTATTAAGGGATAAATAATGTAATAACTTGAACTTTTGGAATGATATTTTTCCTATAAATGAATGTTATATTATTTTAAGCATAAGAAAACTATATAGATTTAAAAATTAAGTGAGTATAATTTGAAATGTGACTATCAGGTTTTAGCCATTATGTGACCAATGTTTAATTAGAACATTGGTCAATATGACCACTTGAAAATATACTCTTAATAATAATTTTAATGTTATAATTATTTTCTATAAGTATAAATGACAAAGGAAAAATAATATAGAAAGAAGAGTCAATGGCCTCATCAAGTAGAGTCATTCCGTATGAAACCCATTTGTCAGGGAATTGGAGGGAGGTAGTGTAATTGGTATTTTTTCTTGACCAAGACCAATACAAGCTTTATAATTTTAATCTTGAACAAATTTTCCTATGGTACATTCTCAATTTAGTGGAAATTAACACTCGAGAGTTGTTATCCGAGCCGCCCCAAAAATCTATCATGATCACAAACCTTAACCCTAGGTTTTATACAGTTTTTAAAAGGGGTTATGTGTCAAAGACTTAGTTACTTAATTTTTAATCCCTTTATATAAATAATGTTTTTGTTCAATCAATTTTTTTGAGAATAGTTTTTCTTAAAAAATATGACGAATTTGATAAAATGATTTTTCAGACAAAAATTTTACTTTTCAAAAATGATATAGTTATTATAATAAATAAACTTATTATTAATAATGATTATTTTAATTAAATATTATGATCAATACACTCATTTTAAAATATAAATGATAAATTATTTTTAGTTTTTCAAGTGTCATAAATTGTACTATGAAATTTTCCTATTCATTTTCTATTCGAATTTTTTTAATAACTAAGGATTTTTAAATTTAAAAGTTAAATTTCTCTAAAATATAGAATTGTTAATTTAAAATAAAAATCATTTTTTAAATTAGAGCATCAAAATTAGGTTAGGATGAATTTCTAAAAATTTGGTAAAATATTTGGCTTATCGTTGAATAGTAAAAATACATTTGTGAGTTTTCAGTATGTTTAATAACATAATGATGTAATATGTAATATACAATAATGGTTGAATCTTGTGTATTAATATAAACTAATATGTGTCCCATGTGGCCAATACCATGGGAAAATACCATTGGAAAATCCATGGTTTTTCCTTTACCACTACCAAGGTGTCCTAAAAAATGAATAAAAAAATTAATCCTATTTTACTATAAATACCCACCCATTAATCTATTATATTTTATTACCAATTTATCCTCAAAGAATATATAATAGTTTTACCTCCCAAATATTCCTTCGAAGGTTTACTCAAGACCCCAAGGTCCTAATATTTGAGTTTTGGGAGTTACTCTTCATAGTAAAGGATATCTCAACTTCTCTTTTCCTTTCAAGTTCCAATTTTATGTGCAATGTCATTAAAATTTCCATAATATGTTATTATTCAAATTTTATTAAATATGTTTACTATATTAAAATACTTTTGTGAATAGGATACCATTTTCCCCTCTATTTTTAAAGCTTTCTAAAACAATTTTTCATAACCATTATGCTAATGAGTTTTCTTCACAAAGTTTCTCACTTTTTCTCAAGAAATTATATTATTTTCTATTATGAATAACTATCCCACATTATTTTCTAGGGTTATTCACCTATATTTCATAATGATATATATTTATTATTGTATTAACATTCATGAAAATCCCCTTCTCTTTTCATGGGTTAATAATGACGGAATGATCTTGTCTTTAAGAACTTCTTAAAAAGGTCATGATTCTAATATGAAACTCATTTCTTTTAGTCAACATGGTTTATATATAAAATGTTATATTATTATATATGTAGATAGGATTAATTAATAAATTTTAAGGTATCTCCATAATAGTTCTCCAATGCATTGGGTAAATATTTTAATCTATAGAGATGACATGTTTTACGATACCTTGGTGAATAACCATGGTATTCTGTTAACACCTCAGTGAAAAACCTTTGTGATATGGTTATGACTGTCAAAATTAAATGTTTTATCCACATTAAAATGTTATTATTAATTTTATTATTTTATTATATTTGTCTTTCTAGTGAATTATCATTATAACTCATGTCTTATTGATATTCTTCATGATCACAAGTAAACTGTTTTACTTGTTTTTCCCTTACTAGGACTTATCATCACCCTTTCCGTTGATTTATGTTCCTAGGTTATAGGGTTTAGTAAATATTCATAGTATTAACCTATGATTAATTATTTTAAGTGGATTAGAATAATGTTTTATGTTTTCATGCATCATGTACCTTTTTTCAAGAAACTAAACTTTAAAATATCTTATGTTTGTACAATGTAATGAAAAGTTATGTAATAAAAATATAGGATGACATATCATGCCTTCATCTTAAACACAAAATTCACATCATAAAACCAATTAAAGACCACTGAACCATGCTGACTAGGTTGACTGGTAGAATTTTTATGTATGAGAAGATTTTATAGCTGACAAGAATCTCCATAGAGAACCATGAAATTCACCTAGAGATCGTCACTATCCTTCAAAATCACCACCCTGAGAAATTGAAACAATCATCATTGCCTCCTCTATAACTAATAGAATGGTTCACATGAAAGCCACCCTAATGAGGGAAACACTTAATTCCCTGAAACGGGCACCACTGAGATAACCATCCAATCCTAACTGGGCGACAACATCAGCACCGAGAGATGAAACAACTTATTCACCATCAAAGACCACTACCCATCAAAACCCCACAATTAAAAATCATCTTAATAATGTAAGAACAATAGATATGAATATAGAAAAGAGAACCAGTGAAGAATAAATGTATCTCTACACACCATAGAAACATCACCACCCAAATTGAAATCGACCAACATCACCTGATCCACAAGGATGTAGGTGAAAAACATTGAATCGTCTGAAAACCAACATAACAAGACTCCCCAAAATCAGTGAAAAAAACAATCACTAAATAATAATTCTCCCAATGAGAAATGAGTTAGGTGATTTTCAAACAACCATTGAATGAGAAACCATAATGATAAATGAAGAGGATAATGTTCCCTACCACCATGAATCTCTGTCGCATCACCCATCAGATGAGATCCTTGTAAATTATGGAAGAGAAACCCTGTTGAGAAAACTCCAGGATTAGGAAAAAAACAATGGCCATGACTTTGAGGAAGGGAGATCTCTTAGTCATGAAGGAAAACCATTACTGGATAAACCCTATAGTATCACTAGTATAATAAATGTTAATTAATTTTATGTAATAATCATTATTTACCTTCCTCCCTTCTCCTTATAATAATGAAAATGTCATCTATGCATTTGTACAAAGTACTACCTCCATGATTGTTATTTTTTATTTTTAGACAAAATAATAAAAGTATGGTTATAAAAGTATACATTACAAATAAATATGAAATTAATAACATGTTGAATATTATTAAAATATAAAAACGTTTTATACCTTCCTCCTGTTCCATGGAAAATGAAAATGTTTTCTGTGTGTACATGTAAATTACGACCTCCATGGAATGACATCTATCATCATTCATCAATAATATATGAACTTGGTTATAAAACACATTTTATTAATATTTATGGAATATATTAGTCATATATATCATGTATATGGTTATGAAATTATGAAAACAATTGTTGATCATTATGAAGTATTTTATCTATATGAGTAGATTACCCAAAACAAGATCATCATGGATCTCATTTTCTCGAACCTTGATATTAATTCATATAAAATGAACTTGTGGATTTTAAAATAATTCAAAAATAATTTTTTAATTACAACTTATAATATGGAAATGATGAACATAGTATCAAATAATAGATTTTGATGTTTCCTTTATGAATTTTGTACAAAAAATTGGAATTACAACATCTGATAATGAAAATAAATGATAACTAAGTGATAAATGTATAATAAATTAATATAATAATAAATTAAAAAAGGTTATAGTTATAAATAAGGATTTTAATTGAGTTATTAATATATTTATTTTTATTATAAAATAGGTTAAAATTATCTATTAAAAGTTTAGATTTAACGTATGAGTTTTCTTCATAAATTGAATTCATTGAGACATGTTTTATATCATTCATCTATTTTTCATATAGTATAGTTAAAGACGAGGTTGAATATTTTTTTATTAATTTTTTTATTTAATTTTTTGTTTCATGTTTTCTCTTTAAAGGGGTTTGATTCAAAAGTTACTAAATGCTTAAGGGTTTCCTCATCTTGATTTCTCTGGATTGATATATGATTTTTATTTAATATTTTATTTGGTTTATATACTACCCATGGATGTGTTTTTAATTTAAATACCATTAAATTCATTATATTAAATAATCTAAATAATTTTCTACCTTTCATGGGATTTTTCATTTGAATTGAAAGAAAGTTCAATTGGTTTATTTCCAATCACATTTCAGATCGATATTGTTATGAATGTAGTTCCATCGGGGAAAAAATTGTAAAAAAATTATATCTAATACCCAAATTTTTTTATTATACTCTATTAATTATAGATTTTTCTATTTATAATCTCAATTTAAATTACTTTGGTAAATAATTTACCTAATGTGATTGTTGTAAGTGAAACTGACCCCACAACTTCCTTTCTATAGGGAATTTTCCTCCTCAATATCCTTATTCATTTGACGATTTTATAGAGTTCGTTTTCTATTCTTCAATAATTTATTAAGGTCAAATTATACTATTCTCTATTTATAAACCAAAATTATAATTAAATAATTAATCATTTTTTAAATTGTTTGTTTATGTTAAAAGTGAAAAAGTACTTATTTTTTAATGTTTTCCATGCGAACAAATTATTTTATTGAAATTATTCTTTATAAAGTTTCCTTTTATTTTTTTAAAAATAATTTAAAAAATTATTTTATGTTATAATTTTTTTGAAATTAAAATAAATTTTTTATATTTATTAAAAGTATACATTTTATTTTAAAGAAGAATTATTTATTATAAAATGTATTTTATCAGCTTATGTTTTTAATAAGGAAGACTTAATTTTTTGTTTTATGAATTATTGACCGTGATGTCATGACAAATAAAATTGATTATGTTTTTAAGGATTATTTATAGTCTAGGGAAGTCCCTAGGTCATCTCTCAAGGAGCGTTGATAGATTTTAAATGTGTATTTTTAATAAGAAGAACAAAAGAGGGGATGGTTTTGAAAACAATTTCAATAAAGTAATATAATTTAAAGAGTTATAAATTTGAAAGACCAAGTGGATTGTGAAAAATATGAGACAAAAAAGTGATCACTGCTAATTTACTACAAAAGATGAAGAGTTCCTCATTTCTAATTGATTATTAGGTATTATTTTAATCCTTTGGTTAAGGGTTAACAAAGATCTTGGGTACCCACAAGCCTCTTAAAATGATTTGATTATAACTAAACCTTGACATAACAATCGTGTAGTCAAGTTTCAGCCCCTTAGAATGATTTAATTATTGTAAAGGAACATTGAAATATAAAATGGTTGGGAAAGAAAAGGGTTATTATATTTTCCAATCAGAATAATACAAGAAGCACACTTAATATCTCACACCAATCCATTATGAAATAAAAAGTGTTTCAATTCAATGTAGCAAAAAAATTTAAGATACATATGAAAGAACAATTCAAACCAAAATATACACCAAAATAATAGATAATTATATGGCATAATTACCTCTTAAAATTTTTATATCCCTTGAAATGATCACCCACCGCTTATCCGACCTTCTTACTTCCTCCCTGTCAAATTTGAAGACCATTAGACAACTGTATTCAGAGATATGATCAAAATACTAAACCAAAATTTTGAATTTGGAAATATTATGTCCCCTGGAAAGAATGGTTCGGATGGACATCATATGGAATAATTGGTCTTTGAATCCTTGAGAAGAGTTCTAGCCCATAAGGTTTTGGAGTGGAATATAATGTTTCTCCACATATAGAGGCATGAATGTATCATACTGCTCAGAACAGTGAAAAAATGTCCATGGGATGCCATGTAGTTTGGCGCATTTTTCTTCGAGATGATCTCCAGGGCCTCCAAATCAGCTCCACCTTCAATGCAAATAAAATTTCCCATTATAAAAGTGACAAAAAAAATTGAATCTAAAATGAAGTGAAATTTGTTATTATTTTTATAATTTTCGATACAAGTTAAGTTTAAAATAGTGGTGTAAGGGTGAAAATGAAATAGTTAATCAATGTGAGATCAATTATCAAAGAATGTTTTTGGAAGAATAAATCCTTTATAATTTTTGTTTTATTATCATTTTAGTTTAAAAGGTATGTTTTTTTTAATTTTTTAAAAAACTTGATTTATTTCACATTAAACTAAACACTTTTAATGATATTTCATGAATTTCAAAAGAGTTATTTCTTCTTATTTTTCAATGTAATTTTTTCAATATAATTAAAAGGGATAATTTAATCTATGTAAAAGTCGTTTGACATTCCTTAGGATACACATGGGATATGTTTATATGATGCAATATATCCACTTTATCTGTATGGATTATAATGATGATTTTTAACTATGTTGTCATGAAAACCACTTCATTCCCATTTGTTAATTAAGTTATGATGAAATGATTAATATTTTTATGATTTTATGAAATAATTATGTATTTATTTATTTATACGATGGGTATACCCATAATTATATATCTCTCTAATTAATTTGTTAATGTTTACTGTCTCATTATCTCAATAGGGTACACATGAATTTATCCCATGTCCAAGAGGGTATGCGGGTGGTAATCATAATCCCAAGAGGGTACATGGGTTGTAAAACTAAGACCAGGAGGCTATATTAGTGATAATACCAATACCAATAGGGTATAAAGGTGTTAAAACCAAGAACAGGAGGGTACATAGATGGTAATCCAAAGACCAATATTATACAAGAGTGGTAATTTGAAGATGAACAGTGCACGACTGTTAATCAAAAGATTAAAAGGTTCATGAGTGGTTAAAACAAGCCGACTATTTGATGAATGTATTAGTGGGTATCATTGGAGTATGATTTCAGTTCTTATTTTTATACCACAATCTTATTCCATATTCTTATGTCTATATTATCTTCTCATGTCTCATAAATTTTTTATGTTTCACATCCCTATAAATCATGTCTTATATTATAATAATGTATGTTTCCATGAATCCTAATTTTATATTTATTTCATTGGCTATAACCATCTTGGAAATGAGGTATGAAAAGAGAAATGTATTTTTATGATTTTATTCATGCCATAATGTTGTATTTTAAACATTATCATGTCATGATGATTCATATATTATGTTATGCTAAAATCCTTATGAAATGATTAATTATTGAGGATACTTTTTTATTTTGAGTATTATATTATAATTCTATTATTATAGACATTGACTATGATCTGATACCCACATTTTTATCATATTCTAATTTATGATAATCAATTATTATCTATTATGTTTACCTTTATTGAGCTTCATACCTCGCAAATTCTTATGATTATATTACTTAGGTTATGAAGAAATATATTAAGTATGATAAATCTAGAAAACTACTATGTGGGAAGAAGTTTTGTGGGATATGTTGATGCTTTTTTATAAATCATTTGATTATATATCTATACTCCAAATACACTAAACCTAATGGTTATTATAATAGTTTTAGATTATGGTGAAATGTAATTTTAAAGTTAAATATATGGTATTATATATTCTTTTATCTCATTTTTTTCTTCAAATCTAGTGTTTAATGTATGTGTTTTTAGCATCAGATCAAGGAGTGTAAGTATGGGGTGTATTTATTAGTATTAATGTAGGGTTAAATTATATTTGGATATTAGTTTAGTTATTTTAGTGATTAGAACTAGATGAAACAAATAAAGGCCTGAGGATAATCCAAAATATAGAAAACAATTCTAAAATTTAGGTAAATGATAGTGTGTGTGGATTTCTAGAAATTAAATCACTCTTTGGATATGAACAAGTTGATGTAATCCCTATCATAGATGCACCATGATGTACTAATACTGAAAGAGTTTGATTTAATATTAACTCAATATTCACTTAGTTCACGAAATGTGGGACTAATAGAACACTTGGTTTGGGACTCCTGGGGGATATGTTTGTGTTGACTTATATGATATTTCTAAACCTTTTTTAATGAATGATATATAATTAAAGGATGTATGATATCACTAATTTTTTTAATGTTTGGGGCCGAAGCCTCATTAATTATTAAAATAAAGAAAATTCCTCTTTAACTAGGTAGAGGGAGACCCATTACATAGCCCGAAGGCCTTGTGGGCATTTATATCATTACATGGCCTCTAGGCCCAATTTTTTGGCCCAAAGCCCATTCTTTGAATAGTGCTACTACAGTACCCATGCTTCTACAGTTCCGAACAGTACCCGCTACTACTACAACACCCTATCGCCGCTATAGTGCCTTGCTACCGCTATAGTGCCCGCTGTTGCTACACTGCCGACACTACTACTGTACGCTCCAGTACTGCTACAGTACCTGCGCCCAATGGGTTATGAACCCCCATTTTGAATGCAGGATTAAGGGATGCTTACCACTAATCCGAACACCAACTACATATATGATATCACTAGTTATGTTAGATTACCTAATAAGAATTTCAAAATGAATAACCTCGATTGAAACATAAAGATTAATAAGTTAGTATATTCACATACTTTATGAATTTATTCTTATAATTTTATATTATCCTATTAAGGAATTAGTAATTTTATTATACCCAAAAATTATATAAAGTAATGGATAATGTCTATAAAAAATGAGTTAATAATGGATATGATGGATAATGTGGAGATAGACCTAACGAATAATCAAACGATATAGGCGATGAAGTGAGAAATTTTATGGCAATTCATTACCATATATCTAGAGTTATAATTAACAATTTTAATATAGTTTAATTTCCAAATACATCACCTAAGAGAAAATTTATGTTTTATGGATATTATTTTAATACAGAATACAACATGAAAATAAGATTAAACTTCTTACATATTAATAATGCAGTAATAAGAACATTGGGGGAATGTATCGAAGGAACAAGAAAATTATTCATGTGTATATGGATTCCCATATATCTCAAGATTTGTGAAGAGAGATAAATGCACTAGGTAATACAATTAAAGGTGTAAATGTCCCAACTGATACATCACCTACACTTTAATTCTTCAAATATATTGAGTTTTCTCATTACACAAATAGATTCCATAACCCAAAGGGTAATGGGAATTATAGGAATAAAAAACAACTAAGACTAATGGAACAAGGAAGATCCTATGATATGACTACCATTGATATAAATAATGATAATTAAGGTACAAATATGATCTACTCTAGAATTATTTAGTTCATATTGGATTCATGATTCTACCCATTCTAAAATATGTTGGACTTTTTATTTAAGCATAAAATATCCAACCAATTTATTTGATATTTAATTATTAGATAAAACCTATTGTTGTGTGATTATTGTTTCCCAAGTGGAATATTGTTGGATATTCTCCATGAAAATCTTATTTTTATTCCATTAGAATATTTGAGCTGATTTTAGAAATGAATTAGATATATCTATATATATTTAATATTAATTGCTAAAGCTGAGAATCCATATTCCAAATCATAATCCAACCTATGATCATATATTAGTGAAAGGATAACTATAAACTCATTATTGAAATTACTTCCAATATATGGGTCCAAATAATCAATAATGAGATGAGTTTCCTAGTCTTACTCATATTAGTGAGTTTGAGGTTTTTATTTTCAATTATATGTTGAGTTATTGTTAGCCTAATTAGGTTAAATAACCTAGGAGTGAATCATGTTATGAAAGATTAAAACAACTGCCCCTTTAGATCACATTTAATTGTAAAAAAACACTTTGGTCTCACTTTCCTATTGCAATGTATGAACATACATTAAATCATGCACAAGACATAACAATTTTACTTGGTTTTTCCTCACTAGGCTATATCCAAGGAACATACAACGGAAATGTGATAATGTACAAAATTCACTAAGGATCACTTCTAAAATACAAGGTCCATGCTATATCACTTCAATGTCAAAGGTCACTACCTTATTAAGGTTTATGTCCAGCTCACTACATTACCAAGGGTAACTCCCTGAGTCTCCTTCTCTAGCTCACTACTGTTGGAAAGAATCACCATTTTCCTCTTCCTTTTCTCACTGATCTGGAAGTGATCCACTCATAGTTTATAGATATGTAAGTCCCTTCATTTTCATGAATGGACACATCCTCAATTATAGTCAGATGCTCTGTTGAAGTCCCATTTTCAACCATAGATGAAAACCACTTTTACAAGTATTTTTAGTTTGCAAAAATTGCTTTCAGGAATTATCCATTAACTGTCATGCTTCCTTAGAAAATTTTCTCACACTGTATGGCACGAGTGCTTCACAAACCACCACTTCTTCTGTGGGAAAACTCCTATTCTGTGGAAAACTTATTCTTCTACAAACCATCTCTTCCATGGACCACATTTTCATTTGTGGATCATTTTTATTTACGAGATATAGATCCCTATAAAAACCATTCATGAACTGTTCCATGAACTACATCACCCTTCATGGAATTCTACCTTGAAAATCACTTCCCTTAATGGAATCCTCCCCCATAAACCACTTCATACTTTTCTGAATTTCTTCCTAGAGAGATGACATTCTCTAATAAAATTATATCTCCCCTAATGATATGATTATCAGTCCTTATATTAGAAAATAGATCTGGAAAACCTGCTAATCAGAAATAACCATAGTTTTGATTTGGTACATCCTTCACCATGTTCTGTTCTATGCCATCCGTATAACGCATTTCTTATTTCCTCGTGGCAGCCAATTCCTTTCGGGAGGATTCCTTGATGGATTTTTCCCAAAACTATCCCCTTTGGGTTTGTTGATAATTCTTCGCATTTTGATACATCATTAATGCTTCATCCATCTTTTACAAGTATTCACCTATTTTGATTCAAATAGTGATCAAAGTTTTACTCAACACATACTCTAAGAACACATGATCAATGGTTGGTGTGAGAAATAAGAGTATAATGAACATATCATCAATGAATCACATAATTACCAAACCAATCAACTATATTCATCATGAACAACATTATTAATTATATATATCATTTGATCGATCACATTTAGTATCAAAAGGTTTAATATTTCCCCAATCTCACTACTCACCCAGCTACACATTGGATACTATTTTTCTCCCTTTTATGATCTTGATTATGATAATATTGGTGGAAATTATAGACACAAAATTGGAGATAAAATGTAAATATTTATAGGGAGTGGTTGAGGTCATCAATCACGAACACGTGTAAAATTGGGGCCCTAAAATCCATAAATCTATGATGATTCAAAATATCATATGTTCAACAAAACCTAAGGTATTAGTATAACAAATTTTTGGTTTTAAGATCCCTTACCTAAATTTAAATAATTAATTTATTCATAGATTAATAGGAAAAGATACACTTTGCAAGTATAGTTTTATCCTTTAACTAATTCTTACCACAAACTCATACTTCACTTCAAAAGATAATAGAATTAGAAAATATTCTATTTATCTGAATTGTATAGGGTTACAAAAATAATGAATTTATAATTCATTTGTCAGAATATTTAAAAAAATTACATTATACAAGCTAGGACATCATGTAGGTCAGTGGTAGGTGATGCACCCTTGTTTCCCTTCAGTTGTGGGATCAAGTCTCGTGACCTTGCCAAACGTGATGTGGTGTCACCCAACCTCCAGGTTGTCCTTTTTATAAAAATCCAAAAATAATCTGAAGAAATTATTTAACCCTAAAAATAGTATACAATGTCAAATTTAATTCATTCCACCCATTAGACTTATCCAAAACAATTCTCTTCAAACTCACTATCCAAAATTTATAAGGAAGGTAAACACAATAAAGATATTTTTCCATGTAATAACATGTGAAAACCTTCATCATGTATTATTTTAAAACACTGTAACACCATGAATTACCATAAAACCTTATTGATTAAATTGATGCTCTCTTATTCCTTATAGAATACTGGATATATTCCTTATATCCAAAAATGTTGTAAACTCCAACAATAATGGAATAAAAAAACAATTAATTAGTTTCAAAGTAGTTAAAAATATTGAATATAATTTATCCAAATGAATAATATCTTATTCTATAATCTATAACTCATTATCAGAACCATATTGAGGTTTATCTTTCCTTCAACCATGTATTTTTACAAAAAGATTAACTTGATATCGAGTCACTTTTCTTAGTACCATACAATCTCAAATCGTTAATGGAATAGTACTGCAATACAATCATTATTTATTTCCATAATTCATATAACTATTACATCATCAATATAACTCTAAAATGACATAATTATTTAATAGCAACAAAAGAATACTACTCATTCCTCTTTATCTTTGGTAGTATCACAACTTGATTATTATCCAATAGAATCATTTGGGGCATACTCTAATGATTTGAACATTGATTCTCATAGTGTCCCAACTCCTTGAAGATGAAGAATTATACATTTGAAATATTTTTATTACCCTTGAAATCTTGTACATGGAGTCATTTTTCTCCATAATTATATCAAAAACTCATTACCTTCAATAATTTACCAAGGTGATTCTTTCCACAGTAATCACATATGGGAAAATCCCTTTTCTCCCATTCCATTTATCTATATTTATCTCTACCATCCTTTTCTTCTATTT
The DNA here is from genome assembly GCA_963277665.1 of Viscum album. Lineage (NCBI taxonomy): Eukaryota > Viridiplantae > Streptophyta > Magnoliopsida > Santalales > Viscaceae > Viscum > Viscum album. The sequence continues at coordinate 1,341,341,770 of OY728158.1, read as the reverse complement.
CTTCCCTTAAAAGCCATATGACTAAGATAATTATTTATTTATCTTATTAACACATGATAATATTTTTTGATATGATGAGAATATGTGGGATACTATTTCCCTTCTAAATGTTGGCTTAATACTATGAAATATATGATCCTTCTTACTCTTTGGATCATGCGTATTGCTGGAGTTCTCATTCCTTCTATTAGGCTCCATTTCTAAATGACAAAATACAATATGTTAGATCATATCATAATGTATAATACAAAAACTAGAAAATTTCTCATCATTAATTGAATATCTAGTCTTATAATCATAAAAATGGTTCCATTTCTATCATATTTACCCATAAATCATTCATAATGGTTTTTAAAGAAAATGTGAATTATCCTAAGAATATCCCCTGGAAGTGTCATAACCAAGTGTTCAGGAAGGCCCGTTGTCATGTAGCAGTTAACCCTAGGTAAAGCCCGATACTCATTTTCATAATTTTCAATCCTAGATACATATGTGCCAGAGCCGCCTCTACCAGCTCGTATACAGAGAGGGATGTATTTCTAGGAAAACTGACAAAATCTATGCATTACAAAAATTTTAGGAAGTTCTTCTATACTAACCCTTAAAGTATATCTTAGGGTAATGTTTTATAATTAGAGTATCTCTAAATCTAGTTTCCATAGTTATTGCTAAACTTCCGCTGATACCAACTATAACACGTCGACCCCAGTTACCCAAAGTCGGTGAATTATTTTAATACATTTCCATGATTAAAAGGAATCAGGTCCTGAATGACAGGCCAATTTAGCATTCTTGGAAAATATATTACATACATGAATGTTACATTACACTTTATAACATACAACGCAACATAAATAATACTTCGATAACACCATTATTAATTATATTTACCCTGCATATCCATCATAACACACTTCTTGGAATCCTGGGAAAATAAAACATATGAAAGTGGTGAGCTCAAATTCTCAGTAAGGGTAAATAATTTAGTAGAAGCTATAGAATTTTAATACAAGATGTGTAATAAAAAAACAGCAGACTTTTAAACATAAACTTGAATATAATATAGAAAAAATAAATCATAAATTACCATATAAAAATGAACATAGAAATTCTACCAGTAGAATAATCACATGTAATGACTAATTTCATAATGAGGGAATGCCCAACACCAGCCATCATTACCACATAGTCAAGGCCTTGTGCCAAGACTAAAAATAAATTTTTTTTCAAGGCCTTGTTCCAAGACACTAGTTTATCTCATGAGATCTAAAGATGCATCAAGGAGCTATAGCAGGGTCCACTTATTACTTACTAAGTCCACTACATTCATTATATGAAAATGTTGAAACATGAAAGAAACATTCGTATTAAAACTAGCTTAAAAAATATCAATACATCAACCATAAACCACGAAGGGTAAAAAACAACACATCCATAGTCAAACATATCATAACTCATTCTATACAATATGGAAGATTTTATTATAATAAATCAACCTTAATCAATAATAATATCAATTAAAGGATCTTAACAAAGTTGAAAATGAACAGTATAACTTTTTGAGAGAAATATTCCTTTTTGTGAAATCATTTAATAGTCACACATTTATAAAGAAAGTAATTTAAAATAAAATTTTTAATCAAAGTGTCTGATACCACTTCGAAAATTTTGAAAAGAATTAACTATTTATAATAATCATGTCCATATATATAAATCCTTTAAACCATTTTAAAAAACATGGACATTAATGAGAATGATTTAGAAGAATAAATATTTAAAAATTTTAAATGGATGTTTTAGTTAAAGAGTACCATAAATGATTCATTTTGAAATTCCATTAATGAAACATGGACATGGATAATAAATATGTCCCAAAAAATACTTACACATAAACAATCTCATATAATAATGAGATTGAGTAATTAACCCTTACCTTGCACATTTCATTGGTCGAGGGTACATTTAACCTATTGTATAATGACAACAGTATGTTATTAAATTTTAATAGAATCATATTCATATTTATTATATCATACATGATATATTTATGACTTTATACTACCCATTTAATAATAATTTCTATGTTAAATTAACATTTTGTATAATAATGGCTTTCTTTATCGTACGCATTATAACTTGTTATTCAGGATTGTATCATTTAGATCATAATTTATATACATCCAGAATATAAAACATGATTTATAAATGATATATATTTAGAATATAAATATATATAATAGATAGATATATGAAATGGAAAACACCATTTTTGGAGACTGTAGGTTGTATGTATGCATAAACGCTGTTTCCATTTCCATGTCGTACTGAACAGAAGTAAGTGAATAAAATAAATATAAGTACATACATATACATATACATACATACATACATACATACATACATACATAAATATATATATATATATACAAATATATATATATATATTAGTATTATTATTTCATATTATACATAATTATTAATAATATTTTTTTTAATCATCATTGAATGGTGAACCTGGAAATGAATCCCATCACGTCATAGAGACGGTAAGTCGCACGTACCCATGAGCAATGATATCATTTCCTTAATGGTTAAAAGTTGTGGAATTGGAAGTAATATTAATTTTACATAGAAAATATCATGTTATTTTCATTATTTATACACATATTAGTCATCATTATATCCATCCAAATAACATAGTCTTGAATAACAAATTACACCATGACGTGGAGACGATAGGTCGTACGTACGCACGCATGGTGACATTATCATTCCTAGGATGGATATAATAATGATTATGGTTGTACCATATTTATAATAAGATCCCAACATGTATAAGGTACTAGATTTATTATTTTGGTATGGAAATAACAATGAAATAGAATGTGGAATAAGAAAAGAATTTTGAAAGATCTGATAAAATAATTACCTCTTCTTTGGGTGTTTACTTTTTATTTGAACAAAAAGGATTTTTAGGTTGGATTTATGCTCAATATAAGGACTTTTGGTTGAAGTGAGGGAAGTTTTGAGGATATTTGGCAGGGTTTGGACGATCCAAATGGCTTTGGAGGTGTGATTTTGAGAGAAGGAGAAGTATCCTTTTATAATGGAGGTGAGAGTCACTATGAGAAAAGTGTGAAATATTATTTTATTATAAAATAATTTTCAGTTTATAATGGCTCAAAAAGAATTTATTTAGAGACTCAGGTATTTATGGGTCGAAATATGCTCAACCAATAGGTTTTAGACATGTTTAGGTTACTATGTTAACCTTGTCTTTTAGATTTAACTCTTAGTTAAATAGTTTAACTTTTACAATGTGTTCTGGTAGTTATATGTTACATGGTTAATAAACATAATATAAAATTCCAATAAAACCTCATGTGGTTCATTAATGACATATATATCATTATAAGAGTACATTTTTTGAGCCTTAGATTTTTAGGACTGTTATATAATTTAATATTATAATATTTGTTTTAAAAACTCAATTATGTCAGTTTTGACACTATTTGGTATTTTGTTTTTGTGAAAGTCATAACAACATTATTAATTATAATAAAATTCATTTAATAAAACCTAACATGTCATATTAACCTATAAAATTAATTTAATGCATCAAAATTATCAATTTACATTTATTTGGATATTTATAAAATCAATTAGTTTAATCTTTCATTAAAAAGTTAATTACTACATCATCATTGTATCATAAATAAATTTAATTTTTTAATGTATAATTTTTTTAAATAAAATACAATTATGTAGGAAATATTTTTATATTTCTAATTAGTATTTATAATATAATTTATCTTATGTATAAACCTATATTAAAAATCATTTATTTATTAAACTTTGAATTTTACACATTTAACTCTTCTTTAAATTAAATAATAATAAATATCCTAATCTAATCCATGTGGATCAAATAGGTTCATATTTTATTCCTAAAGTTGAGTTTGGTCAAAAAACACTTATCCAATAGAATTATGACTTGTGTTAGGGTAAGTATAACATAATTTTTACCTTTAATTACCATATTTACTTTTAACTGGGGTAAATAAAATTCAAAAGATACAATTCACAACAAAAATATTTTCATCTTATTGAACCTCATTTTACTTAATAATTTCAACCTTGTATCTCATAATTTTTAAATTCAATTCATAGAAGCGGTAAAATTATATTTTATGCAAATTTGCAAATGTGCATAGAGGGTGGGTAAAAGAAGTTAAAAAGATTAATAAAATTTTATATATATAATCTTATTATAAAATGACTCCAATTAATTAAATTGTAATAATATATATATTATGTATCTATTTTGACTTTAAAATAAATTTAAATGAAAAATAATAATTATTTAAATAAAAGTCAGTTTTAAACAATTACATAGTGTTTTTCACTATTCATCAAAAACTGAAAGTTTTCAGAAAAATACCAAAAATTCACCCTAAGATAATTTTGATAATCCGAATTCAAAAATGAAGTCTATTTACCAAATTCAGAACAGATATGTTTAATTAATTAATTTAAAATTATTTCCCGTTTTCAAAACTAAAAAGTGGGTTTTTTAAAAGTAAAAACTATCAAAATATTGACTTGTGTTTATATGAAATTAATATGAGAAATTACATATAATGACATAAATTATATTAAATGATAAAAATATAATATAATTATACTTCATAACCATTCAAATTCATAATTTAACATAGTAAATTATTTCAATTAAAAAAGTTGTTTCCAATTAAAATTTAGTATTTTTCACTATTCATTAAAATATGAATGTTATCAGAAAAGTACTAAAAAATTATCCAAACTAAATTTTTATGTCCCACTTCTAAAGAAGAACTTAATTTCATTAAATTGAATATATAACAGTGTCAAATATTTTTTTAATATGGTTCTCTTTTAAATGGTGGTAAAATTGAATTTTTTGAAAAATAATTCTTTTATTTAAAAAAATGAATTTGTTTTTATATTATGTCTAAGAAACACATAATATAGATTCTAAAATTATATGGACTATATAAAATTCAAAAATCAGTTAATACTATACATAACCAATTTTTGAACGGCTAGTTTGGTTGGTCGTGGTGTGCTCGAACGTAGTGTTGTGTGTAGCACAAGTTATTGAATTACATTGAAGAGATAATGTACTATGAAATCTTGGGTTGTTAAAATTCATCCCATATTGATCCTTCTCCAGTAAAAAACCTTATTATCATCTTCATAATGGAGAAAACTGTCTGGATTGCCAATATAAACTTATTCCTCCTGAACCTCATCCAAAAAATGATGATTTGATGTCCGCATGGAAAACATTGAGATGTATTTGCACTGGAAACACTAGGAATAATATGATTGTATCAAGTGTTGAAACATGTGAAAATGTTTCATCTACATAGATACCCTCTATCTGGGATTACACTTTGCACACTAGTTATGCTTTTTTTCGAATTACCACATCATCATCATTTATTTTGTTGCGAATAACCCATTTACCCCCAATGAAATTATTATCTATTGGTCTTGATATAATCTCTCATGTTTGATTCTTCTTAATTTTTAAGATCTTCATTCATATCCAAAACCCAATTATCATCTCCAGCTACTTCATCAAATCATTTAGTCTCTACCTGTGATTATTACAATGCATGTTGTAGAGTTTTCACCCTCCTTGTCTACACTGGTGCTGTCTAATCACCAATTCTGTTCTATCTATTACTTTTGGATCCTATATTCTATCTTTTTGTAGATAATAAATTCTTCTCATCCTTTTCATTATCTGAATATTCTTCTGAATCAAACTTTGGAAGTAGAACATCCCATGATCTTCTTAACTCATCACTATCCTCCTAATACTGATAATGCATTTGTTGATAATTTTGTTCATTATCTATAATAGTTACATCATGACTCTCAAAAACCTTTATCATCCACTTATTGAAGCATTTTTTTTCTTTGAGTAGTCAAGAAATATCCCTTCATATTCACAAGATTTAAACTTCCTATGTTTTAACTTATTAAGAATGAAACACTTACTTCTGAGGACACAAAAATACATCAATATTGGTTCTTTCCACACTATAGATCATATGGAGTATTCTTATTTTGGACATAAAAAATATTTATTAGATCTATAGATTGATTTCATCACTGCTTATTTCACAAACATATCTAGTAGGACTATCTCAACGTGAGTTGTTCTAACCACATTATTGATAATTCAGTTTCTTCTCTCAACAAAACCATTATTCTATGGAGTTATTACTTTTATACATGGTTCCTTATCCTATATTTTTTCTAGATAATCCTCCACCTGGATATATATGAACTTATTTTTATTATATGTTCTGATCATTTGGATTTTCTGACCTACAATCTTTTCAAATCACCATCGATATCTTGTAATGCTACTGAACACACCAGAATTTTGGGTGGTGATTGATTCAAACTCCATTATAATAAAATCATCAACAAATAGAACTTAATATCTCCTCCCATAATTTTATCTTAGTGAAATAAGTCCACACACATCAATATTAACCATCTCAAGCACTCTTTTTAACCTTTTCTATTTTTCCTTATATGTCTTTCGATTGATCTTCTCCTATTAACATATATCACAAGTATGAGTAAAATCATATGATTACATAGGGAGTTCACGAGAAGAATCATATTCTACCAGATATTCTAAGGATGTTTGGATTAATTGTTCAAGACAATTATTCCATAAATTGTTTTCTTATTCCTTGGAAATAAAGAACATATCTTCTTCTGCACTCACAAGGTAGAGATTTTCTTTCACAGGCTTTCTGTGAAAAAACTACACCATAGTTTTCCTTGATGACACATAATTTCTTTGAAAATCTTATGGAATGTCCTGATTCACAAAATTGACTGAAATGAAGAATTTTTTGACTGATAACTTCAATAACTAAGACATCATAATGTCTCATGTATTTTTCCCCCAAACATGTCTTTTTCCCGAGCCAAAAAACTTCAGGACTTCATCTTTACCAAATCATATGATACCATCCTTATCGTACCTAATTATGGTCCCCAAATCAATATTACCTATCATATAAGAGGTGAATCCGCTGTAAATAATCCATATTTTTTTATGATATGATGCTTTTAAAGAAATCTCTACAACCAATTCTTGTTCAAATTCCTTCTTCTTTTTTCCCATGATTTTGACTTCATACCCAGTACAAATTGATAATAATTATATGACGTGAAGTATGATGGACCAACATCATTTTTCAATACTACAAATGTATATTTCTTTTTCATCTCATTTATTGATATATTTAATTTCTTCTTAGGATCACATCCATTATGCTTTGGCATATTTCTCCATATCATTGATGAACAATATATCCCAATGTTCCCAACTCCTCCACACCTGAAATAGTTACCATCAAACAATCTTCTAGAATATTTAGTACTGTATGGACACCTCTATCATTCTTATTCCCATCAGTTCCTTTTAGTTATGGAACAAATTTTTTTTGGGTGTCCCATCTCTCTAAAATAATAACATCTCACGTGGGGTGAATTATTGTGTGTAAATACTACAACATTTTTTCTACTTTTGGTTCTTTCAATTTTTGAATTTTGAATTTTTCCCAAATCAATCTTCAATATCGGAACAGGTGCTTGTGGTATGACTTTAACCATTACTACTTTTTGTTTTCGATCAAACCTAATACCTGCGTTATCATTTGGATTTGATTATTTCTTTTGTTAATCTTTATCCCTATGTTCCACTTATATATTTTCTATTGCTTGAATTATCTTCTTTCTAGATGTCATACCAAGAATCAAAAGTTTTTCTTGATTTTTAACTTTTCATTGTAGGATAAATACTCACTCTTAAATATCTTCAATCCATTTTATTTGATCTTTCATAGTGATAGTCAAAATATGGATTTCTCTTTTCTATTATTCAATTTTTGACCTTGAATTCAACCACCATTTTTGAGATTTTTGGCATTAAAAACCTCAATTTTTTAATATCTTCATTCAACTGAAACTTCTATTCTTACTTCTACAACATATAAAGTTTGGATTTGTGAAACACATTGTTATATTTCTTAAATTTGGCTCTCCAATCATTTATCTCTTCAAGATAATATTATAATTGAACCTCATAGTCAACTCATTCGTCTACTTATCCTTCATCTATATCACTTTTGTTTTGTTTTCTCAAAATTTCTCACAACTACCACCATAACTTCTACTTAATGATTCTTTTAGTCTTCCAACTCTTCTCCCTTAGATTATATTGAACTATCAAATAATTGTTAATGTAGATTATTATTTTTGAAGTAGTTTCTCTTAAACTTTTTCTTTCCTTTAATATAGAATAAATAATTTTTTGTAGGAATTTTGACTTCATCCTTTCCATATTCTTGAATCTTATTGGGGAACCTTACAACCATATGTACAATATTTCCCATTTAAATCATGCATGTGGGAGTTTCCCATTGAAATTTCCATTTCCTTTTTATAGATTTGATGAAAGTAATGAAATCATGTTATCAGTCTCTTCCTCTTCCTGACCATATTCAATGGTAAGCTTATTCATTTCCTTGAAATACAAAACATTGGATTTTTTTTTCACAGACTCATTATCATTATTTATCACATCGTATGCAATTTAAGTAATGTGTAATCTATCCAACTTCATCTCCTTTGGATATTTATATTCGAATACAGAAAAATTCGGATTCAGCCGAGGTGGATGTTTTATAAAGATACTCTTTACGATCTTTATATCTTCAATATTTTTTCAATGACCACGCATGTATACCACAAAAAAAAATTACCCATTAAAATAATGTATCAGTAAACTCATAAGGGTGAATTACGAGATCCTCATACTTGTTCCATAGAACATACAACTTTTCTTCTCTCACTTTTAAGTCAACCTCATAAATTTTCGACAACTTTTCATACATTTCTTGTGATTAATTGCATGACATCACTTTCATGTAAATGGAATTATATTGGGCTCATCCTGAAGCATTTATTCCTTTGGTGTCTATATCTAATTCCATTTGTCCATCATCAAATAAAGTATCACTCTCAATATTGGTCAAAATTCAATGCATCACTATTGTAAATTCATCTATTCCTAGTGACCAGAAGTAGTGATGCATCTGATTATTCCATAATTTAAAAATTTTCCTATCAAATATCAGAATCCCATTGTGATTGACGACCACCATTTCTTATAATGAGAGAGTACCAATAAATTTAAACCTTTATATCTGATACCAATTGTTATCCTAATTAGGTAATTACATTGAGGGGGGAGATAAATTAGTGTATGATAGAATAAAACAACTATCCCTTTGGATCTTGTTTCATTGCTAAACAAAATAATCATCTCTCTCTTTCCCATTGGCATGTATAAAAAAATTTAAATCTTGCACAATAAAACATTTTTCTTTGTTCACCCTCATAACGATACATCCAAGGAGCATACAATGGAGTTGTGTTGATGTACAAAATCCACTAACCCTCACTACCAAAATACACGGTTTGAGCTAGATAACATCAAAGAATAGGATCACTAACTTTAAAAGGTTTAGGGTCATCTCACTACTTTCCCAAGGGTCACTCCATGAGTCTCTATCCCGGGCTCACTACCTGCAGAAAGGGTCAGCAACTTCCTCTTCCTTTACTAACTACTATGGAAGGATCCACTCACTAGTTTATGGAAATTTAGGTTACTTCCTTTGAATGAATGCATGCGTCCTCAATTAAAGGTAGATTCTATGGTGATGTCTAATTTTCACCCCTAGATAAAATCCAATTTTCAGAATTCTATTAGACTGAAAAATTTATTTTTCATGAACTATACAAAAAATATCATGCTTCCTCTGTGAACTTTCTGGAAGCACATGGAACAATTGTTTCACGGACAACCACTTCTTTTGCGAGCAACCTATTCTTATGCAGACCACCTCATATTCCGCGAAACTCTCTTTCTCACAACACCTCTTCTTTTTTAGAACATTTTTATTTTCAATCTTTAGATCCCTTAAAAATCCCTTTTTTGAACTATTCATCAAACTGCTTCACCCTTCATGACATTTTACCTCACATATCACTTCACTTCACGAAATCCTGCCTCAAAAAACTTCTTCTAGATTTTCAAAATTTCTTTTTAAAGTGATGATATTATTAAATGAAATTTAATCTACCCAAATCATTTTATTAGAGTTTGTTATATAGAAAATAGATCCGTGAAACCCACTATTCTGAAATACCCCAAACTTCATTGGGGTACAAACTTCACCACATACTGTGCTATGTGGTCCAAACAACACCTTTCTTATTTATTCGATGTGGATGATTCCTTTTGTAAAAAAATCACTACCTCTCAGCCAAAAAAAAATTCCTTCCCATGAACATCAAGCCTCCCATGAAATATTTTTCTCTCATAAACTCTATTTCCCTATGCGATCGGTGTAACGTGCTTCACAGTCCACATAGTGCTACAATGTGTAAATCAGCCACTACTGAATTTACTTATCCATTCCATGAATTTTGATTCACATTCCACATAATAAATTAATGGAAAAACATTCCTTTATGATAAAAAATCTTGATTTTTGAGGCCCAAAAGTTTTGCATACATTGGGAAGTGACAACACCTTAAGAACATACATTGATAACACCAAAGATAATTATTCATGGTTATCTATCTTTTTCAATGAACATAATCACACCCAAAAACATCTAGAGGACACATTGAGAAATTTTACCAACAATTATGAATATAATAAGGAAACCAGCAACTGTTATCATTAGTTATAAAAATTAAAATTCTTAGGATGTAATTTATTTAAGGGAGTAGATTTTATATCTTTGAGATTTTAGTATATATTTCCTTTAAATACATAAAAGTTTAATATATTATTTCAAAATTAATAGAAAACTAAAATAAAATGTGATACATATAATTAAGATAAAAAATTACAACTAAATATAAAAAATTTCACATTATGACAATGTAATATAAAATAAAAATATAACATTTCATTAAAAGATTTTATAATAAATATATAAATATGTATTTCTGTGTCAGATATTGTTATTATTCTTACTAATATTTCAAAAAATATAACAAATTTATAAATTAAAAGACAAATTTTAATGACAATTTAGTTATTGTAATTATCCAATAATTATTTAAATATTAATCAATATTAAAGAATTAGGAATAAAATCATTTAGTGATAGGAACCACATTTGCCCAAAGAACTATAATTTTTTATAAATTTTTGTAGTTTTAAACCAATATATATCTATAAAGTGATGTGAAATATATTAATAACATATTAAAAAAAGTAATTTTATTTTCATCTAAATATTTTCACTTGGTATGGAGTATGAATCAATACATTTATTGTTAAAAAATACAATTTTATAAAAACTATTTTTTCATTATATTTTATGTTTTTAATTAAAAGTAAATTCTATAAAATTTAGTATTTTTATTTTAAAAATGGAACCTAGTTCTTATATTAAGCATTAAAATATTTTCTTATGTTGAATATTTTAGATTTTCTGAAAAGATTAATTTTTTGGGGAAAAATGAAAAATATTATTTTTACAAATACCACTACTTGGATGGAATCATTAGAATATACGTATGAATTAAAACAAATATGAAATATTATTTATAATAAAAGGTGGATTTTATTAATAAAAATTATATATTTAAAATATTATGTTTAATTTAGTAACCTATGATTAACATTTTTCACTCTTTGTATTGTTTTTCTAAAAACCATTTTAATCCATTAACACTTATTATATTATAATTAATTTATATTAGTTATAGAAATAAAATTATATTTAATTAATTTAATATTTGGAATTGAAACAACCAAATTATTTAATATGTTTAATTTTATTTTTAGTTGAAAAAATATGTTACAGTGGGTAGAAAAAGTTACCACGGTAAAGGTAAACTATGGTAATGTTTATGAAAATAAGATAAAAATACTAATATTCCTCAACAATATCTTCATGCCTATGGTGAAGGGTTTTTTGAATCATCACTCTTCCAAAATCCTTTATTTCTAACTTTTGGATCCCCTTTCCATGAATAATTTCCCTCTTATTACAAAAAATTCAACTCCCCTTACTTATAAAAGGATATATCAACCCCCACATTATATATAGTAAAAACATTAAAATTCTACCAGAATGTATACCAATATAAATCCCCAAAACTAATAGATATATAAAAAACTCTTGGTCTCATAAAAATACTATCCCTCAATGTCTTAATCAAAATTTCAAAGGAGTTACTCCAAGAAGTAAGATAAAATTTCCAAATCACTCCTTTTTTGTTTATATTTATTTGAGACTTATTATTATAATTAAATGTCTATTTTTAGGTCATATTTCAATAAAATATGTATTATTAGTTTATTTATGTACTATTATGTTGATGGAATAATCATTAACTTAATTCCTCCCATCTCTTTAGTAGAATTAAAATGTTGTCTATTCATACCTGTATACTATCGCCATCGTGAGTGTCATGTTTTATTTTTCATCAAAAATTTACATGGATAGTTATAAATGTTTATTTAATAAATTAATATTATATTTAAAATATTTTTGAGATTATTAAAATAAAAAATATTTTATACCTTCCTCATACTCTATGGAAAATGAAAACGTTGTCCGTGCAGACAACCAAATATATTGAATGACATGTTTCTTCTTTCATAACCACCTTAAAAGGATGTTTAGGAAACATATTTGATGAATATATATGATATACATGATTCATATATATTAGGAATATTCTTTTTGATGTATGAAACAATAATTTATGATCCTTATAATGTAATCCATTGATATCAATTGATTTCCCGAAACAAGCTCATTACATATCTCATTCACTAAAACCATGCTAGTATTTCTAATAAAATGATATTAGTGATATATAAATAATTGTAAATATATATATTTAAATATATTTCATAATATCCTAATGATGAAATTGTAATAAAATAACGGATTTTGATTTAATCATTACAAAACATGTGCAAAATAATCAGAATTACAACATCTGGAAATGAAAATAAGTGATAAATAAGTTTTTGATATATAATAAATGATTACAAAAAATAGTAAAATTATTTAATTATATTAATAATTTTATTAAATGATTTATTAATATCTACTTATTCACAATATAGGAGTAAATATAATTTCATTAAAGATAAGAATTTAAGGTAAGGTTTTCCGTCTCAATTATAATTCATTGAGACTTGTTTCATATTATGAACCATTTTATATTTATTTATTATATATAGATACTATTAGGAATATTTTATCATTCTAATATTTTATTCATTATATTAAAAATTCATTCTTAACTTTCCCTTTCAAAGGGTTGTTATTTAAAATTTACGAAAGTTGTAAGAATTTCCTCATCTCAATTTTACTTTGTTGAGATATGCTTCATAAGAACAATTTTTTTTTTATTTTGTGGTGTATTTACTACCCAAATATATATTTTTAATTTACTCATCATTCATTTAATTTGATTCAAGAATCCATATTATGTTTTACCTTTCTTGGTTTCTTTATTTGAATGGAAATAAAGTTTTAGGGGTTTCTTTCCAATCTCATTTCTTATTGAGATTGTTATGAACGAGTTTCCATATAGGAAAAAAATTGTATGAAGTATATATGTACCACTGAAAACATTTTTTCAACTATTTTTTATTATTTTTCATTTACACTTAATCACTTAGTTTAATTTACATTGTTAAAAAATTTACCCGATTTGATGCCTTTACATAAAACCGACCCCACCTCTTCTTTTCAATTAGAAATCATCCTTCTCAATGTTCATATTCATTGGATAATTTTATTCATATAATTATATATTATTAAATAATATATTAAGGTAACATTATACTATTATAAATTTTCTTACAAATTTTTTAATGAAATATGTTAATTTTTTCATGTGGATTTATTTTGTCAAAAGTTGGAAAAGAACTTCATTTTAGAATTTTCCATGTGAAAATATTCTTTTACAGACATTATTATTTGAAATTTTTTCATTTAATGTTTTAAAAATTTATTTCCAAATTCCTTTAATACTTATTCATTTTCAAAATAAAATAAAATATTTTTATATTTTATAAAATTATAATTTTGATTATAAAAATAAATTCCAAATTTTAAAAGGTATTATAAAGGAATGAAATTTTATGAAAAATCAATTTAGTGTTTTTATGTCTTCTAAAATAATGTTTTTTAGAGCATATTTATTTTATAATTATTGTTTTAAAAAACCTTTTTTGTTTTAAATTTTATTTTTCAAAAAAAATTTAACTTGGTCTAATTATTTAATTTCAAAGAATATAACTTTTAAGAGACGTAAAGAATTTCAAAAAGGAGGAATTTATTCTTGTTTTTAAAAGTGATTTATCCACTACTATTTAAAGTTTGTTTTTATATATATAAAAATACTTCAAAACATGTTGTTCCATAATTGGGATATTTTCTTAGGATTACTTCAACCTTCTTTCTCTAGATGAATTTTTATTATGATTTTTAAGGTAGTTTTCATGAAATATATTTCTTTATCTTGGGATATTTAAGCTATGATGTAATTATAAAAGTTGTTATGATCATGTGGAATAATTTTGTATATTTTTTACTGTGTTATGGATGCACCTATACTTATATATCCCTCCAATTCATTGGTTAATTTTTAATACCTCTTTATTTCAAGAAGTATCATGGGAGGTTATCCTAATAAAAAAGTGTATATAGGTGGTAATACGAAACCGAAGTGGGTAAACGAGTGGTAAGCCCAAGAACAAGTGTGTACGAGGGTCCCATGAGGGTATATTAGTGTTAATACCAAGCCTAATAAGGTACACATGTAGTAAACCTAATCACAAGGGTACATGAGTGGTACGCTGAAGCCCATGTTGGTAAACAGGTGGTTAGCCACAACCTAAATTATGATAATTTTATTTGTGGGTAGACATAGAACATGATTCTTATACTTTTGTTTATTACAAACCATTATTTAATATTATTATAATAATGTTATTATCCCATGGCTTAATATTTTTTGATGATTCACACTCTTATGCCTTATGTATTATGTTATGATGATGTTTATTTCCATGAATCATGATTTGAGATTTACGTCTTTGTGTATTATTATCTTGGCAGTGAGCCTTGAAAAAATATATTATTTTCTATTTTTATGTTTGTTCCATAATCTTTTGTTTTTCAACATTATCAAGTTATAATGGCTAATGTGCTATGTTATGCTCAGATCCTTGTGGCTTGATTTATTATTGATGATCCATGTCTAATTGGGTATGATTTTTAAATATTATATTTTTGGAGCTTTACTATGCTCTCAAACCCACATTTTTATCTTATGTTCTTTTATGATCATCAATTTTTATCTTTTATCTTTAACTTTATTGATAACCTAATATCACACATTATTATGTTTTCATTCCCTTGGTTACGAATAATGATATTAATTATGATAAAATTAGAAGGGTATAAAATGAGAATAATTTTTGGGAGATTCCAAATATTAATCATGAATAAGTTTATTATGTATCCAGTCTCCAAATACACTAAACATAATAGTTATTGGTATTGTTTGAGAGTATTATAAGATGATAATGTGAAATATTTTCAATTTTTATTCATATCATCTCACTTTGTATCATATCTAGTGCATTAACTTTGTGTTTTTATAACCAGATTCAGTAGTGTGGGACTGACATTTGTCAACCAGTGTAGGATGTGAGTATAAAAAACAATATAAACCCACCAATTATGTACCTAATAAAAAACGTTATAAATGGGTGCATGGAATTTCAAAATAAAATTTATGATAAAAATCATATTCATACACTTTTCATTGAAATGGAACTCTAAAAGACACCCTAATGACCTGTCCATACCTATTTGGGATAGTTATAGTTATGTTTTGTCTATGGTACTACCTATATTGAGTCTAGTCCGCAATTTTTGAAAATCATATCAACTATTTGGAGGATTAAAATAAAACCTAGAAACACAATCGCAATCTTGGGTAGTACATTGAAGCCATTATATTCGAATATCTAGAGTGTAATTACATCTTACCCAAAACCCCATATATCAAGAGGCATAATTTGTAAAAAGTATCACTTCATAGAGGGTAGTATATTCGACCTATAATCATATTAAAGGGGTATCATGAGCCACTATAATCCTCAATGGGTAGTATACACAAGATGATAATATCTCTTAGGGCAAGAACATCCTGCTAGAAACAACCCTCATAGGGTAGTAAATTTATCCTAACAGAATCTCTTAGGCTCCTCACATCCTATTAGAAATATCCTTTAGGGGGAAGTACATCTGACATAATAATATATCCTTGTGTAATAATTTCATACTACAAAAACCTATCAATTGGTGGTGCATCCTACCTGAAAAAATATCTCAGGGTTGGAACATCCCACTAGAAATATCCCTAATGGGGTGGTACATCCCACTTGAAAACCACTTCTAGGGATAACACATCCCATTCAAAATATCCCTCAGGGGGAAGTATATTAAACTGATCTACATCTCCTATGGGTTTTATGTTCCATTATAAATATCCCTTAAGGGTTATTATATCCCACATGATAAATTATCCCAAAGGAAACACATCCCACTTGAAGGATCCTTCATGGCAAAGTATATCCCATATAACAACATCTACTAGGTTATAATTACACCCAACCAGATATTATACCTAATAACACAGTTGAAATTATAACTAACTACATATCCAACATAGGAATTATATCCAAAAACTCATGATCAACATGACTTAGGGGTAGTACATCCCACTGGACATATCATCTATAAAACAAGGTCTTAGGAAAGAACACCCCTTATATAATTATAATTCATGGGTGTATAAAATACCCTGTAAGATAGGTCATCATATACTACTATCTAGAAAACAACTAATTTAAGGTGTCACACATTATCATCATCAGAAAAAGTGTTAATAGTACATCACTCATAATATGGCATTAGGAACATATATGAATGATTAGTATTCTATATCCACACCATACATAACTGTACCCATGATAATGGATCATCACCCCTAAAATTTATTCATTCCAACACAATACACTCATAGGGCCACCCATTTCCATGATGTAATACATGTAGTACATATACACATAGATTAACCCTGTGAAAACACAAATCTAAATCCCATAATACTTTCCTATATTTAATATGTCCTTCCACCATAACACTTGTCATTCCAAAGTATATTCATTAAGGATAACTAGAAAATCATCCCAAACAACACATACATTTAACTCATTATCAATATCATAGGTTTTCTTTATAAAATCACCACATGATATAAGGATAAGGACCCCACTCTTGGTTCGACTCCCAAATCATACCAACACATTTAGAAGGTGAGAAAGTTGTATGTGGGCATTGTTTTACCATATCTAGTCCAAAGGGCCTTCTACAACCTTGATATCCATATCTCATTTCTCATGAAGCTAAGGACCCATATTAGGTTCACTTCTAGGTCATTATTGCATTCCTACCCGTGCATTTATACCATGTGGAAAAATCAACAATAATACCTAGTCTCTCACATAGCCTCTACCCTAAGTGAGAATCATATACCCATAATAAGGATTAACCTACATTGATGGTGCCCTAACTCCATGATTTATACCCTATTTGGGTTCCAATTTAATTTTTCTAATACTCCTACATAGGTGACATATTCATTGATTAATATACTATATCAACATATCAATTTATGGGTCACTAATGGTCTAACACCGCTCACTAGACTTTACTCACATATGATAATCCACTCATGAACTTAAATTAGGGAACTCAAGACCACTTACCCAAACATTATATAAGAAAAATAAATTCAATATATATAATGTTGAAATTTTAGGAACTGTATTCCTCAGGCATGGTGTTATCCACTTATGAAAAACTTAGAAACTTTTTCCAAGGACCATACTAACCATAAATAACCTACACAAGTCCTTAACTATATTAATATTCATTTTTGTTAATTAAAAAATAATTTTAATTAATTAACACCTTTACATCCATAATTAATTACTCAAGACAAATTGAAAATACCTTATCAGACGATGTAAGAAAGCCAAAACAACATCAAATGGAGTGTGTTCTCCCCAAACAAAATTAAGATCTTTGAATTGACCAAATCCTCAACACCTGATATAAATTCATCAATTGATCCCATTAAAATTTGAGGGATACAAAAATATAGATATGGGTTTCAAATTACATCAATAGAAACCACATAAAATCATGCATGTTCTTCCTCCCAAAGGCACCCATAGCCATGAAATACTGAATACTTATGATCATAGACTTATTACACCATGAAAAAGTGGTATAAACATAAAATCCATAATTCTTATCCACCTAAATTAACGGTAATATTATAAAATAAAAAATAAGGAAGAGATAAGAGGAAATTAACTAAAATGACCCATGTAACTCTCTTAAATTCACCCAATATCAAATGGTTAGAGAGAAAAAGAAATAGGTAAGAAAGTGTGTATATTGCCCCTATCTTGACCTACCTAGAGGGAAAGTAAGAGTGGTGTGTTAAAATAGGGGTGGGATTGAATGACTATTTCCCCCTCGACAAATAAAATTTACAGAGTAACCTAGTACATGATGGACATGAATCGACCATCCAAATCGTTATTGAAGACACGATATAGGAAACTATACACCCAATGGTTCCATCCCATGAGAGGATCCCCTAGTACCACCACTATGGTCCTAGTACCACTGAACCAGTTATTAGGTGAAACCCAACTAGGTACTCAATGTTGATTTAAATCCACTTACCTACTTTCCATGGCCTCTTAAACCATTAAAAATAACTCTAAGACTCTTTCACCTAAACCAACAATCAAAAAACATCCCTTTGGATATTTTTAAAACATATAAAAACACCAATTCTGGATCTAAATCCTAAAATTTTAATCATCCTTGATTTTTCTCTCATAAGACCCAGGATATTCCCTAACACACATGACACCCATCGAGGAAAACTATTATAACATCCATTCTACCTCTTACCTATAGTGAAAAATTTCAATATTAATATTTTTTTAATTTTTTTTGATGATAATATAATCTTTTATTTTTATAAAACACTAAAATATCAATAAAACCTCCAATTATTTTATATTAGACTATATTTTATCAATATAAGCATCGATACCATTAATTATTTTACATTCCACATAAATATTTCTCTTAAATTATACTGTATTTATATATATATATATATTCTTCAGTAATTTTCACAAGACATACAATCACACTAAATATATATATTTACTATATTACTACATACCATTTAATATTTCATTAATATTATTCATTTTATTTCGTTGAAAACCATGTTTTTCAAATGATCCTTCAACTTAAACATTATAATGAACAACTCTCTCATGATGATCTTGAGTTTTTTTATCATTTAAAAGATTAATTTTTAGTTTTATAATCAATTATAACAATAAAATCAACTATATTTAAAATATTCTTACTATTTTTTTTTCAAAATACGATCTTTCACTAGCATCCTCCTTGCTCACATAACTTTTTGATAATTTATCTCCATTGTTACATGATAGTTTATAAAAAATATTCTTATATTTTCTTATTCTAATTTCAATATTCTCAACATTATATTAAAATCTATTTGGACATCTTATTTTAATATTTATTTGAACATTACATAGAATACATATATTTAACAAGATTATACATTAAAAATATAAATAAAAAATATACCATGATATCCTTAGTATATTTGGTGATTATCAACATTCCAAAATTTTAAAACTATGCATGATATATTTAATATATATAATTTTTCTTAAATGATTCACTCATTATAATTCAACTATATAGAAAATATTATAAAAATAGATAAAAAATGAATGGTGTGATAATAATATAGTAACGGAAAAAATAAGTTGGATTGGGAATACAAGGTAAACAATTACGTAACATTTAGAGCTGGAGGTTGAATCAATGTAACTGAAATTTACTATTTACCACATATTTGAAATCAAACTATGTGACTTTTTTATGATTAGGATCCACTCAAAAGATCTCTAACTCACTCATATGTAGAATTTAATGAATGAAAATAGATCTCACTTAATTTTTAAAAGGTTTGCCCCTAATGTGGGTGATTACATTATTGTAGCGTTCAAGTCAAGTAAAAAAAATATTTTATCACTAATTTAAAAATTAATTAAAATAGATATCTAAAAATATTTCGGTCTCTTGAATGTTATTTAAAATTTCTCCCATCAGTTTAAAATAATAATAAAAATAAGAATTAAGAATATCACTAACATCCTTCAAGATTCTTCGGTATCAAAAAAATATTTCCTTAAATATTTCCAAATTTTCAATAATATACATGATTCCCCTTCATCATTATCTTGATGATAGAATATATAGTAGTATATAGATTATTAACATCCTTTAACTCAATCTTAATCTCTTAATTATTTGATAATTCTAACTCATTATATGAAATATATTATTCCCTTTAATTCATCTCATAATCCTCCTTTAATATTTTCAATTGACCTCATTAATTACTCAATAATTCATAACTTTGAAAATTCTAGAAGAAAACCTCCTGATAGGTAACATTGTTAAATTATCTTGGAAAATTTAAAATGATTTGCTTAATTATTTTTCTAGCTGTCTTCTCCATCTAATTGATCATGTTGACTAGTTTCTATAAACCTCAACGAATTTTAATTCTCAGCAGAGCATGTGAGATTTATTCCAATAATATTTAATTGAATTTCCAAAAATAATCATATATTCTAATTTAAAATGATAAATTAATGTTTATGTAACTACTATATATTAAACCTTCATAAATGATTTTAAAATATTCATATATGAAAATATTGAGTAATCAAGTTGTGGTATCCTCAATTAATTTCCAATAAATTTACATTAATACACGGTTAACATTATCTTATTCTATATTATTCTACATGACTATGGAATAACCATTGTCTGTATCATATGAGAGATGGACCAAGGGTTAAGAGGGGGATGAATAAAACTTTTTATTAAATTTTATATACTGATAAATGTTATAATAATTTTGTAGTTAAAAATAAAAATATTAACCTAGATATTTTTATTGTAGTTTGGATAAAATTGAACCTAGTACTACTCTTCACACTATAACCATGAGATTATGAAACCCACTATATTATGAGATGACTTTCGAAAGGAGTAAAAAAATCTAAAACATATTTTTTTTACACTTTTAGAAAAAATCCCTATCCTACCTTCAAAACACATAGAAAAAAAATCCAGAACCTTTATTTTAAAGTCGATGAAGAACTAACTCCGCAATTAACTAGTAATTGGAAAAATTAGGAAACCTTTTACTGATCCATGGTAAAACCATGAAACTACATTTTGTATCATAGTGGAGAAAACCTTTTTACCTTTTATAGGGCCGTATAATCCAACCCTAATGTCATACGTTTTGATGAAAAAGAATAAAAAACAATGTATATATATGGAAAAGAAATAAATATAGAATTATAAAAACCAATTTGATAATTAAATCTTGATTTTTGTTTAAAAATGATCATTTTAGTGGCACATGATCAATATTATGAAGTTATATATTCCAAATCCCTGTAGTATATGATTAAAAAAATAATGAAGCACAACACAACTCAAATATATCCAACCTCAATGATATTTTTTTCATTGGTTTCATTAAACTCTATATATATATTTATTTACCCACATCAACTCTTAAAGATGATATTTTAATAAATATCCATTTTAGATAACCTTTTCCCATAAAACAAAAATTTTCTATCACAAAGGTAGTAAAATATTTTAGAGTTGGATGAGTTTTTTAAAATATATTATAATTAAAATATATGTCTAAAAAACTCATTATAGAATTTAATGTGCTAATAAATATTATTTTTAAATTTAGTATTAATTTAATTGGAGTAATCCATAAAAATATACAATATAAACTCTTCATATCTTAAAAATTCAAATTTGAAACTTGTAAATATTGAAAAAATAAGTGTGAATATGAATAAATTCTATATAAAATGTGATTTCAAATTTACTTATACATAAAAAATTCCAAATTAATTTCCATATATTATTTTACTAACAAATAATTAAAATATTTAAAATAAGTAATAAAAAAATACATTAAATTAAAATTCATAAATATAACTAAAACAGACCATATTTGTCTTTTATTTTTCAAAATAAATTGTTATGTCATACCATGCATGTATGCCTTTCTATAATAACATATGAATTTTAAATATTTCTCAATACATTATATCCCATACATATGAATTTAAAAACTATGTACCGAACTCTAATTCAATGAAAATGACTTCCAAAAAACATATGAATTCATATTTTTTGAAAAATATTCATTTCAAAAGGCTTTTAGTCCAGTCTATATGACTTAATTTTAGAAATATGGATTTTTCTATTGAATTTTAATTACCTTTATAAAAATTCAATGTTTTATGTATTTAAATATATAATAAAAATAATAATTCCAATTAAGTTGTAATACTTTTCATGATGTATTATATATTTTATAAATCCATATTACTTTTTAATTTGTGAAAATTATACAATCTTCAAAACATATGACATTAAAATTCCATATGAATCTAGAAATAATGTAAGGATTTGAAATCCATATCATAAGAATGTAATGTTTACTAATATTATTAACTCAGATAATAAAAATACATCTATCTATAATTAATATAAGAAATAATAATTAATAAATAATAACTATAATAAATATGATTAAGAAATAATTAAATAAAAATATGAGAAATTATAATTATCCAATGGAGAAAAATTTAATGTATGATACATAAACCTACTCATACTAAAGTTAATATTTCTCAGAATTTAATTATTAAGACACATAATTAATCTCAAGAATAATTCAATCTTCAAAATTAACTGAAATATTTTATTCAATAAGGATTTCAATATTAGAACACATTTCTTCACTCAAGTTTGTGGGAATAAAAAAATAAAATTTTAATTATCAAAAAATAACTAAGTGAAGTGTAAATGATCAACTCAAAAATACCCACAGTCTAATAATTACAAAAAGAATGCAATTTAAATAATTATTTATTTTTAAAATTAAAAAGAAGTGTAAACTATCTAAACTAAACACCTCCATTTTCAAATAATATTTTGAAACACAAAAAAATTATTCCACTTTTTAGAAATTTAAGATGATAAAGTTTTTTAAAAATTATCTTTCTGATTTAAATATAAACCCCATATGGTTAGGTATTCTAAAAATATATACCAGATGGAATAATAAAAAATATTATACAGAGATAGAGTATAAAAGCATTGAAAATCCCACTTCACTAAACTTTTTCTCCATTATTTAAATACCAAAAAAATATAAATGCAACATATGCATAAAACATAGTTTCATCCTATGAAAGGTTTATAAATCATCAAGGATCAATGAAAGTAGGTAAATTGGGCCATGAAATCATATAAAATGATATTCCGTGAATTAAAATTTCTTACTATTCGAGAATATTCCAAATAACCTAGATGAAAATATATATTACATGTTCACTTATAATAAAATAGATTTATGTTTATATATTAAACGATAAAATTTAAGAAGGTTGGGTATGATTACAAAAAAATATAGCATTATATCATACAATAAAAAATTTCAAACTAATAAAGTATATATGAATTGGGATATTAGAGGTTTAATTATTTTAGTATTCATGCCACATTTACTGTCCATAAACAGAATCTTCAAATATTTTTATTTTAATGTTTAATTTTAAATTGAATTCTTGATATGTTCATACATGATTTTCAGAATTTTAGATAAATCAAAATCCATAGAAAAAATATCAATAAGTTGATCACAATTGGAATATATTCTAAACAGATTTCAGCTTTCTTAAGACAGTCTCTAATAAAAAGATATCTAACTTTAATATGCTAGTCCAAGAATGTTTTAAAGGTTTCATAAAGATTGAAATTATAGAACAATTATAACATAAAATAGTTATCTTTTATAAGCAAATATAAATACAAGTTAATATTTTCTTAATCCATAAGTATTGATGACAAAAAATTGAAACTACAATTTATTATACTTCATCTATTGATAGAGAAACTAAAAGTAGTTTTTTTAGAAAACTAAGGAACCAATATATTTCCTATAATGTGAGAAATTCTACTTGTTAATTTTAAATATTTGTTACATTCACCAAATTCAAAATCTGAATAGATTTTAAATTCAAATCCAGTTCTTCCAATATAGAATAAACCAATATTTAATGGAACTTTAACATAAATTATTATTCCTTTGATATATTCTACATCAATTTCCTTAAGATTACATTGAAATAAAGCAGACATACAAACATAAAACAACAATTCACGCTGAGAAGAATCTAAATATAATAAAATTTCAATCATACCTCTATAAAGTTTATTATATACTATTTTTATAGATTAATCAAATTCTAGTTTACATGATGTACTTATGGGATTATATGAAATTTTATTTGAGTAAAATAAAAATATTTTAAATAATGCATTATCATACTTAGATTGATTATGAAAAATATCTTATTCTCTTTGAATAACTTGAAGCCTATGTAAGAATTCTAATTCACCCATAAAACTCATATCAAATTCACTTTTAATTAATTATATAAATAATACAAGATTTTTTATTTTTTTTCAAATTAATTTAATCTTATTGATATTTTTCGTTTCATGCAACAATAAATATAGATTTTTATAGGAAATCACTAAATTGGATCATGTTATTCACAACACTGATTTAATATTTCATTAAATTAAACATTTATATTATATATTAGTACAAGTAATACTATGTCTGGCTATTGTTACACACAATATCGAGTCCCTTCGATAGCTTTTGTTATATGTGAGACATCGTTTTAATGAACTACAACATACAATTTATATTGTTATAAAAATAATTATCACCTAGCCATTATATTGGATGGTTATAGTGATATTGACGAAATTATGAATCTATTATTTACACATGTATATAAAATTAATACATGGGTTATAAATTTGTTATAAATAAATGAAAGAAGAATTTGAGAATAAGGAAATTACTTTTCTAAGAATTTTTTTCCTATATACAAACACAATTTTATCTCAAAAAATTTTCAAAAAGAAATTTTGATGAATGTTTTAAATAAAATTTATACATTATATATTCAATCAATATTATTGATACTCATGTCTGATATTTTATAGATATAAGATAAGAATAAATCCAATTTTAGGGATAAAAAGATGTATTTTTTTGAAAGGTAATTTAAGAACCTTTTATTGAAGAACCCATTTTAAATAAAAAATTTTATAAATTTATAAATTTTATTTCAAAAAATAAAAATCATTTTTAATGGGTAATATCAAAATTAACTTTGGAATTTTTATTTGGAATTTCTGTTAAAGTTTCATTTGTTTGATAAATAGTGACAATATTGAATTTTTATTTAAATGTACTTTTTTGTATAATTTATTAATATAGTTAAATTAAATATTAATTTAGTTTTAATTTATAATTAGATAAATAATGAATAATTTAATCTAATTTAGGTAATTTTAACCTATTTCCCATGGAAATTGGTTATAAAAACAATCAAACTATGGACTTTTTTCGCTTTAAAATCCCAGTTTCACGGCACATCTTTGAGATTAGTTTTAAATTATTTTCCTCAACTAATGTGTTTATAATTTGTAAAAATGGATTTAATATTTGGAATCATAAATTTTTTTAATATATATAATAGTTAACTTTGTTTTTGAGAAAAAATATTAGTGAAAGAAAATAAAATTAATTATAGTGATAAATTTAAAAGCAAGTTTACCTAGTGTATAAACATTATCTCAAGGGTCCAAATATCCTATACAGATGTCCAAAATTAATTTTATAGAAATATTTGTACCATATAATTCCCTTTATAAATTGTTTTCAATTATTAGAGCCACATGATATAATGAATACCAATCAATAGTTTTTACCTTTTTATATTTACAAGAATGACACTCATCCTTGACTGTAAAAGGGAACTCACCACCCTCTTCTACTCACACATCTCAAGACACATTGGATTGTAAAAATACTACCCAAATTTAATCCAAAATTCCATCCCATAATCTTGTAATACTTCCTTTTGGAATAAATCCATCTAAGTAATCCCTTTGTGGAAAACCAAAAAGAGTTACTTTAAGAAAAGGTAACATCCTTCAAAAACCACTTTGTTTTTATTTCATTCCCCACCTATAAATTATTATTTTTCATCATTATTTTATAATAAACTAAATATTTTAAATAATATAATATTTTTATTTTAATTTATAATACTACACTCACAAACCCTATGATCAAATGGGAAACGTAATCATCATTCATGTGTAAGGAGGATTATAGCTTTGTGGACCGATGTCACTTATTCTTCCATTGAAACCATTAAAGGTTGGAAATAATTATTTAATTTATATTTTTATATGATATATATTATATTTATGATTTATTTATTCTTCTTGAATTATTATATAGAATATACATTTATTCTTTTCATTTTTTTGTAAATAGGATAACCTCATTTGTGGATGTGTAGACTACCGCCTTGTCAAAGTGATATAATTTGTTCAAAATTTAGATCGAATGTATTAAGGATGAATTTAGTAAAAATTTATGATATATATGAAATACAAATTATACTATTATAAAAAATATTAATAATTTTTGTCTATTTTTTCCTTTCATTACGATAATAAAATAGAAACATGGTTTATCCGTACGTATGACCCACCGTCTCCATGAATAATTCATTCCATTTCATATTTATATATTTTATAGATTAGTATATGTATTTATATAATGAATATATATTATATTTAAATCATTTTTACATTTCTAAAATAATTAAATAATTATCTAAATAAAAGGATCAAGGATAACAAGTCAAAACATATATCAAAAAACAAAGCAGATATTACCCAAAACATTACACTTACATGGAATTGTAAAAAATGGGTAATATAATATTGTAATAAAATAATATTTGTAATTAGAAATAATAAAATGTTTATTTTTTATTTTTAATAAACCTATATTTATTATACATGAGGTTTTTATATGAATGAAGAAATTCAAGACTTAAGGTAAGGGTTTTCATGTATCACTTTTATTTCTAGGAGACTTATACATTATTCACCACTATTTTTGTGTGTGGTGTATATAACTCCAATGAATGTCTTATATTATTATTATTATGAAATTTATTTGAATATAAATATTAATTAAATTTTATTACTTTCTTGGGGTTTATGGTTCAAAAGTTACTGAATCAGTAAAATAAGATTGTTTCAAGTTTCCTTCCTTGAGACAGATTCCATTTTAAGAACCTATAATTTTCTATGAGGTGTATATACTGACTATTGAAATGTTATATCATGAATATAATTACTTTTATGATATTTTTAGCTTAATTTAATTTTACTCAATTCATAGTGTTGTGATTCAATGTTACCAAAGTTGTAATGATTTATTGTTGTAATTTCATCATTGACTGAGTTTGTTTATGATTATGATTCCATTGATGAAATATTATGATACGTATATCAATATTTATATTTGAATTTTATTTTATATGTTTATCCTTGATATATCTATCTATTAGTATCATTTTATACTATTTTTAACTCAATATAATTAAATAATGTTTTAAAAAAAAATTAATTTATTTCTCTCTTCAGTCAGAAATGTTTTTCTTCACAAAACCATGTTTTCAAAATAAAACAATTTTTGTTTACTTTGTTGTGTAAAATAATTTCCTAACCATGTTTTAAATTCCTAATAATTTTTTTAAAATGTAATATAGTTATCATTTTTTATCAATGCACTTTTCTAAACATTTTGTGTTGAAAAGGGAATGTTTGGCATGTACATATTTTCAAGCTATCATTTCCTTGAAACACCCATTAAAATTTTAATAGTTTATTTTTAATATAAAATTATTTTCCTAATATTATAGAAATTATTTATTTAAATTGTTTTTCAAATAAGAATGTTTTCATTAATATTTTATATGGTTTTCAAATCTTCTTTTATATGTTTTCAGGGATATTTTCAATGTGAAAATGTTTTCAAAATGTTTATGTTTTAAAAATATTTTTCCTAAGAGGAAAATAAATTTCTCTCAAGAAATTTTTAAATGCTTTTTAATGACCCAAATATATGATTACAATTTGGTTTGAATGAAAATGATTTTGAAAATTTTATATTCTTTAAAAAGTTATTTTCAAAGAAATGTTATGTTCCAAGCGATCTTTCAAAATACTTCTCAACCTCAGATGATGTACTTTGATATAGTTTGTTCTTTACTAGGGTTATTATCCAACTAATTTTTTTTTATTTTTTATTTTTATACTTTATTATTAAGAAATATTTTTTATAAAGTCCTTTCCTTTTCCACAGTTTATAAAATGATAAAATGCTTATGAAACCCACATCCTTTCAGAGGTTATTTTATGAAGAAATGGTAATGAAACTTGTATATTTTCCATAATTTATGATATTATTCAATATTTATGAGACCCATTTATTTTTATGGGTTATGATATGATGTTAATGAAAACAATATCATTTTACGGGATATGATATGATGCCAGTCTTTTTATCTTGTGGAACATGTATGTATGATTTTATTATATGATAGGTGGGACCTATATCTCCTTCTAATTAATTAGGTAAATATTGATATCTCCTAATATAATGATGGAAGAAACGTCTATAGGGTTTATAAATATTGGAAAACATGTGTTTTCTGATCCAAAATGGGAAACAGGTGT
Source organism: Viscum album (assembly GCA_963277665.1). Taxonomy (NCBI): domain Eukaryota; kingdom Viridiplantae; phylum Streptophyta; class Magnoliopsida; order Santalales; family Viscaceae; genus Viscum; species Viscum album. The sequence goes on along the minus strand of OY728158.1, from coordinate 1,341,312,688 downwards.
GTCATGATCCAAAATTGGAAATAGGTGTGTCCTGATCCACAATGAGAAATAACTATATCTGGATCCAAAATGGGAAATTAGTGTTCCTTGATACAAAATGGGAAACTGGTGTGTCATGATCCACTATGGTAAATAGGTGAGTCCCGATCAAAAAAATGGAAATAGGTGTTCCCTAATCTAATATGTTGATGGTCTTCGTAGTTAACCTTGACACATGAAATTGTTTTCTATAGTTATAATGGTTACATAATTATATAAAATAATATTATAGTTCATGATTTATTTATGATGATTTATCTCCATATTTACTCATGTTTTATGTAATTCAAATTACTATTCCATGTCTCATGAGTATTATCTTTTATAAATAAGGTATGATCATCATGTATTATGGTCATGTTCTCATACCCTCATGTTCATGTTTTTCTTACATATCTCCTTTATTTACCCTTACTAAGAATTTGATCCCACCACTTTATTATGTTTCCTTTCCCCTGTTTATGAACAAAGGTTTTAAGTAGGGCATCTAAAGGGAAATATATTTAATTGATATGTTGAAGGTATTTCACAAAATTAGTGGAATGTGTTATAAGCTTCCAAATATACTAAACTATTATGGTCATCAGTTATGTAATTTTGTAATGTCACAAATATTTATCTAATGTAATGTAAAATCCATTTATTTTAATCCTGGGTTGGTATAGTTTTATAAAAGTAAAGGTATATTCAACCTTTGGTAACTAGGACAGGAATAATTTAGTGAGATCCCTAGGGATATTTCTAAGGACATGTCTAATGATGTCTATAAGAATAATCCTAAGTTATCCTAAATTTAAAATTATGTGTAACGATTTAGGAAACATATAAGTATTTTTTCTTGATTATGTGGTTTTCTCCTATGATAAGTGTTTCTCAACATATGATTTATGGTTTTAGTCAATGGTTAAAACTAGAAGGAATTTGGTTCAAATTGAATGTTTTATATGTGGAAAGTATGAGAATTATGAAAATTGATTTCCCAAGTGGAAATCTCATAAATATATTTTATAAAGAGGTACGGGTATTGGTTATACTTCTGAAGATAATGGGACCGGAAATTTCATGTGGAAGGCATTGGATGTTATAACCGTATTGTTTACATTATACTTAAAAAGAATGACTAGATTGAGGTTGATGAACCTCAAAATAAGATTAATATTTCATATTCTAGGAAAATGGTATTATGTAATATGATGATGAATACTGAGCAATGGTTTAAGAATAATTTTGTATTATTTAATTTTATATGTTTTGAAATTCAAATATTTAGTTATAAAAATCATGAAATATATATGTATTTTTAGAATAAAATTTTTGTTATGGATTGAAAATTATATGTTTAATGGGGATGAATAATTATAACTGTGATTTATTGGAAAAGTAATGTTCATGGGAAACACATTATTAAGGGAGAGATAACCCTTAATATGTTTCTTATGTTAAGATATTGACGTTTGGGAAAAGATATTTTGGATATGAATAAGTAAATTAGGTGGTACTGATTACCTTGTAACTAATTAAGGATATTTTGAAATGTGGTTTATGGTATCATTTATGAAGTTAACACATTTTTATATTTCAATAATATATCCAATAAACTTCATAATAAAGAAACATGCTTGTTTTCAATAAGGATTTATGTAAATTTAGGTTCTTACCGTGTTTCAGGAGGATACATGATAAAGTTATTCACATGTTCAGTATATGAAAAAGGTCTACTTTATGATATACATGGGATCATTTCTCAGATAATTTAGATAAGTTTAGAGACCTTATTTCTAAAGTTTAGGACTTTCATCTTTGTGAAGGGTTATAAGGTTAACCATTTAGTCAATGGTTTATGTTAATCTTCAGATGAGGTATTAGATATTATAATATTATCTCACCATATGAGGATGTATACATATTGGATAAAATATAAGAACCCTTTTTTTTTATAAAATTGAAATATAGAATCACATATATATATATTTATTTATGGATCACATGATATTATAATGATTATAGTATAAAAATGCACCTTAATTTCATAGAATACGACATGAAGTAGAAATTGATCAAGGAATAATAAAGGGTGATGCTATCCTAAAATATAATAACTATATCTTCTCATGAAAATTCATAATAATTTGGAAAAATGATATTTAATTAAAATATTTTCATATAATCATCATTTTTGATGACATTAATAACCTCTTTGTGGTTATTCAGTTTATGGGATTGGGTTTTTTAACTTTATTTGTATAACACACTTTCTTATGATCAATGATATTTATCAATATCTATTATTATTCATGCTTTTATTCCATTTTTATTTTTTAACATTCCACCCATGTTCTTGTACATAGAAATCTAGTTATGATGTACTTTAGGTAAGTGATATATTTCTAAATTTCATTTTTGAAGCATGTTTTAGTATTTATTTTTACGATGTGTGTTTCTATGAAAGGAGATTTCAAGTATTAAACCATTGGGAAACCAGATGAATATCAAGTGGAAATTAATTTTAGGGGTGGGGGGGGGGGGAGAATGTAACACCATGAGATTTTTTTAATTTTTTTTATTTAATTTTATCTTTTAGATATTTTCCATTTCTCACAACATATAATATAGTTTTTCTATACAAACACACTAAATTTGGATCGCATTATATGCAACACCAAGTTAATCTTTAACTACAATTATATAAGCATGAAATACCCTCAATAATGATCTTTTCTTGTTTTACACACAATAACGAGACCCTACTATTTCTTGTGTTACATGAAAGATAAGGTTTTACCGAACTAAAATATATAATTAATATTATTATTAAAATAATTTTCACATATCCATTAGAATAGAAAATATGAATGTTCTTGATTAAATAATGAATATATGGTTGAAATTATTTTATAAAATTAACAACATGGTTATCAATTATTTATAAATGAAATTATTAAAAATTTGAGAGTAAAGAAAATAATTTCCTAATAAAACTATTTTTCTATATAAAAACAAAATTTTTCCTCAATAAATTAAAAAAAAAATTTGATTCATTTTTTCATTAAAAATTATTTATTATATATTCAATAATTTTTTTATAACCATCCAATATATTTTATAGTAATAAATCCAATTTTATAAATAAAAGTTGTATTTTTATTAAAGCTAATTTTACTAACATTTAATGGTGAACCCATTTTAAATATAAATGTTAAAATTTATATTATTTATATTTTAATAAATAATCTTTTTTTGAGGAGTACAAAAAAATTACTTTCTGTTAATTTTTCGTATTTAGCAGAGAATTTTCATTTTTTGATGAATAATAACAAATATTAAATTTTATTTCAAAACATATTATTATTATAATTTACATATATAGTTGAATTATATATAAATTTATTTTTAAATAATAATTATATAAATTATACATAAATTAATCCAATTTAGTTCATTATAGAAAATTCCAGATTGAAATTGGATATAAAAACATTTCAATCTTTTAGACTCTTTCTCTTTAAAAACCCTATTTCACGACATGTATGCATGATTAATTTTAAATTAATTTATTCCAATTAAATGTTTATAATTTTTATAAATGTATTAAGTATTTATAAGAATCAAATTTATAATATCTATTACTTTCAACTTATTTTTCTACCAAAAATATTAGGAAAAATAATTAAAATTAATTATTGTGATTTATGTACAACCAAGTTTACTTAGTGGTTAAACATTGACTTAAGGGTAAAAAACTGTACAAACATGTTCAAAATATATTTAAATTATATATTTATATCATATAATCCCTTTTATATAAAATTCTCAATTATTTGAGGCATATGATTTAAGGGATACCTCTCAATAGTGTTTAACTTTTTATATAAACAATAATGCCACTCCTCCTCTACTATAAAAAGGAAATCACCATTCAATTACTTAATCATCTCAAGAAACTTTGTATAATACATACCCTACCTAAATTATATCATTAATCCCTTAAATTGATCCAATAATCCTCCCTTTGGTATTAAATCCAACCAAGGATTCTCTTTGGTGCAAACCAAAAGGAGTTACTCAATTGAGAGGTAACATCCTTCAGTAAGAACTTCATTTTTTTATTTCCTTCACCAGCCCATAAATTATTATAATTCCATGATTATATAGTAACTTAATTATCAAAAATATACTGATATGATTTTTATGCTAAGTGTTCAAACCACACTGATATACTCTTCCATCAAATGGGATACAAAATCATCATTCGTGTTTACGACGGACTACCGCCTCACGAACCAATGTTTCTAGTTCTTTCATTTACACCTTTTAAGGTTGGAAATAATGATGGAATTATTGTTGTTATATAGTATATATAATATTAGTTACTAATTTATTTCTATGTAATTATTATATAAAACATACCTTTTTTCCATTTTGTGCAAATATGATAACTTCATTTGTAGATGTGTGGACTACCGACTCCTCAAAGAGATGTGATTCGTTCACACTTTACATGGAATGCATTAAGGATGAGTTTCATAAATATATTATATATATGAAATAATAATTATAATTTAATTATAATTACACTGTAATGAAAAAATATATATATTTCATTTACTTTCTTTCTTTTAATACGAATATTTAGTGGAAACAACCTTCATGCGTACGTATGACCTACCGTGTCCAAGAACAACATATTCAATTTCATATTAACATATTTTATATATTATAATAAATTTTAATATATTAAATATATATGATATTTAAATCATGTTTACATTTTAAAAATAATTAAATTATGATATAAGTAAGAGTATCAATAATAAAAAGTCAAAAAAATATAAAAAAAAGAGGAGATTACCTGAAACATAAAATTAACATTAAATTGTAATTAAATAGGTAATATAAAGTCATAAAAATCAGATATTGTATTGGATAAAATAATATAGTTATGTGGTGGATTTTTTATAAAAATATATTTATTATTCAATAGGTTTTAATGTGTATGAAGAAATTCAATACACAAGGTATGGGTTTTTCTCGTCTCACTTTTATTTCTATGAGACTCATGCAATATTCACCAATTATTTAATTTAAATTGTGTATATACTACCCATGAATGTATTTGATTAATATTATACTTAATTTTATGGGAATATAAATATCCATTTTATTATCTTTATTTCCATGGGTTTACACTACTATAAACCATGCCATTAACAGTGCTATAATCGGCAATTATCAATGCCAGAAAAGTGATGACTACCTTAGCATGGTTAAAATTCCATTGATTTTACAAGTGCTAAAAATGTGGTGATAAAGGGTATATTTATCATCACAAATAAAAGAGATGATAATCATACCCTTTATCAGTGATTTAATAAGAGATGATAAATGGTGTCTTTTATCAGCACTGATAGAAGTAAGATTTATTAGTGATTCTATTTGCATTGAAAAAAGTATGAATTATCTGCCCACTTAAAATCACTTATAAAGAGATATTTTATCAGTTCCTTTTTAAACACTGATAAATACTAAATTTATAAGAACCTTTAAAATCACTAATAAATCATACTATTATAAACACATTTAGTAGCACTAATTAAGGTGAAAACTGTAGTGTGTTGATACAACACACTAAATCACTAGAAATATGAGCAGGGTGCTGAAATAACACATTGTATCAGTTGAAACAACAATAAAAATTACCAAAATAAGATACAAATATTGAATGAAAATAAAATAAAATTTCTAAAACAAATAGATGAATAATAAAACACTATTATAAAGTATGTCAGTTGTTTTTATTAGAAAAATTAATGTAAATTTTGAATAAAAAGGAAATCTTAGAGTCCTAGTGGTCACACCATGTGTCAGATTGAGGTTCATCTATTCGCTACACATAAAAAATTACTTATTGATAATTTTCATAATGTAACAAAATAATCTAAATGTGTTTGCTTGGTTTTGAGTATGTAGGTTGTTTTTTTCAGTTAAATTAATTTCAATTTTGACAAAAAGATGCAGTTGGAGTCATACCAGTCACACCATGCATTGGATTAAAGAGATTCTGAATGATACACATCCCAAATGACCGATGTATCATTTTCCTAAAGTATTAAAAAATTAAAATGTGTTTCTTTGGGTTTGTGTATAAAACCATTTTTTACTAAAATGACATTTCCAACTAGAAAGAAACATTTTCAGCATTATAGGTGGAATATTGTGTGGGTTTGAGATGAGACTAATTCATAAATGTCAGAAATTAATTATGAATAATTTTCCAAAATTATTGAGACAATACGAGTCCGTTTTTTCAATTTTTAGTGAGTTACCATTTTTGTATTAAAAAGTCATTTTTAAACAGATAACGGACACTTGGAGTCATACCAGCGACGCCATGCATCATATTGAGGTACAAATGATCACTAAATGGCAAAAAATATGTATGGAATATTTTCCTAAAGTAGAAAAACACTCCAAATGTTTTTTCTTGGTTTTGAGAATGTTAGTTGGTTTTTTTCACTAAAATTAATGTCAATTTGGAATAAAAAGACGCACTTGGAGTCATACCGACCCCAAAAACCAAGTCATTAAGGTTTAAATGAATTATATATGTCAAAAATGACTCATGGATGATTTTATTAATGTATCAAAACAATAATAATGCTTCTCCTTATTTTTTTAGAATTCCACATGTGTTTTTTTACTAAAATGTCATTTTAAATTAGAAACATGTAATTTGATCCATATAGGTTTCATCATGTGTAGGTCTGACATGAGACTAATTAATACATGATAAAAATGAATTATGAATCATTTCCCAAATTATCAAGACATTCTGAGTGCATTTTATTAGTTTTAGATGATTGACACTTTTTTTGTATTAAAATGTCAATTTTAAAACTGAAAATGGACACTTGGAGTCATAACTGTCACACTATGCATCATATTGATGTTTGGTTGATCCATATACATAAAACATAATCGATCTATCATTTTCCTAAAGTACTAAAAAAATTTAAATGCATTTTCTTAGTTTTGAGTATGTCAGTTTGTTTTCACTAAAATTAATGTTAATTTTGAATAAAAAGGCACATTTAGAGTCATATTGTTTGCACCATTCATTAGATTAATGCATAGATGAATGATAAACCTCTAAAATGACTCATGGTTCATTTTACTAAAGTATTATGACAACCAAAATGTGTTTCCTTGGTTTTGATTATGACCTGTGTGTTTTTTTACTAAAATATCGTTTTAAATTGGAAACATGCACTTTGAGCCATACATGTGTCATCATATATGGTTTTTATGTGAGACTAATTCATACATGTCACACATTAATTTTGAATCGTTTTCCTAAAATTTCAAGTCCATATGAGCACTTTTTCTTGGTTTTCAGTAAGTGTAACGTTTTTGTATTGAAATGTCAATTTTAAACTAATAATAGACACTTTGAGTCATAACGGTCACACCATGCATTATATTTAGATTCAAATGATCCCTAAAAATAAAAAATAATTTATGGATCATTATCTTAAAGTAAGAAAAACAATTCAAATTTATTTTCTCAGTTTTGAGTATGCCATTTATTTTTTTTCAATAAAATAAATGTTAATTGTGAATAAAACGATGCACTTGGAGTAGTACCAGTTACACCATGAATCATATTGAGTCAAATAGTAATTCTATAGGTCCAAAATGACTCATTTATTATTAACCTAGTGAATCAAAACAATCGTAATGTGTTTTCTCAATTTTGAGTATGCCACCTGTGTTTTTTACTAAAATGTCATTTTAAACTTGAAACACGCACATTGATCCATACAGGTGGAATCATGTGTGGGTTTGACATGATAATGATTCTTAACTGTCACAAGTTATTTATTAGTTGTTCTGTCAAATTATCAAGGCAATTCTAGCCCATTTTCAAGTATTTTAATGATTGACACATTTTTGTTTTAAAATGTCAATTTTAAACGAATAACGGACACTTAGAGTCATACCGGTCACACTATTCATCATATTGAGGTTTTATTTATCCCTATATATTAAAAATAATGTATGTATTATTTTCCTAAAGTAAAAAAATAGTTGGAATATGTTTTCTCGGGTTTGAGTTTGTCAGTTGTTTTTTCACTAAAATTAATGTTAATTTTGAATAAAAAGAATCACTTGGAGTCATACCGGTCACACCATGCATCATATTGAGGTACAGATGAATGATAAACATTTAAAAGGACCCATTTATCATTTTTTGAATGCATCAATCCAATCAATTTCCATTTCATAGGTTTTGAGTACACCGTATGTGTTTTTTTCTAAAATGTCATTTTAAGCTCAAAACACACAATTGTGTTGAGTTGGTGGGAAATCCATGCACTGATTCCCAAACATAAATATTCAAGGTTTCTATGTGCACTACTATCAGTATCCAGTGCTTCCTAAAAACAATTAAATAATGAAAAAATTAAAAATATATTTTTTGTGATTTGATCATAAAGATTTACCCTTAAAGTATAAAAATCAAAAAGATTACATCAGCTGGTGTTTTTTATTAAATTACTCATGTAACTCTTTTTTTATTCTCTATTTCTTCCTGATTCAAAGTAATTTCTAGTGTATAAATGATATAGAGATTAATGAATCCAAACTATAATTCACACAAACATCATTTTATATAGTTGTAATATAAATGACAGAACAAAATCTTAATAGTTATTAACTTTAATAAACCTATTTATCTCACTATTTGGATAGAAATATTATTAAAATTTACCTTATATATGTATTCACAAATGAGATTCCCAACTATTCATGCTTGAGAATCTCATTTAGATTCTTGAGACCAATTCCTTCTATCAAAGAATCTATATATATATATATTCTTCATATTCAATGTAAGACATAGTTTTATCTTTAAATATGGCCTTTTCATGAATTTGTAATGATAATAAATCTCTCTCTTGAACTGGTGGGGATAGGGTACTCTTGGGAGTCCGTTTTGTTTTCTTGGTCGATTAAGAAGATTTTTTAAATTCAACCATTTATTTATCTACCGCTTTATCCATCTATAATATCATACCCCACTTTAATCATTTTATCATCAATTGTTACATCTTTTTCATATGAAAAAATTTGTTAAATACATACCCCATGTATCTTTATAATATTAGATGACCATGCTATAAAATATCCAACAGTATCTTTGACCATTATAATATCTAGACCATCATGTAGAATATGGAACTCAGTAGTCGAGTAATACACTACCTCAATCCCCACTATCATGTGAATTTTTGGGTGGGGTTGATTATGTAGTTGGTATCCCAGGATATAATACACTACACCCATCATAAGTGGGTGTTGATAAATAAAAATCACAAACAAATTTAACCTATATAATTTCAGTAATATAAATTTATGAGAATGTGATTGATTTACATTTAGGAGAAATAGTAATGAAAAAGTTGATTACCTCAGGTAAGGTATGTGGTTGGGGGGAATGACTAGCCTCAGAGTTAGTGGGATCATTTTTTCATGTGTAGATCTTTTCTCCACCACCGGTTCACTTTGATCCTTTCCTATATATTATCCTACCAAACTCGACCTCAAAATAATATATGGTTATGAGTATATTTTTGGCTACATTCATCTCATCATATTTTATGCATATTCTTATGGTTTTATCTTCTCAAAATATGTTTGAGGAGAGAATCCAAAACCTAATCCTCTTATTAAATCTTGTTATTCAGGCCATATCAAAGCTATTGAATGTCATTTTTCTTCTAGTATGACCTTTTCTAATTATTGTGTCTAATACATATAAAAAAATACGAAAATATTTATTTTTATATAATATTTTTATAAATCATAATGAATTACAATTATTTCATATTTACACGTCTTCCCATACTGATTTTGTGTTTACATCAACTAATATACCCTCATTTACATGAGACTCCTTCCACAAAACATTATGTGGGAAGGAAGAGGATTTTGATTTTGATTTATCAATATACATATAAATGAGAAAACATATTTTGGTTCATATGACATAATTATAATTTTTTTTATTGATTTATAATACATACCAATTTATTCTCCAATGAAGCATACTCTATCCTTCATTTGTGATAGGGGTATGTGGGTATTGATACACATTTTTTATTTTCAACACTCAATTGTTGTTTCATAAATTATTGATTTTGAATCAAGTTGGATAAAATAAATAATATCCAATAATATATTATTGAGTACAATGCACTTGACATTATTTCTCATTTTGATTATTGATGATATCAGTCCATGTTTCCAAATTTATAATGTGACTTTAACTAAGTGGTGGGTGGGGATTTATTTTCCCCTATGTATCCCTATAATATAACATCTTCATAAAAGTATAGAAGTCTCTATGGAATTTCAAATGTCCATTAAGAAAAATTTATTAAATAAATTTTCTAAAATAAATGAAGGCTACAAGGAATAATGAAAACTAAATAAACGTTTCATTATATCATTTATCAGTAAATTAATGAAATTATACTGTAACTTTACCATTAAATATTTCCAAAGGATTTCATTCGTTATAGTTTGGACATGTTGAAACTAGTAAATATCAATTGATATATTCACCATATTGTGATTCCAACATAACTAATGAACACTTACTCGGTGGGTTCCATAGGTTGGTTGTGTTGATTCCAACCAACATCAAATTTTATACCCTAAATTCATTCCTTGATAATTTAATTAAAAGTTGTGATGTTGTGTCATTTATTTTTCCATCAACATTTTGTTGATCACCATATAATTCCACAGTTTCATCATAAATAGTATGTTTTCCATTTAAGTTGGTAATATCATCATGTTCAGAAGACATTGTCAGCATTAATAGTCAAACATTTAATGTTTCATGAATAATAAAAATACAATGAACTCTATACATAAAATTCCAAAATTTAATGCATCTATCCTAAAAATTGTGACAGTATTGAATAGATATTTAATTACTCAATACTATATTAAAACTAACCATAAATACCATTATTTAATTCATCCTCAGATACTTGATTTTATTCCATCACTTGATGATGTATTTGAGGCTACTCATTCCCTCTTTCAAACTATACTTCCTACCATCACTGTTCGGGAGGTATTTCATAAATGAATATTGGAACCACAATTATGGGAGGAAGGGTAGTTTGAATGAGGGAGTCCAATACATCATCAAGTGATAGAAAACAATCAACAGTCTAAAGATTAAATTGTCCTAGGGACCTAAAATAATGGAATCACTCAAAAAGTCTTCTCAATTTAAGAAGAATTGGAATACCTCCACTATAATAGTCTTGAATAAATAAATATCACCCAACCTGCATTGTTCATCATTTCTATCAACTTAAGGATTCATCACCTTCTGATTTTTTTATTTTTTTAATCCACCATAAAATCCGTCCAATAACATAAATCCCTTTAGAGGGTAAATTATTTAACTTATGCTCAGTATTAATCTAGAATATCTTTACTCTTATAAATTAAAAAAAAATCTATTAAATTAAATCATAAATTTATTGTTATGATATATTACTATAAAATCTTAGAGTAACCATATATTCTTCTCATCATTGAAAAATATACCACATAACTGGAAGTATATCAACAATTACCCCTAAGAATGTCCTACTTTACGAATGATAATGATATTATTGATTGTAAAATATAATATTGGAGAGTTGTATCCCCACAACCCAATCATATTTTATGATGAAGCATTAATCATACACCATGAATGGTCTCGCCAAATATGATAAGAGATATCATATTTCTTTTATCATATTTAACAATTTTGGGGATATTGTATTTCTTCATTGATCCTCTATTTTCACAAAAACCATGGATAAAGTCATATTTGTTTTGATATCATAATTTTTATAATAAAATAGTTCATGTAACATCCCATATTTAATCATGTATGGACAATTTTAATTTTTTTCTAAATATTTAAAGAAACATAGGGCGCGTGCTTGCAAACCCCGTAACGGGTCCCATGCAGCTATTTTAATAATTCAAATTACTTCATGGGATTTACAAAAAATGTTATATCACACATTATTGTGGTGTTCAAGATTAAAATAATTAAAAAATGATTAAAAATAAATAATAATATATTTAATGAAAATTTAAAATAAATAAAGATGTGACAAAAAGAATTTGAAAAACAAAATAAAAAGGGGGTTACAATAAATGTAAAAATAAATGAAGTGTGAAACTTTCATTTTTATTATTTTTATCTTCTTTATATTACAACATATTTATTTAATTTATTTTTCAAATTTATTTTTCCTTTTTCTTTTCTTTTCTTTTTTATCTTATTTTATTTTTCTTTCTTTTCTTCTCATCTCTTCCTCTCCTCCCTCTTTTCACGTCGCACCCCCTTCTCCTAGGTGCTGCACACCACCCTCTTCCACATTTGGAATACCATTGCATCCTAAAATATCCGTCATTTCCATAATTTTCTACTATGCTTTAAATATTATAGTATGTCTAATCATACATAGTTGGAATCGTAGAGGTTTGTTGAGTATCCATCACAAAATCTGATTTGGAAGGATTTTCACCTTATTTTGGGGATTTTCTAAAATCATCAGTTTTATTTTGTTTTAAGAAAAATAAATGCCTAACGCCGATCATAGGATCATATGCGACCATAATTTAGGGATTCTACTAACTTTCCCTATGTTTTTTTGGGATTTATAAAAAAAACACACAGTTGTGCTGATTGTCGGTGCATACCAAATTTGTTCAGTTTCTCCCAATATTTTCAAATTAGTTCTTTTGCATGACCATTAAAACATTATTAATCATAAACTAAATCATTTAAACTATTGAAACATGGTTAGACACCCCTTTGGTTGTGCTGACATTGTTCGTATAGATACTGTTAGCCAGGGTATTTAATTTATCTAACTGCTTGTGTTGCACAACCTCATTTTAGTTGTGTTTAAATTAAATAATCATTTAAGAATAATTATGAACCATGAATTTTTGGATTTTTTGTAGTTTTTTGTGCTTATTTACTTTTTAGTTAAAATTTGAATCTATATACTTTTTTTAAAACAATATATTGCCTTGATAAATCTTACACTATGATGTTAAATTAATATCTTGTGTTAAATGGTTTTATCTGCTTTATTTCATGTTTTAATTGTATATGAATACTATCTCATATCTGATGATATGAAATTTTAATTAAATTCAGGGTGGGAGGAAATGTGAGTTCCATATTAAGGAACCACACATGGACTCTTCGTTCGTAACTGGTTACCACTATGCATCGAGGGGGCTATGTGTTAGGATTTTCGAGACTAAGACTTCCCCAAGTTTTATAAATACGTATGAGTGATACCATTTCCCAAAGGCCCCATCAAGGATGGATCCATTGGAAATGTAGATAAACCACAAATTAGATGATACTCGACCCCTTTTGTGTGATATTGGGACATAATCATGGTAAAACCTTGCCCTGAAAGATACATGGACCTTCAAAGGATTGTCTTGGATGAGCTATGTGGTATAGGGTAATTTATAGGATATACTGTAGTGATAACATCGAGATGGGATCAGAATACAACTCTGAACTTGAACATATTAAAAATGATTCACTTAATGTTTATATAAATGTCAGTGGAGTCCCTTGAGAGTTTTGATATTTTCTGGTATGTTGAAGCACACATGGTTGACACATAATTTAGACCCCACGTTAAAGAAAATGCTTGGGATATGCCTCTTTTTTCTTTTACCATACATTAAAAGGATTATATATATATATATATATATATGAATACTTCTTATTACATGTACTTAATTTAAACTCCCATCTCAAACCAAAACATGTGATTAGGAATGAGTTCCGTTGGGAACCCCGATTGAGTTATTTTTTTTCACTTAATTAATTTCCTGCATTTATTAAACAATGACGCTACGTATTTATTTACTTCATGAAATGTAATGGTTTAAACACTGTGGGTGAGGACCTAATGGAAATTTATCTCACGACCCTACTCACGTGTCAATGAAACCCGAGTAGATTATATGATTGTAGGTATTGACAAAGGGAAGCATACTGGTCCCAATGATTAATTGTTTCTTACTACATTGGATAGATACTGGGGGAAGAGGACTGAGCATGGCTCGTGTTGAATTTGTCACACTTTGTGTCTTTCCTTTTTAGTTGATATTATTCTTGTGTTTCTATTTTTTATGAATTCAGTTTAAACAGGAATCATAGAATCACATTATTTTGTGAGCTTCCACATTTGATTCTTTTTCTGTTTGACTATTCATATTGCTTCTACTATAGTTTGTTCAATTATATTGTTCCACTATTTATTATTAATTATTTTTTACTTTTTCTGTGATAATACCTATTACCTATGAAGTCATAGTCTCCCCTACGGACACGTAAAAAGGCCCTGACTGCTAGTCTGCATCCTCTGGTGTTTGGGGAGATGCGCTTGAGGTTATATGGACAACTCGTCCCGGGGAACCCTTCAGGTGGATCCTTGGATGGGGATGCTACAATGTGGTATCAGAGGAATTTTTCCTTTTTTCTTACCGTTTGGGTTAGACAACAAACTAGGACAATAGGATTTGGACCTTACCCTGTCCTTGGACACAACTAACCTATGTATAGGGGAAACACAAATTCATGGGTTGGGATTAAAGTTATTGATTATCCCAGTTGTTGTTAAAAACATTTCACCATTGGGTGACCCACTTGTTTTGCATTGTTATTGGTATTGGTATTATTTGAGATAATTGTTTTTACCATAATGGTAATTATTTTTGAAATGCTGAGTTATTAAATATAAATTTGTGATAGTCTGTGAAATGTTAACATGACTTAACCTGGAAATAGACAATAGACCTTATTTAGTAATCCTCCTAAGTTTTCTCTTCCATATCGAAACCTGGATCTTGAAGCAAGTTATCTGTTATGTAGTTCTTAGAGGTTGGAAATTTTCTTAACCTCTTTTGGATCCTTACCGATTTTCCACATATTCATTAATTTTTTTTCTAAATTTTTGTGTTTGGATGTTGTAAAACAATACTGCTACAACGTCTTCATATCACACCTCAGGAGAGTGGAAATGAGAACATTCCAGATATGGGGATCCCAAACATCCAATGGATCCAATTGTAGTGCCTCCTGTGGTGATACCTCATACCTATCATATGAGGCACCTTGATGCTCAGTTCAGGGATATCCTCCTCTATTTTATGCAATCAGTTTAGAATATCCCCAGACCTACCACATATATGGAACAGCTCATGTGGGACTTTCTGCAGTAGCACTAGGGAGTGGTGGCACTCAGAATACATAGTCATGGATAGAAGCCATAAAGCCTATCTTTGACCACCTTGAGACACTTCCAAAGCAATGGGTAAAACATGGAGTCTACATGATTTGGGACTCCACCATGCGTTGGTGGGATGTTGTTTCTCAGGCTGAGTAGACCAGTGACCGGGTTTGGGCCGACTTCCAAGAAGGTTTCTATGATCACTTTTTCCCAAAATCATTGACATTTGGTCAAGCATAGGAGTTCTTACATCTTCAATAGGTCTATATGATTATGTTAGATTATTCTACTCATTTCAAAGATCTCTATTGTTTCCCCCCATATCTTACTAGCAATGCACAGACTACTACAAGATATTTGGAGGACTTACCTGAGTATACTATCTGATCATAGTTGAATGTATTCTATTTGAAAACTATCCCTGAGATCATGAATTAGGCTCTAATTTCAGAGAGAAATGTCAAGGAAGCTAAACTGGTCAGCCATGGGGGTTCAGGTCCGAGACAGGGTGACAACTCTTTTGGTAGTTGGAAATTCCATTTTTAATGTGCATGTGGGGAAAATACTAGACAAGTAGCATGTTTTGATAGTTACATCACATTTCATCTGTGCCACATAGTTGGTCACAAGAAGCCACAGTTCATGAGAGATCCGATGGAGTGCCATGTTTATGGAAATATGGGTCACCTTCATCATTTCTACTATTATTTCTCTTTAGAATCTAGTGGCATATTATATACACCTGCACCTACTTCAGGTATAGGATCCATGAAACGATAGTAGGTTGTATTTTCTTTTCCACCGGCTGATCAGGCTGAGTTAATAGTGGAGGTTGTGGTTGAGGAAATAGAGTTCAAGATTATCAGCATTAGCAGAGTGGACCTGCTCAAGCCAACCAGGCAGTATCTCAAGGCCATGGTTCGGGTCTTATATACATAGAGCAATCAACACTAAAGGAATACAGTGTAATACCATCTACGGTTAGAGGTATTATTCTAGTGGCCTATATTTTATTTTCTGTCCATTTTGATACTGGGGTATCACACTACTTTTTATCTGCTACTATGGTTTAAATACTTGGTTTTATAATTGAGTACCTTTGTGGCATCAGGTCTTTCGAAATTTTTCCTAGGGTCAGGACATAGGGAATACACCAGTTCCAATACCACCCATTGAGATAGGTGGGTACCATTTCCTTTGGAGTTTTTATATCATTGATATGTATGGAATCAATGTTATTATTAGTATGAACTGGATTTCTCTTTATCACACTCTAGTGGATTTCTATCACCGTCAGGTGTCCTTTAAATCCACTGAGGGTGACACATATCAACACAAAAGTGAATTGAATATGATGGAATATTGAGCTCGACCTAAATATGTAGGGCTGGGCAGAGTGATAAATCAGTTAGCAAGTCCCTTCATGAGTGATCAGAGAATGTATATAGTTTAATTCCCTCTAGTTGTGGATCCTTTTAGGGATGTCTTACCTAACGATTTCTTTGTCTTACCACTTATGAGAGACATGGAGTTCACTATCTAGCTCATTCCATGTGTGGCACCAATGTCTATTCCTCCTTATAGGATGGTACCAACAGAGCTACAGGAACTAAAAATCATCTTGAAAACCTTGAGGCTCAAGGTCTCATTAGAACTAGAACATCGTAATGTGGTTCAGTTATTCTTTTCTCAAAGAAGGAAGATGATACCCTAAGGTTATGCATGGATTATCATCGACTCAACCAGATTACAATAAAAAATATATTTCCATTACCTCATATAGATGATCTCTTCAACTGGCTATGGGGAGAAACTGTTTTCTCCAAGATTGATCTATGGTCAGGATATCACTAGGTGTGTGTGTATGACCATCTGACATACCAATTACAACTTTCAGAAGCAGGTACGACTTATACAAGTATCTAGTTATTTCATTTGAGCTCACAAATGCACTGACAATATTCATTGATATGATGAACTGGTTTTTCACCATTATCTTGATTCATTTGTTGTAGTCTTTGTAGATGGCATCTTGGTGTATTCGCACACTAGAAATGACCGTGTGACCCATCTTGAGATCATACTAAGTACACTAAAATAAAACCACCTATACACAAAGATCAGTAAATTCCACTTCTAGATTGATAAATTCCACTTCTTTGGTCATATTATATCTGAAAAAAGGAGTATTAATTGACCAAGAAAATGTGAGATCCACTGTTTCATGGGAGCAACCCAAGAGTGTCTTTGACATCCGTAGTTTCTTGGCGATTGTTGGCTATTATAAGAATTTCATCTAGGATTTCTACCACTTAGCAGTTCCTCTTATGACCCTAACTAAGAATTGTGTAAAATTAATATAGTCAGAAACTTATGAAAAGTATTTTTAGGAGTTGAAAGGAATCCTAACCTTAGCTCTGATCCTGATTTTTCCAAGGCCAGGTAAAATATATACTATTTACTATGATTCTTCCGGAATCTGATTGGGTGATTTTTTGATGTAGGGTGATAAAATAATGTCTTATAGATCCCACCAGCTAAGACATCAATAGTTGAACTATCCTACACATGACCTTGGGTTAGCAGTTATGGTTCATGCTATACACTGTTGGAGACACTTCTTGTTGGGTGAAATATTCGTTGTTTTCAAGGATCATAAAAGCTTAAAATATATTTCCATTTAATGAGACTTGAACTTAAATCAGGGCAGATGGGAGAAATACTTGCAATCATTCAACTTTGAGTTTTCTTATAACCTTTTTCAGGGTAACGCCATGGTAGAAAATTTGTGTCGCAAGACACAGACACATGCCATTCAAGTAGACAACAGCATGTGGAAAATGATGGATTTTTTTTCTAAGATGCATCTGGTGGTTCTGGAATAGCATGGGAAACTAGTTCTAGTAGCTCTTACAGTGATTTCCTCTATTTTAGAGAAATTCCACATGCAACAGTTGACTGATCCAAAGGGGCTCATTTTGAGGGAAAACACTATAGGAGAGAAACCATCTTCTAGTTGGGTTGTTGATGGTATTGAAACTCTTCTTTACTATAGAAGTGTATGGGTACCTTTAGGTATATGGGAAGATATGATGAAGGAAACTCACACCTCCATTTGGGAAGTTCATCCTAGGATGATCAAGATCCACAGAGACATGTGTCGACAGTACTGGTGACTTGGTATGAAGAAGAAGATAGTGATATTCATCAATCAGTGCTCCACCTGTCAAAAGATGAAGGAATAGAACCAGCCACCTTCTGGACTCTTACATCCTCTATCCATTCCAGAATAGAAATGGAATGACACCAAATGGATTTTTTTACATACATTCCAAGATCTTTCCAAGGCATCGATTCAATATGGGTGATTGTTGATAGGTTGAACACGGTTACACAATTATTACATATCTGATAGACCATTAAAATTAATGAGATGGGAAGGCTGTATATCTATAAGATATTGTGACTCCATGGAGTACCTCTTTCTATTGTCTCAAAAAGAGATGCCAAATTTACTTCACAATTATGGAAAGGGTTTCAAAAGGTGCTGGGTTCACAGGAACTTTTGAGTACTGCATATCACCCTCACCCCAATGGGTAGTTTGAGAGAACTATATGAGTGTTAGAGGACATGTTATGTGCTTGTATCCTTGATTTTGGATGTTGCTTGGAGAACTTTATACCTCTTGTAGAGTTTACCTATAATAATGGCTTTTAGGTGACAATTCAAATGTCTCTGTATAATGCCCTCTATGTTAGACCATGCCTTTCACATTTATACTGACTCAAAATGGGTGAGACAACTTTGTTGGGTCCTCATCTCATTCAGGAGACTTCTGAGAATTTTTAGATAATTTAGTAGCATATGAATACAACTATGTGCAGATAGAATTATTATATTGCTCGTCGCTACAATCCTAGGGATTTCGAGGTGGGACATTGATTATTTTTTCGTTTTTCTCCAAGGATGGGTCACAAGAAGATCAAGAGACAAGGAAAGTTGTCACTGAGATACATAGGGACCTTTTAGATAGTGGATAGAGTTGGGAAGGCAGCCTATCGGTTACTGTTACCTCAGAGGTACCGTGTGATGCATGACATTTTCCATGTATCTTAGCTTCAAAAATATCATCCAGACCCAACACATTCTTTTGACCATGAGGACATTGAGCATGAGGTAGATGCATCTTTTGAGGAGAATCCAATCGGTATCATCGACCATCGCATAAAGGTCCTCTACGGCAGGTTTTTCCTTCTGTTCTGGGTGTTATGGAAATACATACGAGAGCAAGATGAGACCTTAAAGGGAGAGATGGATGTACATGCATAGTGGCCTGAACTTTTCTCTCACAATGTCCCGCTACCCAAGGAAGGGATACCTAGGGAAGCGTTGTCTTAAGGATGGTAAGTTGTAACGTAATCGATTTAATCAGGTATAGACCAATTTAATTTGATGTATAAATATTTATAGCGACCCAGGGCACGTGCCTGCGTTCCCCATTGCGGGTCTTGAGAATCTATTTAAATAATTTAAATAATTTCATGAGATTTATGAAAAATGTTATATCACCCTTTAGTGTAGTGTTCAGGATGAAAATAATTTATTAATATTTAAATATAAATATTAAGAGATTTAATTATAATTTAAAAGAAATAAAGAAGGGAAAAATATAAATTTAAAAATAAAATTAAAAGGGGGTTACATAAAAAGTAATAATAATTAAAGATAGAAAATACCATTTTTATTATTTTCATCTTCTTTTTTTACATCTTTTATGTTTTATTTTTTTTCCATTTTTCTTTTCATTAAATTTTTTTATTTTCTTTTTTTTTCCATTCTTTTTTTTCAAATCTCTGTCTCTCCTCCCTTTCTTTATGTCATTCCCCCCTTCTCCCAGGTGGTACGCATCCGCCTATTCCTCCTTCATAATACCACTACATCCTCAATTCTCCTCATTTTCATAATTTTATAGTGAACTATGAACCTTATAGTAAGGATAATCATATGAAGTTAGAATCATAGAGTTTCATTGAGTATCCTTTGAGCAATCTGCCATGGAACGATTTTTTTTCATATTATGCGGTTTTTCTAAAATCATAAAGTTTCTTATGTTTGAGGCCAAATCAAAGCCTACAATAGATCATTGGATCATCTACAACTATATGGTAGGGAGTCTACTTGCTTTCCCTCCATTTCATTTTGATTTATAAAAAAACTTCACGGTTGTGCCAATCGTTGGTGCCTACCAGCTTGGTTCAATTTCACACAATATTTTCAAATTAGTTCTTTTCCATGATAATTAAAACATTATAAATCCTAAAATGAATCATTTAAATTGTTTCAACATGGTCGGACACCCCATTGGGTATTATGGCGTGGTCGGTATAAATACCTTTAGCCTGAGTATTTAATTTATATAACCGAATGTGTTGGGAAACCCCATTTTATTTGTGTTTAAATAAAATAATAATTTGAGAATAATTATGAACCATGATTTGTTGAATGTTTTATAGTTTTTTATGTTGATTTATTTATTAATTAAAACTTTTACTTATCTACTTTTTCTGGAACAATATTTTTCATTCGAAAATCTTGCACTGCGATATTAAATTATTTTCTTGAGTTTCACAATTTTATCTTCTCAGATTTCATGTTGAAATAATATATATGCATACCATTTCATATTTATTGCTGTAAAATTTTAACTAAATTCAAGGTGGTGAGGGAATGTGGGTTCTGTATTACAGACCCACACATGGACTCTCTATTCATAACTGGTTACCACTACGCGCTGGAGGGGTGGGGGTGTCTTAGGCTTTTCCAGACTGATACTTCCCTGGGATTTGTAAATATTTATGAGTGATACAATTTCCCAGTGTGCCCATCAAGGATGAATCCATTGGAAATGTGGTTATAAAGACATAAAAATTTCATTAATGAAAATCCCTATTGATCTAATTAAATGTATTTTATGTAAAATGTTTATATAAAATGTCAACTTCTTCGGTTTTATGTTTTTACATTTTAAAATACTATTAATAATTATGACCGTTTCAAATATAGCCATTGAAAAGTGATCACACGATTAATATAAATATTGGTCTTTAACAAATCCAATCTATTCAGACAAAGGAAGTGATGGCCTCATCCAGTAGAAATTCCCCATACGAAGCCCATTTGTTAGAGCTCAGAAAGGAGGTTGCATCTTTGGGCTTCTCTCTTGACCAATCCTATGCTGATCTTGAATATGTTAAGCTCGAGCAGGACCGCCACTGAGAGAAGTGGAAGTTGATAGATATTACCACCTGAGCAATGTTATCCGAACCACCCCAGGAGTCTGTCACCATCACACACCTCACTCTTTTGTCTTATGCGAGTGTTATAAGGGGTTATGTAACAAGACCTTAGAACTATGTTTATGTACATTATCTTTTATATAATAATGAATAAACCTTCATTTTATTAATGTTACCCTATAAATAGTTTATAAAGCACAAATTGTATTTTTAGTTAATGTTCAACTAAGAAATTTATTTTGATGAATTAATGGATTTTTGAATTAAATAATATTTTAATAAATTATTATTATTTTTATAAAAGTAATTTTTATTAAATATAAATGATTTTATAATTTTATGAATGCAATTGAAATTTTTATTATTTTTTGAATGCCATTTTTGTCAAAATCGATAAATTTTTTATAAATGTCAGTTTTTATTTTAAAATTAAAAATTAACATATTTGTAAAATTATTTAGAAAAAATGAATATTATTTCTAGAGTCAGGAAATAAAAATTATCCAAAAGTGAATTTTTCATAATTTTCTAAGATAGTCAAATTTTAGGGTAAAAATTAATTACCGTTTAAATATATAATGTGTTTTATGACATCATAATGACCCAATAGGTATGTAATAAGATAATATAAACATTATCTTTGACCAATATATATTTTACCATTAAAATAATGTGATTTTGGGTTTGTTTGATTTATTTTACAAAGCTTTAGTAGACCCTTCGAGACTTATTAAACATTTTGTATTTTTAATCTTTTTCCCTTCGGAGTGTGACTCACCTCCACATACGAAAACCCATTATTTTATGAAGTTTGGACTTTGACCTTATAAAATATTGTTTTGAACTCTCATTTTCAAAAAAACATGGGCTGGTTTGTTGTTTGGATTAGTTTAATGTGAGGTGTCCAAAACCTAAATAATAAAGAATTCTCTCACCTTTTTTGTATAAACCCACCCAAGATCCAACTTCCACCTCACTCAAAGCCTTTTAAGTTCTTCCAACCTCTTCCCTAATCTTTCTAAAATCCTCCCAAGGGCCCCATGTTCTCAAGAATCTTCTCTCAAGACGTTGGAAGCACACTTCCAGGTAATGGTTTTTTTCATCCTTTATCATTTTTTCTAATATTCTTTAAATTGTTATGCCCTTTTAATATCAATTATAAATGTTGGGGTATGGTATATAACCTCCACCATATTACTCTCTTTATGTTTGAATGATGGGAGACCCCTTCATTTCTCCTTAAACTCCACCCATTTACACCCGTTACTATGCTGAAATTCCAAAAATAATTTCTCCCTCCTCATTTACATTCAAGAAATTATTTTGTATCATGAATATAAATTCCATTACCTTTTTGGGACAAATATCTATATGAACACCTTGTTTTCCATGTCATTTAAATATGATGATACACCTCTTTCTCTCTAATCAACCATTTTTATGAGTTACTATGTCATGCCATTATGCTGCCGAAATTTCACTACCCCTTTTCAAGCCAAAGCCATTGTATAATGAATACCATGCCCATTTCTCTATCAAAGATATTCAACTTTATGCACATATAATTATTTTTTAAAGAGTTTCATGTATATATTCCACATTATTTTATCTTGTAATAAATGGTTATGTTGAATGATTCAATGTTGTATGATCCATGTGGCACACTTATGCATGAAATGAAATGTTTAAGAAGGGTGCACCCTCATAGCACTCCAATGAATTGGGTAAAGTATAGTATCATGATACGTCATGTTAAATGGGTGTTTACTAATTATAAATCAAGTGTAACTAGGGTTTACTAATGCTTCATGTGCAATGAGGGTTTACTCATGCGCCATCTGCAATGAGCCTTGGCTGATGCTAATTCCATGTTAAGTGTTGTTACCACATTTCCATATTATGATTATCATGCTTTATCATGCCTTTATGTTTATGATTCTCTTGTGCTCTATTGATATTCATTTGTCTAATATGTATTTTACTCCTCAAGTTATTCCATGATTATTCCCTTACTGGGCTTTATAGCTCACCCTTTTCTTATGCATGTCCTCATGTTATCCCATGCGATGCTAAGTACGAGGGAATGTAATGGTCATGTAAAGGATGTTTTCAATAAAGATGTTTCATTTCATGTTTTAAGTTATTATGAAATGATACTAAGCCCCAAAGACACTAGACCTCTTGATCTTCTATGTCGTATCAAGTGATGTTTATGTAATAAATTATGTTTAATTGTGTAATAAAAATTAGGGTTTTCATAGTTGGTATTAGAGGATAGGTTAAGTTATTTTTGGGATTAGGATTAGAAAACCCTATTGAAGACTTAGAGACAAGAATAAGTATAATAAAAACGTCTCTATGTATTTTTAAGAACCTGGTTTTTGCTATAAAAGACTTTGGAATATTCTTGATGTTATTCCAGAGCAGCGCCTTCAGGCATCATGCGATTCTGAGCCCCAGTGTGGACAGAATTAAATTTTGAGTGTGTTCACACTAGGCACGCTAACTAAATAGCATAACTCCTAAACGGTAATCCGGATAAAAAATCTGAGAGTACAGATGGGTCTGAAATGGGGTGTTTACCCTAGGAACGACATAAAATTTGTCAGCACGGGATGTTGGGACCCCTCACCCGTTGACATAACATTAAAAGAATAAATAAAATAATTAATTTATTCGTTTAATGGTTATACTCAGGTATCTCTTAAATGGTTTCTTGAATGGGAAAACTGAGGGCATCGCTGAGTCCGTAATGTGTCGTTTACCCTATGAGGGGTGTAACTTTCACTGGCGCGTGCCTTCTGTGAAAAATGCCGCAAGGGGTGTTTTCGTAATTTAGCAGCTTCAGACGTTAAATTTTCTAACTTTAAAATGGAAGCATGTAATAAAATTTAAAGACCTTCATTGTGCTCGAGAGGTGGTGTTTTCCCTAGGGGAGTCTTAATCTTGACCACACTAGAGGTTTCAGATGCGGGTCATTTTAGGGGTTTAAATTAATTAATCATTTTAATTAGTTTTCTTTATAACCCATCTCTTCCACCTTCTCCTCCTCCCCTCCCATATAATCCTCTAGAGAATGCTCCCAATCAAGGAGCTCCTCCTTAGTCCCTCCTCCTCCCCCTCCAATCAAGGAGACCTCGGCTACGACAAAGGCGGATCGACGACAAAGCGTCGGGCAATGCCCCTGCAGGTAGGAGAGTTTTGTTATTGAGTTTTAACTTCCAAACATTTCTTTCAAGTTTAATTATAGTATGAAAATGTTTTTTAATCTTCGAACAAAGCCCATATATGCGTAGTACTTTTTCCAAGATTTTCATCACCTATTTTGGTTTGTAAATCCGATTTTGAGGAGCCCACAAACATCCACCGAAGATTGCATGTATTGGAGGAAGTTTGGTGTTTCTCCGGTTAGGATCTGACCTTCCAGGTGGCGGCGGTT
Organism: Viscum album; assembly: GCA_963277665.1. Classification (NCBI taxonomy): domain Eukaryota; kingdom Viridiplantae; phylum Streptophyta; class Magnoliopsida; order Santalales; family Viscaceae; genus Viscum; species Viscum album. Next base: position 1,341,287,560 of record OY728158.1, on the reverse strand, counting down.
CAAGGTAGAGGCGGCAGCCCGAGTCGGCGGCAAGACCGGTCTTCAGCGGAGGCGGCCGAGGCTCGCGATCGAGCAGATGAGGTGGCTCCATGGCGGGTCGGCGCGGGTGAGGCCGAGTAGAGGGGGTCGGGGTTGTGCATTGCGGCCGAGCTACGGGCGACGGCGGGCGAGTACGGTGGTCGAGCCGGCTATGGGCGACAACGATCGTGGGGAATGGGGTTCCTCAGGGTGAGCACGGGGTTTCCAACGAGGCGTGGAGACCAGGCCAACCGACTTTTCCGGTCGGCGTGCAACGTGAACGCCGTGGTCTACGAACTCCGGTTGGCAGAAAAGGACCCGCATATTATAGGTCCTGTGGGGGTGGACCCGGACTGGCTCCAGCCGGTCTAGGCGAGGCAGTCGGCCCGCGCGAACTGCAGGCCGGTTCAGGCATGCTGGACCGGCCAAACCGGCCCGACCCACCTGTTTCCGTCCTAAAATTTTTAAAATTCACCTAAAATGCAGTTCGGGTGTCAGATTCACGTGTCTTCAGTAGTGACGCGTTCCATAAAACAACAAGAACATTTTCAGATGGTTTCAGGGGTTTTTATTTCCCAAAAGGAGGGGCCGCAGAGACGCGTCACGCCTTTAAGTGAATTGACGTTTTTCGAGGGGTTTGTGTTCTGAGTGGCGCGGACACATCCGATGCCCAATTTGCGCACCATCAGCGGCATTGGGACCTTAGTGTCGGGGAAGTGTTTTCCAGTGTGGATTCAGGCATTGAAACTGGATTTGAGTCATGGGCCCCATGGCCCGTCTTTCGAGCTACATGCAGCTCATTACAACTTTTTCATCGGACGTCCGTTCGGGGCGTGTGAGTAGTCGATTCTGAGTGTTTTTTTGAGGGTATCCCAATGGTACAATCCAACCACATTAAATCCACATGATGTTGTGGGCCCCACGAGGTCTGTTTTGGGAGTTGGCGGTGATTTCCATCTTTATCACCAGGTGTCCGTTGCAGGTGAATGAATAGTCAATCATGTGTACTTTTTCGAGAGGATCGCAATAGTGCGATCCGTTCGTTGTGCTTTGGGACTGGAATGCGGGTACCACGAAGCACCGCTCGTGTGTGGTATGGTGAAACACATCTTTTTATCCAGATTTCCGTTCCACTCAAGTGAGATGTCCTTTTGACGTGTCTTTCGGAGGGGATCACAATGGTGTGATACGCCCGACTGTTTTCGAAACCAAGGATTGGGTTCATGGGACGCCGTTCGTGCGTAAAGAGGTGTTGGTGACTTTTCCATCGGATATCCATTGGAGGCGAGAAAATGGTCCATCTCGCATGTTTTTCTACGAGGATTACAACGGTACGATCCGTTTGGATGTGTGAAGTCTCCTAAGAGATCTCTTTGAAGAGATGTATTTCGTCGTGCCTAGGCCGATGAGGTGGAAAGTTGGAGTTGTTACGTTTACGCCCTTCATGTTGACGTTGGGTGTCATGTGCATGATATCCTTTGGGCTGGAAACGTGGTATACTCAGGGAGTATATGGGAACTCTTGGAGGTACATGTGGTTGTTTGTACCCGAGAACGTTTGTGCGCTTGGTTGGAGTTGACTTGGGGCCACAAGTCGTATAGGCCCCATGTGTGTGTTGTATTCTGTTGTGCATACCCTTGACCTCTCGCGACATTGAGGGTCTCTCTGTCCTTGTTTGTTTGACCAGCCGAGTTGAGTTTCCCCTGAATCTATTCTTGTTTGTTTGATCAGCCGGTTTGAGTTTCCCCCTAGTTCTATTCTTGTTTGTTTGACCATCAGGGTTGAGTAGTTTTCCCTCTAGTTATATTCTCGATGGTTTGGCCGACAGAGTTTCTTCATGTTCCCTGGTAGAGTTCTTTTGGATTCAGTGTGACCAACGCAGTACGCGAGCACCGATCCTCTATCCAGGAGGTTGTTTCCAACATGGATGTCCAGTGGGTTACCATTCAGCAGGGGTGGCCAGTTGTACCATCTAACAGGGATATCCAGAGAGGTACCATCCAGGAAGGATGGCCAGTGGGTTACCATCCAGCAGGGATGGCCAGTACAACCGTGTTCACTGAGCAGAACCATCCAGCAGGGATGGCCAGAGCGGTTCCAGGATTACCTCTAGTGGGGCTGGGAAGTGGTCCCCGATATCGGGTTTACCTCCAGCTGGGCTTGGAAGTGGTCCCCAATGACAGTTACGAGCCTCCCTCCAATGGAGTACCATTTTACTACACTAGGAATTGGGACTCGTCGACTGCATTAGCTGGGTCTCCCTCCAGTGGATTACCCTTTTAAATGAAAGGCCAGTGTGGCACCCATCGAATTTTTCTGGGTCTCCCTCCAATGGGAACCCATCGACTTCAAGGGATTACCCTCCCGTGGGGATATGCAGGGGGTCACCTGTCGACTTTGAGGAGACCCCTTGACTGCGGGGCTATAACGAGGTGTGGTTTGATGTTCCCCAGATTTCTCAAGTATGAGGGGTTCTTTCCCCCCTGAGATGCATCCTTAAGACACAACCTAAAACTGTGCGGGTGAGTTAGTGCTACCCAAAGTAGATAGTGTCATGGTGTGGTGATTTGAGCCCATTGAATTTCAGTTTGGGGAAAACATGCGGGATGCTGGGCATCGATGGTGCTTACTTCTGGGACTTTTGGCTACTCAAATTCTTGGGATGATATTCGGGATAGATATCCCCTTATGATCTTGTATGGGTTTCCTGACAGAGCATATATATATGTATATACCTTTTTTCAGTACCCACTCCTTGGGTCTTGGTTACTCTCCCTCCAGGAGAGGCGAAGACATGCGGGGTATGCCACGTTCTTTCCGTGTCTAGATTCTTGTGGTTGGACGAGTCTACTCTCCTACTATAGGTAGTCAATACTTGACGAGAAGTTCATCTTTTCACCATTTCCCACTCCTCGTGCCTGGATGAGTCTACCACCATTCTCTTGTTGGGTTGAGTTGATACTCTACTGTTACTTTACTGCACTCTCATTTTTACTCCTATACTTTTCCCTGTTCGATCTATTGTTCACCCTTCGTTACCTCTTTTGTTTCTCCCTTGAGCCTTCGGGGTATCCTACTGAGTATTTTTATACTCACCCCTGCTTGGGCTTTTCCCGCACTTGGTGTGCCCTTGCATATGAAGGACGGGTTGGATGTGACTTCAACAGATCCTAAGAGTTCGGGAGCTTGGACCACATGTGGTGGTCGTAGTCAGGTTCTAGGTGTGGGACTCTCATATGTGTTTTAATTTTTTTTACCAGCTGCTAGGTTGTGGCCCCTTTTCTGGTTGGGCGTGTGTTTTCTCCTTTTCTTTTTAGTTTACCTTCAGCACTTTCTTTGTACTGTTTAGAGTTCGATGCACTATGTGGTTTATTTGTAGCAGTTGGTAATTTACCTTTATCTTTTACTCTGCACTTTTTCATTGAGTGTATTGTGTGTGTCTGTACAGGGACTCAAGCAAAGGCCTCCCTGAGTTTTTTAGACTTTGGCGTTTGTTTCCAGCCTCTAGCCTATGGAGGCGGGCTTTGGGTTGTTGTGGCTCGAGCCTGGGTAGGGTCGGGTCGTGAAAAAGTGGTATCAAAGGTGGTTTGTTCCTTGGGAAGTTTTTCGGAAATCCCTAAAACTGATTTGGTTGGGATTTAGGGAAACAATGTTAACATGTTCTGAGAGCGGCTCTCAGGCCAGGAAGTCCAATGATGGTGCAGTGACCAACATATCCATTCACCAGGACCCTGATAACCTGCTTGTCAACTCGGCATGCTGAGACCCTCGTTTCAGGGAAAATTGGTTTGTTCATCACATAGGATTGAGTCTTGACTGTCCTTCATAAGTCTTCTCCCCATTGTTGTTAGTGTTATATACAAATATGCTCATCTGACCACGACACTCCTTGATAATATTCAGGATGTCTCTACGAAGATAGCCAGCCAGGATACCATCTTTGTTTTGTGAAGACGACCCTCTGTGTGATGAGGCCTCAGTCCAGGACCCATCATGTGAGTCCCTTTCTCCAGGTGGGCCGGTAGCATCACCCCCACTTGGTGAGCAGTAGATAGCTCCAGCAGAGAAGACTGAGCTTGAGAGTAGGTTGAGCGCGCTCCGTGAGTTCCAGCGACAAAGACCGTTGAGGTTCAGTGTTGAGACAGACCCTTAAGCAGAAGAGGATTGGCTGGAGACGGTGGTTCACCTTTTCATGATTGTGTAGATTCCACTAGATCTTTTGGTGGCTTTGGTTGCCAAACTTTTCTGCGGTGCAACTTGTCTTTGGAGGAGATTGGTGACTCATTTTCTTTATGAGTCATTGCTTTCATGGGGAAACTTCTAGTTATATTTTCATGAGGAGTTTTGCCCTATTGCTTACAATCCATTCGGATTCATGAACTCCTGCAATTTCAGCAGGGAGGAATGACGGTGGCCGAGTATGCGGATAGTTTAGCAGATAGTGCACGCTTTTACCTGAACTTGGTCCATGACGGAAACTTCCAAGCGCAGAAGTTTGAGCTAGGTCTCCTTCGAGAGATTCGTTCTATCATAGTACCCATGGGAATTCACACTTATGTAGGGGTGCTAGAGCAGGTGCTGGTGACAAAAATCTTCTTGACACATTCTCCAGTTTGTGGTGGCAGCAGGCACGTTAGAGTCAAGACGTCTGCTACAGTTTTCGAGCGTTGGCAAGCAGAACCATGACGCATGTATCTTTCTGATAACTAGACTCAAGTGCGTGGTCGTACCCCATAGTGGTGCCGGAGGGCACCAGGGAAGCCCGGAGAGCGCTGATGCTATGTTTGTGATGGGAAAGGTTTCCTGGCATGGGACTACCCGACCAGGTGCGCTAAGAATATCGGGCAAGCCGTAGGGGCACTACCACAGCAGAGGCAGCGCCGTGGTTGGAGCAGCGACCAAAGATGTTGTTCTTGAAGAGGAGCGGGAGGAGCTGGAAGTGGAGGACTACCTTACGAGGTCTTCCCATCACCACTAGGTAGTCCACATCAGTCTCCGAGAGCTAATAGTTGGGACCGCAAATAGCTGCGATCTTGGGATTTCTATGATCTTGTGGAGCATGAGGTGATACGAGGTATGCTCTACAGCTCTTCTACATTTTGCAGTAGAATTTCTAGACTCTGTGTGTGAAATTATTTTCTCCATTCTCCTTGTTTGAGTTGTTACCAGGGTGGCACAGGGCATCAGTGTAACCCTGTTTTGGTAAGGTAAAAGGCGTGGGACCTTTTTCTTTAGTCGATGGTGTTGACTCCTTCAATCTCCGAGCATGGAAGGGAGTCTGGGTTGTGGGACATCGACTCTGAAATCTTGCATGATCAGATATCCCTGGGTGTTTCACCATATGGATATTTTGAAGGAGGGAATCACCAGGCTTTTTTCCAGGTCTAAATGGTGATTCCAGTCACGGCGTCTGACGTAGTGGTTTGGTCAGGGAGGTGAGCTACCACCGATATCCTTCGGGCCGTTTGAGACCCTGCAACGGTATGTCGAGGTTCCCATCTGCCTTGCCCTAACCCCAAATGCTTGTTTGGGTGTGTGACGTCTCCAACGTGACTCACTCGAGAAAAAATGTGTTTGATTCTATGCAAATCATCGGCAAGGGAATACCTCACGTGAACCGATCAAACCGTTTGGTCTGTGTGCGGTGATGTGGGACTATGCAAGAGTTCTATTGGGTATAGGAGATCTCGGTGTGGGCTTAATACCCTATGTGGTTTCCTGGTTTTACATTACGGGGACAAAAATCTTGAAGTAGGGAATGATTTAAGAACCCGGTTTTTGCTATAAATGCATTTGAAATATTCTTGTTGTTATTCCAAAGCAGCACCTTCAGATGGCGTGCTATTCTGAGCCCCGGTTTGGCCAGAATTAAATTTTCAGTGCGTTCACACTGGTCATGCAAAATAAGTTGGAAAACTCCTAAACGGTGATCCAGATCAGAAATCTGAGAGTTCTGATGGGTCCACAATGGGTTATTTACCCTAGCAACGACATGAAATATGTCTGCGCGAAATGTTGGGACCCCTCTCCCGTTGATGGAACGTTAAACGGATAAATAAAATAATTAATTTATTCGTTTAATGGTTAAACTTAGGTATCTCTTAAACAGTTGCTCGTATAGGAATACTGAGGGTAGCTTTGAGTCCGAAACATTCTGTTTACCCTATGAGGGGTGTAACATTCAAAGGCGCGGGCCTTCTGTGAAAAATGCCGCCAGGGGCGTTTTCATAATTTAGCAGCTTCAGACGTTAAATTTTATAACCTTCAAACAGAAGTTCATAATAAAATTTCGAGATAGCCGTTGTGCTTGGGAGGTGGTGTTTTTTCTAGGGGAGACTTAATCTTGACCGTGCTGGAGGTTTCAGATGCGGGTCATTTTAGTTGTTTAAATTAATTAAAAGTTTTAATAGATTTTATTTATAACCCATCTCTCCCCCCTTCTCCTCCTCCCCTCCCATTGCATCCTCTGGAAAATGCTTCTAATCAAGGACCTCCTCAAGCCCTCCTCCTCCTTCTCCAATCAAGGAGACCTCGGCTACGGCGAAGGCAGATCGATGAAAAATTTTCAGGCTACGCCCCTGTAGGTAAGAGAGTTTCGTTATTGCATTTTAACTTTTGAACACTTCATTCAAGTTTAATTATAGCATCAAAATGTAGTTTGATATTCGAAAAAATCCCATTTATGCATAGTACTTTTTCTGAGCTTTTCATCACCTTTTTCGGTTTGAAAATCCGAGTTCCGAGGAGCTCCCAAGCATCCTCCGAGGATTGTGGGTTTTGGAGGTTGTTTGGTGTTTCTCTAGTGAGGATTCGGCCTTCCGGGCGGCGGCGGTTTGAGGTACCGGCGGAAGCCCGAGTCGACGACACTGCCCGTCTTCAGTGGAGGTGGTCTGGGCTCGCGATCAAGGGAGCAGGCAGCTCCACGGCAGGTCGGCAAAGGTGAGGCCGAGCGGAGGTGGACGGGGTCGTGTGGCGCGGGCGAGCCGCGGGCGATGGCGCGCAAGAACAGTGGTCGGGCGAGTTGGGGTGATTGCGAGCAAGGGGGAGGGGGTTCCCCCGGGCGAGCATGGGGGGCGCCATGGAGGCGCGGAGACGATGCTGACCAACTTTGCCGGTCGTCGTGCAGCGGGAAGACCGAGGTCAACAGACCCCGACTGGCAGACAAGGACCCGCATATTGCGGGTCCTGTGGTGGTGGAACCAGACCGGCTCCAGCTGGTCCTGGCGAGGCAACCGGCCCGCGCGAATCGTGGGCCAGCCGAACCGGCCCGGCCCACCTGTTTCCATCCTAAAATTATTAAAATGCCCCAAAAATGCATTCCGGGTGTCGGATTCGCATGTCGTCAGTGGTGACACATTCCTTGAAATAAGAAAAACTTTTTGAGATGGTTTCAGGGGTTCTTTATTCCAGAAATGAGGGGCATCAGAGGCACGACACGCCTTTATGTGAATTGACATTTTTCCGGGGGTTCGTTTTTTGAGCGGCGCGGACACATTCGACGTCTGATTTGAGCGCCGTCAGCGGCATTGGGACCCTGGTGCCGAGGTTGAGTTTTGCAGTGTGGTTTCAGGCATTGAAACTAGAGTTTAGGCGTGGCCCCGACGACCCGTCTTTTGAGCAGTGTGTAACTCTTTACAACTTTTTCATCGGACGTCCATTCGGGGCGTGTGTGTAGTCTATTCTGAGTGTTTTTTCGGGGGAATTCCAATGGTGTAATCCAACTTCTTTAATTCCGTAAGATGGTGTGGGCCATATGAGGGCCATTTTTTGAGTTGGTGATGATTTCCATCTTTATCACCGTGTGTCCATTTCATGCGGATGAATAGTCAATCTTGTGTACTTTTTTGAGAGGATCGCAATGGTCTGATCCGTTCGTTGTGCCTCGGGACTGGAATGCGGGTCCCACAAAGCACCGCTTGTGTGCGGTATGACGAAATGCATCTTTTTCTCCTGATATCAGGTCCACTCAATTGAGAAGTCCTTTTGATGTGAATTTCTGAGGAGATCGTAATGGTGTGATGCGCCCGACTATTTTTGAGACTGAGGCTCGGGATCACGGGACGTCGTTCGGGCGTAAATCGGTGTTGGTGACTTTTTCTTTGGATATCTGTTGGAGGCGAGTAAATAGTCTATATCACATGTTTTTTCACAAGGATTACAACGATAGGATCTGTTTGGAAGTGAAATGTATTTTTTGAGATCTCTTTAAACGTAGAAGCAAGTAAGGTGCTCTGGTGGTGGTTCATCCTACTATGTTTGTAGCAGAACCATGGTCGGTGATTGCATGCACTCCTGTGTGAGTGAAGTAATGTTTGAAGAGATGTAGTTGGTCATGCCTGGGCTGATGAGGTGGAAATTTCGAGTTTTTATGTCTACGCCCTTCTATTTGAAGTTGGCTGCCGTGTGCATGATAACCTTTGGGATGGAAACGTGGTATACTCAGAGAGTATATGGGAACACTTAGAGGTACATGTGGTTGTTTGTACCTGAGAACATTTGTACGCTTGGTTGGAGTTGACATGGGGGCGCACGTCGTGTAGGCCCCACGTGGGTGTTTTGTTTTGATTTGCGCACCCTTGACCTCTTGAAATGTAGAGGTTCCCTTTGTTCTTGTTTGTTTGACCAACCGGGTTGAGTTTTCCACTGGTTCTGTTCTCATTTGTTTGGCCAGCCGGGTTGAGTTTCCCCTTGGTTCTATTATCTTTTGATTGACTAGTAGGGTTGAGTGGTTTTCCCCTGGTTCTATTCTCGATGGTTTGTCCGACAGAGTTTCTTCGTGTTCCATGGTAGAGTTCTTGTGGATTTTGTGTGACCAACACATTACGTGGGCCCCGATCCTCTACCGAGGAGGTTGATTCCAGTTTGGCTGGCAAGGAGGTTGTTTCTAGCACGGATGGCCAGTGCGGTACCATCCAACAGGGGTGTCCAGTTGTACCACCCAGCAGGGATTGAAAGAGCAGTTCCATCCAGCAGGGATAGCCAGTTGGTTACCATCCAACAGGGATGACCAGTATAACGGTGTTTTCGGAGTAGAACCATCCAGCAGGGATGGCCAGAGCGGTTTTGGGTTTACCTCCTTTGGGGCTGGGATTTGGTACCCAATGCTAGGTTTACCTCCAGCTGGGCTGCGAAGTGGTCCCCAATGACTGTTATGAGCCTCACTCTAGTGGAGTACCCTTTTACGGGACTGGGCATTGGGACTCGTTGACGACTTTAGCAGGGTCTCCCTCTAGTGGATTACAATTTTATGGGACTGGGCAGTGTGGAACCCGTCGACTTTTGCTGGGTCACTCTTTAGTTGGAACCCATCGACTTCTAGGGATTACGGTCTAGCCGGGCTGGGCAGGGGGTTGCCTGTCGACTTTGAGGAGACCTCTCGACTGTGGGGTAGTGCCAAGGATTGGTTTGACGATCCCCAGAACTATCATGTACAAGGGGAGCTTTCCCCAATGATATGTGCCCTTCAGATGTGACCTAAAACCATGCGGGCGAGTCAGTGTCGCCAAAAGCAGATAGTGTCAAGGTGTGGTGATTTGAGCCCCTTGACATGCAGTTTGGGGCAGACGTGCGGGATGCTGGGCATCGATGGTGTTTACTTCTCGGACTATTGGCTACTCACTTTCGTGGGCTGAGCTACGGGATAGAGATCCCCTTACGATCTTTTTGTGGTTTTTGATAGATCATATATATATGTATATACCTTATTCCAGTACCCACTCCTTGGGTCTTGGTTACTCTCCCTCCAGGAGAGGTTAAGACACGCGAGGTATGCCACATGCTTTCTGTGTCTAGATTCTCGTGGTTGGACGAGTCTAATCTCCTGCTATAGGTAGATAAGACTCTACACGAAGTTCATCTTCTCACGTTTTCCATCTCTTTATCTCTAGATGAGTCTACCTCCTTTCTCTTGTTGGGTTGAGCTTATACTCTACTGTTACCTTACTGCACTCTCAGTTGTACTCCTTTACTTATCCCTATTCGATATACTGCTCAACCTTCGGTACCTCTTTTGTTGGTCCCTCAAGACTTCGAGGTATCCTAATGAGTATTTTTATACTCACCCCTACATGGGCTTTGCTCCAACATGGTGTTCCCTTACATACGACAGACAGGTTGGTCGTGACTTCCGTAGAGTTTAGGAGTTCGGGAGATTGGACCTCGTGTTGTGGTCGTAGTCGGGTTCCAGGTGCGGGACTCTCCCAAGTGTTTTACTTTTGTTTACCTATTGCAGGGTTGTTGCCTCTTTTCTAGTTGGGCGCATGTTTTCCCCTTTTTTTTATTTTACCTTCAGTACATTCTTTTTAATGTTTAGAGGTCGATGCACTTTTTGGTTTATTTATAAAAGTTGGTACTTTACCTTTTTCTTTTACTCTGCACATTTTCATTGAGTTTGATGTGTGTGTGTTTACAGGTACTCAGGCAAAGGCCTGTCCGAGTTGTTTAGTGTATGGCGCCTGTCGCCAACCCCGGGCCTATGGAGGCGGGCTTGGGGTAGTTGCAGGTCAAGCCCGGGTAGGGTCGGGTTGTGACAGTATTGCTGAGTATTGAGTAAGTGTTTTATCAAAAAAATATATCCCTGTCTGGATACAAACATGTAGAGGCGGCTCTGGCACAAATGTATCCAAGGGGTAAAACTCGAAAACAGCACTTTGAGCTAGACTTGAATGGGAACTGGTGCAAAAAAATGGGCCTTACTTCACTCTTGGTTACGACACTCCTGGGGGTAATTCTTTGGTAAATTCACAAGCTTAGTATGAACCAATATTAAGAGACTAAAAAATACCCTAAGAATATATGCTAGAATGTAGATCATGGATAACATAGACTAAAAACAATATATTCATATGTTAAGGAAATAAATGTTATTTATAAGTCATCAGTTTGGCCCTTGGATTACCCATTATGTGTTACCCCTAACTTTTCTTTTAATCCAGCCAATGGCCGGTAATATGAGGACTCGGGCAAATAACCGATGCGAAGATCAATGTTATTACGGTAATAATGAGATGTGCAATACAATGGGAATGGGAATCTCGATCTTTGTCCCACTTCTCTCTCAACTGACTAAATATTTGAAAACATGGATCAAGAGGAATGTTCAAACCCCAATAAGAAAGAACAAGTCGCTATCGAGAGCTTCATGAGACAAAGCCCTCATACATTAAATGGATCATCTGATCCCTCAATCGCTGAACAATGGATCAAATCCATTGGAAAGATCTTCTCCATCCTTCAATGTACTAAAAATGAAAAGTTTCTACTGGATTCTTATGGAATGGATGGTGAAGTTGATCAATGGTGGACATTGATAAAAAATACATAGCCTAAGTAGGAGATTGGGGCGTTAGAATGGAAGGATTTATGAAAGATGTTTTTCGATAAATATTTTCCCCCCACCCTCCAGTTTAAGATGGAAAGGGACTTCCTCGCCCTCAAGAAAAATGACTATGAATCTATCAGAGCGTACAAGTAAAAATTCAAAAGTATTTCATGATATGCCTCCATCTTTGTCGTTACCCCCGAATGCAAGTTTGACCTCTTCTTTGGTGGGATGAAATCTTTCCTACGGAAAGTGCTGGAAATCCGTGACATTGATAGCTATGAGGAAATTGTCTGATGTGCCCTTATGGTCCAAATGGATATTGGAGAATCTCAGGGGTATCATGGGGATAAGAAGTGTAAGGTGGAATTCAATTCTGGAGGTCCGATGGATAAATTCAACATTGTTATGAAGATCCAGCACCCCACCTTCCAAATGTGCAGAAAGAAGCACCCCAGAAACTGCCTAAAGGGGATGATTAAATGCTTTAGGTGTGGAAGAGAAGGGAACCTAGCTATTAAATATCAACATGAATGACCCATAGTTGTGACAGAGGAGAGGAACTCTCCGTTCGAACCTCAAATTCTGGTTCATTCCTACAACTGCAATGAACCAGGGCATCTTGAAAATCAAAGCCCCAAGCAAAGGGTTTTTGGAGGAAACTAATAACCTCCAAGGTAGAAAGGGTGAGCTTTTTTCCATCACTATTTCCGAAGTGAACCCCAGAAATGAATTGTGACAGGTACACTAGTTATTCATTCAAGAATAGAAAATGTACTTTTTTATTTAGGTTATATGCATTCTTTTATATCTTTAATGTATAGTATAAAAATCCCATCACTACCAAATATCATGGAAGTTAATATGTCGATGAGTATGGAAAATGGGGAAATCATTGAATCCTAGGAATATAACTCCTCTCATGTCATAACATGTGGATTAAAATACCTAGAGAACCACATTATACTACCTATGGTGGAATCTGATGCAATTCTTGTCACGGATTGGCTTTTCTTATATAGATCCAACATAAATTGTTTTGAGAGGAAAATCACTCTCCTTATGGAGAATCGACCCCGATTCTTTAAAAGTGCAAAGAGGATGATGATACTTCTTTAGCTACATTATCTCAAGAGTAGATATTACTACTCCATGAGCACACATATCTGGCTCAGATTATTGGATTTTAGGAGGCAACCATCCTAAAAGACATGCCTATTGTGAGGGAATTTTCTGAAGTGTTTGTCAAGGAATTTCCTGGTCTTCCTCCTAGAAGAGATGTTAAATTCTCCATTGATCTTATACCTAGGGTGTTGCCAATATCCAAGACTTCGTATAGAATGGCTATCGTGGAGCTTGAGGAGCTGAAGAAATAACTACATGAGAATCTGGATAAAGGCTTTATATGCCAAAGTGCTTCACCATGGGGTGTACCGGTCCTCTTCTTCAAGAAGAAGGATAGTTCAATGCTCATTTTCATCGATTATCATGAGCTTAGAAAAATCATGATAGAGAACAGGTATCCTCCCCCACGAATTTTTGACTTGTTTTATTAGCTGTGTGGAGTACAATACTTCTCCGTGGTGGATTTCGGTCGGGGTATTATCAAGTAAGGTTGAAGAAGGAAGATATCCCCAAGTCTGCTTTTTCTACAAGATACAGGCACTATGAACTCAATTAATTCCTTTTGGACTCACTAATGCTATAGAAATCTTAACGGACTTGATGAATAGAGTCTTTAGAGATTAAATCGACCATCTTTTCATAATATTTATAGATGATATATTGTTATACTACAAAACCAAGGAGGATCATGAGGAGAATCTAAGAACTATACTAGAGACCATGCGGAAGGTGAATCTCTATGGAAAGTATAGTGAGTGTGAGTTCTGGTTGAAGGAGTTCTCATTCTTGGGACATATCATCACAAGAAATGGGATATCTATAGATCCCTCCAAAACATATGCAATTGAGGGATGGCTGAGGCCGAAATCGGAAATAGATATCCATATCTTCTTGGGGTTAGCTGGATATTATCAAAGATTTGTGAGAAATTTCTCCTGATTGTCTAACCCTCTTAACAAGATAACTAGGAAGGGAGTAATGTTTTCTTGGAGACATGAATGTAATGAAATCTTCACGGAGTTGAAAAGGAGTCTTATAACTGCTCTTGTTGTCACTTTACCCACAAATGGAGAACTTTTTGTGGTATTAAGTGATGCTTCGATGAAGGGCCTTGAATGTGTGTTGATGAAAAATGACAAAGTCATTGCCTATGCTTCAAGGAAATTGAATTTTCATGAACAGAACTATCCAACATATGACCTCAAGTTGGCTGTAGTGAACTTCTCTTTGAATATTTGGTGGAATTATCTCTTTGGGTAGAAGTGTGAACTATATGCAGACCACAGAAGCCTCAAGTATATATTCACACAGAAAGAGTCGAACATGCACCGATGAAGATGGTTAGAGAAGATCAAACACTATGACTGATCAATCCATTACCACCCTGGGAAAGGGAACAATTTGGTAGATGCACTATGTAGAAAGTATCCAATGATTCTATCATTGATGAGAATTTAAAAGGATCCAATATTCTTAGATTTGATGATTATAGACATGAGATTCATAAATAAATTAATAAAATCAATTCTTTCACAAATGATTTCTCAACCGCCTCTTTTGGAATGGTTAAAGGATGCTCAAAATGATGATGTGGGAGTTCAAGAAAAAGTGGAAGCTATCAGAAAAGGGAAATCCTTGGATTTTAATGTTAATGAAGAAGGAATTATGAGATTTGGGAAAAGACTATGTGTTCCATCATGCCCGGAGCTGAACAAGGAAGTTTTGGATGATGCACATAGTTCAAATTTTTCTATTCAAACAGGAAACCAAAAGATTTATTGAGATCTAAGAGGGAATTATTGGTGGGATAATATGAATAAGGAGATCATGGAATATACAACAAAGTGCCTGGTGTGTCTGCAAGTAAAGGTAGATAGGCAGAAGTCTAAGGGGATGATGCAACCATTGCCCATACCGGAATTGAAATGGGAGAACATTACCAAAGAATTTGTCACTGGACTTCCAAGGACATCCAAAGGAAACAACAAAATCTATGTTATTTTATATCATCTTACAAAGGTTGCACACTTCATTGATATTCCAAAGGATTTCTTGTTGGATCAACTGGTGAAAATATATATCTGGAAAGTGGTAAGACTACATGGAGTACCACTATATTTTGTGTCTGATGAAGATCCAAGACTCACCTCTATGTTCTGGAAGAGTCTCCAACATGCTCTGAATGATGAACTGAAATTTAGTACGACCTGTCATCCTCAAACTGATGTCTAATCCGACTAGACTATCAAAACACTTGGGGACATGCTGAGAGCATTCTCACTGGACATTAAAGGAGGATGGGATCAACATATTCATCTAGTTTATTTCTCTTATAATAACAGTTTCCACTCAAGAATCAAAATGGCACCATATGAAGCCCTTTATAGGAAAATTTTAAGAACACTAGTTTTTTGGGATGAGGTCGATGGGCATAAGCTGCATGGACTATAAATGGTCAAAGAAATGGTGGAGAAGGTGAAAACCATTTAGCAGCATATCAAGGCATCCCAGAGTCGAAGAAAGAGTTATGCATATAACCATTGATGATACCTTGAATTTAAAGTTGGAGACATGGTATTTGTAAGCATATCTTTATAGAAGAAGGTCATGTGGTTTGGAAAGAAAATGAAGTTATGTCCAAGGTACATTAGCCACTTCGAGATTCTTGATCGTGTTGGGGTTGTGGCCTATCAACTAGAACTTCCACCTACCATGGCCAAAGTACAACGTGTCCTTCATGTATCCCCCTTATGGAAGTACATACTGGAACCTTCACATGTACTCTCTTAAGAGGTGGTACAGTTATGGGGTGATCTTTCTTATGAGGATAAACCACTGAAGATCATTGATCATAGAGAAAAAATTCTACGAAATAAGTCAATTCCCCTCGTCACGATGCTGTGGAGAAACCACAAGTTTGATGAAGCGACATGGGAATCAGAGGAAATAATGAAATAGAGTTACCCTCATCTGATTTAATATGTGGAAAAAAATTTTGATGGCGAAATTGCGTAAGGGGGGAATATTGTAACGACCCAAAATTTCATTAATGGAAATCAATTTTGATCTAATTAAATGTCCCTTTATATTAAATGTTTATATACATGTAAAATTCTTTGGTGTTATGTTTTTGGATTTTAAAATATTGTTAAGAATTGTGATCATTCCTAATATAGTCATTGAATAGTGATCACATGCTTAGTATAAATATAAGGCTTTAACAAATCCAATTTACTAAGACAAAGGAAGCGACGGACTCATCCAATGGAATGCCCCATACGAATCCCGTTTGTCATATCTTGGAAAGGAGGTTACATCTTTGGGATTCTCTCTTGACCAAGCCCATGATGAGCATGAATATGTTAAGCTCAAGTGGGACCGCCTATGAGAGAAGTGAAAGTTGACAGTGATTACCACCCGAGAAATGTTATCCGAGCCACCCCAAGAGTCTGCACCCTCACACACTTTACTCTTCGGTATTATGTGGGTATTATAAGGGGTTATGTAAAAATACCTTAGCACTATGGATATGTACATTATTTTTGTATATAATAATGAATATACATTCATTTTATTATTGTTACCTTGTAAATAGTTTTTAAAGAACAAATAGTATTTTTAGTCAATGATCAACTAAGAAATCTATTTTGATGAATTAATGGATTTTTATATTAAATAACATTTTAATAAAATATTATTATTTTTATTAAATTTTTTTTAATAAATATAAATGATCGTATAATTTTATGAATGCAATTGTAATTTTTATTAAGGTTTGAAATCCATTTTTGTCAAAACCCATGATTTTTTTTATAAATGTAGGTCTTCATTTTAAAAGTGAAAATTAACACGTTTAGAAAATTATTTAGATAAAATGAATATTATATCTAGAATCAAGATGTTGAAATTATCCAACAGAGAATTTTTCAATGTTTTCTAAGACAGTCAAATTTTTGGGTAAAAATTAAATCCCATTTAAATATATAATCTGTTTTATGACATAATAATGACCCAATAGTGTAGTAATGAAATAATATAAAACTATTTTTTCATCCAATATATGTTTTAGAATTAAAATAATGTGATTTTGGGTTTGTTTGATTTATTTTACAAAGCTTTAGTTGACCCCTCACGACTTATTAAACATTTGGTCTTTTTAAATTGTTTTCCTTGGGAGTGTGACTCACCTCCACAAAAGAATCCCTGTTATTTTAAGACATTCAGACTTTTTAAATATATAATTTTTTTCCCACTTCTCTTTCCGAAAATCTATGGTTATAAACCATGTGTTGATTTGTGGTTTGGATTAGTTTAATGTGAGGTGTCCCAAACCTAAATAATATAGAATTCCCTCACATTTCCTATATAAATCCACCCAAGATCCCACTTCCTTCTCACTCAAATCCTTTTTAGTTCACCCAAACTCTTCTCTCCTTTCTCTATACTCCCCCAAGGTGCCCCAAGTACCAAAGAAGCCTCTCTCAAGCCTTTGGAAGCACACTTCCAAGTAAGGGTTTTTTCTTCATTTATCATATTTGTCCAATATTCATTAAATTGTTATACCCTTTTAATTTCAATTATAAATGTTGGGGTATGGTTTCAATCCTCCCCCATAATTTCCTATTTTTGTTTGAATGATGGGATACCCCTTTATCTCTCATTAAATTACTCCCATGTACACCTATCACTATGGAGAAATTCTGAAAGGAATTTCTCTCTCTTCATTTACATACAAACGATTCTTTTGTATCATGAATATAAATTTCATTAAATTTGTTGGGACATGTATCTATATGACTCCCTTAATTTCCAAGTCATGTAAACATTATGAGACATCCTTTTCTCTCTAATTAACCATTTTTTTGATTTCTTATGTCACGTCGTTATGCCGCCTAAATTACACCACTCTTTTTCAAGAAAAGTCATAATGTAGAGAATACCATGTCCATTTCTCTATTAAGGGTATTCACCTTTATGCACATTTACTTATTGTTTAAAGAGTTTGATGTATGTATTCCACATTTTTTATCTTTTAATAAATTATTATGTTGAATGATTCAATGTTTTACGATCCATGTGGCACACCTATGCATGGAATGAAATGTTTAAGAAGGGTGCACCTTGATATGCTCCAATGCATTGGTTAAAGTGTAGTATCATGATATGTCATGTGAAATGGGTGCTTAATAATTATAATTCTAGTGACATGAGGTTTTACTCGTGCTTCATGTGCAATGAGGGTTTAATCATGCTCTATGTGCAATGATCCTTGGCTCATGCTAATTTCATGTTAAGTGTTGTTGCCATACTTTCATGTTATGATTATCGTGATTTATCCTGAATTTATGTTTATGCTTCTCTTGTTCTCTATTGATATGCCTATTGTCTAACATGATTTTTACTCATCATGTTGTTGCATGATTATTCCCTTACTGAGCTATATAGCTCACCCTTTTCTTATGCATGTCCTCTGGTTATCCCATGCAATGATAAGTATGAGTGAATTTATTGGTCGTGTAAAGAATGTTTTCAATAAAGATGTTTTATTTCATGTTTTATGTTGTTATGTAATTATCCTAATCCCCAAATACATTATACCTCTCTATCTTCTATGTTGTATCAAGTGATGTTTATATAATAAATTATGTTTAATTGTGTAATAAAAAGTTGGGTTGTCATAGTGGATATTCCATTCCTCAGATGATACTCAACCCCTTTTGTGTGAGATTGGGATGGAATCACGGTTAAACCATGCCCCGAGCGATAGTTGGACTTTTAAAAGATTGCCTTGGATGGGCTCAGTCGTATTGAGTAATTTGGAGGATGTACCGTAGCAATACCTTTAGGCTGGGCTCATACTCAAAATCTCAACTTGAACATATTAATAATGATGAAATTAAAGTTTATATAAATGCCGCCTGAGTCCCTTGAGATTTGTGATCTTTTCTGGTATATTGAAGCACACATGATTGATACATAATTTAGACCCCAAATTAAAACATATGTTTGGGGTATGCCTAATTTTTTTTACCTTAGTTTACCATGATTATATATATATATATATGTTCATACTGATTTCATTTAGACTCCTAGATTAGACTGAAGTAAGTGATTATATATAGGTGATATTGGGAACCCAGACTCAGTTATTTTATTTTTATTATTCTTAATAAATTCCATGTATTTATTATATACTAACACACTACATTTATTTACTACATAAAATGGAAATTTTTAGACACTGTGGGTGCTGAACTTATGGGATTTTTTCTCACACCCCTACTCGAACATTATTGACACCAAAGTAGATTATATGCTTGCAGGTATTGACAAAGGTAAGAGTGATGCTCTTGATGCATGATTGTTTCTTGCTGCTTTGGATAGAGACTGGGGGAAGAGGAACGATCCTTTCTTGTGATGCAATTGTCTCACTTTGTGTATTCCCTTTTAAGATGATATTACTCTTCTGTTTTTATTTTTCGTGCTTTCAGTTTAGATAGGCATCATAGAATGATATTATTTTGTGAGCTTCCGCTCTTGATTCTTATTCAGTTGGATTATTCATATTTCATCTACTGTAGTTAATTCATTTTTATGCATCCAATATTAATTACTAATTGTTGTTTACTTCTACTGTGATAATACCTATTAACTATGAGGTTATACTCTCCTATGCGTACACATAAAAGGCCCTCCATACTAGTTGACATCCTCTGGCATTTGGGGAAATGTGCTTGAGGTTATGTGGCTAACCCAGCTTGTGGCACCCTTCACATGGCTCCCGATACAGGGACGATATAGTTCAAATTTGTACATTTTCTATATTTCATACCCTATGAAATATAATATCTATATACTATGACTAAAAAAAGAGATACCTCCTGTCATAAAATATTATATTTACATAATAAAATATGACAGTTATTTATTAAAAAAACTAATATATTAATACATTGTTCCCTTAAATAATTTTTCCCTGATACGACCTATGAATTTTAGGGTATCATACTATGACAATTAGAGGGATAAAAAACCTAAAAATATATGATTTATCTTAAGGATAAATGTGAGTGGAATCAAATAAAAAAACACATGTGACATACTTATCATATATTATCATTGGAATCCATTTTTGTCTGTTTTTTTGTCTATAAAAGTGCATTAATATATATAAATATATATATACATGAAATAAATTTAACACATGATGTTTGATGTAGGTTAAATTGAAAAATAAAACAACATTAAAAATGAATAAGATAGTAATACGTTTTTAATGAACATTTTATATATATTATACTAATTCATTTTACATATATATATATATTTAATATATAATATTTATTAATATTTATAATCTATATATATGTATATTAAATTTATTCATTTTTACAAATAATTATTTAATTAATAAAATGTTTCATATTTTTCTTAAGTTACTCATTTTATTTTTATTTATTTATTTTTTATTTTATTATGGACCTTTATCAGCACTAAAAATGTACTGATAAAGGGAACCTTTTATCACTGCTAAAAATAAATAACTGATAAATGTTCTATTTATAAACCCTAAAATCATGTGCTGATAAAGGTTACCTTTTATCCGCACTAAAAATGCATTGATAAATGGTTCTCTTTATTATCAATTTTTCTAGGGTTGATAAATATGGACTTTATCAGTGAAAATTTCTAGAATTGATAAATTCCAGCATTGTTAAAGGCGTATTTTGTAGTAGTGTTGTGGTTAAAATGTTACCAAATGAGTAAATCAGTTTTTTCTCAGTTTTTCTTCTTTGAGAGACATTTCATTGTATGCACCAATATTTTTAGACGACGTGTATATACACCCCTTTGAAATGTTATATCATAAATCCACTTATATTCAAGATATTTTATGATTTATGTAATTTTATTATTTCTATAGTATTATGATTCAATGTAACTAAAGTGATAACATTTTATTTCTGTAATTTCATTGTTTATCAATATTGTTTTTGATTATCAATCCATTAATGAAATATTTCGATATATATCTCAAGAACACTCATAATGTTTCTTATACTCTGGTTATACATTATACCTCCATGTATTAGTACCATTTTCCACTCTTTATTATTTATGTTAATTAAGAATTTGTTTTTAAAGAAATTATACATTATTTTTCTCATTGGTCAGAATTTTTTTTATTCACAAAACAATGTTTTATATAAAGATTTTAAAAATGTTTTATTAAGATGTAGAAATTAAAATTTTACCTATGTTTTTTATTTTCAATAATTGTTTTTAAAAAGGAATCTAATTTTTTCTTAGGATCAAGGAAATTTTATAATATTTTTATGATGAAAATGGAATGGTTAGCATGTATAGATTTACCTACCATCATTTCCTTGAAACTTCCTCTGAATGTTTATAAGGTTATTTTTTATTGAAAATTTCTCCCCAATATTCTATTAATTATTTTTTTAAATGTTTTTTTCAAATAAATTTTTTTAATAAATTATTCACATGATTTAAAAATATTCTTATATATGTTTTCAAGGATATTTTCAAAGGAAAAATGTTTTCAAAATGTATATGTTTTAAAAATAGTTCTTCAATGTGGAAAGGATATTTTACTAAAGAAATCTTTTAAATTATTTTCCATTATTCCTATATATTTTTTCAATGTGGTTTCTAATAAAATTATTTTGAATATGTAATATATTTTAAAAAATTTATTTTCAAAGAAAATTTATATTTCAAGTGATCATTAAAAATCATTCTCTATCTAATGTGACATCATTTGATTTTGTTTAATCTTTACTAGGTTTATAATCCAATGAAACCATTATTATAATTTCTTTTAATGGTTTATGATTAAGACGATAAATGTTTTATGAAACATATTTCCCTTCCATGGGTTATAACATGATAAATTTCTTATGAAACCCGCTTATATTCATGGGTTATTCCATGATGAAATGATAACGCAACCTGTATATTTTTCACATTTTATGATATAATGAAATTTTTATGATACCAATTTAATTTAATGGGTTATGATATGATGTTTTGGAATCCCATATATTTTATGGTTCATGATATGATGAAAGTTTTATTGTCTTGTGTCACATGTATGTATGATTCTATTATGTAATGTGTGAGAATTATATATTCCTACAATTAATTAGGAAAAGATTGATATCCCATGAGATAATTAGGGAAAACATTTGTAAATATTGATCCACAATGGGAATAAGGTGTCTCCTGATCCATAATGGGAAATAGTTGTGTTCTAATCTAAAAAGGGAAACATGTGTGTCTCGATCCACAATAGGAAATTTATTTCTCCTAATCCCAAATAAGTAACAGTTGTCTCTTGTTCCAAAATGGGAAATATGTGTTTCCTAATCCACTATGGGAAGTGGGTGTGTCCTGATCTAAAAAGGGAAAAGTGGTGTGTCCTAATGCACTATGTTGATGGTATTTGTATTTAACATTGACACATGAAATGGTTTTCTATAGTTATAGCGATTCCACACTTATATAACATGGGATTATAGTTCATGATTGATTTATAATGATTAACCACCATTATAATCCATGTTATAAAAACTACCAGTCATTATGAAATGTCTCATGATTATGATCTTTGATATACATGGTATTGTCTTAAAGTGTTATGCTCATGTTCTTATACAAGTATGTTTATGTTATTCTTATGTATCTATTTTATTTACCCTTACTTAGAATTTCAGCTCACTCATTTCTTATGTTTCCTTTCCCCATGTTATAAAGAATTGTTTTACGTAAGACTAATAAGGGGGGTTGATATTTAAGGGAGTTGTTAATGATATTTCACTAAACTATAATAATATGTTCCATGTTTATAATAATACTAAACTATTACAGTCCTCAAGAATGTACTTTTTATCATATGCTACATTCATCTAAACTGATGAAATATTAATATATATATGCTAGGAACACTATATCTAAAAAACCATTTTATTTACATTTATATACCTCATGTATTATATTTTATAGAATGAAACATTTTGGAGGATGTTTTCATGATAAAAATGTGGGTATGATTGAATCTTTTTTAAAAAAACTACAAGTGTGCCACTCACATGACTTATAAAATGAAACTCTCTCTCCTATCCTCTTGACACATTAAAACCCTTTTGGTTTAGACAATATCATCTCTAATCACTTAAAAAATTCCATCCTATAATCCTGTATATTTTGTTTGGGAAACAATCCATCCTAGGAATTCCTTTAGGGAAAACATAAAGAGTATAGCTGAAGAAGAGGCAATGTTCTTCAACGAGTATTTAGATTTTATTTCTTCCTCCACCTCATTAAATTATAATTAAACCATGATGATGTAAAAAAATTAGAACTTTTAATATACTATATTATTTTAATAATTTAGAAATGGCCTAAAACCATATCCACTTCCATCAAATGGGTTACACAATTACTTTTATCTAGACAACATACTACCACCACAAAAACCAATGTCATTTGTTTTTCCATTAACACCTATCAAGGTGGGGTATGTTGATAGATATAATGTGTATATATATAAATATGATATTTATAACATAATTATACCTCTATATTCATTATAACATATATATATATTTTAATTTATATTCCTTAAGAGTCCTGATAATGTCAATCATGTGTATCATATACTATCGCCTCTTGAAGCGATGTGATAAGTATTTCACTAAAGCTTAACATGGAAGGTGATAAAGATAAATTTAATTAATATATGTGATAAACATGAAACAATTATGGTTTTAATGAAATATATTCCATTAATTTAAGATAATATATCATTGTATTTATTTCACTGAAATACGATAACGTTGCTCGTGTACGTGTGGACTACCACCTTCATGAAGCGATGCGACTCCCTTTTCATCACCACAACACACATATGAGATATATAAGTATATTTAAATAAATAATATGGTATATTTTATATTATTATAATTATATAAATATTACATATGACTTACCTTATTTTCATAATGATCTTTTACAAATGAGAAATTTACCCATGCGTATGTATAACTTATTGTCTCTAGGATTGTAATATTTTTCATTTTCCATAAAAATATTTCATGATTGGCTATAAAAATTATAATTAATATTAAAATATGATAATTATTTAATTACCAGAGTTCTTGGATATGATATAAATATTTAATATGTGCAAGAATTTGATATCTAAGGATAAAATATGCATTAGAAAACAAGGTAATTAACACCCGAAATAATGAAAACATTAAAAGATTGTTAACAAATGGGTGATAAGATGTTATAAAAGGGTTATATATGATATTATAAATATTAATAATAATATTATTTTACATAATAATATTTAAAAAACCACTATACAGGAATATAAATCACATTCTACTAAAAGGTGGCATGAGGTAATGGATTTCCATCTCACTTTTTTAATTACAAGAGACACATGCCACAATCTCCACCTATATCATTTATGTGGTGTATGTAATTTACATGAATTTATTTTATGAAACTTATAATTATAATTATTTTGATATAAATATCCATTTGGGATGTATTTTTCATTTTTTAATAAAAATCTTACCAAATAGGTTGGGGATTTGTGTCTCAATTTTCCTTCTTCAATACACATGTTATGGTATGCACCGATATCCTTTTATTTGGAGTATATAATGAATATTTTACATCTAATTACATGATTAATAAATTATTAACGGGGTTTTAATTTAAATTATTAATTATTTCATCTAATGGGATTTGACATAAATGTCACTATGTAGTAAAGAACTTCATAACTCACATTATTTTCATTAGGTTATGTTTATTATTCACCATATTAATATTCTAAGATTATGTGTGTAGTGAAATTATAGAATGTTTTTTATCTACACTTGATAAATGTGGATTTATATTTTATACATATAATATATTCATTTTTTAAATCTCAAATCAACATTATGATCACTGCATGGGTTTATTTTACAGCCTCACTTAATAGGGATTATTTATACTTTAATTTCGATTGAAGGATATTTTTTGATAATTGCTTAATAATATATTTAATTTTCATATACTATTATTATTAATTAAAGTTTTCAAGTAATAGTTTCATTTTTCTATATTTTGGTACTTAAAATGATTGATAAGATTTTTTTTATAAAAATTGAATTTACTTATCTCTTCACCCAAAAAAACATTTTTATCAAAAAAATGTTTTCTAAAATGTTTTTAAACTTGTTAAAATGACTCATTAAATTTTATTTACCCATTATTTTTTTTATAAAATATGTTTTTAAATGATTCTTCATTCATTTTTCAAGAAACTTCAATATGGATTTTATAGAAATGTGAAAGGAATATTTGTTTTCACGTGCATGACATGAATGTAATTTACTGCTATTATCTCCATTATTTTATTTGAATCTAAATTTAAAATTTTTCAATGATATTTTAAAATAAATGTATATTCAAAATGGTTTATATATTGTTTTTTCAAAATTAAAATGATATTTTCTTAAAGAAAATTTGTAAATGACATTTAAATAATCCTTTATATCATTCTAACTATGTTTTCCACAACAAGGATTCTCACAATTTTTTTTTATTTTTAGTTTTTAAAAATTAATATTCAAAATGAAAAGGTTTTTTTCAAAAAAAAATTGTTTAATTATTTTAAATGGTATTTAAATTAAATAATTCAACTAGCCTTATTGTTATTAATCCTCTAATAGGATTGGCCTCGGGCCAAAAATTTGGGCCTATGGGACATGTAATGGGATAAATGGCCATTGGGCCTTCAGGTAATGCAATGGGTCTCCCTCTACCCAGTTAAAAGAGGACTTTTCATTATATTAAATAATAAATGAGGCTTCATACACAAACATTAAAAAAACATTATCCTCTAATGGGGGATATATTGTAACAATACCATCTTAATTCTTTCACTAGGTGAATTAATATTGTTTAGAAAAGATTTATATGGAGCCCATTTATTTTACACAAGCTAATCATGTTTCAAGTTGAATATTATGTGAGATATATAATTTTATATCATTTAGGAATGTTATAAAGGAATAAATTTTTTTTAGCTTTATGATGAAATGAAAGAACTATATACTTTATTCAGGTTATTATTTATGGAAATATTATATGATGGGGTGTCCTAGATATCGTTGGGTGAGACTATTACAACATATATTCTATAGAGGCCTAGATAGAACCTGGTGATCATCTTACAACTTATATAATGGGGATACCCAAATAGAAATAGGTGATCTCATTATAGATTATACAATTCAGTGGCCTATATAGTGTTGGGTGATTATTTTATAGCTTATATGATGGGGAGACAGAGATAGCATTGGTTAAGCCCAATATATATTGTATGATGTGTATTCCTATATAACAATACAATGCATTGGGTTATGTACCATTCCTTGAGAGTAAATTATGAGGGATTAACTTGAGGGGTTCTCTTTTGGATTAAAATCTGCTCCAATTATTTATTACAGGGGTTTAGCATAGGTTATGAAGAAAAATGTTCCAAGAAACTGACACATTTTTGTGATTATTGTTATGGGTTTATAATGTATCTTATGATCATGATTTATATCACATAGACCATGATTATTAATATTGATGAATATTACTTTGCTATATTTTCATATTTGATGATCCAAGTATTAATGGGTATGAGTTATATAATGACACTATCATGCTCTATGATCATGTCATCATAGCCTTATAAACATCTTATTTTGACTGAAGACATTCCATTTTTAATTCTTATATTTACCTTTACTTAGAATTTTAGCTCACCATTCTTATGATTCCATTTCTTTAGGCTATCGAGAAATGATATTGAATGAATTATGTTTATAATGGTTTCATATAGATGATGATGGTGACTATATGTTAAATAAGTAATAAAATATTAAGTAGTATAAATGGTAATTTAAATACATTGGAATTGTTTATGCTAGTGTTTTTCCTAATTCTCTAAAACACTAAACCTAAATGATCTTGGAGAATATAAGTTTTTTTTAAAGGTTGGGGCCGAAGCCTCAATTTATTATTTGAAAGCAAGGACCTCTTTAGACTGGGTAGAGGGAGACCCATTACATAGCCCGAAGGCCCAAGGCCAAGTGGCCGGAAAACAAGGCTTGGAACCCCATTTATTTTTTCCCAAAGGACCCCTCGGTGAACAGTACTTCTACAGTACTCTTGTTGCTACAGTACCTACTACAGTACCGCCACCACAACATTATCCGCTACAGTCCCTCCGCCGCTACAGTGCTGTCGTTGCTACAGTGCCACCGGTGCTACAGTACCTGCTACAGTTCTGCTACAGTACCTGGGAAATTCGCCCCTGCCCGGATTCGATCCTGGGTCTTTTGGATGCCAAGCAAGAGCCTATACCACTAGGGCACATGCTCGTTGGCTCTTGGAGAATATAAGTGATACAATATTTAATTTATATATATTAAGCATTGGATGGTGAAAATTAGGTCACCACCATCGTTATCAAATATGAAAATTAAATGTTTATTATTTCATCACTAAATTTGGGAGTGTGGGTTTTGGGTTGTTATAGTTAGAATTAGAGATTGGTTTGGGTAAATTTGGAGATTATGATATTTTCATGTGAGGTTATCTTAAAATTTATAGATACCATCAATAATTTGTAAGCTTTAGGATGTTCATAAGTTCAATGTATTAGACACCCTATTGAGGTTTAATGGGATGCTATATTAAAGTGATTAATGAAATTTTAAGAGACGTTTTATTTTTTTGAATTATATTTAAATATTTGGATTAAAATGAATAATGAATTAAAATTATTGTTGACATAAGTTCTAAAGTATTGAAAACATTTAGGGGTTTTATGATCTTATATATTGATGAATTAATGGGAATATATGTTTTATCATATAGATAACCTTGGTATTGAAGAATGATTTGGTGAATAAGTGATTTATGTTTTTTCAAAAGTTGATCACCATATTTTTGTGCATTTAAGATGAAAGGTATGAGGTAACCATTGAGTTTAAACCCCACTTTAAAATTGATGTTGTTGAGGCTATTTGGGATATAAAATTATTCCTTAATGGAATGAGTTAGATTCAACATTGGGTATTACCATTGAATTTTGAATATTAATGTATCACATATAATTTTATATATTTTTGGAATTATATTAACAAGTGATAACCATATTAGTTTTAGTTTATGTATTAATTATCCATTTTATAGTGATGTGGTATTTAAATGATGTTTTTTGTACTTAAAGAATGAAAATTCATCATGAATAGTCATCGTTTGATAAAAATATGAGCTTGTGATGGAAATTGAAAAAATAATGAAATTATACTGATCATTTAATTATATTTCCTTATGCTCTTTTTCTATATAGAAAATTACTTCCTCAACTCTATGAAAGAGATCATGAATGAAAATGTAGAATTATAAACATAATTTTTTACGATATAAGTGAACGTTTTGACACCACTTTGGTTGATTGTTTTTTGGTTGTAAAATTTCTTTAAATAATTCACTGTCTAGTGATAAATTATCTATGTCACACTATGTCATTATTTAGGCATTATTATTTTCTTTAATGTCCAAATCATCAATTACAAACAATTTTGGCCTATTTGGAAACCTATTATGTGTCTTACAAGATGACTTTCATAATTACCATTATCATATTTCCCAAATATGATTTATTAAACATTTTTATGACGTCATTTTACAAATATTAATGTATTTTCCAATATCCAACCATTGATCACCGAGATAATTTTCAAAATTATGAAGAAAAAATTTATTAAAGGCGGGAATATGTAACAACCTATGATTTTAAAAGAATAAAATTATGTTTTATATAATATATTGCATGAAACGATAATTTTATATTATGTTACACGCAACAATGAGTTTCTTTGATAGCATGTGTCACACACAAGGATGAGTTTTATCGAACAACAATATACAAATGAAATTATTATTTATTATACCAAATAACCATTTGATCTATGGGAATGAATATGATCAAATAACTTTTAAAAATATATTTTTATACATGTTTATTAGTTATTAATTTGTTATTAATAAAATAATAATAATTTAAAATAAAAAAAATATTGCCTGAAAAAATGTATTTTTTCTAAAAAAAAATTTAATAAAAAATTGTACACAATTTTGAAAATTGATTTTTACAACTTTTAGAGATTTTATATGAAAATTTAACTTCATTTTTGAAATAATAATATAAAAATTAAATTTGGGTGATTTGTTTTGGGATTTTTTGAAACACTTCCTTTTTCAATTAATAACTAAAAATACTGAATTTAAATTAAAAACTACACTTTCGTTTAAATTATTTATATAGGTAAAATATATTTTAAATTGGGTTTTAATTTAAATTAGTTTAATTTTATATAAAATAATAATATTTTGGAAATATGACTAATTTTCGTATTGAATTTCTATAAGAAAACTTTGTTGAATTTTGGGAATTCCTTATTTAAAATTCGACTTTATCATCGCATTTGTGGGATTAGTTTTAAATTAAAATTATTAACTTTTGTGAATTGAATTTTGAAAAATGGATATTTAGAATCCGAATAATTTAAAATTTATAATATAATAAATTTAACTTTTTTACCAAAGTGAATACTGAAAATAGTAACACTTAGTTATCACTGTTAAGATAAAAATAGATTTAACTGGGGGTGAATATAAGAATATTAGGGTTAAAAATGACCTAAAATCTTATCCAACACCCATTATATGACCATAGTTCGACGTTATATCCTCTATGTTCAATAGTGGAAATTTTTGTTTGGCTTTATAAATGATTCATATGTTAGTATTAATGAATATTTTTAGAAAAATACAAGTGTTCCTCTCACATCACTTTTAAAAGACCACCTACGATCTTCTCCACTTCACACCTTAAAACCGTGTTGGATTGGCCAATCGATACCAAAATAACTTAAAAACATTTCTCATATCATTCCACCAGCTGTAGTTTGTGCATAAATCCTACCTAGGAAGGCCTTTGGTGAATACCAAAGGAGGATACCCAAGGAAGATGTAGTGCTCTTTAACAAGCGTTTTTATTTTACTTCTTTGTCCACCTACTTCAATTATAATTAATCCATACTTATATAATAAAATTATTAAATTTCATATAATGTTATGTTTCTATAATAATTTAATGATCTAATACCATATCTACATCCATTAAATGGGTTACAAAATCTTCGTTCATGTGTACGATATGCTATTACCTCACGAATCGATGTCATTCATTTTTTCCATTACCACATATCATAGTTGGGTATGATAATGGATTTCAAGTATATATAAAATATTTTTAAACTAATTATACTTATATAGTCATTATATCCTATTTATCATTTTATACATTCCATTCTGTAGAGGATACAATAAAACCACTCATGTGTAAGGTGGACAACCGCGTCATGAATAGATGTGATTCGTCTTTCACAAATGCTTAACATGTAATGTGATATGAATAAATTTAATTAATATATGTGATAAAAATTAAATAAATATGATACTAATGATATATAACATTTTTTAATGATAATATATCATTTTATTTCTTACATTGAAATATGATAACGTTACACGCGTACATATGGACTACCGCCTTCACGAAGCGACGTGACTTTTGTCCTCATCAAACCACATAGATGATATATATATCCATATTTCGGGAAATATTTTTTTATATGATATTATTATCATTATTTAAAATAAAATAATACTTACCACCTTTCCATAATGATCATTTAAAAATGAAAACACTAGTCATGCGTATGTAGGCCTGCTATCTCCATGATTGTAACATAGCCCATTTTTCGTAACAATATTTCATGATTGGTTTTAAAAATTATAATTGATGTAAAAATATGATAATTATATCATTAATATTATTATATAGGTTATATAACTATGTAATATGCACAAGAATTTGGTCTTTAATGAAAAAACATGCATGTGAAAATAAGGCAATTAACACTCAAAATAATGAAAATAATGAATGATTATTATCAAACAAGATAAAATATGTTATAAAAGGTAATATATAATAATAATAATAATAATATTTTTCTGTTTTATGTTAATGAAATGTTTAAAAACACTTATATAATGTTAAATCAGATTCAACCAAAAGGAAGTGTGATGTAATGGATTTTTGTCTCACTTTTTTACTTCTGTGAGACACATTCCATATTTACCACTAATTTTTTTTGTGGTTTTTATACTATCCATGAATGTATTTTTTGGTTAATATAGATATTTATTTATATATCCAATTTTGGATTTATGTTTCTTAGGGTTTATGGTTCAATAGTTACCATATTAGTAAGGGGTTTCACCATAATTTTCCTTCTTTCAGAAATATGTTATATTATCAACCTATCTTCTTTTATTTGTTGTATATTATGACCATATGACATGTAATATCATGATTAATCCATTATAAATGGTATTTTAAGTTACTATTTGAATTATTTCATTGAGGTGAATTTTAATTTAATGATATAAGTGGTAAAGAACTTCGAATCATAATTTATTTTAATTGGGTTATATGACTTCTTCGTTATTTTAAAATACTAAGATTCTGTGTGTAATGACTTTTTGTTATGTTGTGTTGTATATCCACATGTTTTATATGGATATATGGTTGATAAAACTAAACTATTACTTTTTTTATTCTTACTTCAACATTACAATATTTTTAAGGGTTTATTTCATAATCTCATTTTAGTCAGTATTATCTATACTTGAATTTCCATTGAAGGAAATTAATTGATCATTGTTTCATAAACCATTTAATTTTTTTCTACTATGGTAATTTATAAAATATTTCTAGTAATAGTATCATTTTCCATTCATTGGTTCATAAAAATATCGAGAATTTTTTTTAATAAAATCTGACATTACTTCTCTCTTAGGTTGGAATTCCTTTTTCATCGAAAACATGTTTTCCAAAAACAAAATTCAGAAATGGTTATAAAATTTTTAAAAATTATTTAATCAATAATTTTTTACACATTTTTTACTTAATGAAATTTATATTTGTAAAATTAAAAAACCCTTGTTCTCACATTTTATCTAAAGGGTATATTTTATAATGAAACTATTTTATTCTTTATCCAGATGGATTAAAAAAATTTTCAAAGAGATTTGTATGTAATAAATTTATTTTACACGAGGTAATCATATTTTGGGGATATTTTATGGAAATTAATTCCTTTATATGGGTTAATGAAGTTATAAAATGAATAAATATTGTTTTTATGAGTTATATGTTGAAATGAAAGATCTATATACTTTATTTCTGTTTTATTTCTGGGAAATATTAGATGATGTGGTGGCCAATATAGAATTGGGTGAGCTCTTTACAACTTATAAGACGAGGCGACTCAGATTGAATCAGGTGATCCCATTATAGATTAAATTATGGGACATCCTAGATTGTGTTGGGTGAGTCAATAACATCTTATATAATGTGGCGGCCTAAATAGAACCGGGTAACACAGATATGACATATATGATGGGTGTGACCGGATAACACTCTAATGTATTGGGTAATGCACCTTATCATGAAATTCAATAAGGAGTAAGTTACTTGAGTGTTTCTTATATGGGTTTAACTAGGATCAATTTTATTCCTAACATGGGTTTAACATCGGTTATAAAGAGAAATGTTCCAAGATACCAATTAATTTATGTGATGCTTTTTATGTGTCTATAATGTATCTTAATATCAAGATTGATACCACACAGGTCATTATTATTTGTTTTGATGAATCTTTCCTTTTTCATATATTTATATTTATTATCAAGGTATTCATGTTTATGAATTATTTTATCATTTTCTCATAAACAGTAATTACGTTGTTCTACCCATATGCACATATTATTCTCATTAATGGCATTAAATTGTTTATTCTTATGTTTAACCATAATTAGAAATTTATATCATGGTCTTTATGTTTCGATTTCCCAAGGACATCAAGAAATGAGGTTGAATTATGTATTTATAAAAGTGTTTCATAAGGGTGATGATGAGGTCTTAATGTGAAATAATTAAATCTAGATGAAGTGGGAGAAATTATAATTTATGTACAAGGTTTTTGTTTATGTGAGAATTTTTATTAATTCTATAAAAATATAAAACTAAATATTTTTTGGGAATGTAAGTAATCCAATATATCCTTTTGATATTATTTGAGCATGTTTCTGAAAACCCACTTTGTTCTAAGGACATTCTACCCTTTTTTTTAGAACACATCCTATGTTTCAGTCCTTTTAATATGAGCTAGATTCACATTAATTAAAACTATCCATTATTTTTTCTAAAAAAATTCAATAATTATTTGTAGCTACACTAGTGAAACATGATCTTTTATAGTTGTTAGACCTTGTGATTATTTTGGATTGAACAAGTGTATTCCCATTTCTAAAATTATTTTCAGGCTCCACAATGTTTCCACCTATAATATTACAATTTTCACATATCAATGAGAACATTCATAATCAAAATATGATGTAAATAAATATCATTATTATCATGTTAATTTTTAGCATCTTCTTTACACATTTTTATTTAGAAATATACATACTTTATACATTGGTATTTTCAAAATATACGTCATTTTACACAGTAGAATTATATTTTTTTGAAATATTTAGTTCCTTGCATTAGAAAAACCTATTTATCCTTTTTTAAGAAAAAAATTTCCTCTTTAATTGGATAAATAACCCAAAAGTATCCTCAATTGTATTTATCATAAAATATTCCTAGGTTTGAATTTTTATCATCATAAAGATAAAATTTCTAAAAAATATGATATAAATCATAGTATGATTATTATTTTACAACATTTTATAATAATAAATTTCATATCCACGTCTATATAATCACCTATTTCTGTGCATACAACTATACTCATTTAGTATCTCTATAATTTTTTTGAAATATGGATTTCTCCTATAATTTTTCTTCACATCTCAACCATGATTTTCTATTTTTCTCTTTATAGCTCTATTTATATTGGGTGTATATAGAGTATTATATTGATTGTTTATCAAATTATTTTCAAGATAATATTCAAATTAATTTCTAGTGAACTATCTTTTATTATTGGTCATAATATTATTTATTTAAACACAATATATTTCTCAAATTCTATTATGAAAATCTTGATATCGTCAAAGTTCCATTTTGTGCTTACAAACATTCCCATTCATCATTATTATAAAATAAAAAATGAATGAGATGGAATAAAAATATCATATTGAGGATTTATTTATAAATATCCCACAAATGTATTAATGAATGGATACAAGTTGTATAGACTCAAAGCCTGATGTACATGAACATTACATTACTTTTGCAGAATACTTAATACATAACAAAAACAGACACACATGGACCGTAATAGTTTAGTGTCTTTGAAAACTTGGAACGTAATCTTCTAATCATGGTGAAAGATTTTCAACATCTCCCATAAAGATCTTCCCCCCTTTTTTTACATAAAACCATTATTCATATCCTGGGGAAAATAAAACATAAAAAGGGTGAGCTCAAATTCTCAGTAAGGGTAAGCTTGTATAAAATAAAACATACCATATACATTTGAACTTAAAAACATGAACATAGTGTTTAAACATCAAAAGCTTGAGCAATGACATAAAACATGGAAGTACGTATGGCGTAGATTATAAAGAAACATTAAGAATGATAAAATAGCATGGGAATAAAACATTTAATTGTTGAAAACATTCAACACATGTCATGATTTCCATAGTAGCCAAGGCATTGCTGCCAAGACCATCTTGGTGGACAAAGTCCCTTTCTAAATCGAGTTCACTCCTCGTTTCAGTCCTGTAACAATGAACCGGATTAACATACCATTCCAACCATGTCTATCTCATGAGATATAAATCTTTACCCAATGCATTGGAGGGAGATATACGTCCCACCCATCTCATAATGAATTCGTTTTTACTTGTGCCACAAAATCAACATACATCTTTCATAATAACCCAATAAATAAAATGGGTTTCATAAACATCATCCCATCATCACATAATCCATATAAAAGAAATGGATATCATTTCATAATAAAAATAAGTGAAACAATATATATCATAGAGACATTACACTTGAAACATACACATGTGAAATAATTTCATCTTAGATGAAAATGATTTTGATAAAACACTTTAAATGAATTCCTGAGGAAAATATCCTTTTTTCTTCAAAATCATTTTCTTTTCACAAAATGTCATGCAATTTTAGAAAAAAAGGTTTTTGTTGAAAATAGTAATGAAATCTTTTGAAATATTCTTCATGAAAATAAGGCTTTATAAAACCAAAAAAATCCTTTCATGCCATATATGTTAAAAAAAACATTCTTATCATACTTTTGTCGGAAAAGTAAAAAAAAGTACGTCTTAACGTAAAAAAAAGAAAGATTCCTTACATACCATGTAGTAAAAGTCAAAAGTGGGTAAAAAGGAATTTAAACATACATGAAACCATTTTTAGGAAACATAGACATGAATGATAACAATAACCCCAGTAAATAATTACGAATAAGAAATCTTGGATAAAAATGAGATTTGCAAAATTATCCCTTACCTTAGGTCCGATATGCTTTGTACATATCTGAACCCCCTGTATAATGATTTAAAAAATGTTATTGAATTATTAAAGAATTATATTAATTTTTATTATATCATATATGGTCCACTTATGACTTTATATTACCCGTTCTTTTGTAAATACATGTTAAAGTTGCGTTTTGGGTAAAATTGTCTCATTTGTCGTTCGTGTTTTAACTTGTAATTATTAATATGATTACTTGGATCATGATTACTTATATAGAGAATGTAAAACATGATTTATATATAATATATATTCATAATATACATATATATAATATATAAATAAATGGAAAGAAATACACCGTTCATGGAGACGGTAGGCCGTACGTACGCATGAACGCTGTTTTCGTTTCCTTATTGAATTGAATGGAATTAAGTAGATGACATACATATATATATACATCAATCCAGTATCATTATTATGTCATATATTTCATGATTACTTATTATATATACTTTATAATCATTCATGAATGGTTAATCATTGAGAATGAATCTCATCGCGTCGTGGAGACGGTAGTCCGTACGTACGCACGAGCGATGATATCATTCCCATGATCGTGGAATTGTATTCAAGTGTATGTATAATATTTAATAATCAATATCACTATACAAAAATCATATATAGTCATTATTTACACCATTATACCAATCCAAGTAAGGTGGTGGTGGAAAATAGATTACACCACGGCGTGGAGACGGTATTCCGTACGTAAGCACGCGCGGTGATTTCGTTTTCCGTAGGATGGATAAATTGTGAAATAGGGTTGTTTAATAATTATAATATCATATCAATATATGAGTGATACCGATTTTATTACTTCATAATGAAACAACTAAAGAAGAAGAATAAGTGGAAGAAGAAATAAAGTTGAAAGAATCGGTAACAAACATTACCTCTTCTTTGAAGCGCCTCTTTGATACCTCCTCTTAGGGAACTAAAATTGGTCTTTAAAGAAGACCAGAACCTATATGATGTTTCTAGGGAAGTGGAGAAGAGAATTTGTCAGGGTTTGGCCGAGATTGAAGGCTCAAATTGGTGTGAGGAAGAGAGGGAGGAGGTTCCCTTTTATAAGGGAGGAGAGAAGCACCTTTGGAAATCTTAAAAATATTAATTTATAATAAATCTATCCCCACATAAAAACCTCCAAAAATGACTCATATTCGAATATAATATGAGATAGGGTTTTAATCTCATCAACCAATAAAATTTAGACATGTTAGGAAATTATTTAAAACATTATCAACTTGATTTATCCTTAATCAATTTAATTTTATTTGTGGTAAAAATATTCTAAATTTTAAATTATAAAAAAAAATTACTTATTTTTTGTGAATTTTCCATAATTGGATACTTTATAACATTTTAGACCATATAAATTTAAATTTATAATTTTTAAATATTTTTCTGATTTTAAAAAAAATTTATAATATGTTATTTTTATAAAATAACAATAGTGTCAATTTTGACACTATTCATTTATATGAATTTAAATAAAATATATACAGAATATATGTTTAAACTAAAAGATTTAATATATTCATAAAAGGCCATATGTATCTATAAAACTAGTGGAGAACATTAAATAGT
This sequence comes from Viscum album, assembly GCA_963277665.1. Classification (NCBI taxonomy): domain Eukaryota; kingdom Viridiplantae; phylum Streptophyta; class Magnoliopsida; order Santalales; family Viscaceae; genus Viscum; species Viscum album. The sequence goes on along the minus strand of OY728158.1, from coordinate 1,341,250,763 downwards.
TCATATAATATTTATTTTAATATTTTTAAAACTATTTATTTGGTTTGTCTCTTAATAAAATAATTAATACTACATTTTTGTATAATTATTTAATATACTTATATGTTTCATAAAAATTAAAAATAAAATCCTATGATGAATATAAATCTATTAACTTTCACAATAATACTTTTACTCGAATTTATCATCTTAAAATCACAATTGTTAAATTGATATATTTATTAAAGTATGAAGGTGACAACTTTGGCTACATTTAAAATAAAATAATATAAGTGTCATAATCACCTTAATAAGGATCCAAATGGCCAACAATTCGGCCAGTGGATGATTAGAGTTTATATATACACTAATAATAAGTTTTTTTTCAGATTTGTGGGACTTTTTATATGTATTAATATTTCAATAAAAACAATATTGTTGATTTTTCACTAAATAAATAATTTCTCCATCATTATTATATAAGATAATAAGGTAATTAAATATCTCTTAAAAATTACAAATAAATTACCATGACAAAGAAAAACATTTTATATTTTAAATGAGTATTTATAACCTAATTTATATTCTGTATAAACTTATATTAAAAATATTTTAATTATTAAAGTTGAGTGAGACATATTTCACTTTCCTTTAAATAAAATAAACTAAAGGTCTTAATCACCTCCAAGGGGGTTCTAATGGATTCCATTTTGACCCAAATATGACTTAGGACAAATTATAATCATCCAATTGTATTAAGAAAAGTATTAGGATAATTTTATAATATTATATTTACCCTTAATTACCCAATTTACCTTTTACTATGGTAAATAAAATTTACCGTTGTTACTATTCATAAAGCCAAAAAATAAGAAGTTGTCTATTAATATAATTTGGACCCATGGATTCCAAATATGGAGTCCATTTTTCCAAATTCAATACACAGAAGTTGCAGAAATTAATTTAAAATTAATACCGTTGTCGAAAGAAAACGGGTTTTTGTTTAAAACATTGCAAAAGATTGAATTTATTTAACCTATGAATTCAATGTAAAATCAAGGATAATGACATAAATTATATTAAATGGTAAAAATATATTCCATTTATACTTTAAAACCATTCAATATTTTTATTTAACCACATAAGTTATTATGAGGAAAAAAGTTGTTTCTATTTAAAATATAGCGTGTTTTTACTATTCATTAAAATATGAAAGTTATCAGAATAATATGAAAAACTTATCCAAGGTAAAATTTTATATCCTGATTCCAAATAATAATTTTATTTTGTAAAATTGAACTTATAAACATGTCAAAAACTAGATTTAAATTGGGAGCGCCATCAAAAGGCGTCAAAACTGCATTTTTTAAAAAATACTTATTTTACCAGAAAAATTCATTTTGTTCTTATACCATGTTCTAGAAAATGTGTAAGATAATAATAATGTTATAAAATTCAATATTTAGTTAATAATATTCATAATGGCTAGTTTATAATAATATTATAATAATATATCGTTGTTTAGTAAAACTCGGTATTGCGTACAACACACGCTATCAAGGAAGGTCGTGATTGCGTGTAATGCAAGCCAAGTCAGGGTTGCGTGTTGTGAAAGAATCTTTCGTTGTTTCGTATAACAGAATGCAACCATATTTCATTTCTACATTGAATATATATATATATATACACACACACACACACTCAACGTTGCGTAGAATGACTATTATAAAACGTACATGAAATAGTGTGTAACACGATCCAAGAATAGTGTTGCGTATACTGCAAGCTAATATGGTGTTGCATATAGTACAATCTAAACATGGTGTTCTATTTAATAGAAGACATCAATGAATGTAAAAGAATATTTTTCATAAAATCTTGGGGTGTTACATTCTACCCCCCTTAAAATGAATTTCGCCCTCAAAATTCGTCGGGGTTATAAATCGTTTACTATTCATAGAAAAACACATCATGAAAAGGAATACTAAAACTTAATTTAAAAAACTAAAGTATGAAATTCAATGATTACCCAAAGTAACTCATCATTGGGTTTCCATATAGGAGAACATAGGTGAAAATACAGATATGGAAGAAAAATCTAACCATCATGTTCTGATGGAGAGTGGTAGAGGACATGGCTATGAAAAAGACAAAAATCACAAAGCCATAAATTTTTGATGATCTAGGGTACCATCTGATTCATCGGATATAAGGGCACTAGGACAACATTTTTGGTTTTCAAGATCATTTCCCTAAAGTTGAAAATTTTGAATTAGAATAAATACTTACTTTATTTTGGTACAATCTCACTATTGTTTGTACCTTGAACAATTTCCACTTCATCTCTTAAATAAATGAAGTTGAATTTGTTATTCGTGAAGTGTTACCAGATCATGTGATAGAATGGAAGGTCATTCCATATGTCTCAAACAAAAGGTTTGAAAAAGTTATTAAATATACATAAGTTGATCTATAGTGATATTAATCATATATTTTTCCTAAAATGGACTTATACTTCATATATCATACAAATTAATATAATAAAACTAGTTTCTACTAACCAGGGAATTCCTGTAGGCCAGTGATATGTGATAAAGGCCAGTCGTACTTCGGTTGTGGGTTCTATTCCCACAACCTTGTCCGATGCGATGGGCTATCGCCCGTCCTACAGGTTGTTCTTTTTCTAAAACTACAATACGGTAACATCCCATAAATAATATCGGAAAAATTTCTATACTTAAACAATACTAAATTATGTCCAACATAATCCATTCCAATCTTTAGGCTTATCTAAAATACTTCAGTCCAAGCTCATAGTATAAAGAAAATGATTACTTGAAATGTCACATAACAATCATGTGAATGCCATTATTTATCCCCCATATATCATAAGATATAGATTGTCGGTCAAATTACAAACATGTGAATAACTTAATCATCTATTCTCTTGAAAAATTAATACCCATTTAACCTTAGTGAAAACATGAATGCTGTCAAAAGTTATCTCTTTCCACATACCATAATCCCAAAATTTCTATATAATCAAACCATAATATCACTTAGTCCTTATATAAGTCATGAGCTCATGAATACAATCAAACATCTCATTATCTTTTTATCCTTTCATTATGCACATATAATCTACTTTCCAAAAATATCTCAATCACTTTCCATGGTTACCGGCACCATAAAATTATTGAAAACCAACATAGACCAATACATAAATATTCCAATATTCCATGATACTATATACAACATTATTTTGGAATCCCATTACATAAACACTTAATCATTCCACCACATCATTTTCATATTCAACATCGCCAATAGTGATCGAATGTGACTTCACTTTGTCCTTTTCCTTAAGTGGTTGCTCATGTCGATCATCACTAACCCTTGGATTAGGGCATTTATTAGCATAATGCCCCATTTCCTTGCACTTGATGCCTTGAAGTGTTGGTGGTGCGTTACCTGCAGTCTTTTCTTTATTCACATAATTAGAAACCCTTTTTCCATTACTTTGACACTCAGCTGCTCGATGACCTTCTTTTCTACACTTAAAACATTATCTAGTCCCTTTAAGACAATATACACCATGCTTCGTTCCACACTTTGAGCATAAAGAAACATTCATCTTCTTTTCACCATTATTCTGAGATTTCTCCTTGAACTCCATCTTTCGTTTCCTGTCAAAACCATGAGATGGATATGTAACACCAACTTCCATTTCTACCTTAATAGCATAGCGTACAATTTCTTCATAGCTACGGAAGTCTATTATAGCTAATTCCCTTCGATGATTTGGTTTTAAGCCACTAAAGAATTGATCAGCTTTACTTTCAGGTTGGATGATAAATCCAGATGCATACCTTGCAATCCTTGTAAAATTTGCTTCATATATACCAACAGATTCATCATCCTTTTGCTTTAGTTCAAGAAACTCCTTCTCCATCTTTGTTTGAAGAATACTAGGGAATTACTTATTGACAAATTAGTTCTTGAACTCGTCCCATTCCATGGACTCAATTTCATCTCTTGGCCTCATATTCTTGATACTATTACACAATTGATCATATTCACCTTCCAAACGATATACTTCTAAGATGAATTTATCATGTTTAGAACATTGAAGAACTGAAAATATCTTTTCAGTAGTATTGATCCATTTTTCAGAAACAAGTGGATCCGAATACCCACTGAAAGAAGGCGGACGTTGCCTCATGAAGGACTCAATAGAATATTGTTCCCTTCTCTGCTCATTTTCAAGTCCAAAATGATTCATAGCTTGTGTAAGTATAGCAATAAGATTTTTCACTCCATCTTCCATAACGTTGGTTTGTTCAGGAGGACAATCATTGTATTGTCCATTACATTGATCAACATGGTTCCTTCGGGATCCAGCCATTGTCTTAAACCCAAAAAGAATAGCGTGAGAGGCAAAAATCACGCTACGGAGAACAACATAACAAAAGGGGGAGTACCTTCGATATATAACATCTTAGTTTACCATAATTCTAGTACTATAACCTATACTTATACTTAACCATATATACAACCCTATACATACCTTAGAAATATCTATATGGATATCACTAAAGTTCTCGTATCTTAATTTCCAAAGGTTGACTAAACCTTTCCTCTGATACCAACTGTAGAGACCCAAAGCCTGACATACATGAACATTACATTACTTTTGTGGAATACTTAATACATAACAAAAACAGACACACAAGGACTGTAATAGTTTAGTGTCTTTGGAAACATGGAACATAATCTTCTAATCAGGGTGAAAGATCTTCAACATCTCCCTTAAAGATCTTCCCCCTTTTTTACCTAAAACCTTTCTTTATAAACTGGGGAAAAGAAAACATAAAAAGTGTGATCTCAAATTCTCAGTAAGAGTAAGCATGTATAAAATAAAACATACAATATACATTTGAACTTAAAAACATGAACATAGTGTTTAAACATCAAAAGCTTGAGCAATGACATAAAATATGGAAGTACGTATGGCTTAGATCATAAAGAAACATTAAGAATGATAAAATAGCATGGGAATAAAACATGTAATTGGGGAAACCATTCAGCACATGTCATGATTTCCATAGTATCCAAGGCATTGCTTCCAAGACCATCATGGTGGACAAAGTCCCTTTCTGAATCGAGTTCACTCCTCGTTTCAGTCCTATAACACTGAACCGGATTAACATACCATTCCAGCCATGTCTATCTCATGAGATATAAATATTTACCCAATGCATTGGAGGGAGATATAGGTCCCACCCGTCTCATAATGAAATCATACTTACTTGTGCCACAAAATAAACATACATCATTCATAAAAACCCAATAAATAAAATGGGTTTCATAAACATCATTCCATCATCACATAATCCATATAAAAGAAATGGATATCATTTCATAATAAAAAAAAGTGAAACCATGTAAATCATAGAGACATTACACTTGAAACATACACATGTGAAATAATGTCATCTTAGATGAAAATGGTTTTGACAAAACACTTTAAATGAATTCCTGAGGAAAATATACTTTTTTCTTCAAAATCATTTTCTTTTCACAAAATGTCATGCAATTTTAGAAGAAAAGGTTTTTGTTGAAAATAGTTATGAAATCTTTTGAAGGAAGCTTCATTAAAATAATTCTTTATATAACCATAAAAATCCTTTCATTCCATATACGTTAAAAAAACATTCTTATCATACTTTTGTCGGAAAAGTAAAAAAAAGTACCTCGTAACATAAACAAAAGAAAGATTCCTTACACACCATGTAGTAAAAGTAAAAAGTGGGTAAAAAGTACTTTAAACATACATGAAACCACTTTTAGGAAACATGGACATGGATGATAACAATAACCCCAGTAAATAATTACGAATAAGCAATCTCAGATAAAAATTAGATTTGCACAATTATCCCTTACCTTAGGTCTGATATGCTTCGTACGTATCTAAACCCCCTGTATAATGATTTAAATAATTTTATTTACTTATTAAAGAATCATATTAATTGTTATTATATCATATACGGTCCACTTATGACTTTATATTACCCATTCTTTTGTAAATTCATGTTAAATTAGCATTTTGGGTAAATCGTCTCATTTGTCGTTTGTGTTTTAACTTGTACTTATTAATATGATTTCTTGGATCATGATTACTTATATCCAGAATGTGAAAAATGATTTATATATATTATATATTCAGAATATACATATATATAATATATCTATAAATGGAAAGAAATACACCGGTCATGGAGACGGTAGGCCGTACGTACGCATGAACGCTGTTTTCGTTTCCTTATTGAATTGAATGGAATTAAGTAGATGACATACATATATATATATACACATAAATCCAGTATCATTATTATGTCATATACTTCATGATTACTTATTATATATAATTTATAATCATTCATGAATGGTTAATCATTGAGAATGAATCTCATCGCGTCGTGGAGACAGTAGTCCGTACGTACGCACAAGCAATTATATCATTCCCATGATTGTGGAATTTTATTCAATTGTATTTATAATATTTAAGAATCAATATCACTTTAAAATAATAATATATAGTCATTATTTACACCATTATACCCATCCAAGTAATGTGGTGGTGGAAAATAGATTACACCACGGCGTGGAGACGGTATTCCGTACGTACGCACGCGCGGTGATTTTGTTTTCTGTAGGATGGATAAATTGTGAAATAGGGTTGTTTCATAATTATAATAACATATAAGTATATGAGTGATACTGATGTTATTACTTCATAATGAAACAACTAAAGAAGAAGAAGTGGAAGAAGAAATAAAGTTGAAAGAATCGGCAAAAAACATTACCTCCTCTTTGAAGTGCCACTTTGAGAACTCCTATTAGGGAACTAAAATTGGTCTTTCAAGAAGACCAGAACCTCTAGGATGTTTCTAGGGAAGTGTAGAAGAGAATTAGGTAGGGTTTGGCCGAGTTGGAATGCTCAAATTGGTGTGAGGAAGAGAGGGAGGAGGTGCCCTTTTATAAGGGAGGAGAGGAGCACCTTTGGAAATCTTTAAAATATTAATTTATAATAAATCTAACCCCACTTATAAACCACCAAAAATTACTCATATTCGTATATAATATGAGATATGGTTTTAATATCATCAAAAAATAAAATTTAGACATGTTAGGAAATTATTTTAAACATTATCAACTTGATTTATCCTTACTTAATTAATTTAATTTTATTTTTGGTAATAACATTCTAAATTCTAAATTATAACAAAAAATTACTTATTTTTTGTGAATTTTCCATCATTGGATACTTTATAATATTTTAGACCATATAAAGGTAAATTTATAATTTTTAAATATTTTTGTGATTTTTAAACAACTTTATAATATGTTATTTTTATAAAATAACAATAGTGTCAATTTTGACACTATTCATTTATATGAATTTAAATAAAATATATACAGGAGATATGTTCAAAATAAAAGCTTTAATAGATATATAAAAGGACATATGTATCTATAAAATCAGTGGAGAACATTAAATAGTGCATATAATATTTATTTTATTATTTTTAAAACTATTTATTTGGTTTATCTCTTAATAAAATAATTACTACTACATTTTTGTATAATTATTTAATATACATATATGTTGCATAAAAATTAAAAATAAAATCCTATGATGAAGATAAATCTATTAAATTTTACAATAATACTTTTACTCGAATTTATCATCTTAAAATCACAATAGCTAATTTGTTATATTTATTAAATTATGAAGGTGACAACTTTGGCATCATTTAAAATAAAATAATATAAGTGTCATAATCACCTTAATAAGGATCCAAATGGTCTAAAATTCGTCCAGTGGAGGATTAGGGTTTATATATACACTAATAATAATTTTTTTCAGATTTTTGGGCTTTTTCATATGTATTAATTTTTCAATAAAAACTATATTATTGATTTTTCACTAAATAAATAATTTCTGCATCATTATTATATTAGATAATAATGTAATTAAATAACTCTTAAAAATTACAAATAAATTACCATGAAAAATAAAAACATTATATATTTCAAATGAGTTTTTATAATCGAATTTATATTCTGTATAAACTTATATTAAAAATACTTTATTTATTAAAGTTGAGTGAGACATATTTCAATTTCTTTTAATTAAAATTAACTAAAGGTCTTAATCACCTCCAAGTGGGTTCTAATGGACTCCATTTCTACCCAAATATGACTTAGGACAAATTATAACAATCCAATTGTATGAAGTCAAGTATTAGGATAATTTTATAATATTATATTTACCCTTAATTACCCAATTTACATTTTACTATGGTAAATAAAATTTACCAGTGTTACTATTCATAAAGCCCAAAAATAAAAAGTAGTCTATTAATATAATTTGGACCCATGGATTCCAAATATGGAGTCCATTTTTACAAATAAAATACACATAAGTTGCATAAATTAAATTAAAATTAATCCCGTTGTCGAAAGAAAATGGGTTTTTATTTAAAACATTGCAAAAGATTGAATTTATTTAACCTACGAAATCAATGTAAAATCAAGGATAATGACATACATTATATTAAATGGTAAAAATATATTATATTTATTCTTTAAAACCATTCAATATTATTATTTAACCACATAAGTTATTATGATGAAAAAGAGTTGTTTTTAATTAAAATATAGCTTGTTTTTACTATTCATTAAAATATGAAAGTTATCATAATAATATGAAACATTTATCCAAGGTAAAATTTTATATCCTGATTCCAAAGAATAATTTTATTTTGTAAAATTGAACTTATAAACATGTCAAAAACTAGATTTAAAGTGGGTGCACCATCAAAAGGCGGCAAAACTGCATTTTTTGAAAAATACTTATTTTACCCGAAAAATTTATTTTGTTCTTATACCATGTTCCAAAAAATGTGTAAGATAATAATAATGTTATAAAATTCAAATTTTAGTAAATACTATTCATAATGGCTAGTTCATAATAATATTATAATAATATTTTGTTGTTTAGTAAAACTCGGTATTGCGTACAACACACGCTATTGAGGAAGGTCGTGATTGCGTGTAATGCAAGCCAAGTCAGGGTTGTGTGTTGTGAAAGAATCATTCATTGTTTCGAATAACAGAATCCAGCCATATTTCATTTATACATTGAATATATATATATATATATAAACACTCAACGTTGCGTAGAAGGACTATTATAAAACGTACATGAAATTGTGTGTAACATGATCCAAGAATAGTGTTGCGTATACTGCAAGCTAATATGGTGTTGCGTAAAGTACAAGCTAAACATGGTGTTCTGTATAATAGAAGACATCAATGAATGTAAAAGAATATTTTTCAAAAAATCTCGGGGTGTTACACAAGTGGCTTAGTTAATTACATTTCCATTATCTTATTCTTAGTTATATCATTTTTAGTTTTTTATATGTTTCAAAATATCATAATTTTTCATCTTTAGTTTAGGTAAGCCTCTTAAAAAATGTCATAAACTATTTTACTTAATTTTCTTTACCAAGATGGAAAAAGTTTATATACAATAAATCATTCTCATTTTTTGAGCTCAAATTACATGTATAATATGGATTCACAGTTTGAAATAATTTACCACTAGTTCTTTCACCAATTGTGGTAACTGATCCATATTTCAAGAACATGACGTGACATGAATTTATTATTAAAATTGCTTTTTTCCAATTATCATAGAGTTATATAACAGTCAAAAAATTCATTTTTATATTACTTATAAATATAAATTCACTGGGTTAATGTTTCTAATCACTAATTCTAGTTGTACCAACTCCTTTGATTTCCATGGCGTACTATTGACCAAATGTACTATATCCACCATGAAAAATTTATATATTCCTAAAATTTTTGGTTTATCCTAGAATCTGAGATGAAAAACCAATATGAAGTATCCATTTCTTATCTATTTTTTTTGAGAGACACTTCAATAATGAATTACTTCCCCAACTTCTATTTATTCATAAATTCTCAACATTAGTAGTTTGTAGTGTTTGTATTGAATTTTTTTTCATAAAAATTTCAAAACCATTACCCTATTAGTCAGATATTTCATAAATTTATTATAGATAAGTAAATATTTTTTGTGTGGATGGACTTGATGATCTTTTATCCACATCTATCCTCTTTTAATAATTATTACTCATATTCTATGGATATATCTCCCCAAATAATTCCTTATCTAACAACATGGAAATTGTACTTTGTACCATTAAACATAATATTTATATTTAAATAAATCATATAACCAATAATTTATTCCAAATTTAAAATTCCATAATAATTATTTGTTGTTTCAGATAATTTTGTTACTGTCCAGGCATATTCAAAACATAATTTCTATTTTTTATTGAGGGAATTTATCTTCAAAAATTATCACCCAATGACATTAATATATATGTGTTGTTTTAGATATTCTTATCATCCAATAAAATATATGTTATTTGTACCTAAAATTTTATATTAAATAGAATTGGTACCCTTATAATAAACATGAGAAATTTTTACCTCCATCTATCAAATAGAATTAATAGTATCTTGAGAAGATATAGCCTAAACAATAACAGAATTAGTTTCATATTATTTAATCATTTTACATGTAGTTTCATCTTCAAGATTCATATATTTTTCCTTACTCAACTTTTACTCATTTTTAATTGATTTTACTGTTAAGCATTTCAAAATTTTATCTTGTTATATAATTCACACTTTAAGATTCATAATTTATTTTAAGTAGTCTTTCTTATTTTTGTTTAATTCATTATAAGATTATATATCCATATAAATTAGTATCATACACTTCTGATGTTTTATATGTCTTTTAAAAATATTATTCAGGATAATGTTTTAATATATATTTAATGTAGCTCTATTTATCCACCTCATCAATGATTGATGAGTCTTATTATTATTTAATATGATCCATTTATGCTTTATGTTTTATGGCGGAAATGTCAAATTTTAATCACCACTTTGTGATGACTCTTCATAATTACTGAAACCATTATTATTAATATAGGATATTTTTAATATGATGTTTTTTTGAATATTTTGGAAAAATCATGAGATATATTGAATTAATTCTTAGTGTTTCAAAATGGGTAGTTCAATAACTAAGCCATGAATTATTCATTTAGGATTTGATTTTTTAGGTAAATTTATAATATTATACGGTTCATTAATATTATGAGTTTATATATCATTCAATGATGTATGTTTTATTATGTTTTTTCCTTTTTCAAATTTGGTGTCTTCATGCTACATGACATGAAATAAATGTCACAAAATAATGTATAAGAGATTTTTTCATACTATAGGAAAGTGTTGGAAACAAAGAGAAAATAATATTATAATTATAATAGGATGAGTCTACACCATGATATCATACCATTAAAACTATTTAGGTATTTGAAATATGAATCTCAATGTGTCAAACTACGTGAAACTCTTCACACACCGTGAAGTCTTCAGTTGCGCCATAACCTATGTGATAGTTCAAGGAAGTTAAAGGGAAATTGAACTTTCATCTCATGAAACATAAAGTCTATCATGAATCATCCTCGGGGCCATGCCGTGACTACCCCAAGCCCGCCTTCCATAGGCCATGGGCTAGCGACTAGCACCAAAGGAGTAAATCCTGATAAAAAGGGTAGGCATTGCTTTTATAAAGTAAACAAAAACCATAGAGTACACAAGCTGAAGTAAACACTAAATAAAATGAGTACAAAAGTAAGTGATAGAAAGTAAATGGGATAGAATACAAACACAACTGAATGTAAAGTACAACTAAAAAGAAAATATAGCAGCATCTCCAAGCCGTCCTCTGGAAATCCCACCTGAAGGGTGGGTACCGATAGTCTCCTCAGCTCCTCAGCTCTAGCCATCCGCTCCGTGTACGTCCCATCCAGTGATCCACCTCGAGGTACCGTCCTGCTCCATGAGCCTCCAACTCGATCAGCGTTGTCCATCGTCTGCATCCAACACAACGTAGTGCGGGCATAGCCCGTGTATGGGTGAGTATACGATACTCAGTAGGGACCCTGAGACCCCCGAAGGTCTCCCAGAATCCACGAAGGATAAACCAAAAAGGAAAGATACAATCACGAAGTATCAACCAACTCTATATAGGTATATTCCCATACATATACCTAAGTCATCAATTCCAGTTTGGCTCCAACTAGAGATCCCAAGTTCAACCCAGTCCACACAAGAAGATACAACCCAATCCACATAGGAAAGCACAACCCAATCCACATAGGAAAGCAAGTCAATCATATTGAAGATAATGATTGAAAGTCAAGACTCAGCTCAGACAGGTATACTATTCACGAAGAGTGGTGGAGATGAATGATGTAGCCTATAAATCATCTCCTCTGTCGAACCCTCGTAGGATCCAAGTACAGATGTCGTCGCTACCGAACCCACAGAGGATCCAAGTATAGTAGTCATCGCTTCCGAACCCACAGAGGATCCATGTACAGAAGTCATCGTCATCGAACCCACGGAGGATCCCAGCACAGTAGACGTCATCATCAAATCCACGGAGGATCCCAGTATGGTAGATTTCATCATCGATCCCATGGAGGATCCCGGTACGGTAGTCGTCCTCGTCGAACCCACTAAGGATCCCTGTACGAAAGTCATCATCTTCGTCGCAGCCAGCTCTAGGGTTCTCGCACACAGCACGCTCGATTCAAGGAGGGTCCACTCCACGAGCCAAGGGGTCGATACATCAAATTTCACGATGTCTAAAGTTGATGTATTTCTTAGTTCCGTATTTTCAATAGGAACTCAACACGACAGATGGTGCGTCAATCGGACGCCCGGTCTGAGAGTTATTGGCATTTCTGTCCCAGGGGCCCGGTTGGTTTTTAAGCTAAAACCATCCCGACCATACTCCAGCTACATCCAAACCTCGAGTGGAGTAAGCCAAAAGAACTATCTCACTAAGAAGAATCCCACAATGTTGACGGCACGTCAATCGGACATCTGGAGCTCGAGTTATAAGTGTTTCCTCTCCGAGGGCCCGATTGGTTTCATGTTCGAACCAACCCGGCCATACCCAATGTTCTCCGAAACATTTAGTGTAATATACCGAAATGACCATATCGATCCAAGTATTTCTACACAACTGATGGTGCGTCGATCGGATATCTGTAGCCCATGTTATGGGCGTTTGAATGGATCTGTCCGTAAATAGGGGGTTTGGGGCCGGTCCGACCCAACCCATTATACCCTGGGTCGGCCCGAACAGTGTCGACCCGACCCGGGCACGGGTCTAGCCCAGTTGGGTGTGGCCCGGCCCAGCTAGCGCGGCCCTGCCCAGCCGGCGCGATGCGGCCCGGCACGGGGGTCCGGCCCAGCGAGGGTGGCCCGGCCCGGCGCGGCTGGCCCAGCCCGAGCAGCGTGGCCGGTGGCTCAGCTTTCGTCCGAGAAGGATGTGGGCGGTGGGGGGTGGGGCTACCCCCCTTGATTGAAGAAACGGATCCCCCCTTTCAGGTGGGGTCCGCCCTAGTAAAACCGGGGGTTATGCCCCCGGTTATTCAGAAAGGGTTGGCCATTTGGCCGGCCAGTGAGCTTCCGCGGGTCCCAGCTCCTGATGCGCCGGTGGCTGGCTGAGTCCGGCTACACCCTTGCTGAACCACAGTGGATCTTGCCCATCCGGTGCGGCGCAACGGCACCACGCCCCTCCGCCATGGCCCTCTCTTGGCCGCGGTCTCTTTCGGCCTCACCAGCGCGGCGCGATAGCGCCTCACCCCTTCCCTGCGGCTCGCTCCGTTAGCGGTTCTCTCGTTCCCGCGTGGTGCAATGGCACCCCGTCACCTCCATTCCAAGCCACAACGATGATCAACAACAATAAGGGGAGGAGGATCGACCGTGTTTGTTTGGTCCTTTCTCCTCCCGTGATATCGATAGCAATTTCCGAATTAAAATTAATGACGAACGTTAAATAATACATGAACGATGAAACAAACCCTACCTTAAAGAAATTCGTGGAAGCTAGCATCGTGGAAAACAGTGTCGCGTGGTGAGGATCCAAATACGTCGATAGAGAACGTACAAGGAAGAAGTGGAGTCTCCCTTTTCTTTGACGCGGAGAGAAGATGGAACGATGTGACAGTGTTCTTCGTGGAAGTAGTGATGTTCTTCGTCGGAGAAGATGAAGCCCCTCAAGAGAAGAAGAGATCTCCCTCTCTCAATTCTCATCACAACAACTAACCCCCAAAATAAAATAAGACTTGTCTTATTTTATTACTTCAGGAAAAGCATTTTAATTCTTAAAATTCAAACACAAATCCCACTTAATTGATTATGTGTCTTTGCTTGAAAAAAGAGGAGAGAGGGGAGAGTTACAAATTAATGGGAGTTGTCAACTTAAAGAGGAGTTTGAGGAGTTAGAGGAATTTGAAGGGGTGAGCCTCGTGTGGGCCCCACATCAATAATATCTTATCAAGATGAGTTAGGATTTTAGTGTATCCCACCCCAAATCCCATACCAAGGAATAAACCCCCTAGAAAAGAGAAATAAAATTGTGACACAACATTATTTAACTTTACACTTAATCCATTTTTAAACAACTCCTCCTGAGAAAATGCAACTCCAATAAAGGTCTTCCTAAGAAATTACCGGAATTGTGGTTTCATCGGTGCCCTTAGATTTCCATTCCGAGAACCGGTTCAAAATTTAGAAAAAACCCGCTCGATCGTTCACGGAACGTACCTGAGCTAAACTTCGGAAATTGATTCGGGGCACACTGGGCCTCAAAATCAGGTTTCGTCAGAAAATGCATACTGGTAAAACCCCAAAGGATTTATAAAAAAAATTTCTTGAAATTTACGGGTCTTTACATTACTCCAACATCAGGGATTTACGTCCCCGTAAAGATACATCACAAACTAGGAGAACAAATGAGGGTATTGTGCATTCATCTAAGCCTCTCGCTTCCATGTGCCTTCCTGGAGGTTCTCGTGATGCAACCTGATACGCACTAGAGAAATAGATGGTCCACGCAAGACCCGCTCTTGTCGATCCTCGATCTCCACTGGGACCTCCGAAAAATTCACCCTATCATCGATGTCCAGCTCCCCGTGACCAATGATATGCGTCGGGTCATGCATGTATCTCCTCAGCTGAGATACATGGAAGACGTCATGCACCCGGTGCAACTGAGGTGGAAGAGCCAGGAGATAAGCCACCTCACGTATCCTGCTGAGATCCTAGAAATGTCTGATGAAGTGTGGAGATAACTTACTGCCCCGACCAAATCTCCATAAAACATGTCGAGGTGAGACCAGTAAGAAAAATGTGGTCGCCATCATAAAACTCAGTGGTCCCCACCTCCTGTCATCATAGGACTTATATCGGCTCTGAGCAGTCCTCATCCACTCCTAGATGATCTACGCCTTCTCCATCGTAGCCTGAACCATCTCTGGTTCTACACATACTCATTGGAACAATAACCACAAAGAATATCTGAAAACACGGACAGCTGTTGTCTCACCACTCCTAACAGCTGAATGCCCAATCTCATACTAAGATCATCTGCTATAACGTTCCCCTCCTCAGGTGTATAAATTTTATCGATGTCATAGTCCTGGAGGAATTCAAGCCATCACCACTATCTCAGGTTCATATCCTTCTAATAAAAGATACACCTAAGAATATTGAGTTGGTGAGAACTGTAAACCGTTCGCTCGACAAACAATGGGTGAGACTTGACATTTGTAAGAACTCAACTCCACCCTTCTTTATCTACGATCAACAAGAGCTGCTAAGATTCCTCCTCTGTCGAAAAGAGAAATCTGGTCTCATCCCCTAGATGAACAATGTTTTTTTCTTAATATAGTAAATCCTGACATGAATGGTACTATTTCATGCCACGAACGACATCGTAAGGCCTCGATGCTACGAACAAGAGATCCAAATGTTACTCTCGCCTCCAAGGGTCGAGTCACACTGTCGGAAGCAGTGTGTGGTCACTAGGTCTCCTCCAGTAGGAATCTCGAAAGTGAGGGTCAAGTCAACAGTTTTAACTGGAACCTCTCAGTATCAACTACATAAAAAGGACAAGGAAGAAAACATCACAAGAATAAGTGTCTTTTATTACTGTAGCTCAAGGTACAAAGACACAAAGCATCCATAGACAAAACATCAACAAGCTAGAAGCAACATGAACAAAAGCCTCCATGTTTGGAGCTAGTCCTGCTCCTGTCTGTCTGCTCCCAGAGCTCCATGGTCATAGGCCTCAGCTTCCTGAAGCTGAGCTCTCCCCTGTCCACCTGTTCCCTATGGTCGGGGTGGTCTTCCTGGTGGGGGTGGTGGTAGGGCCTCAAAGCGTCAACCACCACCCGTTGCTCGACCAGCTCCTCTACCTCATCTGCATGTTCCCTGCAGACTGCCACGATCGAACCTCTTCCTGGGAGGTACCTCTACCGCTTGTTTCTCATCTGCAGGGCGGGTTAGGCAGTCTCGAGCCATGTGACCCCACCCACTGCATGCATATCACTGTCTGCTCCTCATGTGGATGGCTCTATTTCGTGTGATCCGCAAAACCGAACCTATTTCCTGATATTTATCATCTGATGGTCTATCCCAATTGGTCCTCTGCATCATCTATCTACTGTCGGTAGTATAAGACTCTGTTGCAGGTCGTCTTGCAGAGGGTCTCGTCGTGGGTGACAACTCAGCGAGAAAACTCTCCACTAGAAGGGCTCTCTCCAGCACATCCGCCTGCATCGGGATGTTGAGGGAGATCACCAAAGCCCTGATCTCATGCCTTAGTCCTTTCTCGAAGGTCTGGGAAAGGAATAAAGGTTCTCGTACCATATTTGTGGAGTAGAACGAGAGGTCGGTAAATATCGCCGAGTACTGGGCTACCGTCATGCTGCCCTGCCGCAGCTGCAGTAACTCCTGAATGCGCACCTCACAGAGGGTGGCTGGAATGAACTCCGAGAGGAAGAGTCTCTCGAAGTCCGATAAAACGAGAGATGCCTCATCTTGAACATGGAGCATCAGGATCCACCATCTACCTGATGCCACGTGTATGAGACTCACCGCAAGGATCACCATGAGGTCACCTGGTGTCCCTACCAATCTGAAGACTCAAACAACAGCCTCCTGCCAATCCTAGGCTACCTGAGGGTCCGTCTCTCCTTGGAACCTGGGTAGTCTCTGATGCTAAAAAACATGAAATGCACTCAGGAAACGTGCACTCTCAGCTGCTGGGTTTGGTGGCATCAGTGGCTCGACGGGTAGAGGTGCCACCGGTGCCTCCGCTGCAATAGGGCCTTATACCGAGGCCTTGTCACTCGATGGGTTGTCGTCTCACACAAAGCTCAGAACGCTATCTGGCTACCATAATGGGGCCATCCTAAAAAGAAACAGGTGCTCCACGTTCAATACAATATACCTGGTGAGCTGACACAACGAAATCACAAAAAAAAACTTTTGAAACACATATGCAATCAATGTTTTCGTGTATTGAGTCGGAAATCAGAAGTCAGGGTCCTGGTGTATGGATACGTTGGCCGGCACACCAACACTTGACTACCTGGACAGATAACCACACTTAATACCCTAAAAACTATTGCTTCACAGAGAAGAAATTACCAGAGTCCTAAGTTTTGCGGTAGAACCGACTCCTCTGATAGCAATTTTTCACGACCCGTCCTCGGGGCCCGTGCCCTGACTACCCCAAACGCGCCATCCATAGGCCAGGGGCTGGAAAATAGAACCAAAGGTATAAATCCTGATAAAAAGGGAAGGAATTGCCTTTATAAAGTAATCAAACACCACAGAGTACACAAGATTAAGTAAACACTAAGTAAACTGAGTACAAAAGTAAGTGCTAGAAAGTAAATGGGCTAGAATACAAACCCAACTGAAAGTAAAGTACAACTGAAAAGAAAATATAGCAGCAGCTCTGAGCCATCCTCTGAAAATACAAACTGAAGGGTGGGTACAGATAGTCTCCTCATCTCCTCGGCTCCATCCATCCGCTCTGTGTACATCCCGTCCAGTGATCCACCTCCAGGTACCGTCCAGCTCCACGAGCCTCCACCTCGATCAGCATACTCCGTCATCTGCATCCAACACAACGTAGTGCGGGCATAGCCCGTGCAGGGGTGAGTATATGATACTCAGTAGGGACCCCGAGAACCCCTAAGGTAACCTAGAATCCAAGATGGATTAACCACAAAGGAAATATACAATCATGAAGTATCAACCAACTCTACTTAGGTAAATTCCCATACATATACCTAAGTCATCAATTCCAGTTCGACTCCAACTACCGAGCCCAAGTTCAACCTAGTCCACACATGAAGATACAACCCAATCCACATAGGAATGTACAACCCAATCCACACAAGAAAACAATTCAATCATATCGAAGATAATGATTGAAAGTCAAGAATCAGCTCACACAGGTATACTATTCACAAAGAGAGGAGGAGATGATTGTTGTAGCCCTTGAATCATCTCCTCTGCCGAACCATCATAGGATCCAAGTACAGATGTCGTTGATTCCGAACCCACGGAGGATCCAAGTATAGTAGTCATCGCTGCCGAACCCACGGAGGATCCATGTACAGAAGTCGTCGTCGTCGAACCCACGGAGGATCCCATCACGGTAGACGTCGTCGTCGAACCCACAGAGGATCCCAGTACGGTAGACGTCATCGTAGAACCCATGGAGGATCCCAGTATGGTAGTCGTCCTCGTCGAAACCCCGGAGGATCCTTGTACGGAATTCGTCCTCATCGAACCCACTGAGGATCATTGAACAGAAGTGGTCATCTTCGTCACAGCCAGCTCTATGGTTCCCGCACACAGCACACTCGATTCCGGGAAAGTCTGCTCCATGAGCCTAGGGTTTTATACATCAACTGTCGCAATGTCCAGAGTTTATGTATCACTTAGTTCCGTCTCATCAATAAGAACTCAACGCGACAGAAGGCGCGTCAATCAGACGCCCGGTCTGAGAGTTATCGGCTTCTCCGTCCGAGGGGCCCGGTTGGTTTTTAAGCTAAAACCAACCCGACTGTACTCTAGCTACGTCCAAACCTCGAGCGGAGTAAGCCAAAAGAACCTTCTCACTAATAGGAATCCAAAAAAGTCAACATCACATCAATCGGACTTCCGGAGCTCGAGTTATAAGTGTTTCTACTCCGAGAGCCCTGTTGGTTTCGTGTTCGAACCAACCCGCCCATACCCATAGTTCTTAGAAACATTGAGTGTAATATACTGAAACGGCCATCTCAATCAAGGACTGCTACGCAAATGACAGTGCGTCGATCAGAGGTATGTATCCCATGTTATAGGCATTTGAACGGATCTGTCCGTAAACAGGGTGTTTGGGCCCAGTCCGACCCGGCCCATTACCCTCTGGGTCGGCCCGAACTGTGTCAACCCGAACTAGTTTCGGGTCCGGCCCAATTGAGCGCTACCCGGCCCGGCCTAGTGCGGGTGTCCGACACAGCACGGGTGGCCCATCCCAGTGCGGCTGGCCCGGCCCGGCCCGCGTGGCCGGCGGCTCGGCTTTTGGACAAGCAGGATTCCCGGGGGGGGGGGGGGGGGGGGGGCGCTGCCCCTTTAATTGAAGAATCGGAAGGCCCCCTTTCAGGTGGGGTCCGCCCTAGTAAAACCGAGGGTTACACCCCCCCCCCAGTTATTTGAAAACGACCGACCATTTGGCCGGTCGGTGAGCTGCCACGGGACCCCTGCGGGTCCCGCCTCCTGATGCGCCAGTGCCGGCCGCCCCCTTGCTGAACTGCCACAACTCTTTCTCATCCGGCGCAGCGTGACGACGCCGTTCCCCTCCGACGTGGTCCGCCCTGGCTGCAGCCCTCCATGGTGTTCCGGCGTGGCGCGACGGTGCGTCACACCTTCGCCGCGGCCCGCTCCGGCTACAGTTCTCTCGTTCCTGCGCGGTGCAACGACACTGTGTCGCCTCCATTCCAAGCCACAACGATGATCCACAACAAAAAGGGGAGGCGGATCGGCCGTGTTTGTGCGGTCCATTCTCCTCCCGTGATATCAATAGCAAGTTGTGAATTAAAATTAACGAAGAACATTAAATAATACTTGAACGATGAAACAACCCCTACCTCAAAGAAATTCGAGGAAGCTAGCATCCCAGAAAATGGCGTCGCGGGGCGAGGCTCTGTATACGTCGATGGAGAACGTCTGAGGAGGAAGTGACATATCCCTTTTCTTTGACGTAGAGAGAATATGGAATTATGTGGCATCATTCTTCGTCGAAGTAGGGATGTTCATCATCGGAGAAGATGAAGTTCCACAAGAGAAGAAGAGCTCTCCCTCCCTCAATTCTCAACACAACAATTAACCCCCAAAATAAAATCAATTCTATGAGTTTCTTGATAAAGGATTCATTCATCCTAGAACTTCACCACAGGGTGATCCTATTTTGTTCAATAAGAATTAAGATGGTTCAATGAGACTTTGAATTGATTATAGAACCTTTAATAACATCACTATTAAAAATAGGATTCATTTTCCTCAAATCGATGACATATTTTACCAGCTCTATGGAGATTAGTAATTTTCCAAGATTGAATTGATATCCAGATACCATCAACTGATGGTGAATTAGGATGACATCCCAAAAAATAAATGTCTGTAATAGATATGAGCATTATGAATTTTATGTTATTCCATTTGGGTTAACTAATGAACCTACTATATTCTAGGATCTTATAAATAGAATATTTCATGAGTTCCTGTAAAGGATTTTGGTTGTGTTTATTGATGACATTATGGTATTTTTTTAGAGTATAGAGGAGCATAAAAATCATTTATGGTTTTTTTAAACTATAAAGGAAAATAAACTATATAAAAAATTCAACAAGTTGGATTTTTTATTACTACAAATTTCATTTATTGGGAACATTGTAAATTTTGATTGAATAACAGTTTATCATTCCAAAACAAAATTGGTTGATGAATGACTATGATCTACAAATGATAGAGAAATTTGTTTTTTTCTTTGACTAGTACGATATTTCTGACAGTTTGTTAAAAACATTGCACAGTTATCTAGTCCTCTAACTAAGTTAACATGAAAAGGGGTTAATTTTTTTTGGATATAAGAATGTGGTGTTTTTTTAGTAATTGAAGAAATGGTTGGATAATGCTCTATTTTTTGCCTTATCGTACAGAAATGGTGGGTTTGTCATCTACAATGATGCTTCATTAAAGGGACTTGGTTTTTATGATGCAGAATGATCAGGTCAGTGCTTATGCTTCAAGACAACAAATACTTCATGATTTAAATTATCCAATGGAAGATTTATAATTGGTAGCTGTGGTTTTTTCCAAAAAAATGTTGAGGAATCATTTATTCAGATCAAAATTTCAAGAATATACAGATAATAAAAGTTAAAAGTATATATTCACTCGGAATTAATTAAACATGAGGCAAAGAAGATGTCTTGAAGTGATAAAATATTTTGATTTCACAATCAATTACCATCTAGGAAAATATAACAAAGTGGAAGATTCTGGGAGTCGAAAACATCACATATCACTAAACATGTTACATTTGGAATAGGATCCCTTGATTAATGATTTGATGAATTTTTTATTATAAGTTGTTGGTTTAGGATATACATTTGTATTGTTTTAGGTTTCAGTGTAGTAATTGTTTTTAGATAGAATTAAGAGTTTATATAAAGAAGGCCATGAGGTACATAAAAAGGTAGATTTTATTAAAATGGATATGTTTCCCAAATTTAACCTTGATAAAGATTGTGTTTTGAGATTTAGAAAATTATTGTGTGTGCCTTGTAATTCATAGTTGAAGAAAGATTTGTACTGTGAAGCTCTTAGTTATCCATTTTCATTTTATCTAGGCAGTACTGAGATGTGCAGATAATATTGAGAGTATTACTCGTGAGATATAACGAAAAGAGATATTGCTTATTTTATGGTGAAATGTAGAACATGTCAACAGGATAAACTAGAGTGATATATTTTAAAGGGGGTGCTTCAGCCACTGTTAGTGTGAGAGTGGAAATGGGAGAATATATCCATGGAATTCGTGGGGGGACTACCTAAGACTTCTCGATATAACAATGTGATTTGTTTTATTTTTGATTGGATGACTAAATATGCATATTTTATTTCTATGTGAGATATAGTGTTTTTGGATCATCTTTCTCGATTGTACCACAAAAAGATTTTCAGGTTACAAGGAGTTACTCTTTTCATTGTATCTAATTGGGATCCCAAGTTTACTTCTAATTTTTGGAAGGACCTTCAAAATCTGTAAGGCACAAATTTAAATTTCAACAAAACATTTCATCACCAATCATATGGGAAATCAGAACGAATGATTCAGACATTGGATGGTATGATTCGAGTTTGTTCAATGAACTACCAGGGAAGTTGGGATCAACATTCTTCTTTAGTTCTGTTTTGTTATAATAATAGTTTTTGCACCAGTATATAGATGGAAAATTTTGCGGAATTGTATGTGAATCGGTGTCAAACTCCAGCTTTTTAGGATGATATT
This sequence comes from Viscum album, assembly GCA_963277665.1. NCBI lineage: Eukaryota > Viridiplantae > Streptophyta > Magnoliopsida > Santalales > Viscaceae > Viscum > Viscum album. Next base: position 1,341,228,163 of record OY728158.1, on the reverse strand, counting down.
GTGGAAAGTAAATTAATGGGACCAGAATTCGTAGAAGAAGTGGTTGAGGAAGTGAAGATGATACAGAAACACATGAGGTCATCTTAGAGTAGGAAATAAATTTATGTCGACAATATAATTACTGAATTTTCTATTAAGGTAGGTTATCATGTTTTTCTTAGAATCTGACCATGGAATTGTGTTATGAATTTTGGTAAAAATTGAAAGCTAAGTACAATGTTCATTTGATCATATAAAATTATGGAGAAAGTTGAACTTGTCTCCTACCAATTATATTTTCCTATGAATTTATCTCATGTACATAATGTTTTTTAGGTTTCGAAGTTGAGAATGTATGTGCCAGATTCATCTCATTTCATGATCCTAGATGTAGTTCAGTTGGAAGAGAACCTTTATTATAAAGAGAAACCAGTTCACACTTTTTATTTAAGGGAAAATGTATTGTGGATTAAGGTAATCAACAAGGTAAAGGTTTTGTGGTGAAACTACATGGTTGAAGAAGAAACATGGGAGTCTGAAAATGATATGAGGGAATGTTTCCCTCGATTCATTAATTAGTAAATAAAATTGCGAGGATGAAATTTATAGAATGTGGGGATAATGTAACACCCCATGGTTTTAAAAATAAATTGAAATGAATGAATTTTTTTCAATTAGATAGTTATAAAAATCCTTTAAACCTAATTTTTCCACTTATATGTTTTTAATGTTGAAAAAAGGTCATATACAATTGTGATCAGTAAGTTATTTGGAGCCTGATATAACCTACTTGATTTTTGGTGAAAAGTAACACACCCTTATGAATAATAATATGAATAGTAATATAAACCTAATGAATGTTAAATATTATTATTATTTAATTTTATTAAGGAATAAATATAATGATGTCTTGGTTAACATTTCAAGGTTATATAAAAGGAGTTATAATTTTATAATTTTATTTTTTTGAATAACGTATGAATTTATTTAAAAATTAAATTAATAATATTTAGTAAATTATTTTTAAAAAAATGATTTCATTTTTGAATTCTAAACAACGAAAAATGGTCAGGGTGAATTCTATGTATTTTTCTGTAATTCATGAATTATTGATGAATAGTGAAATACCGTAAAATACCGTATATTCAAATTATCAGTTAAATACAATATTTTTGACATAGTCGATTATATAAGCACAATTATTTAAAAATCACATTCTATATTTACTATTTTCATAACAAGAAAGAATATTATTCATAGTATTGGATAAAAATATTAAAATAATGATTAAAATAATGTAAATTCCCACCTCCCCTGCACTATAAATACCACCCTCATTCCCCTCTTCCTATCACACCATTCAAGAATTGAGAATTTTTCATGTTCTTAAAAATCACCTCCCCAAGTATCTTCCCCACGTCCAATACCTACTAGTCTCACTAAAAGGCCCAAACCAAAAGACTTAAGGAGGATCTCAAGGAGAAATGATCAAGAGGATAAAATCATCTTTCTTATTCTTGTGTTTTCATTTCAATTAATTTTTTTATTTCTTATACTCTCTTATATTTCCCTTATACAAGTGGAATTAAAGCCCCATAATATTATATATAATTTTGGTTATCATGTTTATGGACGAAAATTTCTCATCTTACTTCATCTCCTCTCCCTTTTATAAAGACACCCTTCGTGATGTGTCATTTACAAAAATTATGGATAATGTGTTTGAAATTTCCATTAATTACTTAAAAAAATATTTGTAAAACCATTTTAATGGTTGAAAATTAATTTAATTTGTATCATGTAACCTATTTTAGGATTTTTAATGAACTTATATGCATGAAATTAGAATATATAATGAATCAAGTTCCTGATGATCGAGGAATCACAAAAAATGATCGAAAAAAATATCATTAAAGTTTTATCTAATAATTCATCATAATATATGTAAAAATGATTTATGGTATCATTATATATTATGAAAACATATTAATACCATTTCATTCCACTCTTGGAATTTTATTTTCATACGACAAGAAATTAAAATTCAAACCTGCCAAGGAAATCATGTAGAGAACGCACCCAAAAAAATGGAAGGAACAAAATACTTGTAAATAAAGTGTGAAATGATGTTATAAAATGATCATATATGGTATTATAAATATTTATATGTTTTTTAAGATATTAAAAACACTATGTTAACTATTATATATGAGTTTTTAACATGGTTAATGTAGTAAAAACCCGAGGTAAGGCAATTCTTAACCCGATTTACATTCTTTGGGTTAACATTCTAATTCATTATTTATGTGGTATTTATATTTTTTGTGATTAATTGTGTTTATAATATGTTTAATTATGTGTATTTACTGTATATATAAATATTCCATCCACTCTATTAAGTCTCACTTCAATTATATGATATTTGTAAGGGAATTTAATTTTAAAATCCTCTTTTAAAATTCTATTTTACAAAATTCAAAAGCAATGATTTTATACAATTATTCTTGTTGTATGAATATGTTATAGTTCTTGGGAATTGTTTATGATGAATGGTGAGACCTATAACTCCCTCCAATTAATTGATTATGTGTATGTTGTAGGTTGTATGTATGGTTACTCCCTGTGTAACTGAAATTGCAACACAATAAAGTAGCTGTGAGGGTTATATTTTAAGGTAACCGTAAGGGTTATAAATTATATGGTATCCGAGAAGGTTACAAGATTATGTAGGTAATTACCGAAGATACATATATGGTTCTATTTATATTTTATATATTTTTTTGAAAATCTCATGGAACTCTCATGTTTCAAAAACTAAGTTTATATGGGTGACAAGTATGACTTTTTTGAAAATGATTTCAAACGTCACAAATATTGATGGATTAAAGTATTATTTCTTTTTTTCTTACCCTTAATGAGCTTATTGTGATCATCCATAGTTTTTAAATGATTTTCACTGGTTATAAGTATGTGTAAGAAAAAGAAGGAATCCAAGTAAAATGTTATGAAGATTTGTCAAAGAAAACACATTTTATTTGAAAAGTTTTATATGTTGGAAAAAATGGATATTGTTTTTGTGGTATCTACTTTGTATAAATGTAGAATATTATATATGTTATATATCCCAATTTTCTAAAACTATATAATTGAAAACATCCTCAATGTGAAGGGAAATGATTTCAGGACTATAATTAAAGATTATGTAATGAAATAAGGTCGAGTCCTTATATCAATGAATTGTATTTTTCATCAAAGGATATCATTAAATTCTATATAAATGTATTTACTGATTATATTTTTTAATGAAATTTTTATAATTACTTAGAAATAAAATATTATCTACCAACCTACCCTCTTATATATTGGAAAATGATAACATTTCTCATCTGTATATGTGGACTACCACCTCTATGAAGAGATGCAATTCATTTTCCATAACACATTTATAATAATTTACATAAAGTTAATTATTATATATATATATATATAATATATTTTATTTAATTATGAACTTATAATAGTGAATTATTTTTACCATTATTTTTTTCATCCATTGAAAATTGAATATGAACAGTGAGTACACACGGTCTACCACCTCTACAATGTGATGACATTAATTTCTAATCACCAATGAATATGAATGGTTACAAAAGTGTATATAATGAATTAATATGATAAATATGAAATTATTCACATTCAAAATGTGATTAAATCTTGATCAATGTGTATTTAACCAAACCACTAAACGCAAAAAAAGCATTTAACAGAAAACAATTAAAACCACGAATAATGATTTTAATTAATAACTATTAATAAATAGTTGATAATATCATATAAGTGAATCATATATATTATGATAAGTTTGTATATTTCTCTGTAATATATATATATATATAATAAATCTAAATTTATTATACATGATGTTAATGTTACGTATGAAGCATGTATGGTCTTGAGGTAAGGGTTTTTAATATTATTTAAATTTCTGTTAAAGATATGTCATATTCAGCACATATTTATTTTATGTTGTGTATATACAAACCATTAATGTATTTTATGATTATTTTTGTGAAAATTATTTAGATTTAATATTCCATAAATGTGCCTTTCTCTCATGAGGTTTTGATTTAGATATTACTAAAACTGTAATGGTTTTTTGTATCAATATTGATTTATCGAGACATGATTCATGTCTTGTAGATATTTGTATTTATATTGTGTATAAAATAATCTTTGACTTATTATATATTGATTATATTTATTTTCATGGTGTTTAATGTTTAATTTGAAGTGATTTATTTCTAGAAGATTATAATTCAAATGTTATAATAATAGTATGGATTTATTGTATAATCTCATTTCTTTTTGAGATTTTATATATTAAATGTATATTATGGAAAATTATAGGATCTTTATGCCTTAAAAACATATATTTTATTCTCCTCTAGTTAGTCCTAAAATTTAAAAGTATTAGTAACATTTTACTTTCTTTGGTATTTAAAATGATAGTGAAAAGTTTCCTATGAAAAGTTGACCAAATTTGTTTTTTGGTCGAATTTTTTATTACTTGTCTATGTTCTTCAGAATGATTTATGGAAGATGTTTTATATAAATAAATGTTTGATAAAGATTATTTTTAATATATTTTAATTTATTTAAACTTTATTAAATGAAATATTTTCAAATGTTTTATGTACGATACATTTTTGACTTTTAGGTTGCTTAGGTTTTGGAGAACCACTGGGAAGTGGGGGATGGATCAGTTGTGATATTTTATAATTATTATGATTTTTAAATTTACCCAACTATCCTTTTAGTGATTTAACTTTATAAAATCTATATAATAATATCATAACATTAAAATATAGAAAAGTAATGAACAATATAATAGATTTACAAGGTTCTACCCTCATGTGGATGAGTACATCCTTCCCATAGATACTATCATTGGTCTATGTAAATTCAATATAATTGATAAGTGATTAAAATGATATAAATTAAGATAATATCCTTATAACTCCTAAAATGAATGATAATACTGACTTCTGTCAGTTACAATTTTTTTTATATTATCAATCCAAAGAGGTATTTTAAACTTTTATATATAGCTCATTTAAAATTATTCCAGAAATTTATCTATCTGATGTATCTATCTGGTGCACTTTCTACCTTCATCGGGTGTATCTCACAATTCATCACCTCTGATCTAAGCTCTAATGAAAAAAAAACTCTAGCATATCACTATCTACCCGATACCTATCACACCTTGAATCCATTAATATTATTTTTATTTTATTTATTTATTTATTTAATAACTATTTTGATATTTATGATGAGAAATTGTGTTTTGAAATTTTAGAGTGTTAGAACTAATACATGATTATGAACTTTTAGTTGAACCATTCACATACTACATGAGTATTATTTCACTTGATAGAGATAATGTGCATGAATGATGCACAATATCCCTAACCATTCTACCTATCTAGGTTGTGTGCCTCATGCCCTCTAGTAGGGGAAGCCGGTTAAAACATGGTTTTGAATACAATGTTGCCAAACCAATGGTGATTCTCTATTTATAAAGAATTATTTATTATTTATTGTAATTATAATTATTTGATTTTCCTTAACCCCTTCCCTTTATTCCCCATTACACTCCACTCTCCCCTTCCTATCCATGTCATGTGAAATCACAACCCAAGGAGGCTCTCCCTATTATGCCTTCTCTTCCACATATAGATATATTCCCTCATGATTTCTTATGGGTTATTCTTGGTAAGTTATATTCTCAATAATTTCGTATTTAATTTATGAATTTCATTTCTACCATCTCGATCACACACCATGAATAGAACCAAATTATTTTTTTGGTATATTTTGGTTGGTTCATGATGAATAAAATAAACCAAACTATATTAAGACCAATTGTTTTTCTTATCATTTAAGGTGATGGGTTTTTCATTGAATCTAGGTAAGTTTCATCAGGTTTTCATTTTCATTTTATTTTTAATTTTTAATTTTTTTAATTTTAGCTTCACATATTTTATTTTGGGTGTACTTGACATATTAGAGGTGGAACATTTCCTCAGTTCACAAAGCTAGTGAATTTTGGGTAGGTTGCCTTATGTTTGATCCATGAAATTGAAAACAATATTTTATTGATTATTTTATTATGTGTCTTAATTATATTATTAATTAAATATATTGTGGAAAAAAATTATGATAACTTAAATTGTCTTAATCTTTATTTATATATTTTCTCAAAGATTCAGTCATCAGTTTATATCATTTAGTCATATTTCCATGACTTTTTAAAATATAAATCTACATGGGTGCCTTTTTGGGTTTCCAATGCTTTATATCATATTAAAATGGGATGCCATGATTTTTTTTAATTTTTACCTGTTTTCTATAACGTGTTATTTTCATGTTAAGTTTTATAAAAATATCAAAAATATATTTCCTGTCTTTAAATATTTTAAATGTATCATATACACATATACATATAAACACAAACAAATATATACATATACAGGTTCCCTCTTTGTATATGTTCACTCATGGCGATGTGAATATGTACATTTAAAAAAGAGGTGAATATATATATATATATATATTAATCTGCATAGGTGTGTAAGTGTGAAGTGTGGTTTTAGAACTTGAAAGATTTGGGGAAAACTGGTTTTGAAAATGAACAACGTTTCCTTCTAAATTAATTAGGTACAATGGTTACCTTTTAATATTTTATATGAAAGAGAAATCTATAATGTAATCCCCATTTTATATGGGGCATTTCACATGATTGTGTGTTGCGAGATGGGATAGGAAGATGTTATGGTACTTGATTATTATATCTTGTAAAGGCAACCTCACCTATATATTTTACTATATCCATGGGATCCTAAGTGCCTTATTGGGAGTTGAGACGTGGTTAATATTTTTTCCGAATTGTACATAATAAATCTCCCATGGTAGGAAAATTACAGGTGGGGTTGTGCCACCAGTGATACTAGTTTAGGGAATCCTGGCCATCTATAGACTATGGATCGCATTGATATGAAAATATATTATTCTGAAACATGTATGTTACGTGTCTCTTAGCTTTATGTCTATGAATTTACCATGATAAATATCTTCTAGTATAATAATTTCTCCTATCATGTGATGCTTTTATAATATTAGTTCATTTTTTATTCTATTACCTAAACTCTTAATTCATCACATGTTTTATATGTATTATACTTACCCTATTTTTATATCACCTTTTAAAATAGTTAATACTATTTTATTTCCCTTTAACATGATAATTTTACTACATGTTTCTTCTTATCTACATGTTTTGGAAAATATATCATTATTTGGTTGATGTTTCCAAAGTAAAAAAGGGAAATTGATTTTTTGATGCATTGGATTTATATTTGTTTTCAAAGGAAAGGAAATCTAATTTTTTGAACATTTTTATTTTAAAAAATACATGAAATGGTTTCTTATTTAATGGTAAATCATAGATAATGGTTTTTATCTTGGAAACTCCACTGATCATCTAGATTCTCATGCCTATATTATAATCATAGATTCAGGTTTGGGTTGGATTATGATGCACATGGGAGAAACATGGTTCTAATGTTGGTGGTGACCGATGGGGTCATAAAAAGGTATGTTTAGTAGTTTGTTCCTTTTTTATACAATTTATTGTCTATTTATAGTATTTTTATTCAGATTCCTATTTTTTATAGTTTAAATTATCCCCAATTTAGTTACCCTTAGTGTCTAACTCGAGTTACCGTCCCAGGGAGATCATGAATGCCTATCGGGCCTTATTATAGAATGGAATGGGTGTTCTATTTGGGGTAGTACTATTTTAATTTAAGAAAAAATGGTTAAAGTGGATCTCTTGTTATTCAGTTCTGTTTAGTAGTTCTTATCTTGGATTGTAAAAATTCAAGTAATCAGTTATGGTTAGGTTCCTGATCACAAAAAATTTAGAATGAAACGTGATTTACTAAGGTGGTCTAAAATGTATGTGTCTTCAATTGGAGCACATTTATCTGATGTTTTAGATATTTTTGGTCTTTATTTATGTTTTTAATTTTTTAATTTCGAATTTGTGGTTTATTTTGAAGATCACCAAGGCTCAGAGTGGATTTTTGGAAGAATTCAGAGGGTACATGGTAACTCTACATGGCCTGAAAAACCATGTGTAGACTAGGAGGTTGTCTATATTACCCTTAGGTGAGATTTGCACTATTAGAATACTTCCAACCAAACCAATAAAAAATGTCTCCAATCATGTTTTCCTTTTAAACTTTCAAATTCTTATTCAATGGGTTCTTGTTTGTTTTTTTTCATTTATGTGGTGAAATATGATTTTGTCCTGTTTTCTTTGAGTTATAAATAATTTTTGGGTTTATTTATGTTGTTAAAAAAGATACCATGGGTTTTTGAGAATTGAACTGAAATTATTTGGATTTTGAGATGTTTTAAAAAATATGGGACATAGAGTGAAATGATGATTTATAAATATTTTTTTTATGATGATAAAAGGGAGATATAATTTTATTGGAATGTCATCAGGAATGATTTTAAAAGTGACCCTAAACTATTTAATTTTATTTTGGTATTCCTTGGGAATGTTCAAATATATATATATATATATATTAATGTATGTATGTATGTGTGCATGTTTGTGTGATAAATACATGCTTATACATATATGCAGGTGTATGTATAAGTGGTATAATGTATATGTATATGTAAAGTTTCATCGAATAACATTGTCAAATAACCAATTTCATAAGTTTGATTTTTCCCAAAGTGCTTTCAAAAATTTAATTTTTTTGTTTTGATGCATGAGTGATATTAGATGTCTCTTTTTGTGTTTTTCAACTCTCTCTTTTAATTTATTGGTGTTTATGTTTGGATTTCCATTTAAATGGTGGTTTTATGGAAAAATATTTTATTTTAAATGTATGTTGATGTTAATTTTTTTTTAAATGAGATAATCGATGTCATCCATAGAATATTTTAAGGGGATTTTATGTAGTGAAATGGAAGGGGATTGTGGAGGACCCAATAATGTTTTAAAGGGAGGAATTGAGTGATCTTGAGATTGAATTAAGTGAGAAAAATGTCTTGAAATGGAAATATGGAATTTAATGTTTTTTTAAATTTTATAGTGATATTTAAATATTTTGAAATGTGAAATTTTAGGGTTTAAATGGTTTTATTTGGTGTGATTTTCAAACCGATTTTAGTGATTTGGTTGATTTTTTTTGCTACAAATATTTTCATTTATGATTTAATTAATTTTTCTTAGAATTTAACTTCAGATTGTTATTAATTGGGATTTATTATTCATTTATTATTTAGAATATTCCTCATTGAAGAGTCCTAGGGTTCATACAAACTCAATAGTGGATTAGTGACTTGAATACACTACCCTGATTCATAATATAGTTTTGGTGACAATTGTTTGAGGGGTTTTCCTATCATTAGATGTGATTTGGATTCTGGAGATGTGGAGGAGTGTATAGAGGATGTTGATGTAATATTTTCATCCATTAGTACTCTGAAAACCATAAGGGTAAAATATATTTTGATGTTATTTAATGATCTTATTTTGGATTGGTTTAAGTTCATAATCCCTTCTTAATTTCAAGATGGGATGTCTTTGATGTTCTTTAATACCATGTTTTCTTAGTGGTATCATTGTGCGGAGTTTATGTAAAATATGATTGTGGATCTCATGAACCTCCAATAATCCCAAAAGACATTGGATGTGTATGTTGAAAATTTTAGTGAGGAGGTTCCATTATTCTCAAAGATTTTGGTGAGTGATTCCTTCAAGGATCATAATTTTTTGACGGGTCTTCACATAAACTTTAGTTCTTAAGTCCTTTTAGCTGGGCATGTCCAATTTGAGGTGTCGGTTATTGAGCCCTATGTTTCCAAGTTTTATTTTCTAGGAGAACCTTTATTGATCTATGTCTATGCCTATTTTAGAGTTAGTAAAGGACTCCTCATCTAATGAGGAGTATAGACAAGAGGTTTCTATATTTCCTAGACATTATTTTTTGGTGTCTTCTTTATTAAGGAAAACTCATACTATATGCTTCCAATATGGTCAATTAAGGAACACTATGCCATTTTTATTGGATGATTCAAAGACCTATCACCATTATCATTGGTCACAAAACCCTTATATTTTTTGTAATCAAAATCCTAGTTTGAGTAAGTGATCCACTCCAGTTTCCAAATCTCAATAGTGGTACATACAACATTGAAGTATTTACATTTTTATTTTTCCTACTTATCATGTTTTATTAATTATTTTGTGATCATTTGGGGAATGAGTTTTTATTTTGAGTAAGTTATGAATATTATTTCATTTTGTTTCATTATTGATGACTCATGGGATAGAACTTCTTATAATGGACCTTTAGGTTTTTTCTTACTCTTGTTGAGACACCATAATTTTAAAATTATTAAATGTTTGAGAGGTACACCTTGTATCTCCATATATTTATCTCTTTTTATCTCAGTGGGGTGTGACTATTATAAAAATCATGTTATAGGGGTTTTGTTTCTTTTGGACATAACCCTTGTCTAATTTTCATTTTATTTGGAACTCAATGGCATTCTAGGTTCAGAAATGGGTTATGGTGGGGTAACGTTTTACACCCTGACCCAGTTAATTTTATTTTAATCCTTTTAATTAATTAATTAATTTATATTATAGTTTTCAAAGATAATATGTTTTTTAAAAAAACATTTGGGTCCCAACATAGGTGATCAGTTAGTGCATGTTTAGTAAAAACATTACACAGATCATGTGAGTGCACCTGTCACTTGACATAGATGAGGAAAATAACCATTACATAGTCTAAAAAAACATGTTCCTTTCCTAGGAAGTGTTCTATATGCCCTGTAGTAAGGTACACATGATTATTGTATGGTTTTTCTAATTGAGGGCCGAACATCATGTGATATCCAATTTTTAGAAATGTTATTGATGTGATTATTATTATTATTTAATTTGGTTTTAGCACTCCCCATTTATTCCCCATATCATACCCCTCCCCATCGTATCTACTTTGTGAGACATAGTTTCCTAAGGATTCTCTCTCGGTTGTGGCTCCACCTCTTCTAAAATGGATTTAATATATATTCTTTCATAATTTCTTATGAGTTATTATTGGTATGTTCTCCTCTCCCTTCACCCTTATTTTATTATTTAATTTTCTCTTATCCTCAACCAATAATGTTATATAGATAAAACATAATCTTATTTATGTGTTATTTTTGGCTGGTTCATGATGTATATGTTTCACAAACATCGATTTAGTCGATTTTTTATGTTTTCAATGATTGAAATTTGTTCTCCAAAGAATATAGCTACAGTTTCATACAATTTTCATTATAGTTCAATTAATGTTTAAGTAATTTTTTTTTATTTTTGGTTTCTTATTTTTAATTTTGGATATCTTACACCTCTTTAAGGTGAAAAAATCCACCCATTTTCAATAGTATAGAATTACAAGTTGGTTACCCAATGTCCATGTATTTAAATTGAGAACTATAATTTCATTACTATTTTATTAGGTGTTTTAATTATATTATGAGGTAAATATTTTTCAGAAAATGTTTTAGATGATTAGAATTGGCTTCTTTGTTGTTTTCTATATTCACCTGAAGCATCAATCTAGATGTTCTCTCATTAAATCATGTTTCCAATCTTGTTGTAAAATATCATGCATCTTGGGTGCCTGATTGGGTTTCCAAAAGGTTTATATCATATAAATTCGAAATGTTAAGAATGTATTATTATTTCAACAAGTTTTCTATAAAAACCAAACAATAATATTGGTTTTATAAAATTATTCAATTTAATTTCTAATTAATAAATCTACTAAATGTATATTATATAATTATACACACACATATATATATGTTCCATTTTTTACATTTTCAGTCACAAGGATGAGAATATGTACATTTGGAAAAGGGTGTGTATATATATGAATCAAGGTTAATATGGTTATAAGAGTGAAGTGTGGTTTTAGAACATGGATGCTTTGGGAAGAAAATGGGGATTAAAATAAATGTTCATTCCTTCCATATTAGTGATGATTGGTTGGTACCTAAAAATATTTTATTTAATAGAGAACAACTCTATTGAATCCCTTCATTCAAATGGGGGTTTTATGAGAGTGTCTGTTTTGATGTGGGATAAAAATATATGATGGGACTTGATTATGATATATTATGAAAGAAACATCAACTCACACTTTTACTATAGACTTGGGATCCTAGATTTCTTATTGAGAGTATAATGAGGGTTACTATTTAGTATAGATTATAGATACTAGATCTCCCATTCTAGGGAAAGACCATGGTGGGATATGCTACTGATGAGGATAATTTAAGGAAGCTATTTTGGTTATAGAATATGGATCACATTGATAGTATGATATATAGTTCTAAACTGAGAATGTTTATGGTATATTAACTTCATGCGTTGTAATTTATCATGATAAATGTTTATGATATTTTTATTTATATTATTATGTGATATTTTTATAAAATCTGTTAAACTATAATGATCTTATTATAAATTCTTACTTCATCATCTTTTGATATGTAATCTATGTTCATAAGTTAATATATCACCTTGTAAAAATGTGTCCTATTGTTTTCTTTACCATTAAAATAATTCATTCATAATATTTTTTCTTCTTATAAATGTGTTTTTAGAAGGTCCATCATTATTAGGAAGAGTTATTCAAAATAAAAAGGGAAATGTGTTATGACATATCTACTAACAATTTTTTAGAGGAAAGGAAAACAATATTTTATAAGACATTTATAATTTCAAACCAGAATTAAATAGTATTCTCTTTAAAGTTAATTCAAAAAGAGTGGGGTTTTTCATGGAATACCTACCAAGAATCTCAATGATCACATATACATTATCATTTTATTTTAATGTTGGGATTGAACTTCTTTCTCATGATGCTATCTTGGTTTTGAGGTTTGTGGAGACCCATAAGATCACACAGAGGTATGTTTAGTTGTTTATTTCTTTTCAGTTTCATGTTTTTGACTATTTACTATATTATTATTTATTTACCTATTTTTAATATGATTAATAATTCAAAATTGAGTTATTCCAAATGCCTGACCCTAGTTTCAAGCTGAGGAGGATTGGAAATTCCTCTTGGGCCTTGTCGTGGTATAGATCATGTACCTATATAGGGTCATCTTGGGTTGGTTCATGAAAATTTATTTGTCTGATATCTTTTATTGATACCTATGTATGACACATTAGATTGAACACTTTATATATTGATGGTGATCAAAACCTTGTTCTAGTAGATCTTCTTAAAAAATAATATTTTTTTTAAATCTCAATCTTCCATAGCAACTGAACCATTTATGGGTTTTAAATGGGTGAATATTACTTGTACAAGTTATAATCTTACCCACATTTCATAAGTTTTATTGTAGGAAAAAGGGTTGGAACAAAAATTATTTTTCATACATAACTAAAATTCTATGGATGAATATCATGAATTCTTTATTCATATATAATATTATTTAACATTCTTGAAGATTCATGAAAGCTCTATCATCCTAAACCTTCTTCATACTCTTTAACGTCAACATTGAGGAACTTATGTAACTGTTCATAACTCATCTAGATAATCCAAAAAAATATCATCATAGAATTTTCATGTTTATGGTACTTACAAAGATATTTAAATATTTCACAAAACTATATTCAGCACCTATTTTTTGATGAGTTTATATGATATTTGTCATTAGTTGAAATGTTTATCTGTTGAATTTATAAAAAAAATATCTATCCATATATGACCTATCAGACATTAATCTATCTAGTATTCATTGAATTCTTCACTCGGTCTAATTATATTTATATTTCAATAGCTGATGAATATTTAACCATTCACATGATTTTTCATGACACGTTATAATTACTTCATTGACCATTCCTTTTTTTTGATTAATTTCCTTACATTTGTTTTCCCAATGGTTCTTTATTTAAATACACATACCATTAAAATCATTCAACAACATACTCAATTAATTTTTCACATCAAACAAAATACAACATTTAAAAAAAATATATTTTTTTTCAATTGAACACTGCAAAAAACCCATCTATAGAAAAATCAGCTTAAACTTTGTATAGTGAAACTGATCCATTAGTTGTCGACAACATTTTTGTAACTATTAAATACTTCTCTCATGAAATATTTATCCATCTAATAAAAAAATCAATGTTCTATTTTTTCTAAATTTTTTATTAATAAATTTAATTGAACTTTATAATTCTCACCTTCAAAAGGATAAAATTAGTTTTTGATACCTTTCATAAAGGTAAGTTACAATCATGTTTAAGGGTAAGTTTGTTTTCTAGAAAAATTTCAATCATATGACCTGTAATAGCCACCTTGGTCCATATATAACCTTTTTAAGCATCAAATGTTATATTTCATTCCCTTTGTATAGATTTTAAAAAATTAAATATTGGGAGAAAATACCTCAATGTGTCCTCTTAGTTTGTTTTGGGTGTGATTGTGTTTATTGACAAAGACAAATGACCGTGAATGAGTATCGTTGGTGTTTCTCGAACATAAGTTGTAATAGTGGTGGAGTTTTCCAGTGTTTGCCACATTTTTGGGCCTCAAAATTGGAAATTTTTGTTTGTTAATGTAAGGTTTTATTCATCGAACTGAATGGTGTGAAGAATGAAAAAAATCAGAAAAGGAAGAGAAACAAAGAGCCTAGGACATGGACCACACACCATGTGTGGGAAGGGTTCATGGCCGCATACCAGGCAGTGGGAATGGTATGCAGAAGCGGTTCGCAAAACCAAAAATGGTTCATAGCGATGGTTTGTAGCAAAGGGAATGTGATATGTGGAAGATGTGATGGTTTATGGAATAATAGAAGAGAATGGACCCAGATAGAAGAAAACGTGGTACATGGTCCACTTTAGAAAAATAGCTCATGGAATGGGTATGGTTCATGGCAGGAGGATCAATATGTGGTGAAGGTTGTACTGAATCAAAGATTTGGTAAATATTGGATTAAATTTTTTTGCAGATATCTTATCCTATATAATTATCGACAATCTCACCAATTATAATAAAGAGAAAATATAATTAGAGAACATATATTTTCTTTGATAATTCAGTGTTGTCTGAAAGTTCTTTGCGGGAAGCGCTTTAGTAAAGACTAAAGAAGTTTGTGAAACAGTTCATGAAAGTGTTTTTGTGAGAATTTGTAGTATACAAATGAAGAAAAGTCCAAGGAAGAAGAATGTAGTAAGAATATGTGGATCTCTCGTATGAATAATTGAGGGTAGTCCACAAATAGATAAAAGTTCACCGATAGAGGGTGGTTCGCATAGGCCTAGGTAGTACACAAATAGAGAATAGTCCACTAACAGATGATAGTTTGCAGAGACTATTTGTGGAAGTGGTTCGTAGAGAAGGTTCACGGAGTCAGTATTCCCAGGAGGTATGCGTTAATGAAGGTGGAGGAAGTCTGTTAATGGAGGGTGGTTCATGGAGGTGGTAGTGATATGCGGAAGAGGTAGTCTGCATTGGAAACCTCCTACAAAGTATGTGGGAGGAGAAGGTGGTTCACATAACACTCAAAAAATATTGATAAAGCTTCAAATTAATTTTCAAATGTATTTTTCTGTATATAACAATACCTGGGATAGTGGACTTCATCTGAAGGTCAAAAAGGAACTTTAATAAAAAATCTACCTATAGTTGAGGATTAGACATTCATGTAAATGAAGGGACCTATATGTTCATAAACTATGTTCAACCTATAAGTCTTTGAACTATGAGTGGATTAGTTTATAAGAGTAGTGGGAGAAGGAAGATGAAGACGTTGAACCTTTCCATCAGTAGTGAGAAATAGAAAGAGGCATAAGGAGTAACCCTTGGGATTGTAGTGAGCATACCCAAAACCTTGTAAAGGCAGTGAGCTTGCGCATAGAAGGTCTAGCCCAAAAATTATACTCATTATTGGTAGTAAGCATTAGATAATTTGGAACATCAGCACGTTGTAGTTGTAATCTCATTAGATGTTTCTAAGTGAGGGTAAACCAAGTAAAAATTACTCTGTCTCATGCATGATTTAAATGTCATTCATATTTTACAATGGGAATGATTGAAAAGATAGTTTCTTTAACGACGAAAAAATATTTGAAAAAGAATAAATTTTATTCATTCATACCCTGATTCACCCTCCCTCTAAGGATATTCGACCTAGTGGACCTAGAAATTGGTATCAAAGTGAAAAGATGAAAGTCAGTGATTCTATCTCTCAGAACAAGAAATGGAGGTGGTAAATCATAAAGGAATTCAGATGGAAATAATTTTCAACTATAGAATAATTTGATGAAACACTACTTACAATCATTAGTAATGGATGTATTCACAGTAGATATGCATGGAATATCATCTTACATTAATAGTGGTGCTTTATCATAAGCTAAAATAAGGAAAATGGATGATAATTATAAAGGGATCAATTCTTTATATAGAGACAAATAAAATATAATTTATACAAAGGTGATGTCCAGTAAACCATGACATGATATGTGGGAAATTTTTTTGAAAATTTATGGGGGTGACACAAAAGTCTGAGAAGAAAATCTGCAGGTTATGTGGAACAAGAATGAGGATCTCAGAATGATCCCCAATGAGACTATTGAAGCATTCTTAGATATGGTAAATGTTATTGGGAAAGTAATAAAGGGTCTTTGAGGTTTCATTGAATATATAAATATTGTGAAAATTATAATGAAGAATCATCCACCATGGTTCAATCCGAAAGTTTCAGTATTGGAAGACAAGGACCCAAAAGAGCTAACACTGGATAACCTACATAGTACCCTTATTGCATTTGAAATGAGAACTGGTGATAATGATGAAGTGGAAAAGGAGAAGTTGAAAGAAGTGGCATTCAAGTCCATGAAGAATCTCTCTATTTAATATAGTCCTGAGAAGGAAAATTTGGATGGGGTCATGTCATTTCTCTCCTCAAACATTCAATGGGGGAAAATGGAAGTTCAAATATAAACTTCCATTTTCTTGCTTTTAATGTAAAAATATTGGGCATTTTGATGTAAAGTTACCTAAGATGTTTGATGAAGACAATGAAGACGATGATAAAATTCCACAAAAGAATTATTCATCAAATATGAAAGGTAGGATAAGTACTAATAGAAAGTTCTTCAGAAATAGGAATCTACTATCAAAATAAGAAGAAATTTTAAATGAATTTGAGTTAGAATATTTTGAAGACTAAAAGGATCCTAAAGTAGATTCTTTAGTGGGAGTTGTTAGAAATTATTAACAAGGTATTAAAGTGAAAATGAAGAAGGATAAATTGATGGAAGATATGATCTTGAGGCTGAATTTGAAGCTAAACTTGGACAGATAGTTATTTTGGGGTCCAAAACATAGAAAGCCTACAAAATTGTATTTGATGCAAAATATATATAAATCAGTAGGAAGAAGATAGTCTTAAGATGATTTTATAAATTGAAAAGATGAGGTCTTCAATTCCAGAAAGCTCAGAAAAAGTGGTTTAGTATATACTCAAAATTTAATAACTAAAAATATAAATTAATAGTTTGATTAAAACTAGAAAAGATCAAATCAAATGTTTCAAAGAAATCGAAGAGTATATTTTTGGACTATGAAGAATAGTTAATGATCAATAGAAACTATTAACTCACAAATCTACATTAGTAAATAAGATCATACAGGCAATAGAGAAGATGAAATTTGAGCTGAGTGGTCTATTAGAACAAAAGAAACAATCAAATAGGAATAATAAGGATGGTATGGGGCTAGATCTAAAATAAAAGTTAGTTATATTTCCTGTCAAACCATAAGAACCCACTGAAGATTGATGAGTGACTAGGGTATGAAGTAGAATCATAAGATTCATAGAACCCAAGGTATAACTAATGGTGCATCTCGTCCATGCAGGGATGTACATCGCATAAGATTATGTTATTAGGGTAATATAAGACACTGTCAAAATGTATGTTCAACAAAAAAGAGGAACCATAGGGAGAAATACCAATAGAGGTGGTCATACATAACTCAATATTCCATATCATCATTTTCTTGTATTTTTTTCATGTATTAATTAATCATACATATGAAAATATATATTTCACATCACCAATGCAGAGGAATGTGCTGAGGTGGACTGAATTTGTTCAAAAGAAGCAACCAAATGTATCATCAATGGAGTTAAAAATTATAGATCATTTGGTAGATCTGTAATTTATGCTGGTCCTTCATATACCAAGGAAGATCATGATTATAATTATATTTCTTGTATGAAGTCAAAGTCTTGGGTCAAAAACGAAAAGGTATGAGTAGATAGTGGTCATAGAAATTTTGCTCAAGGTATCCGATCACAATGAGATATGAATCACTGATAGTGGATGCACTTCCCATATGATGGGAAATAAGGATCTAGTGACTAGAATTAGGTATGATAAATAAGGCATCATAACATTTGGTAATGATGTGGACCTAAAAATTATTGGTTTTGGAAATTCCATGTTTGGATGAAAAGACATGAGATGAGAAGATGTTGTGGTTGTTGAAGGGATTAGTTACAACTTGTTTAGTGTTAGTTAACTGTGTGACTCCGGGCATGCCATATGTTTCTACAAGAAATTATATATCATCAAGGAAAAGAATTATGATGTTGTATTTCAACTAAAGTATACAAATGGAATCTCTACCTCATGAGTGAAGAAGAATATATGTGTTTTTTTCCAAGGACAAAGAAAATAAGTTATGGCATAAGCGTATTGGCCATATAAACCAAACATCCTTAGAAGATCTGGTGAAATATGATATCTCTCAAAATCTCCCTAGATTATCAAGTGATCGTACCCATACGTGTGATTCCTTCACATAAGGGAAGATCTTTCGAAATACATATAATCCAAAGGATAAAAAGTCAACATGATTTCTTGAGTTGGTTCATATTGATGTGCGTGGGCTAATTTTTACAAGGGATATTTATGGGAGGAGATGTTATGTACTCTTTATTGATGATTATAACACAATGTCCTGGGTTTCAATAATCACCCAAAAATATGAAGTGTTTAGTTTCATTACAAGATATCTATGACAATGCGAAAAGATGTTTAATTAGAAAATCTGGATGTTTCGAATAGATAATGGAACAGAGTTCACAAATAAACAAGTAGATGATTATTTCTAGAGACATGGGAAAAGGCATGGGGTTTAATCGGTAAGAAATACTCATCATAATAGAGTTTTTGAGAGAAGAAATTGGATTGTGAACAATATGGATAGAACAATTATCAATGAGAAATATCTTCTAGTTATGTTTTGGAAAGAGACCGTGATGAAAACAGTCTATACATCAAACATAGACTTATTGTTTCCAAAAGAAGTGAAGACTCTATATAAGCTATGGTGTGGAAAGAAGCCATAATTGAAATACATTTTATTATTCAGAATTATGTGTTTCATTCTCAATAAGGTGAAACATAGTAATTTTTAATCTCTTAGAGATAAAGGGATATTTCTTGGCCACTCAAAGTAGATCAAATAATATAAACGATTTAATAAGCATATAGGGATGATTTTTGAAAGCTATGATGTAACCATAGTGGATAATGAGAAGGACATTTAGAAAATACATGATCAGTCTTGGGAGGATAGTGATGAAGAGACATGTTGATCAAGACATGCTCTGTTTAGAGAGATTGATTTAGAAGAAGACCTAGATGATGAGAGTGATGATAATAAATCGATGTATTCTTAGAGACTAGCAAGAATATTTGAAATTGATAGACATAACATAATTGGTGATCAAACAACACTAGTGAAGATAAGGAGGATGAGGTCTCTATAACAAGAATCATACCTATCATATGTGGATCCTAAATGCTTTTATGAATTAGTTGGAGAGGATAATTGGATTCTGAAAATGAATGAAGATGTTGACCAAATTAAGAAGAATCAGACGTGGGATATTGT
The DNA here is from genome assembly GCA_963277665.1 of Viscum album. Taxonomy (NCBI): domain Eukaryota; kingdom Viridiplantae; phylum Streptophyta; class Magnoliopsida; order Santalales; family Viscaceae; genus Viscum; species Viscum album. The sequence continues at coordinate 1,341,208,094 of OY728158.1, read as the reverse complement.
TCATCAGTTGTACTTGTACCTTCCTATTGGGCATGTATTCTGCCCCCTTTACTTTCAGTACACTTTTTTATACAGTTATTACTTAGTGGTTTGCTTCCACTTTGTACTCTATTGTGTGTGTTTACTTTTTATAAAGGTAATGCCTTCCCAGTTTTAGGGAATAACACCATTGGTGTTAGTCGCCAGCCCCTAGCCTATAGAAGGCGGGCTTCGGGTAGTCACGGCATGGGCCCTAGGGGACGGGTCGTGACATATAAAATAAACATAATAACATTATAGTATATGGGGTATACATATAATATTATATTACAATGATTATTATAGTTTTTATGGTTGTAAAAAAATATATTCAAAAGAAAACAGTCGGTTAAAAACTATACCAGTTCCTCAGAAAACTGCTATAGATTCTAAACTAAATCCTCTTAGGATGGTATGTTGAGAACAATAAGACCATTAATATGTGGGTGGGTATGTTAAGAAGGTGTTTTGGGATGAATATGATTATTTAAGAGTCTCTTTAACTATGGCTAACGTAGTAGATGGGTGTCTCTTTATAAGTAATGGAGATGACACAACTTAAATTTTTCCGAAGATTGAAATATATTAATGTTTTTATTAATAAAAGTCACTCAAAAAAGAAAACATTTAAGAGAATATATAGTATCAGGTAAAAATATGACCATAAATAGGATATAGGAAATGTTTTAGGCTATTTTAATTATTATATTTTTTAGTTTTAACCATTTCAACCCATTTTAACTCAGAACATGGTCACCAATTTTTTTTACCAAATTTACAATTCATAATGACAAACAATTGTATTAGATTAATTATTTTTTGGATATTATGGTTTCAAATATTGATTAAATTTTTTCAATAATCAATTTATATAGGTTTTTTAAATTAGTTATAAAATAAAACCAAAAAATGTCTTGAAAAATGGTTTTCCAGAAAATACATTTTAAAGTATAAAAACGTTTTCCTACCAAAATAAAGCTTAATGTTTATTTTAATGATATTTATTGGATTATGTTAAATTAGATAGAACTAATGAAAACATATAAACATTCCAGAATGATATGAGACTATGAAAATACTTAAAAATAAAACATAGTTTTCTTAAATCATTATTTTTGTACTATTTACAAAGAAATCATGTTTTTCCAAAAATTCCACAAACATTACTATGAGATAATTTTAACTTGAAGATAAAACAATTTTACCATTTTTTAATTTAAATTATATAATTTAAAAATAAATTTTTTAACTAAAACTATTAAATACATTTAAAAGTTTTTAGTATGAATAAAACTATTTCGTTTTTCATTTCAAAATTAATTAATATTATATAATAAATATAATTCTATAAATTGTAATTTCATTATATTTGTAAAGAATTAAATTTATTTATTATCAAAATTAACTAGGTTATAAAAATAATCTTGTAATGTCATAGTCAAATAAGAATAATTATAATTCCAGAAAAGAAGTCGAGTAATGAAAACCCCTATGAATTTTTTACCACTTAATTGAAAGAACTATTGAAAACGGTTAATTTTGATTTATTTTAAAAAACATATAATTTAATTAAAATTATGATAAAAATAATAAATATGGTTGAATATACAGCATACAAAAACAATACTAGTGGTAACTATTGTATAAGTCATAAAGAAATAAGAGAAAGATAAGAAAAACCATTACCTTTTACTCCTGAATTCCACAAGAGGAATTTAATATCCTATATAATAAATTTGAGGATTTTAATAACCAATTATGAAAAATTATTAATAAATATTATAATTTATACCATTTAATTACAAGCATTAATTATATGTGTATTATTTATCTACAGTTTATTTTCATTATTGAATACTAATGTTTTTTATTTTTTTCACATTCTTTGATATAAATTTTTTGATTCACATTGTTTGATAACTAGTTCATAGTTATTTTATTATAAATTGTAATATAATATTTTATTAATAAAATTTTAATTTCCAACCATGACAATTTTTTCAAGATTTATAAATATAAATCATGGGACATGTTTGTTTTTTTGTATTTTTGGATGATCAAAATTTTGTATATTAATAATATGGTAAATATTTATATAAAATTCCAAAAATAATTGGGATAAAATATTTTTTTATTAAATAATTAAACTGAATTAATCATCAACGTATGGTGGTTATAAAAAATGAAATACATCATTCCATGGAGGTGGTAGTACGTACGTACTCATAGATGATGTTAACATTATTTATAAATCAGAAAGAATTTTGTAATTGATTTATATTTTTAGAATCTTAATAATGTTTAATGTATTATAGTTATTAATTAAATACAAATTTTGAAATATCCATGTAAGGATATCATGAAAAATTCATTACATTGTTCATGGAGAAGGTAGTCCTCATGTAACATGAGCGATATTTTCATTTTTTTAAATGGATGAGAGGGAGATGGAAAATTAATGTCCCATTAAAATAATAAAATTTAAATAAAATAATGATAGTAATGTAATTATATTATTATCGTTAAATTATATTTTGATGAGGGTGAATGAGACTGAAAAAAAATAATATGGAGTGGATAAAAATCACATTTATTATTTGTGTCTTATATTAAAAGAATTCATTCAATTAGAGGTATTAGAGTAAGTTATTATATATAAGGGATGAAAAATGTGTAGTAGGTTCATGGTAAAATTTAAATTATTATGGTTTCATGAATAGTTTTAATTTATAGAGTTTTTTTGATGTTGGTGGAAGTTAAATCCTTTTATAGGTGAATAAGAGAGACATTTAATTAAAATTGAAAGGTAGTTAAGGGATAATAATGGATGTTAATGAGAGTTCATCGAGTAAGGTGAAGGAATATTTTTGAGATGTGGTGGTATGTATTTAAAACTATAAAATTGTATTATATAACATTTTAGTTTCATATTAATTTAGTAAAGTTCGTACCAATTTATGTTACTCATTTCTACCCTTATTAACCTTCGTCAAAAATTAACTTGCCTAATAAAAATATAAAATGACCCTGTTCCTAAATTTTTACATGATTAATCTAAATTTAGACTTCTTTCTATCTAATTATATTTCTATATATGTGATAATTGTTTTTTAAATTAAAACAGATGATATTGAAAAAAAGTATTTTTGAAGGAAAATGTCCTCTCATGCTTGAAAACAAAGATTATTTACTTTATTATTGAAAATAGCCTTTTTATCTGGGTTTGAGGGGAACATTACCTGACATCAAACCTCGTATGAATAAGTCCCAGTGTATGATCTGAAGGGCCAAAGAGTTCAACCATAGAAATATCACTCCCTAGTTGTTGTCTCATGAGGCACCTATGCTTCAGACCTCATAGGCCTTGTTCAACAAGAATTTCCCCAAGAATAAATTCAGGTCACCTAGCAGCGATGGTGAAATTCATACCCTGTCACATTTTACAATCCAATTATCCTTCTTGGTGGTTTATTTTCACACTTTGTACCTTATCTAGGGCTAATTATGACCTTCTTTTTTTTTCGTTTGTTGAGCATGCCAAGCCGCTATGCAACCAGGCCTCCATCGACCACCAAAACCTTATATCGCCTCACTAATACTGATCTCCATGACCCCTCATAGCCATATATTCCCTATACCTCTTGATTCTAATACGTTCTTTCACAACCAAGGACATCTCCCCCTTACTACTATCGACTCAACATTGGCACCTCCCTCCATCATAAACAATACCAACATCGAAGAACCGTCCCACCATCAATTATTATTAAATTAGTGGTAATATATATTTTTTAAAAATTTATAATATTAGAATCATAATAAAAAATATATCAACTTAATTTATTTATATAAATATTACATAGCTTTTCTGAAAATATTTTTTTAAAAAAAATAACTATTTTACCATCATAACAAATATTTACATTCGTAAGTTAATATTTATGGATAAAAATAAAATTATTAAAAAATCAATATATTATAATTGAAAATAATTTAATTAGGCTCAATTTACAGGGTTTATAAAAATTGTTTTTAATAAAACTTTACTAAAGATATAAAAACTATTTTTAGAGAAAAACAAATTTTAAGAATAAAATAAATTTATTCAGAATAAATTGAATGTGAAAACATTAAATGGATATTAATGTCATATATATATATATATATAAAATATATAATATTATTAAATATTTATAAATAGGCTTAAAAATACACAATATATAGACAAAAATATAATTCTTTTAAAAAAATATTTTTATCACTAAATGATTTTATTACTAATTATTCTAGATTGATTAATTCTTTTATAAACATGAAATCTTATGAATACATTTATGATAAATAAAACCATCATTCATATTAAAATATGATTTCTTAATAAAAAATTAAAAAAATACATGATATAATGGGAATATAAAATTTATTAATAACTGTAAGATTATATCATCCAAAATTCTATTTGTATATCCCATTATTATTTCTATGAAAGACATAGATATGGAATAATTATAAATAGTCATCATGGTTGGTGGTTCAACAGGAATAGATCTCATAGAGATACATATGAGATTTAAATTATCTAATAATCGTATTTTATTAAGCCTCCCTCATTAATGTTTGATATGGGCATGATCTATGAAAAACCCCAGTGATGGGACAACTCTTCCAAGATAAAACTAATGAGACTTATAATAAATACTTCTAGTACTGGATTTAATTTGCTTCCCATGTATTCATAGATTTCATAATGTTTTTACCTGTATTTATACCCCCTAATTCGACCACAATTTTTTTATAGTTATATAATCCCGAATACAATATCATGCAAAAAAACATAAATAATTCCTAAATTTAATTCCTTTATATAACCAAAATTCATCCATCATATTTCTGTATCTTTTGACATGACATCAATATTATTAACTATCTACCTTAATTCCATTTTTTTAATCAATACTATGATCTTCGTAGAAAACCATGAAGATAAGGATTTTATATTCATAATATTTTTATTTATATAAATATTTATTTTAATTTTAATTTTATTTATAATGTATCACATCACTTTCTCTTAATGTATTTATTTTTATCTTGTATTATAATATTTTATCTCGATAAAATTTATCATCGTTAGTTTTATTTTATTGTTTCATGTGAAAAAAAAAATTAAAAATAATATAAATTTCATGAATAATACTTAAAAATCCTAGGATGTAATAGATGTGTCCTTCTTAAGATGATTTTATTTTTAGTTGTGAAACTAATATCAATTTTTTTAATTAAATAGTGGGTAATTGATTGAATATGATCAAAGTTCTTGATTTAAATTATTTGAAGTTATAATTTAGATGTTGTTTAAATTTTAAATTTTAAATTAAGTCATCCACTAGATATAAGGGATACTACTATATATAAGTAAATAATTACATAGAATAAAAGATATAGTGTATGTTGGAGGATCATGAATCAGGGTAATAATATAGAGGATTATTGAACATCTAATTTTGGTTAGTTAAGTGTAACAAATCCAAAATACCTTAGATATAGGAATTACGTTTACAATATTCTTTGTATATTATTAATATACCTATATGTAAATATTATATAAACATGGAGAATGTTATTTATCATTGTTTTTTATTCTTTTGATTGATATCTTATGAGTTTAACCTATGTTTCAATTATTAATTTTCATCCATCTTGAAATATGTTTCTTGATGTGTGGAAGAGGACATGAATTATTCAATTGTATTGGTCTTTTATTAAAGATCTTAATCACAAGCTAGTTAACTATTATCTAATTATTTTATTAATACACTATTAAAATGTACTTTAATGTAGCCTTTTATGGGCAAACTAAGTAAAAATCACGTGTCCATGCTATGTACTATTTTTTGCATTCAATTGAACATATAATTCATAATAAAAGTTTCTTTTATAACGAAAATACAATATTAATTTAATATAAAGAAGAAAATAAGTTTCAATATAACCTAATTCACCCCCTCCTAAGGTCTACAATGGTAGTAGAAGGTAAAAACCATTGTATCAAATACACTTGTTATCTATTTAATCTATTGATGGAAATATACTATCATCGAGAATATTAAAAATTCAAAAAAAATTACCTTATTTGATGGGAGTAATTATAAATATTTAAAAATATAATGAGATAACATATAGAATCTCTTAGGATCGATGTATACTTAGCAACAGTTCATGAAATTTAGGATAGTGATTCCACCTAATGATCAATGACTGAAGTCGGAAACTAAAGATAAAATTTCTTATTTTGGGCACTACATAATAAAATATATATGAGTTTTATAGATATTCACACAATAAAACTTATTTGGGATAAATATTATCACATATAGGTAAGTGATAAAAAGTTAATGAAGTATAAATACAGGTTTTTCAAAATAAGTTTTATTATTTGAAGAAGTGTTCTTGGGAAAATCTAAATGGATTATTTAATTATCCTATTAATGTTTCAAGGGTAATATGAGATCATGTATTATGTCAGTAAAAATAAAATAATAATTTTTTTATCAACAATGTAAAACCAGAAAGTTTGATAAATTGAAGAAATAAGCCATGGAGATTTATCATCTGATGAATTAAACTTTTATATAGTTGCATATGAAATGTGGGTGAATCCATACATCTTATTAAGAACATTCATATAATAAGTTATAATTAAATGATTTTGAAAAATATGTGTTTCATGAATCCAAATGTAAAGAAATTTTAAATAATTATTTCTTATCACTTGTGGTAAGGAATTTCGAAATATCCAAAGGATGATTTGTAAGTAAGTTAAATTTAACTTGCTTTTATCATTGAATGGTTGAACACATTACTAATAGATTTTCATGGAATTATCCCAAAAAATATGGTGAGTTTTATTTCTAAAAAAAATAGAATAATTTAACCAATAATGAATTAGAAATTTATAAAATCAAGTGGTAATATGTTTTATAGGAAATTTTTGGTTGGAAGTGAAGAATGTGTAATGACCCATGATTTCAGCCCTTTAAATTTATAATATCGTCAATATATTATGTCACACATATCACAAGACTAATAAAAAACCAAACTAAAACATATAATGACATATTATTATTATATAAATAATATAATACAAATAAAATAGAAAGATAATAATCAGTTAAAATAATTATATATTATTATTTTAATTTGATTGATATTTTAAAAGGAAACAATTCCCTTCAATGAACCATTTAATAATGGTGTATTTTATTTTAGAATAATTAATTAAATTTAACATAATAAAATGTTTAAAATAATAGGAAATATAATGGTTTAAAAAATAATATATCAATATTAATTTTCTTATAAATATGTATGAAATAAGACTAAAAACACTTGACATTTAAAAAGGGGGTTTTAAAAAAATCATTTTTATTTATCTTTTCAGTTTCATTTAAAAGAAAATTTATAAATTTTGGAAATAAAATTTCAACAAAATAACTTATTTTTTCTATTATATATTTTAATACATTTTAATTAAATAATTTTGTTATTTTTCTTAAAATATTGATTTTTAGGGGAATAGTGAAAAATATTGTTTTTACAAATTTCATAACATTGATGACATATTTACTATACTAATAAGAATTAGAAATGGATGAAACTAATTTATAGATATATTTTATGAGAAAATTTATAATTTTATATATTGTTTTTTAATTTACAAAACTATATTTGAAATTTTATTAATTACTTTATATTTTTTATTAAGAAAATGTTGCATAATACATTTAGTATTCTGAAAATATTTTTTAGAAATTATTTTAATAAAATAAAATAATATTTATTTCAAATTATAATCTAAATTTAACAATTACATAATATGTTAAATTATTTTTTTTAACAAAATGATAAATTTAAAAAAATAAATTCAAGTGGTGAAAACTAAAATGGTAAAAATGTATACCCAAAGTGGTAAAGGGAAGAAAATGTTAAAAATATGTTTTTAATGTAGGTATTAACCTTATATCTACCCAAATTCCTTATATATTAATTTTATATCAAACTTATTTGATAGTTAATTCTTGTGATTGAAATGTTTTTGTTATTAACAAAAATTTCATCCCTTTAAACTTATAATAGGGGCACTCCATTCATCAATTTATATCACACCACAACTCTCTTAGTTTAGAACAAAATATACCCAAAAATCTTATGAAACTTTCTAGACACCTTTTAGATATTTTTTCCTCCAAAAAACCATCCCTCAAAGGATTAACCCCCTTTAAAAAAGAGATAGTTCAATAAGCATGGTATATATTTCTAACCTATCATTTCTCATTTGAATTTCTTCAATTCGAATTCATCTTCATTTAATTAAATTACACCAGATTAAAATGAATAAAAATCATTATTTTACTCTAATGTTATTATAATTATGTTAAAATCATTAAACACATTTCCCTTTTATATTAATAAATACAATACAATTATTCGCATGTTGTTTGGTTGACATCCACCACGACATATCATGTTTCGTTTTTGTTCACTAATATGAAATAAATGTATTAATATGTAATTTACTAAATAAATATGATATTTATAACCTATTTTATATTATTAAATGATAAAAATTAATAAAAATTTACCCATTCTAATAAAAATGAAATCATCATTAATTCATAAGTACAAACTACCACCTCCATAGAACGATTTATTTCAATTTTTTATTAAAATATCACTATTAATGGATGGTTGTAAGAATTAATTTAAAGTATAAATATGATTTTTATGAAATAATTTTTCTTCTTGTATGAAAATATGGGAAACCTATTTATGATATGTTCAATAAATAATTTCCATATATTGAGTTATACAAAATGATCATATTAACAAGAAAATGATCTATTGGTTCTAATTAATAGAATTTTATGAATTATTTTACTCTAATAAATATTTAAAATCATGACATTTCATTATAATTAATACTAAATAATATCAATTTTCCTATGTAAAAATTTTATGAATTCTAAACCACATCATAATCATCTATTAAACATGGAATGTTTAGGATTAGGTTTCTTTAACAAACAACAAGTGAAATGATATAAATTTATATCATGGGTGACTATGAGAAATTAATTTATATTAAAATATTATATAAATAAGTAAATAATTATTTATTTCTCGGTTCTACTATTAATATATTAATATTTATTTCATTAATCAACAAATCACTCTTTATTGGTTACAAAATCACTTAAATGTGTTCGATTTTGATATCATCTGTAAAAATAATGAATGATTCCCTAATTAAAGAAAATTGAAAATTTATATATAATTTTATTTAATTACATAGTGTAATTGTATTATTTTTATATTATTTAATTCAAGATTATAAGGAATATTGACTCCCCTTTTATTAAACTTGTTCGGGATGATCAAGATTACATGCACCCAATACTAAAAATAGGTTAAAAATAACTATATATATATATATATCTATGTATGTTTTGATTTATTATAAATTAGGAAAATAAATTTATAGAGTTATGAATAAATTTATTGGGTATATAATTGATAAACATAATTTAATTATTTGGGGCATTTTTTGGAAGTCTAAAAAGAATCAGGACAATGGTAAGTGTTTTTTTTCTTAAATTCTGCTTTTTAAGATATAATTTTTATTATACACCTAATTTATTTTATGTGGTTTATAATATTCCTTATTTATTTTTTATATCGTGAAATAAATTTAATTGATTTTAATTTATTATCAATTTAAATCCTACACTTTTAGGATGTTTTAATTTCAATGCTCCTAACGGTATGTGGGGTTTTTTAACACAATCCTTATTCATTGAGTTATAATTGTTTTTTCTTGAATTTTTTTCTTATAGGTTGGTAAATTCAAACCTATGATTTTTTTATTAGGTATTTTATCTATTATTTTAGGAATTTTTATTTTTACCAAATAAACACCTTTTTAGAAGATTTTCATTTATGAATTTGTGTTGTCCATCAGAGACTTCGGTAACTCAAATATCTTTATTTGAGTTATATGGTTTCATTTGATGATAAAACATCAATGTTGGAATTATTAATTTATTTATAATCATATCAAGCATGGTCTTATATCATTTAGTTTTTTTTTTCATGTCCTTATGTTCCTTACTAAAATATTTCTACTCTCTATTTGTGAAATCTAATATTGACTAGTTTCTAATTCAAATAACTCTATTTTACCGTTTTTAGAAGGAAAATATAATTAACTTTTTATGATTTGTGTTTTTAAAGGAATTTTAAAATATTTTCCATATATTCCAAATAAAACAATATATCATCCACAACACATTTATATTGATGATTATTATGATTTATTAAAGAATAACTAATTGAATTTTTTAAAAGGTAAATCCTTCCAGTGATTTCACATTAAATTATAGATAATAACTTCTAAAAGTTACCCATAACTTCACCATTGTGTTAATATTTTAAAAATTATCTCGTATAACATTTTATATGGAAACATGTGTTTCTGTAGAAATTTTTTAAATTGAAACATTATCTCTATGTTTTGATTGTTTTTTTGAAAGAAAAATATTTTTTTCTATAATCACAAAGATATATCTTTTAAAATTATTTTAAAAATCAAATATAGATATCTTATTTCAAAGTGATTATTCCAAAATTCATTGAATGAGTTTTTCAACAATTTTATTTCCCACTGAAAACCCATATGCTAAATCAAGGATATTTTTAAAATGCAATAATAAAAATTATTTTTATAGATTGATTTTTCTATGTCAATCTCTTTTAGAGAATTTATCCATCACTACCTCTGTCTCACCTAGTTTTTTTCATTTATAGCTATAATTTTTATTCCAATATATCTCCTATGTTAATAGACCATTTATTATTCCTTTTATTGAGGGGTGTTCAACTATATTCCATTCATCAATTAATTAAGGATAATTATTTTCTTAAACTAAAACCATTATCTATATATTATAAATACCACATTATTTGTTAACATTATTGAATTATATTTATCTTGAATGTTACATTATGTTATTAGATACAAATTTATTTTACTATGGTTTATTAGGATATGATTATTAATGGAATTATGGATTATTTCTCTCTATTATCCCATCTTAAAATAATGGGAAATATATTTTCTTTCCATAGGTTCATTATGTTATAAAAAGTGAATGTTTTTTATCAGTACTTTTTATGGAAAAAATTATTATTCATCCATGTTAATTATGTAGTGGTTATATGTTTTATTGTGGATTATATGTGTATGTTAGATCTTTAAATAATGTATGAAACATATATATCCCTCTATTAAATAGGGTAAAACTTTACATCTCATAAGATAATGGTGAAACAAGTAGTGATGCTTGATAAAAAATGGGAAACAATTTTTGATAGCCGATCATCATTGGGAAATAGGTGATTGAAGACAAATCCACTATGTGAAATAGGTTGTGATACATGAATAACTATGTTATAGTTTATATACTTATATGTGTTCAAAATTTACCTAGTATTCCTTGTTTCTGTGATACTTAAAAATTTTAATACGTATTGTTATGTTATACCATGATTTATGACATATGATTTGTTAGATATAACTTTTTTATGTATTATTATTATACCCATATTGTCATCTAATGTTTACATAAGATCTATTAGTTTTATCACTTATGTTTAACCATTCTATGAATATTATCTCACCCCTTTATTATATTTCCATTTCCCAAGGTTATACATATATGAAATGTATGACATGTGTTGATGATTATTTTTAAAGAAAATATATGGTTATTTTTAATACATGTTATAGATTAAGGAGAAACTTATATAGTGTGAAAATTTCGCATTAGTTTAAAAAAGGAAAGAGTTATGTTAGTTATTATTTCACAATTCTCTAAAAATATAATCATGAAAGTTAATTTGAATGTATTGAAATGAATATTTTATTTTAGTCATATAATATGATGGTCACATTAATAGGTTTTCAAAAAGAATATTATAACATCCATACCCGAACCACCACTTTAAAGATTGAATGATATATGAACTCATGCATTCCTCCCCATACACAACAGGTTTTCGACTAGCAGTGAGGGTATTGAGTGAATCCTTGGGGAGATTATAACCTATGTATCATGCAAAAATATTGATAATAATGAATAAAATAAATAATAAACAATCATATTTAAATGTGGAAATAGAATAATGACATACATATAAGAGCTCCCAATGTGGTAATCATATCCATTGTATAAAGCAATAGAAAAATAACAAAAAATGTAAATAAATAACCATCTACGGGGTACTGTGGTGCCTATCCCTGGTCTATCTAGATCCATGCTCTACACTCAATTTTCCTCTATAGGGACCCTTCCCTCCAATGAATCTCTCGTCACAACATCTATAAGGGTACAAAAATTCCTGAGTATGGTATTAGTAATAGACTAAGTAGGACACCACCAATTAATATTTATCAGAATTTCAAATAATATATATAATAGTGTATATCATGACAAATGTAAATGATCAATAAATATATATTTGATGAGTCAACATGCACCGATCATGACACCACGAACCCCGACCCCATGAGCATCAGCTCATTATCAGTTAGAATGTAAAGAACACATGTACATCTACCAATGTCACATAGGTCACCCCAACCTTCTAGTGGTTGGTAAAAGAACATAATACATTCTTTCAGGTCTATCTTTGGTCTAATTATCCTTTTAATGACCAACATCCAATGTTCATAGGAAGCCATGACCAGTTTCTACAAGCAATCCACTATGTTTTTCCCTCTTCAGGGGTAGACACGTCCTCATTTAAGGACATTATTACTATGTTAGTATGGGTGATCGAAAACTAGACCACCTAACCTCCACCCACAAGGCTCCACCTTTGTATCTCAGTATCCACCAGCTAGCTCATATGCTTTCCCATCTACATGGGTATCCAGGCGATCCATTAAGGATATTAGGATCACGTTAGGTTGGGTAACCTCATACACCCAACCTTAAGGCTCCACCTCATTATCTTGGTACCTACAACACAATTCCACAGGCTATGAAACACACTAACAAAATGTGTCATATCGAGGAATTATAAGTCACACCAAGATCAAATTCAAGATAATCACACCTAATCATGTATGTCCATGACTACTCACACACTCACATGAAATTCATCACAAGCATGGGTTATCATAATATACACATCATATCATGAAAACATTATATATATATATATATATATATATATATATACGGACCGAAATTGGAAGGATCCTCATACCTCAATGTCATTGATGTCAGCGGTAAGGATAAACAACCATGTGTGCTTCGACACACCCCATTGTGGCCTCATTATCTTAATATTCAACACACCAATGCTCGACGTTATTCAAGGGTACCTAAAGCCAAAACCAATTATTTTAATTCAAAAAGAAACAAAATATCACATGATATGATACTTTATCACTCCTAGATAATTTCTATATTATCATTTAGGTTAATGAAAGTGTTTATAAAATTCTCCTTCAATAATAACCATATCAGGATAATTTATTATAAATTATCCTCTATTAGTATATTTTAATAATTTAATAAAAATTATAATTTTATAGTTTTCTCTTGATAATTTCTCTTAAATTATCCCTTTATAACTATATTTGATAATTTCCCTTAAATTACTGTTTTATAATTATATTTTGATTATTTCACTAAAATTGTCATTTTATAATTATATTTTCATAATTTATCCTTAATTATCATTTATAAGTATCTTTTAATAATTTAATTATTGATTATCATTTATAATTATTTTTCTTGATAATTATCTCATATAATTATTTGTCTAATGATAATATCTTATAATCATATATTATAAATAATTATATGATAGTTCTACATTATTAATTTATGATTATCCATTTAAAAAATGAATAATTATATTCTAATAAATATTTCTTTCAAACTATCATTTCTTAATATCCTTATGATAATTTTTTGTAATTATCACATGATAATTATTTATTATTATTCATTGAAAAATCCTTGTAACGTTCTCTGATAATTTCATGAAATTATCTTTTGATAATATTAAGAGATTATTCTTCGAATAACCCAATATCATTATCATTTGATAGTTCTTTATAATTATCACGGATAATTCCATGCGATTATCATTTGATGATTTAGATAAAAAATATTTGGAAAACTCTAAATATTACCTTAATTTAGTTTAATTATGTTTTTTATAATTTCATATAAATTATCCAATTGTTAATTTTCATCAATGTATCCATGGTTATAAAATGAAATTTATTCATTCCTAAATCATGTTTTATTCTTTAATTAAAAATTAACCCTTCTTTATAATTTTACAATAAAAGAATATAAAAAAAGTAAACCAAAGATAAATGATTAGAAAATAAATTACTAAAACCAAGGAGAGGACTCATGAACATTACAAAAAGAAGAGAAGATCCCTATTCTCAATTTATTTGGATCTATCAGGGTTTACTGATCGCATTCAAGGTAGATCTCAGGTAACCTAACATGATAATATAATACAATCTAAAATCATTTGATAATTACGCAACTAGAACAAAATTTTTGTGTAATTTTAAATATTACAAAATCAAAACCCCTCATTAATCCATCATTTCAACCAAAAATTGACTGCGGAGTGTTTTAATTCTCCTTTTTAAGCCAATTTAATTTATTATCAGTCATAATGGGTTTAAATCCATGATTTTGGATTTATGATCTATATTAATGTTGGAAAAGAGGGTTCTGAAGAATAAGTGTTAAATGAAATGAATTTCCATTTAATTTTATTGAAATTCAAATTATTAAATTAATAAAATTAGTTATTCAAATAAAAAATAAAAAATAACAAAAAAATTATATTGTATGAAGAAGTTGTACCCTATGTTGGATAAGCCCCCCGTTCCGGACCTAACAGTGGTCTCAAATTTCACAGACAATGCATAAATAGGTGATATTAATTATTTAAAGTTAAAAAACATCTTAAATAATTTGTGAAATGTAAAAAAAATTATCCTAATCAAGGAATCTGAACATCCTATTATTACTAATGCTATAATTATTCTATGGTAAACATTGCAACCTACACCTATCAGTTGTCTCTGATTTCCCATATGATGCACCATTTTGGATATATTAAATCATTTTCAAAACTAATATAATAAAAACTGTTATGTTAATTATTTTCATGAGATAAGAAGAAAAAACCTGTATCACATAAAAATGTTATACCTACCTAGGGTATACACCATGTTTTATACCTATCGATGGTCTCAAATTTTTTATACGATGCACCGTTTTTTATTTATTAAATTATTTTGAAAAATAATATGATAAAAATTATTAAATAAATTACTTTATTGACCTATTCATCCAAAAATCAGACACATATAATTTTCTATCCCACATAGGGTAAAAACCATGTCTCCGACCTCTCAATGGTCCCATATTTACCATATGATGCACTATTTTGGACTAATGCATTTGTTTTTGAAAATATTGTGCACACTTAATATAACATATGTAATATATTTATTCAGACTCCAAAACAGCTATGTGGGACCGAGAATCTCACTCTAACATGGTGTCTATTTCTGAAAATAATCTATTGAATATTTGTAAGTATTAACTGGGCCTTTTCTCTTAAGCATAACCTTTAACTCATTATTAAGTTATTTCACTGATAAATCATTTTTCCCACTTAATATATTAATAATTAATCACAACATAGTTTTTATTATAATTGTAAAAATAGTGATGTTATAATGATTCCCCTCTATCGACTTCTCATCCTCAAGAAGAATCTATATTGATCTTGATCAATAAACTCAGACCACTAAACTTGAACACCGAACTCATGTTTTCACAACTCTTCATGGATATATCCAATAAAACTAGGAAAGTAGAATATTTTTTCCTTATAGTCCATTTTCATTGAAATTGTTAATCCCCATATGACACTAGTCATAATATGCAACAAGTTATTATTCAATGTCATTTAAATCATTAATATACATAAGATTAAGCATGTAGATCTGAAACTAAGAAATGTGGAACACATCATGCATACCTCGATAGTGATAACGGAGTTCCAGATGATATGCTACTTCCCCTATCCACTGAGTGTGTCCCTCATTAGTCTCTCACTAAAAGAATCATTGACAATATCTATCTCAATCACATATACCAGGGTTTTATTTCATTGTCCAATGAAGTATTAGTGGAAGGTATGTTGGGGAAATGAAACTCTTTTGTTATGTCAAATCCCAACCTGGATCATAGATAAAAGGAAAACAACACCATTAAAATATTAAAGTAGATCAAATAGGTTCTCTATTTTATACATTGTATAGTAAAAAGTTCTTTATCACCGTATTCTAGTGATAGATGTATAGCTTAGACATCACCTATGTCTTATCTATGATCATGTTTATGGCTTTCCCAAGTCTTCATCATCTGGGGAGTTTGTATCCTATGAAGGGTTTCTACACTCCCGTCCAATCCTCACCTCTTGTCACTCCTCTAGCAAAACATTGAAAAAAAACAAAGAAGATTTCCAGCCTTGAAGACATGGTGGAAATCCACTATTGGCTTCCTATATGTGATGTTAAAATTCACATATTGTCCACAATTGTAGAACCAACTTGAAATGGTTTTTTTCTGACCATACTATCCATTTCCTTACTGCTTCATGTTTTCATTTATCATCCTACTATCTGATGTGACTCCGATAATAGAAATGTAAAACATAGCCACTATTCTACCATGATTCAAAAGTAGGCATGTTGTATTATCTTCTTCCACCAACTTCTCGAAGGTTAGAGACTTGCAAATCACCTAAAAGTATATCATCAGGTCAAAGACCATAACCATATGTCTGATCTCCTTCATAAAATTAACTCAAACATTCGATCTTTTTGTTCTTCATTCCGAGATATCAAAAGGGAAAAGATAATAAAGACCATAAAATGTGTAGAGTAATCATATAGAGTCATAGAACCCTATCATAACTCAATGAACTCTTGGGCACCGTTCAAATTCATCATGTCATTGATGTAATTCTTGAGGAAAAAATCCTTCATGGTCTTCCATGTAAGTTTTTCTCATCAGCTAGATTGATTCATGGTAGTTTACTATTACCTAGAGGGTCCTTGGAACATAAAGGTTTTGTAACGTCCCAGATCTGGGTGCCACTCCACTGGTGCCCCGATCCCGGTTGCTCACATGACCTCAAGCGCATTTCCCCAAACCCCAGAAGCTAACGAATAGCAGCGAGGGACTAGGTCTGAGTGTGGGGAAACTATTCCCTCATTTGTCAAAGTGTAGCGCAGCAGAATAAAATATAAAATCATACAATAGCAGAAGAAATAAATCATACATTGTTAAAAATAAACAATTGCAGTAGAAGATAACCAACATTCATGTAGATAAAGATGAAACATGTCTCAAGTTCTAAGAAAACAACCTGAACATGTTACACTGTAGTATAATAAAATACAGCTCAAATACCAGGTACAGTGAAACAAAACAATACAGAGTAGACAAAACGCAGCAGCATCACAAGCCTATACTCGGTCCTATGCTCACTTACTCCTCTTCTACAATCAAGTACATGTATAGGGACCCTTGAACTCATCCACACCTGTAGAAACGTAATCTGTTTGGTCAAAAGACATGACCCAAATAGGGTGTGAGAAATAAATCCCAGTAGGCACCCACCAAAGTCCCATGCCCAACTGTGTGAAAATATGCAACAATAGTGTGCTGTAGTAAATGAAATAAACAAATTAGTACTCAAAAGTAACTAACTTTACTAGTTATCTTCCCATTTTAATATTCATTTATTCATTCAATTTAGGATATCACCACAGTGATTATTCTAAGTAAACATTCAGTGCCCTCAAGAATAATAGATATTTCCCTCAGGCTTATGAAGTTTCGCCCTCAGGCATAGAGTCTATCGCCCACAGGCATAACGAATATTACCCTCAGGCAAAAAATAACAACTGCCCTCAGGCTAAGTAAAACACTTCCCTCAAGAGTAATAGGTAACCGGGACATGCCCAACATATAAACAAGCAATTCACATACAATTCCTCTCAAGGCAATTCAATAATCATTATTACAATGTCATACCCTCGGGTATCCTTGCCAAATGGCTAAACAGAAGAACGCTCGCCCAGGGTGGTCCTAGATTTAAGCAGGGATCCCAAACAGTAGTTTATTATCTCATTTAAATACCTATACAATTCTAGGTATTCAAAACAGCCAAGGCCTCATCCACATGACACCCCAACATGGGTTCGTTGCTCAATGGTACACAAAAAAGAATAGCATTTGGAATTTAAACACTAAGCCACCTACCTCGATCGCCAATGATCGGTATACGTGAACTACGCTCCTCGAATCGTCCAAGACCAATGAAGATCTGACGTGAAGGAAAACCCATTCAAATGTATATAACATTCCCTCAGGAAATAATTTGTAAGAACGACTTAAGGAGAAGGATATGCTTACCCGTACGATTCCAATGAGATTGTCAAGGGTGGAAATGGATTCCCAGCGTGCGATCTGGAGCTCCTCGAAGGTTCTACCCTCTCTCCCGACTCCTCCTATGATTCTAAGCCTTCCCTATGAATAGGGGAGGCTACTGCCCATTTTAAGTGAAACAAATAGACTACACGGCATGTACAATTGAGTAAACGACATGTACATTCCATTTTTTAATTGTTCATCTGGTGGCTTCTCGCCAGCGTGGCACTATTCATCAGTCGACATGAATACACGGCGTGTAATATATGAGTACACAACGTGTACTGACGCTCAGCTGGTGGCTGCCTCCACTGCCTTACTATTTTCCTACCGACGGACTACACGGCGTGTAAATACCAACTACGTGGCGTGTAGTTCGTTATTACACCTTCCGTCACCGACATGGCTACACACCATGTGTACTCATCCCACACAACCAAAGTACACGATGTGTGGAGAAGTAAACTGTGTGTAGTCCCAAAATTTAGGATTCTTCCCCATTTTCCATATTTTTTCAAAAACACTTATGTAAAAGAGAAAAGAAGAAACCCGTACCTCCAAACTAAGAACCGGGTTCTTAAGAACTTCCCCCTTAAAGAAATTCGTCCCCAAATTTCTCTTCCATGGGTGGAGAAGATAAATCCTTGAACAACTCTGTCCACTGAGCACATACGTCAGTCTCCAGCTCCTTGGTTTTGTTCTACACTCGGCCATGCTACCATAGCACCCGTACGAGAGGAACTGACTGACCTCGGATAACCTTTGTGCTATTATCCACGATACGAATCAAGTGCTCCACAAAGGACACATCAATCTGAAGCTCAAAATCCTCTGGTTGAAAGATGTGAGAGGGTATGAATGATAGGGATGCAACTGAGATACATGGAAGACGTCGTTCATGGCTCGGTACCTCTGTGGTAACTGGAACAGATATGCAACCGACCCAACTCTCTCCAGAATCTTAAAATTCCCCACATTACTCAGTGAAAGTTTACCCTGTCTCATGATCCACCTATGTCCCAACCTAGGTGAAAAATGCAAGAAAACCTGATCCCCGACCACAAACTCTAAGGGTTTTCTGCGGCGATCAACATAAGATTTCTACCGAGATTGTGCAGTAGCCATCCAATTGTGAATTAACTGGACATGCTCAGAAGTCTCTTGCACGAGACGTGGTCCCAGTAAATCAGCGTCACCTGCCTCTATCTAGCATAAAGGTGATCGGCATTTCCTACCGTATAAATCATTGTAAGGTTCCATCTCAATAGTTACATGAAAACTATTATTATAGACAAAATCGACTAAGGGTATATACTTCTCCAAAGAGGCCCCAAATTCTAGGATGCATGCACAAAAAATGTCCTCAAGAACCTGTGTCATACGCTCTAACTGGAAATTGGTCTGAGGGTGATAAGTTGTGCTCAGAAGCACCTATGTACCCAGCACCCTCTGAATGCTCTTCCAGAAACATGACGTAAAGCAAGCGTCCCTATCTGAAATGATAGAACGAGGAACCCCATGAATACGTATGACCTCTTGAATATACATATTTCTTATCTCATCAACACCGAAGGTCTCCTTAATTGGAAAAAATTGAGATACCTTCGTTGGTATGTCCATAACAACCCACAGGACATCATTTCCTCGAGGTGACATTAGAAACCTAGTCATGAAGTCCATCGCGACATCATCCCATTTCCACTCTAGGATGGGTAACTACTATAACTATCCGAATGTACTATGATGCCCTACCTTCACCCACTGACAGGTGGAATATCTCGTAACAAAACCAGCTACTTCTCTCTTCATACCCAGCCACCAGTACCGACGTCTCAAGTCACGACACATCTTTGCAACTCCAGGACGAACTGACCAAGCTGAAGCATGAAACTCTCACATCAGCTCCTCACGTATATCCCCTGGAACCCATACTTGTCCATGGAAACGTAGTACCTCATCATTGCCTATCGTCCATCCAAGAGGAGGGTCCTCACTTGCCACCAAATCCCATAGAACTAGGCCTTCTGAATCAGATAGATATCTCATTCTCACTCTATCCAGTAGGGTAGAAGTCGTAGCTAAAGATGAAAGATAGGTCTGTCCCTGACTGTTGAGCACCACCAAATGCATCTCATAGAACAAAGCCATAAGCTGCCACTCCCCACTTTCCTTCTACACTACCTGTATCTGAGTCTTCATGCTTAGTTCATCAGCAACTGCATTACCCTTACAAGGTGTATTGGAAAACTCAAAATTGAAAGACTGATGGTATTCAACCCACCTTCACTACCTCAGATTCAAGTCACGATAAATAAACATATACTTGATACTTTTGTGGTCAGTGAAAACCACAAAATTCCCTCCCAAGATATAATGTCTCTAGCATCGTAATGCATGAACAAATACAGCTAACTCGAGATCATGCATCGGGTAATTCCTCTCAAGTGGCCTCAAATGCTGAGACCCGTACGCAACAACTTGATCGCCCTGCATCAACATAGCTCTCAACCCAATACCTGATGCATCATAGTAAAATGTATAGATATTTCCCTAATCTGGGGGAATCAGGATTGGTGCTGATGTCAACCTTCCTTTCATGTCCTGAAATTCTATCCCGTAAGCTTCTGACCAAACTAACTTCACGCCCGTCTTATTCCAACCTGTCAATGGCGCTGCTAAGCGGGAGAAGTCCTGGATGAAGCGTCTGTTGTAACCAGCCAGACCTATGAAACTCCATATCTAAAACACTTTCTTAATAAACTCCCAGGAAAATACGGCTATCACCTTCTTTGGGTCCACATAAACTCCTTCCTCTGAGATGATATAACCTAGGAAGTAAATCTGGTCCATCCAAAAGTGGCACTTTGAGAGATTAGCATATAGCTGATGCTCTTTCAGTGTACTCAGTATGATCTCAAGATGGGTGGCAGGGTTGTGTCGAGTATGAGAGTACACCATGATATCATCCACGAATACTACCACAAAAGAATCCAGATAAACATAAAACACATGATTCATCAGAGCCATGAAAACTGTTAGCGCGTCCGTGAGTCCAAAAGGCATAACTATGTACTCGTATAGACCATATCTCCTTTGAAAAGCTATAAGTGGTATGTCTGATGGTCTAACGTGCAGCTCATGATATCCGGATCCGAAGTCAATCTTCATGAACACTCATTATCCATGAATTTGATCAAAAAGATCATCAATCCTTGTCATGGGATATCGGTTCTTGACCGTTTGCTGGTTTAACTTCCGATAATCCACACAGAGTCTGAGGGTACCATTCGCCTTCTTAGAAAACAGGATAGCCGAACCCCAAGGAGAAGTACTGGGTTGGATAAAACATTTTGCATGTAACTCCTCTATTACCTCTTGAGCTCCTAAAACATAGGTGTAGCAATCCTATAAGGAGGAATGGGTATCGGTGCTGGACTTGGAACAAGCTCAATAGAGAAATCCACCTCACACTTCAGAGGTAGACCCAAAAAGTCATCTGGAAAGACATCCCTGAAATGATCAACCACTAGAGGGAAATCATTCTGACAAGTCCCCTGATCATCTAGATATAAACTCGAAATCTAGGCTATCACACCACCTCTCCCACGATGCTCTGGTCCATCTTGTCTCACCTGAACATCCCATTCACCTTTGTATAGACACTCTCCGCCCTCTAGTGACCTGAAACTCACCATTCAATGATAGTAGTCCAAAAAGGCTCAAAAGGAAACCAACAAATCCATCCAGAGAATGACATCATAATTCATCATCTCTAAGTCATAGAGGTCCCATAAAAAGTGAAACCCACCAACCCCTAGGCGGAACTCCCATCACTGACACACACCAGCCGTTCTAGTTTCCAATGGAGTTTCTAGCATCATAAAAGCAGAAGAAGAAGAAACACAGAGCCCAAGGCTCTCCACAACAGGTACAGATATAAAGCTACGTGTATAACCCGTATCAAAAGGAACTGAAGATAAAACAGAAGCTACGAGAATAGTACCTCTGAGAGTAGAAGGTTCGGAATCCTTCTCTTACTAGGTCTGTTACAATGCATATGACTGCCCAGTTTCGCATCTCTTCGTCACAGCCTGGCTACCCTGAGATATCCTACCCTACTGCCTCTAAGATCCTGGGGTCTGGATACCACGACCATGACCACCATCTCTTCCTACACACCTTGAGGTGTTCCAGTTTCTTGACTGGTAAGAAGCTACTGGTCCTGCTCTCTCATGCGGAGTTTGCTCAGAACCCCTCTCACTAGCCACCGGTGGAAACACCCTGCAAAAGCACTACAGATAACCCATCTTTCTATAAGCTCAGCACTCCACTAGGTCTCATAGACACTGAGGTCTATTGTACCCCTCTCTACCACACTGGTAGCACCTGACCGGGCCACCTGAAGTAATCGCCTTGCTAGTACTAGCACCATGAGAGAAACTCATCTTTCACTTCCTTTTCCCGGTATAAATATCACCAGAAACTGGTGCCAAACCTCCCTGGTCAACACCACTAGCTTCCCGAAGGTTATTCTCTGTAATCAGTTCCTGGTTCAAAATAGCATGTACTGTAGGAGACATGTAAACATTCAATAGTGCTTGGATGTCATATCAAAGACCATCCCAAAAGAGTCTAGCCCTCAACGTCTCATCACTCACTAGAATAGGTGAAAAAAACTAAATCTTGGTGAAACGAGAAGAATAATCCATCAGCGACATAGCACCCTACTACAGATTCATGAACTCTCGAGCTCTATCTACCCTCAGCGTCTTTGGGAGGAGGAAGTCATAGAGGGCTGTCTGAAAATCATCCCACGCCATGTCTCTGTGATACTCTGACTGAGTGGTTACATCCCATCACCTCTTGGTGGAATCTTGCAGTATATAATTCTCAAGCTTGATCCTCCACCCCAGAGGCGTCTCCAGATGCTTGAAAATAGGCTGTATAGACCCCAGCGAAGACTTCGCAGCCTGTGGTACACCATCCCTTGAAAAAGTGGGCAGATGCTGCTTAAGGAAGATATGAGTCAGCTCTTCCATAGATGTGGTAGCCGGAGGTGCTCCCTGAAAGGTCTTCATGAACCGCATAAATCCTTCACCGAACAGCGCATCCGTACCTATGTCTGGTATAATGGCTGGCACTGCATCTGGCTCTGCTAGAGGATCCACTGGAAGCCCATGGACCACCATCTTTGGAGTGTAATCATTGTCGCTCTCCTGGAGAACAACACGTGGTCATCTCAGCAGCAAGACACTACAAGGTCAAATTCACACCTTAGATCATGATTATCCTAGATTGAAAAAGAAGGGGCCAAAATGGGAACAGGAGGAAGAAGGCATTCAAGATTGCACAACAAGATTACACGACTTGTATACTGAATACACGACATGTATCTGTCTTCTATTCCCCTGCCTGGGTCCTTCTACCTGGCAAAGCCACACGACACCCATCTGAACACGACTACACGGTGTGTATATAATCTACACAGCGTGTGTGGTTTAATTTTCCAACTGCCCATGTCATTTGTGACATGACCAACTACTCGACTTGCTACTACACAACATGTACACCACCATATTTCACCAGCCACATGGCCAGGTCCACACGGTCTGTCACCGGTCAAGACTACAGGGCGTGTCCCTTAGGTACATGAAGTGTTCATGAATTGGTAACACCGACCCGTGTTTGTTAGTCACATGGCTGGTTCCCTAGGTCAGACCACACGGCGTGTTCCATAGTGGACACGATGCGTATGTCTTATGGTATCTTCTGTCTGTGTTGTTAGTTACACTGGCAGAATCCAGGTCAACACTACACAGCGTTTACATCCTATACACGGTGTGTTTTCCCAAACCATTTCCCTTCCCCGTGTCCCCAGCCACACGGTCTATCACACAGGAAGAGTTTATAGGGCGTATACTGGGGGTACACGGCGTGTACCTAAAAAGTTTTCTTTTCATCCTAAACAGAAGAACACACGACGTGTGTCCAGGGAACTACACAGTGTTTATACTATGTTTTCCAGACATTAGGCCTCTGAAATTACTCCAGATCCCAGAAAAAATAGAAAAAAATACATATGTGCCAAATTCCAATCTGTGAGGGCCCATACTCTCCGTCAATCAAAGCTTGGAATCTTATATGTGTTATAAATGCGGTAAACAAGTTAATGATCCACCAAATTCTGATCAATGAGGGCCCATACTCCCTAGTAACCATAGTTTTTCGTTCATTCTATTAAGGCCTCACACAAACATACCCTATCACATAGTATGTATTTATCAAAACAACATGCTTTTCAAGTACAATGGCTATCACAACAACATGCAATTTCTAATGCGCCTACATCGAATGGTACTATGCATGGCATGTGATTTCTAGCATGTTCCTAAATGATGAATGAGATGGAATACCCTCATCTCATCGGGTTACAACTAAGTAGAACCCATGGATAATATATAAGCATAACAATCTGAAGTGCGTCACCCAATGGTGAAATCAAATCAACTGTAAAATTTGAAAAATTAGAAAAAAATTGAAATTACTGAGGTAGACTGGCTTTTCCTAGTTCATGGGTTAGCTACTCTCGGGCATAGCTTATTACCAAATACCTTTTCCATCCTATCCCTGACTAAGGATCCAAATATTAAGTCAAAGAAAATAACCTCCTTTGATACCACTTTGTAACGTCCCAGATCCGGGTTCCACTCCATGGTTTCCCCGAACCCAATTGGTCACATGACCTAAAGCACATTTCCCCAAATGCCAGAGGTTGCCGACTAGCAGCGAGGGCCCATGTCTGATAGTGGGGAAACTATTCCCTCGTTTGTCAAAGAGTAGCGCAGCAGAATAAAATATACAATCATACAATAATAGAATCAATAAATCATAAATAGATAATAATAAACAACTGCATTAGAAGATAACCAAAATTCATTTAAATAAAGATGCAACATGTCTCAAGTTCTAAGAAAACATCCAGAACATGTTACACAATAATAAAATATGATTAAAATAAAATACCAGGTACATTAAAACAAAATAAAATAGAGTAGACAGAACGCAGCAACATCGAAAGCCTAAGCTCAGTCCCACGCTCTCTTATTCCTCTACTACAATCATGTACCTATATAGTGACCCTTTCCCTTATCCACACCTGCAGAAATATAATTTTATTGCACTGAAGACATGACCCAAGCAGGCTGTGAGAAATAAATCCCAGTAGGCACCCACCAAAGGCATGTGCCCAACTGTGTGAAAATATGCAACAATAGTTTGCAGTGGTAAATGAAATAAAGTAATCATTATTCAATAGTAACCTACTTTACCAGTTATATTTCCATTTTTAATATTCATTTAATCATTCAATTTAGGATATCATCACAATTATAATTCTAAGTAAATAGTCAGTTTCCTCAGACATGAAAACACATACCCTCAGGTAAACAGAATCACAACCCACAGGTAATTTCCCTCAGGCATAACAGATATTGCCCTCAGTCGTACAAAGTGTCACCCTCAGGCATAGAGTCTATCGCTCACAGGCATAAAATTTTTTTCCCTCATGCCAAAATAACCACTACCCTCAGGCTAGGTAAAGCACTTCCCTCAGGCATACAGGTAACCGGGACGTGCTCAATATATAAACAAGCAATTCACATACAAATACTCTCAAGGAAATTCAATAATGATTATTAGAATGGCATACCCTTGGGTATCCTGGCCAAACGGCTAAACAAAGTAACACACCTCCAGGGTGGTCCTGGATCTAAGCAGTAATCCCAAAAAGTCATTGGTTATCACGTTTAATTACCTATACAATTCTAGGTATTTAAAACAGCCAAAGCCTCAGCCACACGACACCCAACATGGGTTTGTTTCTCAAAAATACACAAAAATGCACAACAGTTGGAATTTAAACACAAAGCCACCTACCTCGATCGCCCCTTATCGGTATACGTGAACTACACTCTTGGAATTTTCCAAGAACGATGAAGATCTGATGTGAAAGAAAACTCTTTCAAACGTAAATAACTTTCCCTCGGGAAAGAATTGGTAGGAAAAACTTAAGGAGAAAGAGAGGATTACCTGTACAATTCCAACGAGATCGTCATAGGCAGAAATGTATTCCCAGTGTGCGATCTGGAGCTCCTAGAAGGTTTGACCCTCTCTCTTGACTCCTCATTCGGTTTTGATCCTTCCCTATGAATAGGGGAGGCTACTGCCCATTTTAAGCGAAAAAACAGACTACACAGTGTGTAATATTTAGTAAACAGTGTGTACTTTCCTTTTTTTAACTGTTCCTCTGGCGGCTTCTCGCCAGCATGGAACTGTTCATCATTCGAAATGAGTACACAGCGTGTAATCCATGAGTACACTGCTTGTACTGATGCTCAGCTGGTGGCTGCCTCCACGGCCTTACTATTTTCTTGCCGACTTACTACATGGACTGTAAATAAAAACTACACAGCCTGTAGTCGGTTTTTACACCTTCCGTCACCGACAGGGCTACACATCTTGTATACTCATCCCACATGGCCAAAGTACACGGAGTGTGGAGAAGTACATGGTGTATAGTCACAAAAATTAAAAATTTCCCCATTTTCCTTATTTTCTCAAAAACACTAAAGGAAAAGTGAAAAGAAGAAACCTGTACCTCAAAACTAAGAATCGAGTTCTTACAGGTTTCTAGAATTATGCTCTCTTCATTAGTAGTATGGACTAGAACAAAAATGCTCTTGATATAGTCTATACAATCCTATATATCCTGTGGGCCACCAATACCCTAGAATTTCCATGTATTATTAAGTTTTAATTCCCTATCATGGTCAGTCATATCCCATTGAATAACTCCAACTTGGATAGAAATCAACCAAAAAATTTCCCATTTGAGCAGGCTCTACAAACAGGATTACATGTGCCGGTATAAGATCATGACAATGTATATACTCATATACCATAGGTGGTGGAATAAGAGGATATTGAGTTTCCACAATTGATTGTTCCATCAAACTTATCAAAGGAGAAATCTCTCCAATAGAAAAAAAAACTAGCAACATAGTATGTCCTTATAGTCCATGGGATCAAACAAGGTTTTCCTAGGAGTCTACCCTTAATCCAAGGAATACCCCTCCTTGTACAAACCCATGTTTTTATCCCTTATCATTAGTCATAGTCATCATATATATACAATCACAACATCATTCTTTTTTCAACTAATTAATGAAAAAAAGATATATCACACAATATGGCACACAAATATTTCATACAGAGAAACTATCACAAACAGATATCTTAAATCAAGGATTTTAATTAATGAACAACTATATAGCACAACAAAAATAATATATATATCATGTGAACCAACATACCAAGTCATGATTCATGAAAATATGGGAAATAACATAATTCACATATAATATCATGAACATCACCCATGATGAACCACTAGTAACAACTGAATATAAATTCCCCACTTTATGGAAATTCTAAGGTCCACTGTTCTGTGTTGGAAAACCACTATTATAGTTTCCCTACATGACTTAAATTCATATCTCCTTTCTAAAATATCCCAACCCAACATAATAGAAGAAACCATTTAGTGGGTCCTGATCCTCTAATACAATTTTGTAACATCCTGACCCAATCCACTGGGTACAAGATGAAATGCTACATGACATCATGTGTGCCTCCCCTTGTGTAAGAGGTTTCTAAATAGAATCAAGGGTCTAGAGTGAATCCTTGTGGAGAATAAACCCTCGGTATCATATCAGAGAATCAATAATAATGAATAAATCAAATAATAATCAATTAGAGTTAAATGCAGAAATAGATAATGACCTACATATAAAAGATCCCAATGTTGCAAGCCTCTCCTGAGTTTAAAGAAATTGAAAAATACAAGATAAAAGTAAATAAGAAACCATTTATGGGGTACTCTAGTTTCTATCCCAATCCACTATAGCTCCAATATCCCCTTCTCAACCATCTACCAGAGGGCCCCTTCCTTTCCCCAAATATTTACTTACGATATCTATAAGCACACAAGAATTATTGAGTAGGATATGAGTGTATGAATCAGTAGGACACCACCAATGCATCCTTACCATAGGCTAAATATATATATATAACATTTTATATCATGAAATAAGTAAATTCTCAATAAACATACATGTTTCAAGTCACCGTGCGTCGACCAAGACTGCATGAACCCCAACCCTACTTGCTTCAAATTATTTCCGGTAAGAATGTAAAGAACACAGATACCTCCATCAAGGTCACATACCTCACCCTACCATTAAAATGGTTGTTATAGGAACATAATACATTAAATCATGTCTATCTTTGGTCTGGTTATCCATTCAATCACCCATGACCCACATTCGTAGGAAGACATTGCCAGTTTCTGCTAGTCAGCCACTATGCTTTACCCTCTATAGGTGTAGCCACATCCTTCTTTAAGAATGTTTGGACAGTATCCGAATGGGTAACCATCCACTGTACCACATAACCACCTCCCTCAAGTCTCCACCTTTGTATCTTATTATCCTCTAGCTATCCACTATGCTTTTGACTCAATAGGGGTTGTTGTTCCCACTATTAAGGATGTTAAAACGGCGTCAGGTTGGGTAACATCCTACACCAAATCTCAAGGATCAACCTGTGTATCTTGGTAATTTTAATGAAATTTTACATGCCATACACACACAAATAAAACATGTACAAGAATGTAATGACAAGTCACAACAATATCAGAGTCCGGATAGTCACATATAAACAAGTACGCCCACGAATACTCACACTCTTAAAATAAATTCCTCAAGAGCATGCATTATTCAAACATAAAAATCACATCATGATATCAATATATACATACATACATACATACATATATATATATATGGTCCGAAATGGGAAGGAACTTCGTACTTCATGGTCTTCGATGTTAACAGCAAGGATAAACCACCTTGTGAGATTCAATATGCCTCCTCATAGCCTTATTATTGTAATCATAGACACACCAATGATCAAAATTCTTCAAAGGTTCATAAATTAGTAACCCGGTATTTTATTTGAAAAAGAAACAAAATATAACATGCGATAATACTTTATCTATATAGGAAAAAATCAGAATTATCGTTTTTTCAAATCACGTTCTTTCAGTACTCTCCTTGATGAATAATTATAACATAATAATTTATTATAAATTGTCATCTATAATTATATTTTTATAATTTAATACAAATTACCCTTTTCTAATTATCTATTGATAATTTCTCCTAAATCATCCCTTGATAACTATATTTTACAATTTCACTTAAATTATCCTTTAACAATTATATTTTGAGAAATTATCTTAAATTATCATCTTACAATTACATTTTGATAATTTCACTTAAATTATACTTAATAATTATATTTTGATAATTTTATTACCAATTATATTTTATAATTATTTTTCTGATAAATATTTTTGATAATTAATTATGGGCTGATAATATCTTATAATGATATATTATAAATTATCATGTGATCATTATTCATTGTTATTTTATAATTATCCATTTTATAAATTGAATAATTATATTCTAATAATTATTTCTTTTGAATTATCTTTTCTCAATATCTTTATGATAAATTTTTTAATTATCACTTAATAATTATTCATTATTATTCTTTGAAAAATCCTTGTAATTTTCTTTGAAAATTTTAAGAAATTGTCTTTTGATAATTTTAATACATCATTCTCTGAATAACCGAGTAAAATTATAATTTTATAATGATTTATAATAATTTCATGGGCAATTCTATGCGATTATGGGTTGATAATTTATATAATACATATTTGGAAAACTTACACAATTATCTTAATTTATTTCCATTACATTTTTTATAATTTCTTATCAATTATCCCTTTATAACATTTATCAATTTATACATGGTAATAAAATGGAATTTATACATTAATAAACCATGTTTTATTATTTTATTTAAAATTAGACATTTATTTTAATTAGAGAATAAAATTATCCAAAATAATAAAATTAAACAAAAGAAAAACAATTAAAAAATAAACAAATATCTAAAACATGGAAGAGGACTCATTCATGCCGCATGAAGAAGAGGGGAGCCCTCTACTAAATGTTTTAGATCAATCAAGGATTACTAATAATCTTATAGTTTGATCTATGGTCACCTAACTCAATAGGGTAATCTAATCTGAATTCTTTCAGATATTACCCAACCCACACCAGATTTATATAGGATTTTCATAACTGCAAAATCAAAACCCCGCATTAATCTGGAAATTCACCCAGAAATTGAATCTGGAGTTTTTAAATTCTCTCCATTAATCCAACTAAATTTATCATCAGTGAAATTTGTTTCGAATCCAAGACTCTGGATTGATACATGTTTATTAATGGTATAAACGATGGAATTTAAGAAGAAGTATTAAATTCAACGAATTTCCATTTAATTTTATTAATATTTAGATTATTAAATTAATAAAATTTATTATTCAACATTAAAATTAAAAAGAAACTAAAAGACTATTGTATTTAAAATGTATACCCTACCTAGGGTAAACCCCTATTCCGACCCCAATAGTGGTATTTAAATTCTTATAAGAATCACCATTTGAGATATATTAGTAATTTAAAATTTATAGAATGTATTAATTAATTAATTAAATATATAATATATATTTATTTTGAGAAATACACCAAAATGTACAATGTTTATCGATGTTTTACTTCACCTAAGGTAAAAATTGCATCCTGTACATATTGATGGTTTATTATTTCCTATACGATGCACCATTTTGAAGATATTAAATTATTTTAAAACATAATATAATAATAATTATTAAATAAATCATTTTCGTGAGTGAGACACCCAAATGTTTGACAACTACTAATGTTATACCCCAATTAAGGTAAACACTGCATCCCCAACCTATTGGCGGTATCAAATTTCACATATGATGCACCATTTTGGGGTTATTAAATTATTTTCAAAAACAATATAACAAAAATTATTTAATAAATTATTTTCTCAAGAAAGGAATTCAAACTTCTGACACTTTCAAATTTTATACCCCTACCTTGGGTAACCACTATGTATTGGATGTATTTGTGGTCTCATATTTCCCATATGATGCACCATTTTTTAGTTATCTATTTTTTTTGAAAAAAAATTGCACACTTAACTACGTTTCTAACTCATAAAATATTCCATTGAACATTTTATGGTATTAACTACGTTTTTATCTTATACACAACCATTAACACAAAAATAATTTATTTCACTGATAAGTCAGTTTTCCACCCAATATATTAATAATTTATAAAAATAGAGTTTTTATTATCATTGTATGATTTGGTATAGTACGAAGATGCGAAGTAATCTCTATTGGAAACCCTAAAGACTGAGCACATGTCAGATTCTAAAGATTAAACGGTGGAATTAGTGTAATAATAATATGTTTAGTTGAAGAAGTTGTTCATCTAAAATGATTAATTGATCTCTAGGTAAAATTTCATGGGGCACTTAAGGATAATAATCTATAGAAATATAGGAATATAAAATTATAGTGTTTTTGAAAGAGATTTTGGGTTAGGATGATGATTTTATTAAGAGTTTATTTTTATGAAATTATAGTGGAATAATGTGTGAAGATTCAAATGAAACATGATTATGAATTGAATTATTTATTGATTATTAAGGAATTGAAAATGATCACTAATGATTATAATATTTTTGATAGGTAGACTTTAATTACAACTAAAACCTTTGTATGGGATGTTATATTCTTAATAAAGAAGATTGAGTTAGTGATTAAAGCATGTGGTTTGAAGAAGAAGCTTTATTATGGAAAATTATTAGATAATATTTTGAATGAAAGGGTAGATAGAGGAATAAAAATTTTTGTGGAAATGTTGTGTTCTCAATGACCTATTTTTATGGGTAAAATTAGTCTTTATTTTTATGGTTAAATGATAAAGGTAAGGTTTGTAAGAATGAAGAGTTACAAGAATCAGATGAAAGAATAAATGTATCAATTATGTTGAACATAACCAAAATCAAATTGGTATTAAAAATTAGGATACTTATATAGTAACTAAAGAAAGAACATATTTCCATTTATGAAATTCGATTTCTATTGTTTTCTTGGAACCATTTTCCTATTACAGAGAATCTAAATGTTATATAAGAGTAGACTCTATTAAAATTCAAAAAATGAGAGTAAAAAATTAGACATTTTATCCGAAAAATATTTTTTCTTATTGTTAATATTTAATTACTTTAAATTTGGGCATAATGTAGTAGATTTCAAGATGATTTGTGGTATATAATATTTCAGACAACAAAACATATTAGATGTTTGGAAATCCAACAGAATATGCCTGAAAATCTATTTTAACCTCTTAAAAAAATAATGTAATCTTATGTTTTTTAATAAAGATAATGATAAGAGAATAAAAAATTATCAAATCTTTTGGGAATATCTCCGAAAGGAATAAAGAGAATGTATAATGAAATCATTGATGAAATTTCTATAAAATCATAAAATAATAGCAACACCAAGATTTTGAATAGTGGATTTTTATATCATTTGATAGGTAATATGAGTCTATTAATGAATTTTAATGATAAAATTTTATGGAAAAATATGTTTTGGAAATGATAAGGCATTAATGTTTTAAGGTAGTAAAAAAACATTATGGGTGAAAATAATTTAACAATTCAATTCTTTTGGGTTAATGGTCTTCAAAAGAACTTATTGAGTGTTAGTCATCCTTGTAACTTAGGTTTGAATGTATCTTTCAATACAAAAGGGTTCCATGTTAATATAAATTTTGGGAGTACTATTATAAATGGATATAATAGAAAATATTAATATATAATAGGTAGATTAAAAGTTAGATAATGTATTTCAACCATGGAAGAAGAATTTGTTTACGGAATAATAGACATAGCTAAATTGATTAGAAGATATTGTATACATTATGAAAGTTTAGATATACTATTGGTATTCTTTTTTTAACATAAATTGATAAAAATTATGTGATGCTTTCTTGTAAAGAAATACACTAATAAATGGTAATCATATAAACAATAAAGGTGGTTTAGGTTTTCAAAATGCGGTCCACACAGATATTACTAGTAAAATTATTTATGTTAGAATAAGTGGTTATCAAAAAATTATCTTATATATTGATGATTATAATATGATACAATATTCCATATTTATGTGATCAAATATAAGAGTTATCGATTTCATAAAAATATTTTGAATAATCATTAAAACTAAAACTATAATAAATATAATGATTATGAAATTTGACAATAGAATAAAGTATAAATCCTATCATATAAAAAATTACCTTGAAAAGAATACTTTTATGATTAAAATATCTTTAGGTATATGAACCCGAAAGAATGGATTTGTGGAACAAATGAACCAGATAGTAAAAAATATGGACAATATTATGTTGATAGAGAGTATAATCTCATTTAAATATTGGAAAAAGTGATATAATTGTATTTGTGTAAATATAATAGAGAATTATGTATTCTAGAAGTAGATAACGAACCACAAGAAAAATGAAATGTATAAAATCCATCATTAACGCATCTTACTATATTTAGAAGAAAATTATATGTTAGAAATATAGATGAAAATTAGGAAAACTTTAATGAATTATTTGATGAAGGTATGTTCATAGTCTACTCATCAAAGAGTAATTCTCATATGTTTTATGATAAATATATAAACATGATTGTTGAGAGTAGTGATGTAAACACTATTGAGAATGAATCCAAATAAACATTTGGAATGTATATTCTTGAAAATGTTCTTACATAATATTATGTGATAAATAATGATTTAGGATAATCTATTTTTTAGGTAAATGATTATTCTTAAATTTAATGTGTAAATAAGGAAAGATAAGAATAATTTCATCTATTGTCTTATTCATGGAAGAAAATATCTCAAGTTGATAAAATAAAAATATTTTGATATAAACATTCTCCAAGACACACTTGATAGATTAAAATAATGAATCAAAATACTCCATTATCAAAGATTAAACCATACTCATTTGAAGAATCTATAAAAGAAAATTCATGTTCAAGGTAATAATGGAAGAATTAGAAAAATTGATAAAAATTACACTCGGTAGTTTTTGGACTGATAAAAGGTTTATAATATAAATATCATGAAGTGGGTCTTCTAGAAAAATATGGATTAAAATAGATTAGTGGTCCAGAATATAGAAAGGATATTTTTTAAGGTTTATTTTTAGGAAAAATGATTTAATATTGATGAAACATACACTCCATTTCCATGAATGGATAATAAAAAATTCATAATGTGGTTTTTTAAAAGGGAATTCAAAATAAATCTTATGGATGTGAATAAATTTTTTTCAAATTGAGTTTTGAATGAATGAGTTTTTATTGAGTAGTTGATTGGTTTTTTTAAATTAGATCATTAACAAATGTGTTCTAATTGAAAAATGATTTGTTTAGATTAGAGGAAAAATCCTATTATTGGTATTAACTAGAGGAAACACTCTTGAAAATATATATTTCAAAAAAGGATGAGTTTATCACAACTTATAGGTGAAATTTTATAAGTAGAATAATTTTGAGTGATGGTTTTTGTGGACTAAATCATATTTTGATGGAAAAATATGAATTTATTTATAATTTTGGTTGAAAAATTAGTAAAAAATATTAAATTAATTTTATTGGGGAGTAAAATTATTTATTGGGGTTGTAAATAAATATAAGGGAAATAAATATGTTCAAATAATAGTTTAAATATGAATAATAAGTGTTTAGAATATTTAAAATGGAAGATTATAAGACCATTATAACTCAAATAGTAGTTGGAGATAAATATGGAATGTATGTGGAAAATAGAGGAGTAGAATCAACATGGTTTAAATTAATTTTTAGAAGTTTACTCTATCTTATTTTTGACACTCCATATTTTCATTTGGATGAAAATATGTAAAAAAATATATTATAGGAAGAGAATAAGATAAATTTATTAATCCAAGCATCACAAACCCCACCAAAGTTGGTTAGCCCATATTCCCCTAAGCCACATTGGTTTATAGGGTACATTCTTCCCAGCCTATGCGACTGGATAGGGAATCAACTATCCAGAAACAAAAAAGTGGAAGCCCTACTCAAAAGACATAGTACAAATAAACCCTTCACCCAGAGTACCATATTTTCATTAAAATATGGCATATGCTCCTCAATTTAATGGAAAAAATTCCACAATGCCTCATGATTCTCTAATCACCCTAGTACATTGACCAAACCCTATTAAACCTTCTTGGTACTCCTCCAAAACAAGAATATTAGGGAATTAAATTTGTTAGTGAAACTAAAATCCTAAATGGGTTTAAAATAAATCACACCCTCATGAGTAACTTCCTCTTCCATGGTGGTTAAACACTTGCACGAGGTCCCCTTCATTAACTAGGGACTTGTGTAAGCCTCTTCCAGGAACATTCGTGATTACCTTTAAAAGATTTATTAGGGTCTTACACAATTTTAGTTGTTCCAGTGGTCCAACTCCCAAGGTACCATCAACTCTCCCAGTCCATCCTATGCGAATCCTTTGGTTCTCCTTAACCTACATGTGCAACCCTTATTTTTCTAGTCCCAATAATCTATCCTAAATGATCCTTTATTTATTCGCTCTTTAATTCTATCCATAGAAGATCCTCTCTTATTTGACACCCCTTATCTAAAAGGGACAATGTTGAAACCTTTACCAAGGACTTCAGATTTGATATACCATGAAGATGGGTGCACCAACAAGTTACCATTTTCAATTTTTATTCCTATGGTCAGAGGTCACCAACAATTTTCCTACCATATGGTTAGTATACTCATATTGTGTGTGGATTTTTATTCCCACAGTCATGAGCACCCCAACCCCAATGGAGGTGTTAGGTAGTTTTTGATCTCAAATACTAGGTTTATAACCATGTCTAAACCTTATTGTGTTTAAGATGCAAAGCCTTTAGATCCTAATAGGGTGGATGAGTATAGTACATTATATTTGATTGAATATGGAATGAGATCATTTTCCCTCACCGCAAGACCAATTTTTGGGAATCCCTCTTTGGGAAATTCGCCAAAATTTATTTCGAGAGGTTTCAATCCTCCATCTCACCACCCCATAGATACTCGGTCAGAGAAGGTATAAGAACCATATTCTTTTCCACTCTCTCCCATACACTAAACCACTTCCACCAATGGTGGAGGAAAAATGTGTGGTTTTTCCGAACATCCACATCCTATTTGTCAATCACATTTAAGCATGGCTGATCCTGACTCATATGGAAACAACAAACCACCATGATTGAATAATTTACACCATTGGTTTTTTTTCAGTAGGGGTCATCCTTTGAATATTCCTCTCACCATCCTTCAGATTACCTCCATAGGCATGGTTCCTCAAGGCCATGTATCCAACATTGGAGAAAAGAAGATTTTGTGGTTTATAGAACATTATGTTTTCTCTTTTTTCTCACTCTGATCATGACCCATGTTGGATTATAGGGAGTTGGTTTCCATGAAATCCACATGATACCCGATCAGTTCTCTTCCCATCTTGGAGTAACCACCAGTCATTTTATTATAAGATAATTCTCTTCAGGACTAAGCCTGAAATCACATCTATGGGAATAGTCTTCATAAGCAATCCCCAATCATAACCCAAAGCATATGGAATCCTTTTCAGGAATAAGCCCCAATATAATCCAATCAACAGGACACACTGTCATATGAGACCAATCAAACTATGTGGCTCTTGATTCACATCCAAATATGATACATAAGAAGCCTCCCTAGGGTCCAAACCCAACAACTCAATTCATCCCTATTAAATCTAA
Source organism: Viscum album (assembly GCA_963277665.1). Taxonomy (NCBI): domain Eukaryota; kingdom Viridiplantae; phylum Streptophyta; class Magnoliopsida; order Santalales; family Viscaceae; genus Viscum; species Viscum album. Next base: position 1,341,170,530 of record OY728158.1, on the reverse strand, counting down.
TAAATATTCCTAAGAGGGTCTAATTCAGCTAATAAACTCATACTCATTGATCTTTCCATGGGCTATGTTAATACATCAAAATTCCCTGATTTTTTTTTTAAAAATGAAATCCGATTATTTTGAGACCAAGCTCTGAGATGGAACCTAATTTCGTGGTTCGGTGTGGTCAGAATGTATTTTTAAACTATTTTTATTTTCATTAAATATACGTGTGAGTGGGTTTTTCAATCATTTAAAAAAGTGAATGGATCAAAATTTAAGGGAAACCATTGAACTCAGAGTGTCGGGATTCGCCTAGAAAGGGAATAACATTGGTAGGAATAGGCCAATAGTAGAAGGTAGTGTTTGGCCATAAATAAAATAATTAAGTAATAATTATTTTATTTTCAAAACCTTATTACTCCCAAATGGTAACTCGAGTTGGAAATATGAGAGTAACGTTGAGCTTTTGAGGGTGTGTTTCCAATAGTAAAAGATTAACCTTGACTGGAACGGGTCGAGGGTGAAAGAAAAATTTCATATTTTTTGAAAGAAAAATAAAAAACATAAAATGTTATTTAAATTGTTTTCATCAACATTGATCAGTAGCACGCCAGTGCAGTAGTGCAACAATGAGGCAATGATGAATCCCATTAATGGTACTCATTAATGAGTCAACTTAATGACACTACAACATATCATAATAGAAACTCTGATTCACATTCATCAATTTATATTCTAATAAGCAATGCAGTATTGTTGGCACAATCCTATAATTTCTCTAAGGCTTTGGTTGGTGGGGACAAAAAACGACAAATGCACCTTCTTCCACCCTTCAAAGAATAACTAGTGATGGTGGGATGTAGATCAAGAATGGATAATGGAGTTGTGAAAACCCATTTTTCCTTGACCAACAATCCTATCCCATGTATGGGGTTATATTTTAATTGAATTATTGCTTTTCCTTATGCTTTCTTTTAAACAAAGAACTTGGGTTAACTCACAAACAATATAATCTGCGGATCGATCGTTCGTTCGGGGTGGTTAATGTTTCCGTATAGAAATGGGATATCTATTTCATTGATCATTCCATCTTATTTCTCAGTTATTCATGATCCTGCTAATAAGAATGCATCCAGCTCAACACAAACAATGTTCTGGAACGTTATTTGGGTATTTTTTTGTGTGTGAAAATCATTCACCTCCTCTCTCCTTTCGTCCTTCCCATTCTTCATGATGCAATGAAAATGTGGCATTGGCCTAGGAGATTATAGGTAGAAGGTCCATAGTTTGGTAGGCCGTAAAACCAGTAAAAGGCCGCAGTGGCACACGATGTATAGAAAATGCGCCGAAATAGCGATAGGGGCCACCAGGTGGTGGACGCGGGCACCCAACCACGTCGCTGTCCACAGAATGTGGCGATGAGATAGACCCAAAGAAAATATGTGGGCCATGCAAAGGAGATAGGTTCATGTGAGGGGAATGGTGAAGGATGGAGGTTTTTCATGGGAATGACATTGCAAGAGTGGCCCATGAATGGTATCTCGCATGCAGGGTCGTGTGTAGAGAAGGGGGGGACCTCAGTTGGCTGCTTGCTGCATAAACAAGATGTCCAATGGGCATCCCAGCCGTTGGAGAACTGGACCACCATATGGGATGGGCCAGAGGCGTGAAATAGTCTGCTAGGAATTTGGGGTTGGAGAAGATATAACCCACCGATGCGGGTCGGGTCGATGGGACAAATTGAGCCACTGGGCGACCCAGTGGGATGGACCTACGACCAAACTAGGATGGGTCTAGCAAGACCCAAGGGGAATTGTATAGTGTTTAGGACAGACTAGGTTGGCCTGGAACCCACCAGGTTAGGTCAAGTTAGCCAAACTAGGTTGGGTCATGCGGGACCCCTCGGGCTGGGTTGGTCAGGTCGGTCCGGCCAGGTCGGACCGGGCCCAGACACAACTGACCTCAGTTTAGTAAGATGCCAATATCCTTTCAACTTTTAATCTTGTTGATGTAATCTATATGGGATTGGGACCCCTGAAATGAGACATTCCTTTGGTAATACTCTATGTGAGACTTTTTTGGTAGTTGAGATGTGACTGATGGATTGAGGAGTAGATTCTCCCAGAATCAAGCACACAATGAGATGAAATCCTACAGCTGGCTATGACAAAAAGTATAAGATGAGCAGGTCTTAGTGATCCATTTTTATAAGATATGAGTGGGTCATATTAATCCAACAGGCCCCTAGATGAGTGGGTCTTAGTGATATAGTTGTCCTAGAGACAAGCTGGGCTTAGTGATCCAACTGGTCTAGAGACATGCAAGTCTAAGTGATCTAGATGGACCAAGAGACGAGTGGGTATTAGTGGTCTAGATGGATCATAGATGTGTGGGTCTTATCTAGATAGCTCTAAAGATGAGCGAGTCCTAGTGATTCATCTGGATCAGGTGATGAGTGTTCCCAGATGATAAATTCCTCATCAGTATGAATGTTCTTCTTTACAAATGATAATTATACATCCTATACAATGATTTATACTTGGTGTGAGTGGTTTTTATTTGGGACAATTCTTTTTGGTTTTTGTATGTGTTTATTCTTTTTGGATTTTATTTTTGGTTATGATTTTCGGAAATTCCTTTTTGAATTGGTGTCACTACTAATTACTATGTTACTCACCCCTGCACGAGCTTTGCATGCATCTGTCGTGTCTTGTGCAGAAGACATAAGCCTTGATGGAGGTGTCGGTGGCCTAAGACCAGGTGATTCCCAGTGAGATTAGGAAGGCAGGGCATACTTATATGGCTACTGATAGCTATCCTCCGCCTACCCTACCAGAAGGGCTTGAGCAGTCTGTCCTTAGTAGCTGTACATTTCTTTTGGGTTTTGGGCCTCTATTCTGGCCCTTGTAATATTTAGTTGTATTGTAATCCCATTAGTTGTTTGAGGGATTGTTTTGGATTACTTTTTTGTTTACTTTCTGTAGATTTATCTTTGTGTGTGTGTAAATGTTTTAAGGAAATGACCTCACTTTTTGGGATATGCCATTTTGGTGCTAGTCGCTAGCCCCTGGACTATGGAAGGTTGTATTGGGGTAGTCATAGGATGGGCCCTGGGAGACCGGTCATTTAAATTTTTTATCATAGGGGGTCAGTTATAAGCTTGGAAGTAAGAGTCTATTAATTTTTTGGGGAAATAGTGTTAAGTGTTTCATGTTCATCTTTTAGGATAGGGATTCCAGGGTTTGGGTGGGTAATGACATATCCATACCAGGACCCTGAATTCTTCTTCCCAACTCGGTACATGAAAAAATAGGTTGCATGAATATTTGAGTGTTTTATCAGGATATTCTTTAGTCAGAGTTAGCTGACCAGGTATAATCTATTTACCATGGTCCATCTTGACCTCTTTAAGGATTCCTCTATAGAGACAACCGGCTGAGATTCTAGTGCGTGACCACGAGGATGGTTTACAGAGAGATGAGGCTTCAGTAAATGAACTGTTTCCTAATATGGAACCTATGAGAGGTGTCCTACTGATACCACCGCTCATTGGTTAGACGTTACTACCAGTGCTACCGGTTGAGGATCCACGTAGGCTTGGATCCTTACATGAGTTACAGCGATAGAGACCTCCACGGTTCAGGGGAGAGATAGATCCTCTAGTTTCTGAGGATTGGATGGATGCAATGATGTGGTTATTCCAATTAGCGAGGACTCCACTTAAACAAATGGTGATTCTAGTAACGAGACATTTGCAGGGCTCAGTGGGGAGATGGTGGGGTTTGACCGTCTAGATACATGAGGAGGAGTACCTCACCTTGACTGACTTCGAGTGACTTTTTACGGTGGATTTATTCCACGATACTTTTCACCCAGTGCATCTATAAGAGATTCTTCACTTACAACAGGGAATCCTAAGAGTTTTTGAGAACTCTACATGGTTCACAAACCACTCTTGTTACTCTATTTATATGGTGAGAGACCCATTCTTCAGGGCACAGATCTGTGAGTAGGAACATAGGTGAGATATCAAGGAATCAATGATTTCCATCATCAGCCCTATGTAGGATGGAGTGATGGAGTGAGATCTACTAGTGGAGATATTTCTCACAGATTAGGCACCAATTGTGGGAGCCACCACCAAGAAATAGTTGTCTGAGCCATCCCTAGAGGGTAGCAGAATGATGATGTAGAGGTCAAAGCAGGTCAAACCATCCAAAGGACAAACCCAGGACCTAGGGTTTGTGGTATGAGGCCGCCAGGGTAGTGGGAGTCATTAGAGGAGTAGGGAATGCTACTCATGCGGGGGTAAGGACAAATGGCTTGTGACTGCCTGACCCACAATACAGATGATCAGCGAACGGTCGAAGGGCCTACAAGGTAGCAGTAGTGGTTCATGTGAGGTGGTACATAGGGTGGCAGATGTGGAAGAGGAACATTTAGAGTAGTAGGTAGTGGACAAAGGTTTGAGGTTCTACCACCACCACCCCTAGGTGATCCACCACACACTCTGAGATCTAGTGGACAGGGGTGAGGCCAGCTTCAGGTAATGGAGACATACAATCATGATGCTCCAGAAATTATTAGAGGTACGATCTATGTATTATCCACCTTATTTGTAGTTCTTATATCCATATGTTCCAGTCACTTATTATTTTATATGGACCTTTTTCAAATCTCGGATATTTCGTTGGATCCATTATCTCGATCCTTTTGGTTAGAGACTATTATAAGAGGGGATTCGATGATCAAACACTGGTGCCACCAATGTGTGATTACTATTGGAAGTGAGAGCTTCGACCATGTTCTCCTAGAAGTAGTGTTGAGGCATTATGATGACATCATTTGTATGGACTGACTATCTACAATTCATGACGAGATTGATTGTTTTAAGCGCACAGTGTGGTGTGTCTATGATGATGAGACCGAGTTATAATTTATTGGAGAAATGGAAACTAGAGCAGAACATGATGGAATCACACATAGGAGGGTGCAAACAATAACTCATTAAATGGATGGAATGAACCTCAGTGTATTGGATGATACAAGTCTATAGTTTCCTCCAGCAGTGGATGAGTATGGGGACGTCATTCCCGAGGATGTTCCAAGACTAACTCCTCATAGAAAGGTAGACTTATGCATTGATCTGTATTGTAGGATGATACCAATACCTATACCTACATATCAAATGGCTCCCTCAGAGCTCTAGGAGCTTAGGGTAAAATTGGAGGACTTGTAGAGGATGGGGTTCATAAGGCATAGCATTTCAAAATGGGAATCCCCAATGTTGTTCACCAACAAGGCAGATGAAAGCTTAAGGCTAGGCGTGGAATTCGAACATCTGAACCAGGTGACTGTTAAGAACACGAATCCCTTACTGAGGATATATGACCTCTTCAATTAGCTGAAGGGAGTGAGATGGTTCTTGAAGATAGATATAAGATTAGGTTATCACCAACTTTGAGTAGAAGATGAGGACATCTGGAAGACATCTTTCAGATGTCACTACAGCCACTATGTGTACTTAGTGATTCCATTTGGCATGTCAAATGACCGAAAAATGTTGATGGGACTCCAGAATATGATCTTCCAGCTGTACTGAGACCAATTCATCATGGTATTCATTGATTAAATAAAAGTGCATTAAGAATCTTAGTAGGAGCAAACAATACACCTTAGGATGGTTATGGACACAATCCGAGATCACCAAATTTAATAAAAGATCTCAAAGATTGAGTTATGGAAATGAAGGGATCATTTATTGGGACATTTCATCTCAAAGGATAGAGTTGCGGTGGATCTAGAGAATATTGAGGCAGTGCATTCTTAGGAGACACCCATGAGCATTACTGATGTGTGGAGTTTCCTTAGGTTGGATGGGTACTATCAGAAGTTTTTACATGACTTATAAAGAGTAATAGAACACATGAAGGAATTGAAGAAAAAGGAAAAACCCTTCATATGTAGAGATGGATTCTAGTATAGTTTTCATCAGATGAGGTAGATCTTGACAAGTTCTCTTATCTTGAGGTTTCCATAGGAGGGTGCTGTCTACATGGTGTTCTATGATGTATCAGGAACTGAGATTTGTTGTTTCTTGATGCATGGTAAAGTCATGATCGGTTATGTATCATGATAATAGAGACCACATGAGTAAAATTATGTCACTCATTACCTTGAGATGATAGTATTAGTCTTCACATTGATTATATAGAGACACTAACTTATTGGCAAATGATTCATTTTCCTCTCTGACCACAAGTGTCTGAAGTATATATTTTCTCATAAGGATTTGAATATGAGAAAACAACTTTGGATACAGTTCCTCTAGTATTATGACTTTTATATATTCTATACTCCTGGGAAGGGGAGAATGCTAGCAGATTCTTTTAGTTGGTGATTGAGTTAACATTTACTGAATGAGGCCTCAAATAAGTTGACCTTTCTTTAGATATCCTATGGGGATGGAGATGAGGAAACTTATCTTCAGTCTATGGTATTTTCCCCTATACTCTTACAATGAATCAGGGAGTAAAAACATGGAGATGCAAGCTGCGAGACTACACGTTCCCACATGTCCTCAGGAGATAATCCTAATGAATTTTAAAAACGTGGGGGGAACACATTATTTTTATGTGGAAACACAATAGAACCAGTGGAATTATGGGAGGAGGTGTTAAGGGAGTTCCATACATCCTCTATGGCGGTACATCTAGGTGTGGATAAGATGTTCCAAGACCTTCTACGTCAGTAATGGTGGTCAGAAATGAAGAAGTCTTTAGAAGAGGTTGTCTCGAGATGCCTCACTTATGAGTAGGTGAAATAAGAGCACCTGATTCCAATAGATTTGAAACAACCCCATGAGGTACCAGAGTGAAAGTGTGATGGGATATCGATGAACTTCATGACAGAATTACCACTTATTTCCAAGGGGTATGATACTATCGTGGTGATCGTAAACAGAATAGCCATGTTGGCCCACTTTCTACCCCTTTGAGAGTAGATTTTAGTTGAGAGCATGGGACACCTCTACATGTATAAGATAGTTCAATTCCATGGATTCATATCTACAATACTCTTAGATTGTGACGCATGCTTTACATTCAAGTTGTGGAAGGGATTGTAGGAGGATTCTCAGAATCAGATGCACTTGAGAACAGACATTCAACACCAGAATGATGGTCAGACAGAGTGGACCATACATACCATAGAAGACATACATCATGGTTGTATCCTTGATCTTGGTTGTAGTTGGGAGGTCCACCTACCACTGGTGGAGTTTTCATACAACAATAGCTACCACTCCACCATCGGTATGGAACTATTCGAGGCACCATATGGATGACCATGAAGGTCACCATAATGATGGAAAGACCTATGGGAGTCAGAACTCATGGGTCCAGAGATGGTATAGGATATCACTGAGAGGGTACAGGTCATCTGAGAGCGAATGAAGACTACACAAAGCCAACTGAAGTCCTAGTATGATTGGTTACATATACCCTTGGTGTATGAAGAGGGGGAACACGTATTCCTACAAGTCTCTCCTCGAATAGGGATACATTGATTTGGATGTAGAGGATTGTTTTCTCTGAGGTTCATCAGACCATTCCTGATACTACATATATTTGGTGAGGAGGTGTACCACTTGTCTCTACCGCCACAGTTAGAGAGGGTGAACGACGTTTTACATGTATCCATTCCTAAGAGATACGTGCATGGCCCTTCTCACGTCATCGACCATGATGAGTTGGATATTTATGATGAGGCAACATTCGCGGAGTACCCAGGGTGGTTAGAGGATATATATGAGATGATCCTTTATGGATAATCAATTCCTCTAGTGTGTGTTTGTTGGTATCATGGAAATCTTCAAGAGATTATGTGGGAGAGGGAGGTTCATATTCATTCTTAGTATCCCCATTTATTTAATTATACTTTGTTTTGGATTTGGAGGAAATAAATCTCTAAATACTGGAGTAATGTAATACCCCTAAATTCTATGATTTTTATTTTAAAATTAAATGGGATTATTTCATGACCAGGATCTGAGTCAGAACACAATTTTGAGGCCCATAGTGGCTAGAATGTATTTTTGAACAATTTTTATAGTATATTAAATAAACATTTGAGTGGGTTTTTCTATCTTTTAAATTGGTTCCCAGATAAAAAATATGTGGGCATCGTTGAACTAAGAGCATTGGGATTTGCCTAGAAAGGGCCTGACATTAGCCGGTGCAAGCCAACTGTGGAAGGTAGTTTTTGGCTATAAATCAAATAATTAAGTAAAAATAATTTTGTTTTCAAATCCTTATAACTCCCAAATGGTAACCCAAATTTGAAATGTGAGAGTACCTTTGATCTCGTGAGGTAATTTTTCCCTTAGGCAATGTATAACCACGACTGGCACAGTTTGATGGTGAAAGTTAATTTTAGGACTTTTCAGAAGATAAAAATAACCTAAAAAGTTTTTTTAAATTGGTTTATTTTTCGTCATGTAGTGGCCCATCAGTGTTGCGTTGCAACGATGAGGTGATGATGAATATCATTAATAAACCTCATTAAAGAGTTAGTGTGAAGACATTGAAATACAGCGTAATAGAAAATCTAATTCACTTTCACCAATTAATACCAAAAAAAATGTAGGATTGTTGGAACAATCATAGAATTTTTCTAAGGCATTGATGGGTGGAGACAACAAATGCATAATTCACCTTCTTCTACACTTTTAATAATCACTAGAGATGGTGGGGTGTAGACCAATAATGATGAATGGAGGCACGCCATATCATTCTTCCATGAACAGCAACCCTATCGTAGGTAGGGGGTTTTTTAAGTGAATTTTCGTATTTTACCTATTCTTTCTTTTCGATGAAGAACATGGGTTAAATCAAAAACAATTTAACCTACTAATCCATCATTCATGCGGGATGGTTAATGATGAGGGGTAAAATAAGGATAACTTTTTATGTGATTATTCCACCTTATTTCATGGTTCTTCATGATCCTAGTAACAAGAACACGTCTAGGTCGACACGAAAAATGACTCGTAATATTTTTTTGGGTGTTTCTATGTGTGAATTATTACACTCATTTCTACTTTTTCCTTCTCGTTCTTTGTGATGAAATTGCAGCGGTGAATCGGTTGAGCAGATAGTAGGTGAAAGGGTTATGGCTAGGAGGGTTTTAGAATAGGTGAGACGCCACAATGTGAGGCCGCAACATCGGGAGGAGGTCGTGTCACCTAGCTGTGGTGGCGACACACTGGCTATGGAAAAAGGCGAGAGGTGTTGTGTTGGCAGCTCTCTGTAGTAGTGACAGTGTTCACTAGCTTGGGGGCCAGCAGCTGGCCGTACGCGGATGTAGCCACCAAACCACGTCAGAAGCACCACACAGTCTGTAGACCACGCTGGAGGCACCACACGGTACAAAGACCATGACGGTGAGCTGGACCCACGATAATGCCTCATGCCATGTGGGGGATACCGGTCTGCGTGAACGGACCGATGTAGGAGGGAGGCGCCTCTAGGGTGCCATGTTGGATCAGTGACCCACATAGGTGGGACAAGGTAGGTGGATGACATGTGATCCCCATGGGACTGCATGTGGAGAAGGGGTAACCGACCTCAGCCAATCCTGTGTGACATGAATTGGATTCCCAGTAGGCGTCCGAGCAGGGGGAGAACCGACCCACCATGCAGGCTTGGCCGATGGTGGAAACTGGGCTGCTAGGTAGCCTAGGCAAGAGAAGAGCCAACATGCCTATTTGGTTTGGGATGACGGGACTAATAGGGTCACTAGGTGGCTTGAGTTGGGAATGAACTGGCCCACCTGTTGGGGGCCAGGCCAGATGAAACTTTGTTGCTAGGAAACTCGGTGGGATGGACCCACGAACGAACCATGCTAGGTCCAGCAAGGCCCAATAGGCCCAGCCCAGAAGCCAGGCCAGACATTGCTGACCTTGAACCCTCTAGGCCTGGTCGGGTTTGTCGAACCAGGTCGGGTCATGCCGGACCGCCAGGCACAGATGGTTGGGTCAGTCTGACCAGGTCGGATTGGGCTGAGACACCACCAGCCCCTATTTACTATAATTATAATTTCATTCATAAAATACATCATATTTACATGTCGTATATGGTGTTCGTACCCTTGTGATGAGACAATCCATTGGGATTACTCTTTGTGATATTTAGTAGTATTTGATATGTGACTATTGGATTATGGAGTAGGTTCTCCTTAAATCAAGCATGCTACGAGAAGGAATCCTATGACTGGATGTGATGTGAAGGATATGATGAGTGGGTCTTAGTGATCCAGATAACGAAGAGGGTAACATATAATAGTGATCTAGTCGGCCCAAATAGAATAAGGTATTACTGATCCATCTCGCCCAGAGACGGGTGGGTCTTAGTGATCCGGCTAGCCCAGAGACAATTGGGTCTCAGTGATCCTGCTGGCCCAAGAGGCAAGTGGGTCTTAGTGATCCATCTGGACCAGAGGTGAGCGAGTCTAAGTTCTTCATTTGGCCTATAGGTGAATGGGTATAAGTGATCTATATGGCCCTAGAGACGAGTCTGTCTCTTTGATCAAGTAGGCCCAGGTGAGGGGCGAGCCCGTATGATGAATCCCTAAGCAGTATGAATTTTCACATTTACGATTGATAATTCTACTTCCTAAAATTTGAGTTATACATGGGGTGACCTGTTTTTATTTTTGATCATTATTTTTAGTTTTTCTTTGTGGTTATTCTTTGTGGTTATGATTTGTGGTCTTTCCTTTGTGGATTGTGGTCCCTACTGTGTATTCTGTTACTCACCCATACATGGGCTTCACCCAAACTTTTCGTGTCTTGTGAAGATGACTGATACCTTAATAGAGGATTCAGTGTCCTAGGAGAAGAATGTACCCCATGGGATCAGGTAGGATGGGCATACTTATATGGATACTGATAGCTATCATCCTCCTAACCTTCAGGTAGAACTTGAGAAGATAGGCCATTTAAGCTGTACTTTTATTTTTGGTTTTGGGCTTGTATTCTATCCCCTTATAGTTTTCAGTTGTATTTTACTCTTAGAAGTTGTCTCAATGAAAATTTTGGTCTACTTTTTGTTTACTTTACATATTTTGATCTTTTTTTCATGTGTACAGGTTTAAAGGAAACATGTTCCCTTCTTGGGATATGCCTTCTCGGTGCTAGTGGCCTGCCCATGGCCTATGAAAGGTGGTCTTGGGGTAGCCATATCATGAGCCCTAGGGGATGAGACATGAAATCTACTTCAGCTTAAGTCCCACACCAAACATTGAATACATACCTTCCACCTAGATTTCTTTGACACATGACATTAAACTAAACGGTTAGGTCCTTATCACATGACCATAAAAGGTACGATGGACCCCATTATAAAACACCAAACTATACAGGTTCTGATTAGTTTTACAAGGATATTAATGAATCCCATTCATGGGTTCAATCAAAACATCAAAGTAAATCCATGATCCTTGGATGAAAACACACTTCAATGAACTACATTCTATTGGTGGAAAACTATCATCATTATAAAACTGACCAAATAATATCTAATCAATACGTAAGAGGACACCATTGATGGATAATCTCGAATACATACGTATACCTACATTGATGTAAAACCTCATATACAGATAAAATTATTCTAAAATTATATACATTTTAATAATTGATTTTTAATTCAAGGTTGAACCACGTCACACTTATGAATTAATGAAGGATTCATGAATACAACTTGAATCTTTAAGGGAGTCCTAGAGTAGGACAACATTTCATCTAAAAGGGTTTGATGAGACGGCCCTACCATACTTTTAACCAATGTGAGTTATTAAGAATTATTGGATAAACATATTAATGTGAACTTGCCTTTATAAATAAGGTCCCTCATGGAAATATAACTATTGTGTGTTTCCAATTACACAAACAAACACATTAGAGACAATTCATATATATTGAACCTAATATGAATTATTTTAGAAAACTCTACCCCCTATAATCAATTGTCAGGAGAACAATTTTTTTAGGGAATCAAATGGTGAACCTGACATGAATACATATCCATGATGATGGTATCACCCACCCATCAGGCCCCCCTTTTCTCCTAAAATGAAAGAGATCAAAACAAGAGAATAAATTAATCATGTTTTCATTAAAATGAGATGCTTCCTTAACAAGGATTTCATGTTTATGATTGTAAAATATTTAGGAAAATTATTTCAGAACACTCTTTAACCTAATGGATTCCTTCCAATTACTATAGATGTATTCCCCTACAACTACTCACACCAGGTATTCATCAAATCAAAGGACACCATTCCCAACCCAATTTCTTCAGCACTGGGTCTCTAATGCACTAGTTTAAGATTATCGTCAACACAGATCCATCCTGACCCTTCAGGACTTCTGATTGGATCTTCATATCTCCCAGACCCACCAATTATTTGGTCAATGATGAATGGTGGTCCAGAAGTAGACGGTAGCGATCACCGTCTTCAACCATATTTGGAGATTATCTCTATAACATAACAAACAATACCTACCGTATCATTTGGATGAGGATTATGAGTCTATATGTGACCTCATCAAGAATACACATGAACCTTATCAAGGGTTCATTCCACTAATATTTTCTACTAATGCTATAGATTTGTAAGCACATAACATGATGAGGGTTCCATCTTCAGCCAACCAACCCATGTTATCCTGACCCATGTATGTAAGACGAACCAATAGGGGAAACGACCAGTAACAAGGGGATAGGGTAACCATCTTCTTCCCCTTAAATAATACCATCGATCCAAATTATCATCCCACTATGATAAAAAAACATACAACAACATGACTTATTCATCCATTTAGTAGACTCACCTAGAAGCATCCAAAGAAGACCACCATTCAAATCCAATATCACATAGAAAGTAGGAATATACAACTTCTTACATTTACCAAGAATTCCAATAGACTTATATGGAAGAACCCAAAGAATCCCTCAATCTATGTGTGGTGGACGGACAAAAGAAGGAACAAACACCTGCTTGTATTTACCAATTTTTCCACTAGACTTGTCTAGAAGAAACTGAAGAAGCCTTCCAACCATGTGTAGAAGGAAACTATAAACAAGAACATACACCTACCTTCAATTACCATACCTTCTAGAAGACTTGTTTTGAAGCACCTAATGAATCTATTCACCATATATGGTGGCCAAAAGTAAGAAGGAACACACCTACCTACATTCATCAAACCAGTTACTAGTTTTTTCTGGTATAACTCGTAGAAGTCAGTAAGAAAGCCCCATTGAAAAATGGGGTAAGAATCTAATCTATGTACTCACACACAAGTAATTTTAGAATCCATAGATAGGAAATCGAGGATAGAAGTATGAATATACATATTCTCCATATATGAAATGGGATTATATCCCTATTAAAATCATTTAGGTCACCAAGAATATTTTCAAAATGGTTAAAGTGAAGATGAAATCTCATATCCATATCCTACTGACCCATCCTTGCATTATTATGGTGACAAGAGTAGAATCAAAGGGATTAAAACACAACCCCATCACCACAAATGGGGAGTCTCATCAAGATGTCACCCCAGAGAAAACACACACCTCTTATATTGTCCAAGAGTATCATGGGAGAAAATCCCCCATGGTGTATAGACAACTAGATTGGGAACATACACCTATTCTAATTGTAGGCACTCAACATATCCAAATGGCTTATCCAAGGAATGAACAAACACCTTCCCATGAAAATAGCTTCTACCCAGCAAGTGGCTGTAGTCATTCACAAGAAGGAATCTAAGAAGAAGTCTTATAAATGAAAAATAGAAAATGAAAAAATGGATCTATGATCCCTCTCTACATAACCACGGAGTAATTGATGAAATCAAAAGATTATATATGGAAGATCAAGATCCTATCCTCTTGTTACCAAATTATAATAGTGTTAGTAGTAAATCCAAAGATCCCATCTTAAAACATCACTTTGATGGATTACTTCATGGACACAATCCAATTGATATTGAGATTCCATATTTTGATGAGAGTCATGATGGCTCTTGGGGTGTTCATAAGATCAATGAGAAAGTGGAGATTCCCATTTTTAAAATACACCATGGTGGTCCTCCCCATGATGGATTACACAATAAAAGTTCTCTCCATGTTAGTATTTTACATTTTCAAAGAGAATTATTTTTTTGGAAGTGTAGCGATGAGAAAGTCCTCCTATCATGAAGCACTTTGGAAAAAAAGGCCAGTCATGTATGATGCCTTGTTATTGGCAGGTGAAATTACTTCTTAATCAGAAGCCTACCAAAAATTATGGTCATTTTAAAACACTCCCAAGGATTTCATTCATTCTAACATAATAGAGGAATTCCCAACCAATCTCACCACTTATGATAAAGTGGTCGAGAATAGTCCACTCATGTTATCCCATGTAATGGAACCTCAAAAAAGGAAAATATTACTTGCTAAACATAAAGAGAAAGTTGGATAAAGATGTTATGTTGGTAACATTCATTACTTTACAACCTATTAATACCAAATTCCGGAGGTACTGTAGGAATATTGTACACACTAAATACACCAAAATATATAAAAAATCTTCATCACTTGAGAGATATAGTATTAAACTATGATCAGTATAAAAATCATGTCATGGTAATTGAAATGTATGAAAATAAAAATTTACTAGTAAAACCTCCTAGTTACATGATATACAGAAAGACAACAAATATCCCTTCAATATTCATGCCTTAAAATGTTAAAAATATTGTGATAATTTCTTGAAGATTCCCCATCTAAAGTTTATATCATAAGATAGGGTGCACATAGATTAGTATATTTCATTGTTATCCCTAACCAGAAAAGCCCCCCAAAGGTGGAATCATGCAATGGTATAGAATCAAGATCACTTCAACAAATGAATTTTGTTCACAACTAGAGATCTGAAAAAAAAAACAAACCCCTACCAACTCTCCCTAACATCGGGCAAGAAAAGAGTAGGATAATGAGATAATGTTTCATCTAGAATTTGAAAAGATTTATAAATCCTAATGTTTTGCAGAATTTAGAAATATTAAAGAATAAATGTCAAAAATAGTTTATTGGACTTTATAATTCGGTGATCCAAGTGCATATCGAATTATTCACCCAGACCATGATTAGAAAAAGAATTACTATAATTAGAAGGGAAGACATAAAAGTAGAATCAATAGCAGTTTAAGAGATACCCTACCCCTCAGTGTTGGGGTATTTTTAAACCATCCTTTGAGGTCAGTAAACTAGACCCAAAGAGTGATGAGGGTGGAACAGGATCTGACCCAACCCTCAGGTTTAGGGGATTATTCCCCTCAAAAACCACCTCCTCAGTGGATATCATCACTCTCTTGATTTGGGTAAATGTACTAGAGTGAATCCTTCTAGTTAATCCCATCTAGTGATCCAGTATTTTTTAGGTATATATAGAAACAAACATTATAGACAATCCCTTTGAATCACATTCATCAAAATAGATCTTAAAATAATCATCAAGGGAGAGGATTGTAATGTACCAGCCGACTTACAGAAAAAATGGTATCCAGACTAGTGGGTAAATGACCTCAAGAACATCTTCCAATTAAAGGTCCCCAACAAGCAGTGGGGGCCTGGTGTGTGTCCATGGAGAGACTATTCCCTTAGTGATCAGAGTATAACAATGGTATAAATGAATATAAATTAAATACAATGACAGACATAATAATACAATAAAACACATATAATAGGTCAAGAATAAAATATACCGAATATAATAGATGGATAAAAATAATTTAAAACAATTCATGTATGTTTATGTGACTATACATAATCTATAACAAAATATATATACAACATGCATCGATAAAATGTGATACAAGTAAAGGAACAGACTATAAACCTCATGGGTGATCACATTGAGTATCTGAGGATCCAGCTCGTTCAAGATCTCTTAAATTAATGGTACAAGTAAATAACACAACCAGCCAACCTAGGTCATACAAATATGAATGTCTAATTGGGTATCCCAATTTAATGGAATCTTGATAAGGGTATGATATATAAATCTTAGTAGGATGGAACCAAAATTGTTGAGAATAATCCAGACAGTGCGTTATAAATTAGACAGTGTGAAGGTATAAGGATGAAATAAACAGAATTAAATAAATCAACAACCACCCATCGAAGTTAATAAAGGACACTAGGATGATATAAATACTTTGGAACATTGACATGTATATTTTGTTTTGGGTATATCCTATTGTATTGGGATGGATCACCTATGTCAGAGGAATATTCTTCTATTGACGATGAATAACATAGAGTATACCATATACATACGACTTATACCATAATACTAACCATAATATCACCCTCAAGAAAAATAATAATCTCTGCCTTAGGCATTGTGGGATAGTGCATCTATCCCTCGTACATCTGACATAAGTATATAATCTTCCTTCAATAATTTAGTACCAATGCGCTTATACCACATGCGGTACAAAAATATGGGCCAAGTAATTAGGCATCATGTGTTTATGCATCTATCCTTCACACATCTATCAATATGATATTCATTGACATGAATCATTTATTACCATTGTGCCTAGTACTCATGAGGTTAAAAAACATTCATAAAGACATCAAGCATCGTGTGACTATGCATTAAGCCATCAAAAATAAATTACATCATTATGATATAAGCTCAAAGATAAGGAAGTAAAAATCACAAGGCCAATATCAGAACTACCATATTGAACATGTCAAAAATAAGGCATGAGGTATTATGATAATGAATAAGCTCAAAGCTGTTAGATATGAACAATAAGCATATATGAATGGCATTGAGATGCCTATATTCACATGTTAATAATGAAATGTCATTACCTTAAGTTATCTAGCTTCGAAAAAGATGGAATAGAATTCAAACCAAATAAAGGCCTAAGAAATTTTCATTGCATATATATAAATCATTTAAGGGAAAAAAACCTTATTGAAAATTCCATTTAAATTACTTCTTGTTATTTAAGATAACAAATTATATCAAAAAATTTAATAAATCTCAAAGATCACTTATAAGGTATCATTATAAAAAGGTAAATTACCTACATGTGTAAATCCAATTAAGAGTTTAGAAAATAATATACCTTGGTTAATATAACATTTACCAAATAATTTTCACATATATAATTAGATTAATGGGGCAAATAACTTTCGTGAATGTCATTATTAATTTTACATAATTCATGCCATCATGCATATTTAATTACATTTCAATACATTCACATTTATTCTAAAAAGTAATTGAAACTGAATTCATAAAATTAATAAGGGAAAGGTTCTATCATTCCACATATCAATCACTATCACATGGAATATGGAAAAATAAAACCATAACTAATAATGCTATAATATAAATAAATACCTTTTGTTTTGAAGATAAAAAACATTTGTTGGAGGGGTTTTATTTTAAATGCAAGAATTTCTTTATGGAACAGATCATTTATCGTTTTTATGCACTTATTTCAATGATCATTATTAAATTAAAGGACAGTTTTTTTATAAAAAATAGCATAGAACTAATTAAATACAAATATATAATGCATTATTAAATTTAAGGGGCAAGGAAAAAGGAACTGTACCTTATGAAGTAGACAAAGGCGACCACTCGACACTTAACTCTTTAAGTAGCGACCACTTGATGCTACTGTTATCCCATTATGAGCATATGAACCATCACATATATATAAGGAAACCGATACCCTCTTCACACTTATTCACGTACATGAACATGTGAAAGGGTATACTTATATATATTATTTTATTTATATACTAGTCTTCACTTACCTATGTATGCATTTTCACACACACACACACACACACACATATATATATATATACAGAGGCACACCAATCACTGTACATATATATTCACTGCCATGTATAAATATAAACATAACATGGGAACCTACATATATTTATATATATACCTACCTTTGCATAAACAAGAAAGTCACATTAGACTCCAATGACCCTAAACCACACGGCGTGGTCCAACTCACTACAAATAAATTCTTGGAACTCAAAAGCATAAAAAAACCTAAATAAAACTAGGTGAGATAATTCAACAAGGGTAAATCCTCACCTTAGATGGTGGTGTTGTAACGACCCAAAGTTTTTCAATGGAAAATTCCCTTCTTATATCTATGTCATAAAAACACAAAATAATGAACTACTAAGTGATAAGTGACCTTTAAACATAATTTTGTCACCCCTATGTTTGGAATTTTAAAAATCCGGCATACACGGTTGTGCTCAAGATAGTTTTTGGTGTCTAATGAAACAAAAATAATTTTTGGTGAATAGTATCCTACCCTTATGAATATTAACCTAACCTTATGAATAGTAATATGACCCTTATGAATAGTAAATAAGAGTAACATTACCTATGAATAATAAAATAAAATTTAGACATCATATGAAGTGATAATTTGACCTTAGTAAACGTTTTTTTTTGTATTTTATAAGTCATAAATAAATAATTATAATTAATTAATTAATTTAAAAGAATATTTTTCCCCTTGAATATATTCATATAGTATTGAATCAATGTATAATAGTTTTTAGATAATTTTATAAGACCCTACGTAATTTTTGAAAGAACTATAACATCAATTTTAATCTTAAAAACTATTTTTAAGTAAATTATGATTTTATTTAAATATTAAATTAATAATATTTAGAAAATTATTTTTGAAAAATGGACTTCATTTTTGGATTCTACACGTCGAAAAATGGTAAGGGTAAAATTTTGGGATTTTTCTGAGATACTAGAATTTTTGATGAATAGTAGAATACATTAATTTATCATATAAATACATTTTAATTAAAAACCACTATTCCTGACATCACAAGTGATGTAAGCACCCAAATCCCAAATTCACAAGCCAAATATACTATTCATAGTCATCCAAGACTCACTATTCCTTGTCTTAGGTGAAATTAATAAACTAATCAATTTTATATTAAGGAAACCCCTCTCCCCTCCACTATAAAAGCCACCCTTCACTCCCTCTTTTCCTCACACCTCTCAAGCTCCAATCCTTCTCTAAATTCTGCCCAAACACGTTCCCAATCTCATCCTCCACGTCAAAATGCTGTTGGTCTCATCAAAAGACCAAGCCTAGCTTCCTTAAAGAGGATCTCAAGAGAAGGATTCTAAAGGTAATTTCCCTCTCTCTCTTCTCCTTTAATTTCCTTTCAAGTTCATGTTCCTTTCTTGATCTCTACCTACTTATCTTCATTCAAATTGTTTTTTAAATCCAGTATTATACATATACTTAATCGTATGATTCTAATGGTATATTATATCACCCCACACTCTTTCCCTCTTCCTTTTATTTTATTAAAGAGAACGTTGTTCATGTGGTGATAATTTATCACCTTCAAAAACAACATGCTCTCTTCTTCCATTTATACCTTTAATCTGGTCATGAAACCATTTTTATGGTTGAAACAGAATGTTTTATATGCATTATGTTCTATTTTAAGTTATGGAAATAACCTATGGCCTTATTACTAAGATAATGGTTAAAACAAGTTCGTTGTGATCCAAAAACCGCTCAAATTAACCCAAATAACCACCATTAAATTTTTATCTAATGATTCGTCCAATTGGATCTAATATAACTCATTATAAAATCATTAAAGATTCTGTAATATCATTAATAACATGTAATATCAGTTCTGGGTGTTTACCCATGATCTACCCAAGCATCAATTTAAGAATACAAGTGGACCGCTCAAAAAAACCATAAAAACGAACATCCCCGATCAATGTTTTTAAAATCTATAAGTCATACAAAGGAACATAATATGAAATAATGAAACCAGAATGAACCCTATTAATGTATAAAAGGTTCTGGAATTTCTAATTAATGAATATAATGTCATTATACAGGACATTAAAGAGAAGGAGGCATTCCAGTACAAGGTAAGGGGAAATCTCGAACCCAATTTTCTTCCTTCGGGTTCTCCCTCCTTCACTCCATTTTTGATATGGTTACTCCTCAAAGGTCTTTTGTTCACCATTTCCTTTACTATTCTTGGATATACATGTTTGTCACTGGTTTTTATGTCCATCAAAATGTTATCCAAAAGAAATCTTCTTTCAAGATCTCACCTTTTACCTCTCATTCAAGGTTGATGGTTCTTATATCAAGTATGTTGTTCCCTCTTTCTTTTGGGAACCCAAAGCTTATGAATGTGTTATTATGAGATGAAAACCATTACTTTACATGGGTTATTTATGTACATGTTTGATTTGTGTTCTATGTGGAAAACATGATAATGATAATGTTATGATGTGACGGGTGCGCCCGGAATTATAAAGCGCAATATGAATGTTTAAATGTGATGGGTGCGCCCAGAATTATATAGCGCTCCAATGCATTGGGTAAAGTGATGAATGTCATGAGTAAATGTAAAATTATGCATGAACATGATGCTAGATTTTTTCACAAGTATGTGTGGTAGTTAACCACCAAGACATGATGTTTCATTTTTTATGCTTTGCCACATTTCAAGTTTATTGTTTATGCTCCTCTCAGGTTCAAGATCTTCTTCCTATGTCATGATTATGCTCACCCCATGCTATATTGATCTTATATATCCTCATACTGGGATTTTAGATCACCCATTTTGATGTATATCCTCAGGTGGCTACATGTACTAAGGAGAGGACAAGTGCTACTAAGAAGCAATATAAGAAGAGATTAAATGAATTTTTATGCTTGATGTTGCCCTTGTTATGTGTAGTCCTAGTTTTCCCAAGACACTAAACCTCTGGATCCTCCATGTGTAATACTATTATGATGTTTATCTTTCAAATGATGTAATAGTAATGTAAGAAAAGGACGGGTCGCTATAGTTGGTATCAGAGGAAAGGTTTAGTTAATTTGGGAATTAGGATTAGTGAAACCTAAAGAAAACCTCTAGCATGAGACTAAGTACAAATATGCACACAAGGATATTTACCGAGGGATCCCATATGTTATGTTTTTGGTATAATTGTTTAAATGGATAAGTTATTTATGACTTTTATAGTTATGTTTTGTTCTATCCTTTTCTATTTTAGAAAATGGTGGGAACGAGGTGAGGTAATGAAGGAGAAGTACCCTCACCTGTTTGTGTAAAGTGAAATTTCGGGGGCGAAATTTCTTAAGGGGGGAAGAATGTAACGACCCAAAGTTTTTCAATGGAAAATTCCCTTCTTATATCTATGTCATAAAAACAAAAAATAATGAACTACTAAGTGATAATTGACCTTTAAACATAATTTTGTCACCCCTATGTTTGGAATTTTAAAAATCCGGCATACACGGTTGTGCTGAAGATAGTTTTTGGTGTCTAATGAAACAAAAATAATTTTTGGTGAATATTAACCTACCCTTATGAATAGTAACCTACCCTTATGAATAGTAATATGACCCTTATGAATAGTAAATAAGAGTAACATTACCTATAAATAATAAAATAAAATTTAGACATCATAGGAAGTGATAATTTGACCTTAGTAAACGTTTTTTTTGTATTTTATAAGTCATAAATAATTAATTATAATTAATTAATTAATTTAAAAGAATATTTTTTTCCCCTGAAATGTATTCATATAGTATTTAATCATTGTATAAGAGTTTTTAGATAATTTTATAAGACCCTACGTAATTTTTGAAAGAACTATAAAATCAGTTTTAATCTTAAAAACTGTTTTTTAAGTAAATTATGATTTTCTTTAAATATTAAATTAATAATATTTAGAAAATTATTTTTGAAAAAGGGACTTAATTTTTGAATTCTACACGTCGAAAAATGGTTGGGGTAAAATTTTTGGATTTTTCTGAGATACCAGAATTTTTTATGAATAGTAGAATACATTAATTTATCATATAAATACATTTTAATTAAAAACCACTATTCCTGACATCACAAGTGATGTAAGCACCCAAATCCCGAATTCACAAGCAAATTTACTATTCATAGTCATCCAGGACTCACTATTCCTTGTCTTAGGTGAAATTAATAAACTAATCAATTTCATATTAAGGAAACCCCTCTCCCCTCCACTATAAAAGCCACCCTTCACTCCCTCTTTTCCTCACACCTCTCAAGCTCCAAGACTTCTCTAAATTCTTCCCAAACACCTTCCCTAGCTCATCCCCCACGTCCAAAAGTTGTTGTTCTCATCAAAAGACCAAGCCTAGGTTCCTTAATGAGGACCTCAAGAGAAAGATTCTAAAGGTAATTTCACTCTCTCTCTCCTCCTTTAATTTCCTTTCAAGTTCAAGTTCCTTTCTTGATCTCTCCCTACTTATCTTCATCCAAATTGTTTTTTAAATCCAGTATTATACATATACTATAATCGTATGATTATAATGGTATATTATATCACCCCACACTCTTTCCCTCTTCCTTTTATTTTATTAAAGAGAACGTTGTTCATGTGGTGATAATTTATCACCTTAAAAAACAACATGCTCTCTTCTACCATTTATACCTTCAATATGGTCATGAAACCATTTTTATGGTTGAACCAGAATGTTTTATATGTATTATATTCTATTTTAAGTTCTGTAAATAAACTATGGTCTTATTACTAAGATAAATTTTAAAACAAGATCGTTGTGATCCAAAAACCGCTCAAATTAACCCAAATAACCATCATTAAATTTTTATCTAATGATTCGTCCACTTGGATCTAATATAACTCATTATAAAATCATTAAATCTTATTTAATATCATTAATAACATGTAATATCAGTTCTGGATGTTTACCCATGGTCTACCCAAGCATGAATTTAAGAATACAAGTGGACCGCTCAAGAAAACCATAAAAACGAACATCCCAGATCAATGTTTTTAAAATCTATAAGTCATACAAAGGAACATAATATGAAATAATGAAACCAGAATGAACCCTATTAATGTATAAAAAGTTCTGTAATTTCAAATTAATTAATATAATGTCATTATACAGGACATTAAATAGAAGGAGGCATTCGAGTACAAGGTAAGGGGAAATCTCGAACCCAATTTTCTTCCTTCGGGTTCTCCCTCTTTCACTCCATTTTTGATATGGTTACTCCTCAAAGGTCTTTTTTTCACCATTTCCTTTACTTTTCTTGGATATACATGTTTGTCACTGGTTTTTATGTCCATCAAAATGTTTTCCAAAAGAACTCTTCTTTCAAGATCTCGCCTTTTACCTCTCATACAAGGTTGATGGTTCTTATATCAAGTATGTTGTTCCCTCTTTCTTTTGGGAACCCAAACCTTATGAATGTGTTATTATGAGATGAAACCCATTACATTACATGGGTTATTTATGTACATGTTTGATATGTGTTCTATGTGGCAAGCATGATAATGATAATGTTATGATGTGACCGGTGCGCCCGGAATTATATAGCGCAATATGAATGTTTAAATGTGACGGGTGCGCCCGGAATTATATAGCGCTCCAATGCATTGGGTAAAGTGATGAATCTCATGAGTAAATTTAAAATTATCTGTGAACATGATGCTAGCTTTGTTCACAAGTATGTGTGGCAGTTAACCACTAAGACATGATGTTTCATTTTTTATGCTTTGCCACATTTCAAGTTTATTGTTTATGCTCCTCTCATGTTCAAGATCTTCTTCCTATGTCATGATTATGCTCAACCCATGCTATATTGTTCTTATATATCCTCTTACTGGGCTTTTAGCTCACCCATTTTGATGTATATCATCAGGTGGCTACATGTACTAAGGAGAGGACAAGTGCTACTAAGAAGCTATAGAAGATGAGATTAAATGAATTTTTATGCTTGATGTTGTACTTGTTATGTGTAGTCCTAGTTTTCCCAAGACACTAAACCTCTGGATCCTCCATGTGTAATACTATTATGATGTTTATATTTCAAATGATGTAATAGTAATGTATGAAAAGGCTGGGTCGCTATAGTTGGTATTAGAGGAAAGGTTTAGTTAATTTGGGAATTAGGATTAGTGAACCCTAAAGAAAACCTCTAGCATGAGACTAAGTACAAATATGCACACAAGGATATTTACCTAGGGATCTCGTATGTTATGTTTTTGGTATAATTGTTTAAATGGATAAGTTATTTATGACTTGTATAGTTATGTTTTTTTCTATCCTTTTCTATTTTAGAAAATGGTGGGAACGAGGTGAGGTAATGAAGGAGAAGTACCCTCAACTGTTTGTGTAATGTGAAATTTCAGGGGCGAAATTTATTAAGGGGGGAAGAATGTAATGACCCAAAGTTTTTCAATGGAAAATTCCCTTCTTATATCTATGTCATAAAAACACAAAATAATGAACTACTAAGTGATAAGTGACCTTTAAACATAATTTTGTCACCCCTATGTTTGGAATTTTAAAAATCCGGCATACACGGTTGTGCTCAAGATAGTTTTTGGTGTCTAATGAAACAAAAATAATTTTTGGTGAATAGTAACCTACCCTTATGAATAGTAACCTACCCTTATGAATAGTAATATGACCCTTATGAATAGTAAATAAGAGTAACATTACCTATGAATAATAAAATAAAATATAGACATCATAGGAAGTGATAATTTGACCTTAGTAAACGTTTTTTTTGTATTTTATAAGTCATAAATAATTAATTATAAATAATTAATTAATTTAAAAGAATATTTTTTCCCATGGAATGTATTCATATATTATTGAATCAATGTATAATAGTTTTTAGATAATTTTATAAGACCCTACATAATTTTTGAAATAACTATAAAATCGGTTTTAATCTTAAAACTGTTTTTTTAAGTAAATTATGATTTTATTTAAATATTAAATTAATAATATTTAGAAAATTATTTATGAAAAATGGACTTCATTTTTGGATTCTACACATCGAAAAATGGTTGGGGTAAAATTTTGGGTTTTTTCTGAGATACGAGAATTTTTGATGAATAGTAGAATACATTAATTTATCATATAAACACATTTTAATTAAAAACCACAATTCCTGACATCACAAGTGATTTAAGCACCCAAATCCCGAATTCAGAAGCCAACCATCCAAGACTAACTATTCCTTGTCTTAGGTGAAATTAATAAACTAATCAATTTTATATTAAGGAAACCCCTCTCCCCTCCACTATAAAAGCCACCCTTCACTCCCTCTTTTCCTCACACCACTCAAGCTCCAAGCCTTCTCTAAATACTGCCCAAACACCTTCCCTAGCTCATCCCCCACGTCCAAAAGCTGTTGGTCTCATCAAAAGACCAAGCCCAGCTTCCTTAAAGTGGATCTCAAGAGAAGGATCCTAAAGTTAATTTCTCTCTCTCTCTTCTCCTTTAATTTCCTTTCAAGTTCAAGTTCCTTTATTGATCTATCCCTACTTATCTTCATCCAAATTGTTTTTTAAATCCAGTATTATGCATATACTGTAATAGTATGATTCTAATGGTATATTATATCACCCCACACTCTTTCCCTCTTCCTTTTATTTTATTAAAGAGAACGTTGTTCATGTGGTTATAATTTATCACCTTCAAAAACAACATGCTCTCTTCTTCCATTTATACATTCAATATGGTCATGAAACCATTTTTATGGTTGAAACAGAATGTTTTATATGTATTATGTTCTATTTTAAGTTCTGGAAATAACCTGTTGCCTTATTACTAAGATCAATGTTAAAACAAGATCGTTGTGATCCAAAAACCGCTCAAATTAACCCAAATAACCATCATTAAATTTTTATATAATGATTCGTCCACTTGGATCTAATATAACTCATTATAAAATAATTAAAGCTTCCGAATATCATTAATAACATGTAATATCAGTTCTGTATGTTTACCCATGATCTACCCAAGCATCAATTTAAGAATACAAGTGGACCGCTCAAGAAAACCATAACAACGAACATCCCCGATCAATGTTTTTAAAATCTATAAGTCATACAAAGGAACATAACATGAAATAATGAAACCAGAATGAACTCTATTAATGTATAAAAGGTTCTGGAATTTCTAATTAATGAATATAATGTCATTATACAGGACATTAAAGAGACGGAGGCATTCGAGTACAAGGTAAAGGGAAATCTCGAACCCAATTTTCTTCCTTCGGGTTCTCCCTCTTTCACTCCATTTTTGATATGGTTACTCCTCAAAGGTCTTTTGTTCCCCATTTCCTTTACTTTTCTTGATTATACATGTTTTTCACTGGTTTTTATGTCCATCAAAATGTTTTCCAAAAGAACTCTTCTTTCAAGATCTCACCTTTTACCTCTCATTCAAGGTTGATGGTTCTTATATCAAGTATGTTGTTCCCTCTTTCTTTTGGGAACCCAAAGCTTATGAATGTGTTATTATGAGGTGAAACCCATTACTTTCCATGGGTTATTTAAGTACATGTTTGATATGTGTTCTATTTGGCAAGAATGATAATGATAATGTTATGATGTGACGGGTGCGCCCGGAATTATATAGCGCAATATGAATGTTTAAATGTGACGGGTGCACCCAGAATTATATAGCACTCAAATGCATTGGGTAAAGTGATGAATCTCATGAGTAAATGTGAAATTATGCGTGAACATGATGCTAGCTTTGTTCACAAGTATGTGTGGTAGTTAACCACTAAGACATGATGTTTCATTTTTTATGCTTTTCCACATTTGAAGTTTATTGTTTATGCTCCTCTAATGTTCAAGATCTTCTTCCTATGTCATGATTATGCTCACCCCATGCTATATTGTTCTTATATATCCTCTTACTGAGCTTTCATCTCACCCCTTTTGATGTATATCCTCAGGTGGCTACATGGGCTAAGGAGAGGACAAGTGCTACTAAGAAGCTATAGAAGAAGAGATTAAATGAATTTTTATGCTTGATGTTGTACTTGTTATGTGTAGTCCTAGTTTTCCCAAGACAATAAACCTCTGGATCCTCCATGTGTAATACTATTATGTTGTTTATCTTTCAAATGATGTAATAGTAATGTAAGAAAAGGCCGGGTCTCTATAGGTGTAGACCTGACTAGAACACATCCACCTCGCCAATGGCGGTGGATGCTAGAATACGCCCAAAAGGGTTCAAAGAAGCCCTTCGCATACCCTAATACCATAGGAAAACCAAAATTATGATTAAATACTAAACTAAGGATCAACCAAACATGAGGTTCCATAGGGATAAGGGAAAAATTTTAATTGAAAGGATGAGAAAGTGGAGGAGACTTACATTGAAGAATCAAAGTGAAATCATGAAGAAATTGGGTGGAGAATAATGCATGAAGGATGAGCCGAGAGAGGGGGTCGCAAGATATGGGAGAGGGAGGGGGTCATGCAACTAGAGCACCCGGGAGGGGGATCATTCTGGATAAGGGGGAGATACCTTGGAATTTAAAAAACTAATCCAATAATAATAACAAAAACAATAATAATAAACATAAATAATAATAATAATATTATTAACACTTTTATTTATTTTTATTTCCTTATTTATATTCATTTAATTTATATTTTATTTAATGATAATTTATTTATATGAATTCATTTAAAAAAATACATCTCAATTTTCCAACTCTTGAAAAATCATTCTAAAATTGTTTTGAAAAATGACCCGTTAGTAAATGAAAAATTTCAAATTCCCTTTGATTTTTGTCAATTTCAAAATAGAGGACATTAAAACCTCCCCACCATAGAACTTCTCCTCCCCCATAATCCTTTAGGTACAAGTAAAACATCACCCAACCTACTAGGGTACTGATGTTCAGTTCAAATAGTCATGTTTAATTTACAAATCCCAATTCACCTCCAAGAATTCACCGAAGAACACAAAACATAAGCCATAAAAACTCAATCAAATTATCTTTCTTCCAACTTTAACACTGAGATAGTGATTATGTGAGCCTATTTATAAAGATATATTCCCATGTATTTATCTCTGGAAACAACTAACTAGTGGTGATCCATACTATAGGTCTCAAACATTAAGGGTGGGGGGGGGGTTAATTCTGAGCCACGATACCCCAAACAAAAGAATTTCTTATGATGAACACCTCAATAATTTAAGACATTGTTTGGAATCATTTTGAAATGGTTTAATGGTCAATTCCCCACCGAACTTATTTATCCAAATCGTTCCAAATCCTCATGAAAACCTATGGATAGCACAAACCGTACTCGTCTGACCTGACGACATGCTAGAATAAGTCTTTCTCTGATTGTTCCATTGAATAAAAAGAGAAAACTAGTTGAGCCACTCCAGTCGACCATTCATGAAGGTGCTTGTCTTAGATGGTCGATGTCATACAAAAGGAATAGTCATTCTTTCCTCCAAGGAATCCTATTTTTACATAAATTTTTTCTTCAAATATAATACATGAATATAATTTATGTTCTCTGATCAAACCATCACCTATACATTTTATCTATTATGCCTCAAAATGAACAAGTGTATAACCTCGATTCAAACCACTGAAATTCATACTGACTAAACAGTTCCCCCAAACCCGACAACAAGTCCAGGGTAATATCACCGTCAAATAACTAGAGTCCCATAAATTCATAATGGTTTTCCATACTATATAATTATAAGATGGATTTTGTTACAAAACCAAAACAATCCAAAATATTTCCCTAATGGGGCCCAGAGTTACATTCTTCTTGCAGTGGAGTCGATAGAAGATGGATGGAGTCCACGAGTCTGACCAAAGTGTTACTAATAGAGATCCCAAGGGTCACTCAAGACAGAATAATCCTTATAGAACCGCACGTCTAGCATACAATACCGATAGGTATCACAACAATCAAACCATCAACTTTTAATCAATAGATTGGTATAAGATCGATTCTCTCTTAGTTCATCACGGATGAAGTCAAGATAAGGGACATACTCATCATTATTTAGAATACTCAAAAAAGGTTTAAATGATTTCCATTCAATCCTACCCTACTACTATAAAGAAGATTGGATAAACCACAACTGGTCGAATTCAAATAAGAAACATGGATTCACTTACCGACACACCATCTTTAACTGATCATCGGGGCTTTACCACCAATTGAATCCCATGATCATTCATGAGTAACAACCGAATTCCACCCCATGACCAACAATATTTTTCAAAGGTTTCATTAATATCCAACCTCATCGATGTCATTCTATGAATAAAGAACCGACATTTACAAGCATCAAGTTAATTCGAACGACCTTGACCATTTTATAATTATCCTCTAATGTCGTGTTACTTCTAACTTAAACAAAACATATTTAAAATAACCTAAATGAAACTACCAACCATAGGAGTGTCTTAATTTTCAAAAAAGAGATATACTAAACACTCAAAAGAGCACTAGATTAGAACTGACATAAATGTAAACATTTAAAAAATTGTCAAGAAACAAAAACTGACCGATTGGTGTGTCAAAAAACATGATTCTCATATAATTCTTCACCCACATTGGAAAAAAACCGATTACCTTTTACGCCCACGTCACTCTACTATCTATATGAACTGAGTACTTTCTTATGAGAATAAGGATCAATTATTTCACGAAAATGAAATGGTTTGCTACAACATTAACCACTCAACAGGAACCACACACATAGATGCATACTACCCTAATATATATAAGTAAAATGAAACATCTTGTATAATACCCAAAATATTATCAGCCATATGTATTCAAGTACTCAATGGCATGTGTATAAAACTTTCTCAAATTTTTTCTATTTCATATGACTTCAAAATAGATCGATGACCTCCTAAACTGAACAAAGAGATGAAATCGGGTCATGAGATCTACTAAGCAACTGACAATACCCGAGGCATGTCTAACCTACTAAAATAGAGAATTACTCGATGCTCATACCCATAACAAGGCACAAAGATAACATGATCACCTATCCAAATAGGGGTATCACTGAGAAAGTAGGAATCTTAAGAGGGAAAATGACACCAGAACTTCACCAAATGTCAAAAAATATTTACACGTTTATAAAAAATCAAAAAATATAAGGGTTTTACCTACTACGAGACAACCCCTTAAGGAAAAAAATGTTGACCAAGAAATAGGTCACAACAAATAGGTTACACAAGGCTCTAATCCAATAATTTAATCTATTGCAAGAAGAAAATAAAGGCCTATAGAAAATTCTCACATTTCCATTCTAAGGAAAGGACAAAGAGATATTAAACTTCTTTTACATAAGGTTTTGAACATGGGACACCATTTCAAATTCCATTTTAATAATAGTAGATTATTTCACACTTAATGATAAAATATATAAATTATTTCTTTATGACATCAAGAAGAATTTATAAAAAAGGAACTTGGTAAAATTCATGTCAAAGAAAGTAAGTCTCAACAAACATCTTTTAAAAATATTTTACCATAATTAACATCCAGTAAAATTGAATAAATTTATCATTAAAACTTATTTTGATTTATTAAAGATAATGTTACCATGAAGGGTCCCATAAGATGACCTGGTTTCTTAATAAATCAAAAAAATAGTAGTTTCTTAATTTATAGTTTGAAAACACCTAAATGAGTTATCACATAAGAAACATGCCCCAACAATCCTACTTGGGCATAGTTGAGAATTTTGGATAATAAAATTTTCATTTGGAATTAAAATTGAAAAGGGATTATATTTAAAAAAAATTCAAATATTACACATGGTCATATATCATAGTTCACTGATATGGACAACCACCTACCAATCCATAAACCATCCATACACTTTACAATTTGAATTTGAAAAGACCATGAAATAAATTACATACTAAAAAAATAGAAAAAATTCACTAAAAACACAGAGAAACATGTTTTAGGAATAAAAGCATGGAATACTAACACCTTAGAAATTCATGAACACAAACATGATCATAAATAAGAAACATGACATATAACTCAATGCACATAATCAAATAACCAGACAACCTACATTTTCAACTACATGGCATGACATATACATGGAATGTGAATTTATAACTTCCTATTATGATGCATTAAATTCATAATCCTTTCCATACCGAGATAGGTGAAAAATTGGGGAATTCCATAAATCAATAAGGAGTAAAAAATACACCAATCACTCAAGGGGAAATCATACCAACTGTAACATAGAAAATCCTGAAAAAAATACAATACCTTGACACTTGGTCATTTACCCATGGGTGGGGTGATCAATCATAGACATGAAAATTTACCAAGTGCCGACACATTTATAGTCTCTTGTATACCGAAAAAAATATTAAGACAAGGGAAAAGAAAACTGCCTCTGATATAAATTTGTGATGTCCTAGGATGAGTTACTATTAAAATCGTAGTTGGACTGGTGGGTCACATGAAATCAAGTGCATCTCCTCAAATTCTGGAGGCTACCCACTAGTAGTGAGGGACTAGTGTGTATCTTTGGGGAGAGTATTCCCTCATATATCTGAGTATCATAGCTATATAATGGAATATAAATAATAGACAGTAGTGGAAGTAGTAATATAATAAATGTCCATTATCAAATAAGAAAAATATATATAGAATATAAAATATGTAATATCTCAATTTAAAACAATGAATGTATGTTCATGTGATGCTACATAACCTAAAAAACAACAAGTATCAATACAAAGTGATACAAGTAAAGGAAAAGACTATAAACCCCATGGGTGATCACCACAAACTTACTGATCTCCAGCTCTTTCTAATGTTCCTCAATCCAAGGTACAAGAAAAAAACATAAGAAACCAACCTAGGTCCCGAAAATAAGAAAGTATACTCAGGTACAATAGGGAAACAGTAGTTTGAGTAGGGTGTTAGATATAAATCTCAAGCATACATCAC
This sequence comes from Viscum album, assembly GCA_963277665.1. Classification (NCBI taxonomy): domain Eukaryota; kingdom Viridiplantae; phylum Streptophyta; class Magnoliopsida; order Santalales; family Viscaceae; genus Viscum; species Viscum album. The sequence goes on along the minus strand of OY728158.1, from coordinate 1,341,138,607 downwards.
TCATGGTGTCTACATGAATCTAGATAGTGTAATATAAATTAGACAGTGTTTAGGTATATTGATGATATAAAAATAATTGAATAAAAAAAACCACCAATCTATTCTCTGAAAGGAAACTTGATGGCTATACCTCTTTCTTCCCCCTCCTTGATATCAATATTTGTGGTTAGATCCTCCTTCATCAGGATGTATCACCCAATTTGGTGGAAGATCCTCCTACTTAGGATGAATAAATTTTAATATACAATAATCATTCATCCTTTTCCATCATCCTAACCACAATACCATGCTTAGGCACAACTAGAATCTCACCCGCATGCATGGTATGATTGTGCACCTATCCCTCAGGCATTAGAAATATTAATATACATTTCTCTCAAGAATTTTGTACCAGTGATCCTATCCCTCAAGTGGTAAAAAAATTTATCAAGCCCTCAGGCATCATGTGTATGTGAATCTAGCACTCAGACATCCAAAATAACCATATACCTTTCTCTTAGGCATTTAGTATTGGTTTGCCTAACCCCCAGGAGGTATGAAAACATGCACCAATACTTAAGGCATCTTGTGAATATGCATTTAGCCTTTATTAATCAACTACATCGATATAATATAATCTCAAATCTAAGAAATAGAAATCACAGGAATGATATCAAACCAACCATATTTTAGAAGTAAAATACAAGGAATGAGGTATTTAGTGTGTGCAGAATCTCAAAGCTATAAGATATGAACACTAATCATAGGAATGAGGCATTAACATACTTCTGTCCACATGTCTAAAATGACATCTCAATACCCAAAGATTTAATTCTTGGGAAAACATGTCATTTAATTCAATGAAATTAAAGTCTTAATAAATTTTCATTACATATATGTAATTAATTTAAGGAAATAAAACATTTTTGAAAGGTCAATTTCAATTATATCATGCCATTAAACTAATCAAGCCTAACAAACCATTTTATAAATTTCAATGACAACATAAGTGGTGTCATTGGAAGAAATGGAAATTACATACATGGGTGATTCCAATTAATTCTCGGACAAGAATATTCCTAAGTTAATTTAACATTTATAAAATAATTTTCATATATATAATTCGATTCATGAGGAAAATACCATTCATGCATGTCATTAGGAATTTCACATAATTCAATCCATCATGAATTTTTTAATTTCTATTCAATACATTAAATTTATTCTAAATAGAAATGGTAACTCAATTCCTATCATTAATAAGGGAAATTTTCTATGATTCCATATATCAAATAATATCCCAACGACATATGTAAAACTCAATCCATAAATAAGCCTGATATAATATCTATCACCACCTTTTGGTTTGAAGACAACACACCTCTGTTGGAGGGGTTTTATTATATAAGCTTGGCTTTTTTTTATCAAAAAAATTTAGCATGATTATGCACTTATTTCATTAATCGTAATTAAATTAAGGGAATCATTATTCTAAATACTAAAAAACACTAGTTAAAATAAATTAATTAATGCATTATTAAATTTATCTGTTATAGAAAAGGGACCCTACCTCAAGAATTAGACCAACCCAACCACTCTACACTGGACACATTAAGTGGTGACCACTCAAAGCTGATGGTACCCCCTCTAAGAATATAAACCATAAGATATATATATAAGGAGACCTAGCCCCTATGCACAAGTATGCATGGCCATGAACATGTGGAAGGGGATCCTTACATATATGGTTATAAGCAAATATTCTTATCCACATACCTAATTGTACATTTTTATATATATACATAGGCACAACTAGCCCCATACATATAGATTAAATACCATGGGTGAATATAGATATAATGGGGGAATCTACACACATATATATACCTACCTATGCATACTTAGGCAAGACTCCTTTGAGTTCAGTGACTCTAAACCACATGACAAGGTCCAACACACTACAAATAAATTCTTGGAACTAAAAAAAAATCAAAATAACCCAATTAAAACTAGGTGATACAATGCGGTAAGATAAAAAACCTCACCTTGGATAATGGTGGAGACCAGAATCATACCCAATTTCCTTGAATTTGGTGAAAGATGTTGGAATATGGATTAAGTGGTCCCAAAAAGCCCTTTGCATACACTAATATCAGAGGAAAAATGATAATATTGTTTAAACCCTAACATAAGGATTGACCAAACATGATGGGTGATGGGGAGAGGGAAAACACATAATCTAAGGTATGATAAAGGAGGAGGAGGATTACATTTAAGAATCAAAGTGAAAAAATATTGAAAACAACTGAAGACAGTGCACTACAGAGGTTCTTGAGGCGTGGGTCATGCACTATGGGAGAGGGAGGGGGTTGTAACCCTGGGGATCTATAGAGGGGGTGGATGCTGGTGAAGGGGTAGACCCCTTGGTCTCTTAAAAAATAATTTAATAATAATAATCATAATATTCATCATAAATAATAATAAAATTATTATTATTATTAAAACTTTTATTTATTTTTATTTCATTATTTATATTTATTTAATTTATTATCTGTTTATTTTTTTTAATTAAATCAATTTCATTAAAAAAATCACATTGTTCCAACTCTTGAAAAATAATTTCAAAACATGGTTGAACAAATGGCCCATCCAGTAAATGATAAAGATAAAATACCCTTGTATTTTTTTGCAGTTCAAAACATGGGATGCTACAAGGGAAAGGCCTCATAGAGGTTGTGGAAAGATAAATCCCAAAATATGTAATGATAGAATACATTTTATGTGTTAGACATATATGAATATCATTAAGACTGCCGTTAGTGACTCTATAGAGCATGATACCAATTCACATTGGGATTTATAGGGAGAATTTCTAGATCATAATGTTTTCCACACTAAAAAAATTGAAGGAGGTGTGCATACCCAGAACCAAAATTAATTCTATAAATTTTGACATTTCCTCAAATAATATATCATTAACTCCTCAAAAGGAATCCAATGAGGAAAATGGAAAGGGTCATATTATACCTCACATACCTCCAAGAAAGGTTAATCCCCGTTATTTGGAAGAATAATTATCTCAGCATTAGGAGGAAATGAAAGAATTGAGGAGAATAAATATTGAAATAATCAATTTCAACCATCCTATAAGATATATTCTATAATAATGTCCTTAAATTGCACCCATAATCATCATACCTCATCACAGAAGAATCATTATAGAAATGGAAGGGGATATGGAACACTCTATCAACTTGGGATACCAACCACCAATATATGTGGACCCCAAAACAACATATAAGAAATTTTACCTATTGTGAGTACCACTAAATCAGAACTACACACATACTTGACAGCTAGCCCCTATGGGCAACACAAAAAAATACCCGCGGTACCACCACCCATGGACTAACCAGCTACTGCACCTGCCCAAGCATCGATCAAGCCCGACGTCCCTCAGTAGCCCGTGAGTGCTCCTAAGCCCCTCATAGCTTGAAAATATGTCATGAAAAGATGTTGAACACCATGAAACTAGAAAAGATGCCTTACCACATGTGGGTATATCCAACTCTTCCCATGAAAAAATTTGGAAATCCAACATTTCCCATTTTCAATGGCACGGGAGACCCGATGCAACATTTGATGCATTTTGTCTCTCATTATAATCGCATTATCGGGACCCCTACACAATAGGATATAGTGAATCTAAGGTTATTAATGAAATCACATCTAGGACCATCCTTAATATGGTACATGAGTTTCCAGGCTCATTCGGTTACGTGGTGGGAAGACCTTCTTCAAAATTTTACCTTCCAGTTTAGCTTGACACTATTGATGACTATAGAATATTTTCTAAAAAATTAAAATATATGTAGAATTAAATTATTCTCATATTTCATTTCTCGTTATAATGGATTGACATACTACTTAAACCTATCATTCCCTCAAGATTAATTGTTTCCCATATGTATAGAGAATCTCTGCATTGAGTTTCTCACACCGTTGATTACTGTAAAATATACAGTGGGGTTCTGGGAACTTTTCTAAATTGATAAAATGAATATGTATCCATTGTTTATACTATTTCAAATTATTGATTAATTCCATCAACTCAGAGAAAGGGAAAAAAGAATGAAGAGACTTCCAATAATACACTTCTCTACCCACTCCCACTCCAAATTATACACCAAATCATGTGGCTATACATCTTGAGAATCATCAAAAATGCCCAACTCATTAGGATGATAAAAAAGAAAAGATGTGAAAATAGTTCCAGGATATTAAAAATAAGGTCTATTTTTTTTAAATAACAATTTCCTTAGATACTTCATATCAACATTAGAAAACCACATGATAAAAAATTGGATGCCTAGGGATCCCATAAAAGTTGGTTAAGAATATATTCAAAAAAATTTCCATTCCATCAGGAACTAGGGAAAAACATATAATACTATTTAATTTTAAATTCATAACTCAATTGAGGGTTGAATCTAGGAAGGTGATGCTAAAAAATTCACCCACCCATGTAACATGTGTCTTTACAACCATGAAAAAGGAATAGAATCAAAGGAAATATGTCAACAGAATGGGTACATAGTAGTTATTAGATATGATGGTTTAAAAAACAATTAGAAGAACTCATTAAATCCTCCAAGAATAGATGAAGCTACCAACTATTCCTCTGGATACATCCTCTAAAATATAGGCAACTTCATCAAAAAATCGGTCCTCGAAAAGTTGGTCCTCTAGAGAAATACATTGCCTGAAGTGTAAGAACAAAAATCTAAGATGATGATCTTGTTTTAATGATGAAATTATCCATGATCTTAATAGATTTCATGAAATTGATATAAAAAAGAATGATAACCTCTCCACTAAATAACACAATAAGGGTCCACCCACGAAAAGAAATATACACCAGATGAAGAGTTGATTTTTAGTTCCATTAAAATTATTCACTTAATGGATCCCTTCTAAAATGATGAGCATTATTTCGAACCTGGATTCCCCACACCTAATTAGGGAACTAGAGGAATATTATTTCAGGGTTGAGGATATAGGTGAAGACATGGTCATGTCAGGAGTCACTCCTTCTACCACGCCCCTACTCGAATTGTCTACGTAGTTGAAACTCATGGGAGAGATCTCCAATGAGCTAAGTAGGAATAAAGAAGTTCTCTGACACATGATATGATCAGAAATAATTATATCATCAGGGAATATTTATTAATGTATATTTCACTGCCTAATAAACCTCAGTGTGTAGGAAGACATAGCAGACCCAATCCAACAAGACTAGAAGAACCTTCAACTCCTATTTTTGGTACTCATCCATCTACATCAGGAACATCATCTCCCAAACAACCAGTTAATGAACACCCCCTTGGTGGAAATCATAGAAAATTAGAATAAATATAAGATTTTTAAATAAATTATCCTTTGTAATGGCCAGGTTATCAATCTTGGATTCCCTATGCCAATCAAACGATCTCTTGGAAGCCCTTATTGAGGCCTTATCTAGCCCACATGAATTTGAAACTATGTTTTTTTTGATATTGAAGTCTATCATGTAGAGAATGATCACAAAAAATTCCATAAAATCATTTATTTCACATACCATTATGAGTATTCTATCATACATGGACATATCAGACCCTTATATAAATCTAGTATAATAAATGAAAATCATATTTGATGATCCTTTGTTAACATTGGATCGAGAGTCAAACTTATCCCAAAATGAATAGTTCATCAACTATATTTCAATGAAAATCACTTGTTCCCCTGTACCATAATGATATAGGTTTCTGAAAAAATTATCAAAGTCTTCTCAGTAGTATTAAACTCAGAAATCAATTTGGATTACTCATGTCAAACTCTGAATTTTTGTTTGTTAGATAGGATGTATTCTTCAAAGTTATTTTGGGAAGACTTTGGCCCCATTAGCATGTATATTTAACCCAACCATTGCACCAGTGACTATAATACTACATCAACAGTAAAATTGGAACATTTCATAATGATAAATGCCCACTAAAATCCTTTGAGGCACAACACATTGATGAAATATACTACCATAATGAAGGTAAATCATATATGGATAATACTTTCACTATGATTAATGATCTTAGTGGTCTAGAGATGATTATGGACAATACTTTCAAACAGATCAGTGCATATTACATTATTTACATCAGAAAAATAAAATATTAGGGTCCAAATTCACTCACACATTCAATGAATTCTATGAAGTCAATTATGAAAACTGAGCCCGATAGTAGTTGAGAAGTTTTCATATCTCTATGAAATTAAGAGATCCTAGATGAAAATGTATCATTCCATCCCATGATATCTACAAATACTTATTCCAATAGTGTGATTAAATAAGTTATCATGATTGATGTAGAAAAAATAGGTTTGTCCTCATCCCCTCATCTCCCCATTAGATCTCCACGAAATATTTATACTAACAAGATATCCTCAAATGGTTGTCTCTTATTCCATATATCTAGAAAGGGAACCCCCTCCCTCTGTGTATCTTTCTACATAACATACTTCCCGAGTTGAGGTGAAAGGGGTAAAGCATGGTGACGGTGAAAAATAAGTGAAAAACCTTTAGTATTCCCCACCATCATTTTAGGAACATGTATCCACCTCTAATGATGAGATCAATGAGATAAATCTTTGTATAATAGAAGATCCACAACCCAATTTCATTAGTTCATCTGTGGATCTTAAAAAAGATAATATTTATACTTCCTTCCTTATTCAACATTGATATGTGTTCAACTATAATTACACATAGATTCCAAACATTGATCCCTAGGTATCCACCCATCACATGGGATTATAAGAAGAGAAAAAGGGATTAAAGTAGGAAAACAATAGTACACACCTAACTCACACCTCCAAAATTGAGGCTAAAGTGGTTAAAATCATCAAGGGTGACTTTATCTGGGAACTAAAATATTCAAAATGGCTAGCCAATAGTTTCCCATATGAAGAAGAAAAATGGGAATATTATTTTTTTTCTGACTTCATAGATATCAACCGTTATTGTATTAATGTTGAATTCCTAATTACAATCACAGATCTTCTAATTGTTGCAATGAATCATTACCAAGAGATCACCTTCATGGATGGATATGCAGGGTACAACCCAATTTGAGATGGCCCTAGAATATGAAGAATCCACAAACTTCAGATCCCCAAGAAGTATTTTCTTTTTGGGTAATTATCTCGGGCTTGAATAATAATGTTGTCTCATACCAACATACCATGTATCACAACATCAAACACATTTAGGGGATGTTTTTAAAATTTTATGTTGATGATATAATGGTCAAATAACGACAATATTTTTACCACTTAGCTTACCGAAGGACTATATTCAACAAGATATAACATCAAATCATGAGGATGAAACCCTTAAATTCACTTCTTAGGTAACCTCGGAGAGGTCACTTGGATTTTTTGTATTCTATTGCAACATTTAAGTTGAACCTAAGAAACAAAAGGCCATAATTAGCAGTCACAACCTCAAAACCTTAAATAGTTGAGAGGATTTTATGGAACGTTAGATAATATCCCATTATTCATAACCAACCTTAAAGGAAAGTGTTTTGTAGTCCCACGAATTAGGAATAAGGGAGTCAAATTTCAATTGACCTGTTATAACCAAGAATCATTTGACCCCCTCAAGAAATACCTTCTGATCCCTCTAGTGTTAAATACACTTGTTGAGGGAAGTCTACTAATTTTATATTTTATGGACCTAGATCGATCACTAGGTTACTTCCTCCAGAAAAATAATGACTCTCGGAATGATAAAAAACCACTATTATCTCAGTCAGATAATGATTGATGTTGAGACTCATTATTCAAAATCAATAGGAGTTTCCCAACCTTAGTATTTTCAATCTAAAATTGAGGCACTACCAACATCACCATGATGCCAATTATTCTCCCAAAATAACCCACAAAAATATTTCCTTAGTAGTCATATGTTGATAGGAAATATGGAATGTTATACAGTTATTCTGTAGTAATTTGAACTACAATTCATGCACTAGAAAGTAGTGAAAGGCTAGACCTTTTCATATTTTCTTTTCAGAACAGCTATAAAACAAAAACTCATTAAATTATGAACTTTATAAAAAAAATATATTTTATTTTCAAGATAGAATGAAAATGTGGAAAATATATTTTTTGGCAGCACATCCAAGAGCCCAATGAGTAAAAAATGGAAGACCCTATGATCCACAATTATCTGTTAGAGATTATGCATATATCTCAAAAAAGGTAGTCCTATCTTCATCATTCCTATTAACATAAGGGAGTACCAAAAATAATGTTCAATATATGGCCCCGATTGATAGAATGGGATTGGAACTCAAAATATTTTTGAACCACAATGAGATGAAAGGTGACTCAATGTTGGTAATCAAATAGATCAATGAGGATTATACCATCAGAAAAGATGAGTTGGAACCCCTTATTGGATTATTTAATAGGGTTAATGGAAGAATTACCCTTAGATAAAACACTTAATAACAACCCATGATTATGAAATTCCAAGGATGATTCATTTCGGAATTAATCTATAGTTCCAGTAGATCCAAACTGGAAAAAAACTATCACCAATATTTCCCTTCACCTCATGGTCTCACCATTAGTTTGAATCAGAATGAAAGAGATCAATAATTGTATACCATCCCTAAGACTTATGGTCCTACACCGTGATGTATCATTCACATCATGGATTACCTCCATGATAGATAAATTCCACTAGACAGAACTGGGATGGATCAAATCCAATGACAATCAGTCAATTTCACTCTTTATAATGGCCTATATCACTAGAAGTTCCTCTAAAAATAATTATTTGATGGAGTTTTCATCAGTTGTATTGATTGAGAAGAGAATATAACTATCATGTAATAACTAAATATGAGATTCTATAGTTCCTAATAGTCAGGGTATAATATTTATAATAAAACCCTATGACTTGGATACTTATAGCCTACGATGATGCATGATTGCACATAATTCACCAAGAAATGTCCTCAGTGTCTAGTGCATGACAACATCATCCATCAACCCCCAAAGATGCTACATACAACCAAATATTCCTTTCCATTATCTATATGCGTAACGGATTTAGTGGTTCCATAACCCCATGTATGTCCATATTGTTTAAATACATCATAATTACTACCAATTTCACCTAAAATTGGGTTATGGAAATAACCCTAAAAGAATTCGGGTCCAAAATCATCATTGGACATATAAAATCCACCACCATCACCATATTTAGTGTCCCACATGCCATATGGATGGGAAATTGAACCATTTTTTGTTTTACTAAGTAATTAATGAAATATCAAGAGTATAATATCAAATCCAACAATCCATGCCACTATCATATAGAAGGTAATTAACAAAAAAGGGCCTTAAATAGGAACCTGTCTAACATACTTCAAAAGGTGGTGGATAAAGATAACAATTATTGTACTGAAAATATATTGCATCAGTTATGGGCTTTCCAAACAATGACTTGCACTGATACATGGGAGACCCTAGACTGACTAGTATATGGGACATAATTAGTTCTATCCATTGAGTTCTAGTTTCTATTACTCTTTGTTTCCATTTATGACAATCCATTGATAAGTTTATTTCATGAATACATTTTATAATGTTATAAATTATTGATTTGAGGATTTAAATGAATATTATTTCCAAAAATTGGACAATTTAAAATTTTCTATTTTATGCAAGGGTACAATGATTTTTTGAAAAAGGAATGAAAAAGGAATATTTTGGAGCAAACCAACACTTAATTCCATAATCATCACTTATATAATACCCCAAATTATTGATGATGATCATGCATCACTTCTACGGAAAAAATATAGAGCCAAAAAAAATGAGTTCTGAGATCATGAAAGAGAGTTACACATAATGAAATATCATTACATGATGTGTAGATACATCTTACAACGTTCTAAAGACCATAAAAAAGGTCATGAAATTTCAATTCATGAACTTATTAAATGGTGTAATGGTTAGTTATATGTCACGAGTCCCAGTAAAACTATGTGAAAGGATCCAAAATTCCCATTCTTCAAATGATATTCACGCAAGATTTGCAAAAATTCAAAAATCAAGGAGGAAAACATAGATCAAGATTACACAACATGTAAACACATTATACATCATGAAAATGGTCAAGAGGAATCCATATGAATCCTATAAATAGTAGATTTATTCCACTATTGTGAGGCATTTTGATTCAAATAAAAAATCATAGAGTGAGAAGCTACATTTCATAGGGCCCTCATCGAGTCTTCTCTATTATCATTATGGATTTCTTTTATTTTATACTTACCTCTAAACCTCTCATCACAAGGATGAGGGGGGTATAACCTCTATGTTTTAGGGTGATGTAAATATAATGTGGAAGTTTCCATTGGATTTATTTCTTTTCATTTATTCATGTATTTTTTTGTGCGATTTTTTAATCAATTATGAATTTTTTATTTGTTTTTTCATAAAAAATTATAATTAAGTGAAAAAGAAACATTAGAATTGAGAAACCAAAAACACTAAAGAAAGAATGAACATTGTAAATTTTAGGGGAAATCAGGATTAAATATGGTATCAAGAAAAACATGATTCAAAAAAATCCAAAATTACCAGAAAAAGGGAAATAGGGTGTTTCTATATCAAGGATGGGGATACCGAGACTATTCAGTATTCTACATGTCAATTATGACACCAATCATGAATTAGTAAACATATTTATTAAAATACAATTGTATATGAAAATTGAAATTATAAAACCCTAGAGCACTTTCAACATATGATCAGAACCCTATAAATCATTTTTTCAATCATATTTTTCCTTTTCAAAATCGAATCAAAAAAACTTCTCTAAACTATTTCTTAAAATTAATAAAATAAAATATTTTTAAATCCTAATAAAACTAATCATCTTTTTAGATCGACCTTGAATATGAATAATACTATGTTTTAATATCATAGTTTCAGTTTTATTATTATTTTTTCATAAAACCATAAGTAATTAACAAAACCCCATGGTGATATCAGCTATCCATTGATGAGAAATCACATAAATGAGTAAATGTACTTCATCGACTGAAAGAGAAAATATTTCACACCTTGAATCACCTGGAATTCTATCAAAATTGAATAAAATAGGAATTTAACAAGATGACACACCTCTATTTTTCCCCCATTTAGAACTGGTATTGGTCCTCAAGAGTATAATGATACCAAGAAAAAATCCTCCAAAACATTAACCAAAGTGGGAGGGACCATACCCTATACACAAGGTCTACTGAAACAGATCCTATTACTCGATCTCAATAGATGGAGATATCATTACGATGTTAAACAACTCGGGGTTACTGAATAAAAACAGCATGTAATAATGCTGATAATTTCCCAGCGGCAAGATGTTAAACTGCATAGTTGATCTTTGTCACATGACCTTAAAAGGATTGACGTTATGACCATGCCACAAGATACTAAACTATATGAACTTATCATCCTTATTCCACGATGATATGATTCATGATATATGGTCCTGGTCGTATTACCTAAAATAAAAAAGACAACATTTTTCCTATACACATGACATTAAATTGAAGAGTAAATGTACCTCTAATTTGATTTTAAGAAATCACTAATTCACTATGAATTGCGACACGACATGTGTTACCATGATTATGGGAATCCCTCTTAGGTTTAAGTCCCAATCACATCCCTCAAACAACTCTAGAAGGTTGTGATGTCCTATTAGCGATACATAAAGAAGTAAGGATGGGAATCTCCTACAAATAAGTCCCTGTTATATCATCACCACCCTCCATCGGTACTTGGTCCCTCATTATGGGAATAACTCCAAAAACTATAACATATTTATCACATGATTATAAAATACACCATCCTATATAAAACTATGTGTTTCCTTATTATCTTTAAAATGAGATTCTTTGTGACCCTCGAACTTCCCAACATGGTTCCAGCCCTGATTAAGTAAAATAAAACCCACTTTCATTTCTCTGGGCATGAATTAGATCTACATAGGGAACCTTTCAAAGATATATGTCTTGATTCCAAATATAAAGAAATGCATAATGATTCCTAAAAGTCATGTTTTAGGTCCAAAAATAATCATGGAAAATACAAAAGCCCCTTCTCTCACTTCAAAACCTGGTTTATGTGGGAGAATTTTGTTACAAGAACTACGTGTGGTTTGATTCTTGATACGGCAAGATATGTAGTGAAACCTGAAAATTATATCACCGTCTAGATAAAATATTTCTTTCATTTCATATTCACCATGTCCTTACCATAAGATATTAAATTGTATTATCAATTTCCTCATGGCATGATGAAAAATAAGAGGATCTTTTGAAAACTACTTGTTGCTTGATTCTAATTCCAATGAGATACATAGTGATGCATGTATGTCCAATCCTAGGCACAAACAAAAAAAATAAGAATAGATACCCATATCTATTCCTAGGATAGCCTTGAATTGGGTATTTTTTGGAACTACATATGGATTGATTATCATTCCAATGATATACATAGTGATGAAATGATCTTTAGTCTCAGGTTCTTCCATAGTAAAAAAAATCCCCACTCCTAATGTATTAATTAGACCTACACATGGAACCTCCTAAGACATATATGTGGATGGATTATTGTTTCGACATGATACGTAGTGATGCACGAGACATATCCCTCAATTCACCCACAATTCCCCTTTTCATGTCAAGAAACTCATGTTCTTTCTATAGGATGTTAATGTGTATGGTCCTTCCGAAACTATGTATGGATTGATTCTCATCCTAATAAGTTACATAGCGATTCCTAGATCATATCTACAATCCAAAACACTATATAATATAAATGTATTTATCATTCGTATGTGTTTCCTCTTGGTCACATAAATATCCTTTTTAACTCTTTGTTTATAACACCAACCATAGATCACAGGTTATTTGGAGTTTTGGTAAATGGATTCCTGACATAAGTACCGAATATCAATTCATATTGGGTTTTTTCATGTTCATGGATACAATACCATAAAAGGAACACTAGATTACATCATCACATGATAATAAAATGCATGATTTCTTCCATAAATACTTGTGGATTTATTATGAATTCAATGAAATAATTTATGACATTTAGATCTACAATATTGGTCCAAGCCATAGAATGATACATAAAATACCCATGCTCTACCATGAATGAGTCATATCTACATGAGAAGACCAAATATGATTTCTCACCATATGCATGAACCCATATCAAAACAAAACCCAAAATTTCATCCACATATGAATTCAATTAGAATGAGGTGCTTTTTTTAACTATATGTGTCTTGATTGCTCTTCCAAAATGATACATAGTGGCACTCGGGTTCTATTCCATAGCCCAACCTCATCATCACCCAACACTTTAGGTCAAGATACCTTCATCCTTACTACATGAAATTAGATTTCCAGAATTTTTCATGACCATATGAATTTAAACAAGATTGTACCATAAGAAGAATGAATGGATTGATTCTTATTATAATGATGCATTTAGTGAAGCCTAGGAACCATTCACTTGTCCCATCTATAGGGTTAGTAAGAACAACACTCTCAAATGTACCAAAAAATATATATGCAGGAGCTCTCAATTTGGTTCCTTTAATTAAATGATTCATCGAAGAAATAGGAATATAACCAATATATATATATGAGTCATATCTATGTATGGGAATCTAAATTTCATGGCTCATATCAGTGAAAATTATTCCTTTATTCGCATACGTATCCCTTCCACACATCATACACTTTATCTTGGATACATTCAGATATACATAATCATTCTCCAAGTAATGATACTGAATTTCTGATACACGAGGAATTATTTTATTGACAATGTCCTAACATGGTCTTTATGGATTTTCAAAAATCCACCCACGAAATGGGGTTTTCAGCAAATGGATTCCACTATTGACTATACAGTACACACCCTAGCTGTTCATTCATAAAATAGCATATATAATGGGTTTAACAATTAGTGGTAACATCTTCCTCCAGGGAAGATTACATTGTCTCCATAAGATTTGATTAAATTACGTTGGAACCCATGATTCGAAATCTGTATTTAGTTATCTCCTATATACTCTTCCAATATTTTTTCTCTCAATCTGAGAACCTCAAAGAAAATTATTTACAATTTTTCCTTCATGTTTGAAGTATTCCAAAATGGACTTGGCCTAGTATGCCGCATGCCACATGTTCTTTCCATGATGTTTTGGTCTTATTATTATGGTCTAAAACTATAGGCACCATGTTCCCTATTCCCGGGTAAGACCTGAATAAAAAATATATTTCCCCAATTCTTTGGAAATTTTGAATTGAAATTTCCATTTCGTATTCATGTACATTCATTATGCAAACAAAACTCTATTCCTAGTGATTTCTGGATCTCTGAAAACCTCCATCAGAAATTAGCGATAGAATTTCAATGTTCCTAAGTACTTCTTTTCCTAACTATATTGTAACACACCCCAGCCATATTTTCACAAGTTTCCCACAAATTTAGGGTCTATCAGCCACAAGATGCCACTAATGACTATGTTGTAATAATTCCTAGTATGATTTAAATAAAATAGAAAAAATGGTTTTTCAATCTGATGTAACTTCATCCTCAAAAGATAACTCCTCTAACACCATAATCCCTTTCCCCATACAAATTTTTTGGATCAAACATCCCCAAATTAGAACATACAATTTCATAATCTCACACCTAATTATGGATTCATATTTCTAGAATAGTTAACAAGAATGGTAGAATCATGATCCTTTTATTAAAATCTAGAGACATTAAATTATAGCCCCCCATAATGTCATTTTTCCATGACTTTAAACTGTAAAACATAATTTCCTTCCAACATGACCTTAATTTTTTCAACATATGGTATTTTATATATGAATATAAAATGAATAACACAATGTATTTGTTACATGAAATTAAAATTCATGATGTTTCAACCCATGTTTGGAAGGGGTCTTCCACTTTTATGGCATTGGTCATCTAAAAAAATGCTCCCTCCTCCGTGCAAGACAAATCTATGTAGGTTTGGTTTCCCATTCTTGGTCATTTACAATAAATATGTTTTCTTAATTATCAAACATCTTCCTATAGAAAAACCTTCAATCATGTTATTGAGAAATCTAAATCTCCATAATCATTATTTTCCCATGGGTAATAGAATTTCATAATTCAGGAGAACTCCTTTGCATGACTATTTTATAACATTCCTAAGTTGGATTTGAATATGTAACTAAAAAAATGGGTATATCATCATAGGGATAACACTATAGGACTATATAGAATGAGCCCTAGTTGGACATGCATAAAATATCCATCCTAACATTTTTTTACTACTTGTAACTTCGACCCAAGAGAGTCCTCTTCTATCCCTATATACAACGTTATAGATTCAGAAAACCCAAAATTGTGGCTCAAGATTCTCTACAAGAGTCTCAAAATAATTTTATAACATTCATTCCCATCAATACTTGTTTACATTATGTTTTCCAAAAACAGTATGTTCATAGAGTTTGACCAAAAATACTCGCTTTATTTGCATAACTTTCATGAATTTATTCTTCCTATGAAAATAGATGAATGTATCCCTAGATTAAAAACCCACAAAGGGAACTCCTGAAAAAAGTCTAGTAAAAACATACTAGACCTACACTTTTTATGGTTTAATAAGAAAATAGATCATTGAAAATAAATAAGAATACAAATAGGTAGGATGAAAACCTCCAAAGGGCAGCTTGAAAAAATGACCATTTTCACCAAATGTCTCATTCATATTGATAATAGAAAAAAATAAAGTGATGTGAAAAGACAATAAGTTTTTATAATTTACATATGACCCTGGAAACGGTCGAAATATTCTTACTAGGACCCATGGATTATGAATAAAATGGGTAAGTTATCCATCCTTTCACTATGGTTATGACTATCTGGGAAAAAATAGTTTTCTATAAAAACTAGTTTCAATTTTACATCAGTCTACTTAGACAAGTGTAGTTCTTCCTCTACAGCCACAACATCAGATGACCCATAGGTATTGCATCCTTTTAATGAATGTTAGAGCTAATACAAGATCCCCCTGAGCGGCATCTAATTATTGATGATAGTGGGAAACTGGAATATTTACCTCCTTAATAATTTTTTTCCACTATATTATCTTTATGGAATGGTTGGCCTCTACATGAGATAATGTATCCTAGAAATAATCATTGTTGGTGATAAGCTTTAACTTTATGAGGTATTTATGAAGCTTGTGATCTTGTCCTAATTTTTGAATGGTTTCCTTAAAAGCAAAATAAATCAGACAACAATAAAATCCTTCACATCCCAGCATAATGAATAAAAATGAATGTTGATAGATTAACAAAGGTAGATCCATAAGAGGCATGTCAGAGATTATTTTCTAGATATCTCACCAAGCCCCATAAAGTGTGATGCGAATATATTTTCTGAACTATAGATATTACTCAGAGCTATTTCAGTGGGAGAAATATACTTGGGGATCAATCAAATTATTGAGGGAACTATCACCACTCTATACTATAATATCATTTTGTTCTGGTACCAAGTGCATTGGAACAATGTATTCTCCCACAGACCCAACCATAAAAGTTGATGGCACTAGACTATGGAAAATAGTCATCTCTAGCCTCTTGAAGGATAACATGTAGATGATATGGGGATGATTAAAAGTCAGTGACACTCACAAAATAATGGGTTAACAGATGCGGTAGATTTTTCCTTAGAATCTCTGACATTATTAGTTTAAACAATAACCTCTTTTTGAAGAGAACTCTCCAAGGTTTTCTCATGATTATCCAAGTAGAGATAATGAGGATTCCCTATTACAGGATTCACTTGATCTAGTTCCCCATAGATTATAGAATTAGGATGGAATTCAGTGTGTTGATCATTTATTATAACTATTCCAATTTCAATGGATGAATATGTGCATTCCGTTTAGTTTGAAAAATACAATTAGACATAAAAAAATATGGTTACCCATAA
Organism: Viscum album; assembly: GCA_963277665.1. Classification (NCBI taxonomy): domain Eukaryota; kingdom Viridiplantae; phylum Streptophyta; class Magnoliopsida; order Santalales; family Viscaceae; genus Viscum; species Viscum album. The sequence continues at coordinate 1,341,121,474 of OY728158.1, read as the reverse complement.
AATAAATACTAACGTCCATTTAATTATATTTTAAGTGATTATAATTATAATAAAGCAGTATGAAATTTAATATGTTCTAGTATTTCTTCAATGTTCATGTCAAGATTTTTCATGGTATATATTAGCATCCCAAACCCCATGGTAATCATACCCATGGATACATTTAAAATATTTTGCTCGAGAACTGGAACACCACCCTCCTCCAATAACTTCATAGCCTTAATAACTTCCTCGGTTAAATCCATATGGTTAGCATCAGTCCTCAAAAGGACTTATGGTGCGGAGATGAGCCAAAAAAAATCATTAGTACAAAGGTTAGTAATTATCCTATAATCCTTATGATAAACCATTAAAATTACAATAATCCTCTTCCCTCTCTATAATAATTTGAATAGTGATAGGGTATATTAATAGCACAAGTGTCATAATATTCATTCCATATAGTTTTCAACATCTCATCTAGGGGATTTTAATCTTTTTACTCAAAATCTCTGATGCTTGTAGCATCAAAGAAACCTGTAAAGAAGTAACATGTTTTCAATAAAAACATGTTCATTTTAATAAAAAAATCATTGAAATAAGAAATTTTGGGAAATTAAATTTTTTTTTAGGGTAACTGTGTTGGTTCCTTGTGAAACTGCCTCAGACAAGATTCATTCCCAAGGTCCCGATGTAATCCACTCACCCAAACATATGTATCATGCAAACATGTACAAACTATATCTGTTTGAATTATGATTTCAAGAAAATAGCTTCTGTAGATGATAAAAAAGGGATGCATCCATGGAGAGACCTGATATAAAGAATCATGAGAGATGAAATTTGAAATAAAGGACCCATCTGTAGATATGTACATCCCTATACATTACCTATGTATGTTCCCCTCTTCCGAAGAGGACCTGGGAAATTGACATAGGCATAAGAATAGGATGGATGACCTCCGTAATCAATCTACCATTTTCATACATTTACCTCAGGATTATAACCTCTTCCATTGATAATATCCAATCTTGATTGGGGTATTTTTGTAAAACATTACATGATTAGCGCACAATTTTCCTAATCATGCGATTAAACCATGCATGGAAAGAAACTAGATATTAAAAAAGTGGATCGAGATTGATTTAGTGTTTTAATTCCCTAATATTCCTCCTATACAACCCTAAATCAATATTTTTCTCTCTCAAAGGCCAATAAAGGTTATCCCATCAAATTGGAAGAGATTCAGATCCATTACGTGGTGTGATGAAGCTTGATTCTTATGTTAAGGATCTATTCTCCATTGTTCCTGATGATTTTCATAAAACTAGTTCACCCTACATCTATTTTTCTTATATATAATCCTTATATGGGTATATATAATGTTTTTAATTCCATATCTATTGTTATTTTTCTTGCTTTTTATTTGGGAATCATATCTGAGGTGGGTTGGTGGAGTTTTCAACCCGGTTTCGTGATGTTTTTTTTATCATTTATTGTTTTTGAAAAAACTCTGAAGGTATGTGTCTTTACTCTCGACTCCCATTTCTAGAAATGAGGGGAGTAGTTTCAAATTATTTTAATTACTTGATTTTGATTGTAAAATTATGGTTCAAAGAATAATATATATATTTTTAGTGATGATTTATAGTTATTGGTGAAATTATGGAAATATGGTAATTTATTTTTAAATGTTATTTGATTTCATGATTTTAAAATGTAGACTTTGAAATATAAATTTTCTATATTTTCAAAATCAATTTTGGGAAAATGGTTTTCAATAAAAAAGTTTTTTTTACTAACATGGTTTTTGAATCATTGGATTAGAATGGTTTTTGTGCATACATGGTGTGTGTGTTCATATTTAATTTACAAGACTTGGTTTAAACATGACATTGTGATCAATTCCAAAGGTGTAATTGCATGTGGGATATAATTATCTGGTGATGATTTGGTAGATAGCCATGATACCACACTAGAATATGGAACATTCATAACAAATCATTTATGGTTGATATTTTGGATATATGGAAAGGAGTGGTTATGAGAAATTAAATTTTGGAAATAGTTTTAAAGTATTGTTTGGAAACATTCATTGAAAAATATATTTTTTGGAAAACATGTTGGTATCAAAAAAAATTATATTTGGTTTTAAAAATTTTAATATATTATTTATATAATCTATTTTATATAAATATTTCTTACTTTTCTATCCTATTGGAATGAGTAGAAAAGTTATTAGGAAAGACCGACTGATTTCTAGTACTCACCCCTGCATTGACACTTTTGTGCTTTTGTAGATGTCATCTATTGGGATATTGGAAATTGTTACGTATCCCATATATTTAGAACTAACTCTTGATTCATGGGATATTTGGTGAAGATGGATCATGGAGCTTGTGGATATTTTTAGACATGTGGTTATCTTGGAGTTTTATTAGTTTGACTTTTTCTCTTTAATTTTATATTGTAGTATTTAACTGTAGTTCTTGGTTTTAGTTTTATTTTGATAAGTGAAATATTGAGTTGTATTTCATTATTATCTTATATAATCTAGTCATTTTATTGGTTATTAATTGTTTATTTAGTTGGTTTATTCCTTAAGGGAAAATTTTCCCCTGCATGTATTAAATCCCTTCAACATTTATTTCCTTCCATTAGATATACTCCTTGAAATAAAATAGATGTATCGTAATACATATCACCAATTCTAGTGGAATGGAATGAAAAAAATATAACAATATTTTTTTCATTATGTTTCACTTTTCAATGAGTGAAAATAGATAATAAAGACCCTTTTATGGGTTTTTATCCACTACCATTACAACTATGAAAATGGAATGATATCACAATGGACTTTCTAAAATGTCTTCACAGAAATTCTATTAGTTGAGACCAAATGTTGTTGATCAAAAAATCATCTATAGAAGAAATATTTCATTATTATATCAAAAAACCCTATTGAGCCGAAAATATGTTAATAATTTGTTGAATATTTGATGATATTTTTGAGAGAAAACATTTATCTAGAATTTGGTGTCCATATTGAGAAGAAATATTGGAAAACAGTGAAGTATTTAAAATTAATTTTTTATATTTTATTGTCATCACATGAATTATGGTTAAACTCACATGGTATAATATTAATGTTTGTTATGGGAATTATTTTAGATATTTAGAGTTGTATATGACAATTTTTAAGAGGTTATGTGATGAATATAATGTACTATAAATTATAAACATGGGGATAAAAAATTAATAAATGACATATTATATAAATTTGATCTAGTATAATACATATTATGTCATAAAATTAGGACTAAATGTATACACAAAACAATTTATGTTTTCTCATAATAATTTAAGCTTCACTTAAGACGTGTTAGAGAATACAACAAATCTTGTGCACATGAGTCTGGTGGCTGTGTATAACTCACCCTGTAGGACTTTAAATGTTTCGTATATGACTTTGAATCCACATGAGAAATCTAGAGTTCAATATCTTAAGGACACATAGCTTTTATGTGTGATTTATATTAGTTTTTTAGAGTAGTGTATGCCTTTTTCGTTTTTTAATTATTTTGAAAAAGATTTTTTTTATAATTATGTTATAAGAAAATTATACCTTCCAATATATTTATTATGATGAAAATATTAATTGGGTAAATTAAAAATATATTTTATCATGTATAAAACATTGAAAATGTTATTTTTGATTCAAGAATGTAATGTAAATTGTTCATAATATTATGGTACATTTTTTTTGTGAAATAAGAACAAGAAAAACTTTTTATAAATACAAGGTTGCACTACAAAAATGGAAAGTATATCATTAATAAAAATGGTGTATTTTAGTGAAAGAGGAGAATAACCTATATTAAATTAGTTGTGAATAATTTTATGAGAAATGTTAAGGATAATGTGTTGTGAATTTAAAAAATACAGAAAAAATTAAATCATAGTAGAACATGGTATGGGTGAAGAAAATAAAAAACACTACCAAAACACTTTAGACGTCGATTTCAATCAAGTATATTATTTTTGTTGAATGAAAATAATTAATCAAGATAACACTATAGGAATGACTCAAAATATGTTGGGATACATGCATAATATGTTAGTGTATAGTTATTCATATATATATAATAGTGGGTTACATGGTCATAGTGGAATTCAGATTTTGACAAGGATTACAATTATTTTTTGAAATATAATCATTTTAAATTGGTTACTACATTTATGTAATATGGTTTTGGAAGTGATATAAGTTTAATTTAATAGGTGGTGATGGATGATCAAGATATAAAATTAGAATAATTAAAATAATTGATTCTCCCCTTTAATGTTTCCACTAATTTATGGGTTCCTTTTCAATTGGTATTAGAGATGAAATTTTCTCAATTGTGATATTCTATTAAATTTTTTAGAGGATTCCATTTTATATCTTTTTGATGTGATTTTAATAAAAATTATACTAAATATAATATAAAAACATAAATAAATTAATAAAAAGGTCATTCCCTCATTTGGAAGAACGATTTATCATATATGGAAAAACATGCTATTTCCGTTTCTATTTTCAATAAGTATTGATGTATTAGAAGTAATAAATGATGAGATATAATCCCATTCTAAAATTTATTCTATTTTAGTAATATAAAAAAAATAACATTTTTAGTGACGTACACATATAAAATGATATATTATGTTCACTTTTAGGGAGTAAATTTCAAAAATTGAAAGGAATAAAAATGATAAAAGTAATATTAAACAATATTGTGAACATTGATGAAGGAAATTATAATTTTATGGTTTCATATATATATATATATATATATTTATGTTTAAGTGTGAATACCTCATAATTAATTCTAATGGATGATTTTTAATGGATTCTTCAAAATAGTAAATGAAATTGTGAGAAATGTAATAGGATTCAGGGAGAATTTGGAAGATATATTAGTGGTTTAGAAAATACACATCTAATACCACTACATATGGTTGATACTAATGTATTTTCATTGAAATATAATGATCCATAAACAATCTCTCTTGATTACCTACACAAAATTCAAATTTAATATGAAATAAAAAAATTAATGTTTCTAAGAATATGGTTATGAAAAAAAATTATTTTAAAGCATAAAATCAATAAAATTACAAGAAAAAAGATGGTAAAGTTGAAGGTACATCCTTAAATAAAAATTCATATTTTCATATAAAGTCTGATAAAATGATATATTTTATCACAAGAAATATTAGAATAAGAAATTTAGATTTCAATGGAAATCCTCTATTAAAATTTTTCATGTGTTGATATGTTTGATATTTTGTTAAAACATTTCCATTAAAAAAATAAGATAAAACCAATGAATATAAAGAAAAAATAAAATAAGAACAATCAATAAGAAAATTCAAGAAGAAAATTCCATACAAAACAAATACTCGCGATCAAAAGTTTTCTTCTAAATGGAAAGGTAATAATTTATCTTAATAAAAAAGAGAAACATATTATCCATGTTTGAAGATAGTTAAATCTATGAAAAATAAGAATAAATTTTAACATCCATTGAAATGGATGAAATGGTTCTCAATTCTAATATAAATGATTCAAATATTACAAGAAATTAAAGTAGAAATTATGAAATTGAATAAGAAGAAAATAAAATATAGTTTATTTTTAAGAGATAATTCAAATAAATTCTTTAAAATATTTCAACATTGGAAAAGGTGAATAGAATTCCTATGGGAAAAAATATTCTTATATTGGGGAATATATCCTAGAAGTAGAAAAATAAATTTTTCCAATTGAAATTGATCATATAAAGAAATAGAAATATGGTGAGAACACAATGAGAGTAAATACATAAGTAATAGTTAATGTGAATAATAATGAGATTATATTTTTTCAAAAATTGTAGATAGATGTAGAAAAAAAGTGATGATTTTAATATTTGAATTCATAAAATTTATATAAGATGTTAGAGAATAATATAATAAAAATATTGTTTATAAACAATAAAATATTGATGATAAATATTTTTATTATAAATTATACGATTGAAAAAATTTTAAAAATATTGATGGAGTGAACTTGAAGTAAATATATGCGAACAATACAATGTTCTAGGAAAAATAAAACTAATCTTATAAATCTAAAAATTAAGGAAACTCCAAATTTATGTAAAAGGATACTAAAATTGGTAAATTAAAAAAATTTATGAAAATGAGTCTATTTTTAATGATATGTTTCTGGGAGACCCCAATAATTTTTATTCACTAGATGGATTTGATTCTGGTGATAAAAGAAGGTAGTTATACTAGAATAAAATTCATAAAAACATGATTTTTATAATGTAAAGTTTGATTTATAAAAATTATATTGGTACTAGGTTGATTTAATTTTATATATAAAAACATTCATATGATTTCCTATATCATTTGAGTCTAGGAGTTTTGGGAGGAATGTATTGATGGGGAGATAATCATCTTATAACTAAAATGTTCAGAAACTAATTTCAAATTATGGATAAAAATGGTAGAATGAATTTGATGTTATTGAAGGGGTATAAATAGGATATTATTAACTCATTAATCACTTAAATAAAATTTTAATCCTTATAGCTACTAAAAAAATATAATATACCATACTAAAATATCATAAATCAGAAAGGGTAAACATGAAAATATATTTTTTTTTGTTGAAGTGAATCTTAAAGCGTAAATATGGGATAATATAGGGATTTGAGATAGTGTATGTACTTCTTAAATAAAAGGGAATTTGTAGATCATAATATATGTTTAAATTTGAAAAGAAGTCTCAGTGACCTTTTGATATGAGGGGTTTGTAAACATTAAATGTGTTGGATAAGTAATACTTGGGAAAGATCAATTAAAATCAAATAACAGTTTATATGTTGAAGGAATAAAAAACAATTTTATTAGTGAGTTATAATTATGTAATTATGGAAATAAAATGATATTATAAAATTAAATATTTTTGGTGAGGATATTATAATATAATAGAATTTTTAAATGAGGTCAATGAATAAGATATAATTTTTTTTCAAGTGTATGATTCTAGAAATTCATGTTACCTAAGCATGAAAGAAGAAAATCTAATATGGAATTGAATGAATGGGAATATTTTCTAATTGGACATGAGTAATATCACTAATATATATGATGTTAATGATATTTATATTTTGAAAATTGAGATGAATTGGTGGTTATCAAGAAGAAAAAATGGAATGATTATTAATTATCTACAAAATAAGTGAAAGATTCAATAAAGTCATCTACTGAAGCTTATCTATTTATTCAGTTAAGGTATGATGAGGAAGAAAGAAAAAAAGTTGAGATAAATTTTTTATTTATTTTATTAGAAAATATACCCAGATTACATATATTAATTTTATGAATCATAAATCCGATCCTCTGATGTTTTTTGAAAGACCTAAAATATTTGTAGAGTAGGAGGGTGGGTACTCCTTAAAAATCACCAAAACAATGAATGGTAATAAATATAAAAGTGGATTATTTTATTATTTTTATTGAGTAATACGGTATTAAGTATTTAATTAGTGCACCATATACACAAAAAAATGGTTTTTTAATGGATGAATATAATTTTAGTATAGATGGCTTGAACAACATTAACAAATCACGATACCTGTTAGTAGTTTTCATAACTGGATAATAGTGTATAAGTTCATATTAAAAATTCTTTATTATAAATTAAAACCTATCATATTCTTACCTAAAATATATATTATACTATTTATCTATGTTCGAAGTATTTATTTGTGTTTAGTTTCCATTGTTTTGTGAAGGATAATGGTGAAAGTATTATGACGTTTGAGAAGAGAGGTGTCAGTGGAATCTTCCTAGGATATCCTCCAAATTGAAGAGGATAACTCTACTAGAACAGAGATATTTGATGTATTATTGATACTTATGATATAAAGATGATATAACACACAAATAATGAATGAAAATATGATTATACAATTTTCATAAGTGACAGATATGACACAATATTTCAAAACAAGTAAATAGAGTTAATAGAATTAATGATATTGGGTTGATGAAGATTCAACCATTTATACTATTGATGAATAAACCTGTTTATCTTATTAAAGTCTGATAATGTAATTTTGGGTACTTAATATCATAGTAAAATGTGGATAATAGGTTCAAATAATAATAAAATTTAGGATAACATCACATACCTCACTATTTTCTCATGTTTAACCAAGAGATGTACAAGTAGATTTGGAGAATCAAGACTGGGATGATGATATGAGTAAAGAGCTACATCATATTATGAATAATAGAACTTGGGTATTAGTACCCCATAAAAATAAAAAAATGTATTTATACCTAAATGGGTCTTCAAGAAAATAGTTTAATGGAAAGAGTGATATTGTGAGAAACAATGAAAGACATTCTTGTAAAATGAATTATGAAGTAGAAAGAGTTTAATATGGTGTTGAATTTATACTATTTGAATGTGTAGAAACCATTAGGGTAATTATTTTTATGTCATCACCAATACAATAGAAAATATTACAAATGTAATTCATGTTTTTTTCCTCATAATAAAGTTGAACGTTGAGTTTTATATTTAGAAATCACATGTGTTTTTATGTGGAAAAGATATGAATTATGACTTTAGGTCATATAATGATTTATAAGGTCTATAGAAATATCCAATAAGAATGTATTATATGATGTACAACTATTTAAAATGTTTTAATCTTATAAATTAGTAGTGTATAGAAGTATCTACACTAACGATTAAAAAGTGATAATTTTATTTGTAATTATTTATCTAGATACAATTATTTTTTCTAAAAATAATGTTGAATTTTTTGAATAGAGTTAAATAGATGGAGGATTATTTTTAAATTTAAATGATTGGGGAGGTGAAGAATGTTATCGACATATAAATTTCTCAAGACCCAATATTTCTCTCAAATGATAATTATTCTATGGAACTTCTAAAAAGGTTGGTAATAGAGGATTTTAAGTGCTATTTCATCTAAATTTATATAGGGAAAAAGATTTCCTAATATGTATAAAGAAAATAAGTGAATATAAGTTAATTCGTCAATCTTATTTGTAGCCATTTACTTAACAACTTTAATACAAGATATTTTTTATATTTTCACAAATTGTATAAGGTATAAATTTAAACCCAAAGAGTACCACTTTATTTATGGTATTAATATTATTCAGAAAATTATATGTACAATAGGTTTTTTTAAAACATGATAGTAAATCAATTCATAATATATTTTGTTAAGAAAATCATATTGGGTAGGTTGTGTTAATGATATAACATTTACAATCATGAAATATTTTTTTCTTAGTCAATGGTGTGTATGTTGGAACACTAATAATAAACATTTCATGACTCTAATTATTCTTGATGTTTGGTACATAGCTTCTACATAGGCTATAGTTTAACTTATGTGGATGAGAACACAGTTAGATGATCTTAATGTGGAGTTTAATTTACCACTTCTCATGAAATGTGATATTAAATTTACTGTAAATATTTCAAAAAATATTTTCCAAAATTCAAGGCCAAAGAATAGTGATAATAAAGTATATATTAATAAAAGACATTGTAGAAATGAATGAGTTAAACTAAAATAATTTCTATATAGTGAGAAATTATATTCTATTATCACCATGAAATTTCATAATGATTCATTTTAGATACATAATATAGTGATGGATATTATACATCATCCATATCAATGTGAAGGTATAATTAATCAGTTCTATATCTCATATTATTCTTTGGAATTTGATTTTCAATGGTGGAAAAATTTTCATCAAGTATATAGTTATGATTACTTCTTTACATTATTAAAAAGGGGGAATAAATATAAGTTTGGGAGTAATCCATGTATATTTTTTCATATTTTGGGGAGTGATCTATTAAGGGAGATCATGGTTTTTAGAGAAACTTTTTATTAAATGGTGTAAGATATGAATTAATTATTTTGAATGTGTGAAATTTTCTAAATTTATTATTATTTTTCATGGATGGACTTTTATTTTACAAATTCCATGGATAAATTTATCATTTTTTTGGAAGATATGATGTGGTGACTAAGTTTTTATAGACGAATAAATGATCAATTAGCTGAGAATTTTGAAGTGGATTTATTTCATCAATTTGAATAATGAAAGAAAATGTTTGAAGTGTAAATTTAAATGAGTTTTTTAAACAAAACAGAACATTTTTATTTAGATTTCTTATTTTATACACTGATTTCACTAATTTAGACTAAAAATTATTGAATGAAGAATCATCCCTAAGAGGTTTATGTTTGATAGTGGTTTATGTTCCTTAATTTTCAAAAAATATATATTAAAGGATACTATTGAACCCAAGATATATATGAATGTTTTTGAATGTTTGGGGAGATTATTGAGATAATAAGTTCCTCTATAATGAGGTAATCTTCTTAGATGAAAAATTATAGATGGCTAAAGTGGTATGATTATTGTGTTTAGTTTAATTTCAACACATAAATCATTTCCAAATTGAAATGATATAATGTTTATTTATGCGCATTGAAGGATTTTGGATTTCTGGAGTTATATCAATTAGGTTCAAGGAAGACCTGTCAATAACTTAAATAATTTTGGATTCTCTAGATGGGGAAGAAAAATGCATAAGTAATGTATTACATGACTTTGATCCAATGTATGAATTTTTAAGTCTTATACATAAGACATTAATTATATGTATAATACTTCAATTCTACTCTTATGAATTTAAGGTTTGTGTAATAATTTTTATATAAGTCTTAAATTCTAGTGTGTATGACCTTTTTGGCTGCATATGACTTTCCTTTTATGAATTAAAATGTGTGAAGTATGACTTAAAATACATGTGAGAAATTTATATTATGGATTTTCAAGGGTTTTTTATATTTTTGTGTTCCATGTTTTACTTTTCTAGAGCCATGTATACCTTCTAAGAATTGTATGTCTCTGGTCTTATTGAATTTTTGAAAATTCAACTATTCAAGAATTTTAGTTTCAACTATATTTATTCTTAAGGAAATATAAATTTGGGTGATTCAAAATATATTATATGAAGGTTAAAACATAATTAAATTGTATTTATGAGTCAAGAAACGGATGAATATGGTTATCCACCAAGTTAGAGAATCTATAAAAAAATAAGAAGCATTTAATTATCTAAATTTTATGTCATGATGCAATATGTTCTAGGATACTGTGCTGACCTTCATAAGTGTTTTTAATTAAGAATAAAATGTGGGAATTTAAGAAGTGGCTGGAAAATAGTTGAAGGAATTCAGTATTTTGAATTTTAATTTTAAATTCAAATAAAAAAGTTGCATTATTTTGTTGGTGGGTGATAAAATAAAATTCATCATAATTTCAAGGGGGTTTATAAGTATAGAAATCAATACTCCTCTTTAAAAATTTAATTGTGATTATTTTTAAGATAAATAATATATTGGAATCGTTGTGTATTTTTTACAAATAAAAAACAATAGATCCACGAGAGTATACGTTGATAGAGAAGAACATATCTAGAACTATCACAATACTTTGTTAATCTAGTTTTATAAAATGTTTTCATATTGTTGAAAGAATTATATTTATAATTTGAATAGTGTGGGAAGCACTCAAACACTACCATGGGACTTATGTCATGAGAAAAATGATATTCCATGGTCATTTGTTCATATATGGTGATACTAAAATCTTTTATATTATCATAGAAATATGTATCATTCCTAAGATTATCCTTTCATTTTGAAAATTTTTACATGTAAATATATTGTTTCTTTCTTATGTGTGGGTTTTATAAGTTATCTTATTTAAATTTTATATGTGTAAATGATAGTTCCAAAACCAAAACCTAAAGAGAATTTAAGTAATTAATTCATCCTCCTCTTAGTTTCTTACACTCCTTTATGGTTCTGTTTACACCAAAAGTATTGAAAACAAGGGAATCCATATGTTAGAATGATTATTATGTTGTATGGTATACCAGTAACTATCACCTAAAATAATTATTTTTTACTATTGTCTTGGTTTTTATAATGTATTCAAAAAAAATTTGGTTCTAAAATGAAATTGAGTACTACTTTACAAACGTAAAATAAAATCCATTCCAAGAAAACCATTCATATCATTGAATATATATTACAAGAATATATTCATGGATATAATGGCCTAATGGTGGATCAAATATCTAAGATGTAATTATTTTATAATAATAGATACCATTCATTTATTTAGACAGCTCGATAATAAGCTCTTTATGGGAGACCATGTCGTTCACATCTCTATTGGGCAGAGATAGGAGGCTCATCCTTGATTGGGATTAGTATCATATAGGATATAATGGAATAGGTAATGTTTATTTAGGAATTTTGTTCAACTACTGAAATATAAAAAATATTCAACGTCAACCCTTGGTATTCACAATTAGTGGCCAAAAATTTATTCATATCTCACTCACATTGTGTAATCTATGGATGTATAAATATGGGAAGATGATTTTGAGATTTTTTATAAAATTTTAAATAATTTAAATATTTTTTGAAATATTTTATCTACCATTTATACATTCAAAAGTTACTTCAATACATAATACTTTCTATTTTTATAACTAAGGAAGTATGTACTTGAACCCCCACATAATACTAGATGTTATAAAATTGAGATTTATACAAATTCATCTTATGTGGGGATTTATATTTCTATATTTGATCAGATTCGTAAAGTAATTTGTGGTAAATATATATCTCTAATTATGGTTATGTGGAATCATGTTATTTTCCAAGATGAAATTTGAGAGTGGAAAGCTATGTTGTATGAAAATGGATGAATTTTTTCTTTTAGAATATTTGTTAGTGATTCTTGGTTATGAAAATTAATATAGTAAGGATTGTGTAATGACCCTAGCCATTCCATGTAAGTAACCACATTTAAATTTAATATTTATTTACCTCCATGATAGTGTTTTGGGGGATTTTTTAGGTTGATAATGAACTAAATGATTTTAGATTGGGGATGAAAGGGGAATGTGTGGTACCTAGGTGTTGTGATATCACTAAGAAATAGATAAAATCTGTTACACATGGGAATCCTAATGGTTGTAAGAACATTGAGAACACCTATAAGAACATAGTGAACCTTTACGTGGAAAATAATTTTTTTGGTGTTTTATACATGGGGGAATCTAGAACAATTAATGTTCTAAATAAACCCTTATAAATTATTGGCCTAAGGATATCACTACACCTATAGTCTTCTTTTACCCATGTTGAGCTCATAAACCTCTCTCGCTCTCTCATTTTATAATACCCATTCATCAATTTTGTTCTGAGGTACCTCCAATTGGTCATGAAGAATTTTCTTTTCTTTGGAATAGGTTATTCATCCTCTAACATTCTTCTTAATTATTCATCTTCATTGAAATAGACATAATCTATTTTACTTCTAACCTATTTCTTATAGAACACATTAAATACTCTATATTCTATCTAGTTAAGCTATTGAAGGGGATTTCCCATGATGAATTGACAGTAATCTTGGGGGTGGAGGGGGTTCCAAAATATACACTTTCTTAATGGAAGCAATTAAATCCATAAAGCATCAAAATTTTATTTACAGTTTTTTAGTCCATGTGATGAAAAAACTCTTTCGCTTGAATTTAGGGATGATTGTATAGTTATTTTTCCTAGGTTAACCCTTTCTCTGGAACATGAACATTTTTAGAGTATAAATTGTTTATTTCTAAGTGAAAAATATGTAATAAATTTTTAGATAATTATTTTTTCAGATTTTGTTTTTCAAAAAATGAGTTTTTGGGCAGATATTATAGTTCATTAATGATTATATACATATTAGTCCATGGAATACATTATAAAATCATTATTATTGTTTATTTATGTTATATTTAATGTTAATGGGGGTATTTATGTTATATAATTTGTTATATACAATAATTATAATCCCATTTACAGCTTTTATAGTAAGCTTTATCTTCCATGAAATTAATTTATCCAATAATGTAATTTTATATCCATGTTTGGAATATTAGTATATAAATATAAGATCCTAAAAATATTTCTCAGTGTTTATCAATAGGGGGATGTAATCATATTGGTTCATAACTCTCTATCTTGGTATACCCTTTCTTTTATTTCAATTGGGATGAGTTTCTCGATTCTGACAACTATGTTTACATGATCCCTTTTATTCAATTGGTATGGGTGTATCACATTGAATTAGTATGTAAAAACACAATAAAACAAAGATATATATATATATATATATATTATTGGTATATTTAGGTGGTTCCACCACCACCTTTGGAGCATGGAATCGACATTACTCTTCAGATTCATTTTTAAGAGCAATGTACGTATACAAAGTACAAACCCTATTGATATTTGGGGTTTTTATTTTCACTTATATTAATCTTAAATTCCTTATCATGTCATATTTTTTGATACATTTCATATAACCAATAACCATACATTTTTTACTTGTATAGTCTAGTTTATCATATGTTGTTAATGAGTGTGGAGGAAACCACCTACTATGTATTGATATACTCATAAATTTAAGTTTTCTTTACTTGATATGAGTTCATTTATTTTTCATAATAGGGTAATGGTAAAGAATTAATGAATATTATCTTGTTCTACAGTATGCATGGAGTATAGGTTGATTCTTTTGGACCCTTTTTAGTGTATGAGTAAGATGGATGAATATGGGTTGTCCTTGAATACAAAAATTGGATCCCTCACAACATGATACTCACTTTTAGTTCTAAGATCCATGTTTGGATAAATAACTATACAAATTAAATGTTTCAAAAAAATATTACTAGTTTGTGAACTTTATGGATGATTCTGGGTCATGGATATTTTTAATTCACACTTAAGGAATTTATTTATGATAGTGATTTCTTACGCACCCTCTATTTTTTATATGGTTTGTTTTATAAAATTTATTTTCTAACTACACCCATGAAATATATAATTTTTGATTAGTGAAACCCTTTTTTTATATATACCATCCTACCCTCAATTATTTTGAGAGCCTTTGGAGATCGAGAGGTGTATATAGGGTCTTGTGATGGTGCAATAAGGGTACCATTTATGAATTTGGGTCACATTTAATACATACCACCATATATTTCTCATATAAATGTGACCCATATGAAAGTATTATACTACTTGACGTTAAATATTCTACTATAATATATGTGTTTCAAAATTTCATTCCTTCCATCTATAAAAAATTAATTAGTTTTTACATTATAATGGTTAGATCTCTTGGATATCTAATTTGGGTATCCAATACTCTTCAAGCAACCAAATAACAAAATACCTTAACATATCAATCAATTTTACCCAAAAAACACACTCATACACATGAATCAATGAACCCAGTTATTATATATATCAATATAACCTTAAAAACACATATCAAATAGCCATCTCAATCACTCAATTCTTCCACCAAATGTATACCATGTTTCTAATATTTTTCATTCATTCAATGATAATACATGGCGGTAATATTTTCATGAAAGATTTCATAGAAGTACATTTAATATTTTATTCTTTTTATATACTTGTATTTTTTTTTATTATTTTAATGAAAATGTTTAGTATATTTTTCATGTAATAATAGTATTTATTTTATTTGATATTGTAATATTATACATTTGTGAAATAATGAATTATTCTTTTTAGCATGATATCATGTGTAGTACAAGTCATTAAAAAATTAAATGTTTTTTGAATAAATATTCATACTATAATATAGGATGTTATATGTCACTATGAAAAATGGATTCTAAAATAATATTGTTTAAAATTGATAATGGAACTTTCATCTTATTATATCATTCGCTTCCCTAGTAACTTTCTCTTACTTATAATATCCATGTGGAATGTTGTCAATGAAACATCATCAAACAGGGAATAACTGACTGATTTGTTTTATTAAAATAAACACACTTTTAAGGGATGAGGGTAAAACCATCAAGACATTAATACTTAAAAAAAATAAACGAGTCTACAACCAACTGAACCTCAAGATAAAAATTAGTGCTCACTATAATATAGAAGCTCATCCAAGCAAAAAAGAACCATTAAGACCAGATTACATTGTCTCATTACGGCACAGTTATATGTCCTACACCAAAGAGCATGGACCTAGTACCGATGGCCCAATTCAAACCCTCTAAAACATCTAATTCGGAAAATCCATGAAACAATGAATCATCTTTACCCTGAACATCATCTGAAGCATCTTCTTGATAGAGAACGACCGCAGAATCCTTCGAAAAACTTCCCATCAAGACAAAAATGAGAATCAAATGCCGCGAAGTTGTTCCAATTTAAAATCCTTCAAGAGAGACAGCAAGTCTTGCAGAAGACAAGGATCCCAAAATATAAAATCATCAATATAGTAAAGAGATAAACCAACCATTGCCCATACCAAATAGTAGATCATAAACCAAGATGACTAAAAAGAAGAAGGAAGAAGAAGAAATAACCAAAATGCAGAACAGAGGTCTGGTCACCCAGAACTTGTCGCTACCGACCAGTACGCACGTGAAGACCATGGCGAAAACCCACCACACACCCTAGAGCTAAAGAAGAGTCCTCAAGCCATGGATCTAGAAACAGGTCACAGAACAGCACCACACCGCCAATGGTGACCGTATCCAGCAAGAAGGAATCGGGCGAGTGGAGTCCAGCAATGACGCAAGGGATGAGACCACTGATCCCACAAAGTGTCACCGCAAGAGGAACCCGTTGGAACTCACTAAGCACCGGGAGAGGCTTTGCGTCATCCTGGGATATAGTGTACATTTATATAGATGAAATCAAATTATATCACCCAGAATAGTTGAAATATTGATCATTAATGACTTAGGATTGGGTATAAAAATAGAAACTCTACTCAATTATCTATTATATCATTCATCCATATCCAGCCTCCATGGACGATCCATGAAAATAACATGCTGATATTTGTGGACATAAGGTGAATAATGAAAAAGTGCACATGTCAGGGTAAGAAATTATTCTATGTACAGTTATCTGAAGTAGTGAGATGGACCCATATAATTATAAAATATATGTGTATAAATAATAAATAATTTGTTGACAAACATACATCACACTATTTAATTATTAAACATAATAATATCATTGGTTAATTTTTTTAAGAGTCCCTCAATCAAAAGGAAAAGAAATTATTCGATGAAATGAAAAGCTAAAAAAGATGAAAACGTAGAGGTTTATTAAGATCCCAATCATAATGAATGGTGAAATCATACCGGAGAGAGTCTGATGAAGTTAAAGTCATACTTATTTCCTCGTCAGAAAGCCCATATGGAACCATATTTTACTCGCTAAAAACATCTTTGATAATGAAGTTGAGTTTCATGAACCAAGCTGGGTCGCCATCCGACCTAGTGCCTGACCCGGATCACATCAAGGCCCAAGGGGAATTCTCGATCCCCATGCACTGGGAAAAGTGATCAAGTATCCAAAACAATACATGGGAATGATTTCCCTGAAACAAAAAATATACAACAACTAAGAGCCTAAATAAAAAAATATGAAAATAGACAACCAAACAAGCCATAAAACCTCATCAGATTTAAATTTTACAATTAAAATAAAACCCCAAAAAAGGACTAAAATAAAAATAAAACTAAAACATTGACCCTAACCATAATGAAACATGATTAGCCATAACCACAAGCCACCATCACTAAAACATGAATGGTTGGGACAGTAATAACCCATACCACCATCAAGAAGTATGCCTTACCTAAAATACACTATGTACAAGATTTAAATACACCCCATGGTGTTTTTAGGGTGTGATCCAACACACTGTATGATTCCTCCTATATAAAAAGGTTCCATGACATAATGTTAAAAAGATAATATAACATATTCATTTAAGAATATGTTTTTAAAAGCATATATAAGATAAAATTTATTATGAAAACATCTTTGAAAAAGTAACATTTATAAAACTAGCCATTTCACAACCATTTTCATTATATAGAAATTTGATTTATATAAGGAAATCATGCACACACAGAGACACACACACACACACATGTGGTCCTCCCTATGCTGATGGATGGAACCACATCAAGCCTAGTAGAGAACTATGGGTAAATACCCTAGGTTCAAATAGCTCGAGTGGGAATTTAGAATTTCATGTCTTGTGAGATATGTTATAGTAAACAAAACCATAAAAATCCTCATGAACGAGTGACTAGATAAAGGAAGTATCCAAAATTCCAATTGGGATCAATCGTCATCATTGTTTAGATGGTGTTGTAATCATCAATCGTGCTATGTGAAATTTGGAAAAGACACTTCCATTTCACTTGCACACTTGTTACATTCCATGAACATAGATACAAGTGGTTCTCTTGTTCTTTAGTTAAAGTTCACATATCAAAAAGTCTACTAGTTTCACAACATAGTGTAAAAATATCAAGGGAATCACCTTTTTCCATAAAAAACCCATTTACCATTTTACACACACCAAAGAAAACCCCTTTCAAAATTACTTTACCAGCACTTATAAAATTCCAAAATTTTCCATTTTGACCAAAAGGAAAACACAAAATTAAAACCAACCTAGTCCATGGGACAAGCCCCTCCACAAATCCACTCATACTAAAAACCATTTTCAAAACAATATTTTCATCGTTCAAACAATTTCACACTTCATACTCAAAATACATAATAATGATAACATGCCCAAAAAGATCCATTGACCATTGAAAATACCTTTTAAACATTTATGCACTTAATGTTACTTTGAAAATAATTTTATCACCTTCCATCCAACCTATGACACTCTTTTAGGTCATTACATTATAGCACACCGAAAACATAACCATTTCCTTTGTCAAAAAAACATTTCTAACCTATAAAAACACCATATATTTAATAAAAACTATTCTCACCACATAAGAAAAAGAAATAACAGGTTTATAAACTTAAACAAACATATTTAATTGATCTAGTAATGTTAGATCATGGAACCACCTACCACATGTGTTGAAGCATCTAGAAAATAGTGTGAAATTCCATCCACACCACAATCACACAAAAAGGAGGAAATAAGGAACCCTAATCATGATGATAAAACCCAAATACCTAGGACTAAAACCCTAAATCAAACCCCAAAACTCTATAGAAGAGAACCCCTAATGAAGTGGGAGTAAACCCCTAGAATAATGGAAGAAATAAAGGGAGAATATATTTACATAATGGTTCTTTAAAGAATCTAAATAGAAATAACCCAAAAATGAAATCCCAAGGCAGAGAGGAGAAGGAAGGAGTCACGCCTAGTGTTGGGGTGTCCATGGGGGTTGATAAAGGGGGCTAAAATCAGGGAGAGATAAAAATCGGGAAATTTTTTTAATGAGATGTCATGATTACATAGTTTCCCAAAATATGAGGAGACGGTGCATACACCTTTACCGAAGGAGACCCAGTGCCATGCTCACCTGGGATGAGGTGCATGATTGTGAAAAAGGTCTTGTGGTTGGTTATATATTCTACCACAAGGTTTATTGTGTTGGTGCACAATTACCACTAACCATGCATGAACCGTACTGTTCAATCTTTCTATCCCAAAAACATATATTTTTTTCTCAATAAACTTAAATGAAACTCAAGGGGTAATAATAAAACCACAGATAAAAGGTAAGAATACTCCAATAATTCTGACCTGTCACACCTGGTTCCGAAAAGACTCACCAAGATTCAAAACCGAACTAGAACAATGGTTAAATCAAAAGCTCATGTCTGGATATTATCCCCATCAAAATTCTTTCCACCACCAAAAAGCTAGAACATGACTGGACCCTAAGTCAAAAATTAAACCACTTCACCGTTCAAGGAGGTTCCCAATGAATCACAAACATGAAGATGTGAGTATAGTATAACCATATAAATAAATCTACAAAGTAAATTTATGTGGCCTAGAATGGACCCCTTGCTAAGTGGAACCTACCCCCAAATCTAATACACCTCTAGTTGATTGATCAAAATACTGGGATATTCTATCCTCTTGAGTCAAAACCCCATATTTCACCAACAATTTTGACATGAAATTCCTTAAAACATGAAATACAAAAAAACTACATCCCAAGAAAAAAACACCCTAAACAATATCAAATGAAACTCATGAAATTTACATGAAACGAACAAAAAATTTAAAAACGAATACCATATCCTCACTTCAAAAAACTCATGGGAATGTTTTATTCCCACCGTTTACCCAAGAGATGAGCTAGGGGTTATATATATCTTAATGGGACAATTTATTTATTGGAAACCACTAGAAACATGGTCGAAACACTAAAACTGGTAAGCCCAAATAGACTCCTCACCATATGAAATTACCTAATTTTGAATTCAGGGAGACCTTTGATGGGTCACCCCACCATAAGAACTAATAAAAATACACAAACTAAGAACTTCCTAGCGCTGACCCAATTACCCCACCACAAGGGGTGGGGGGGGGGGGGAGGAGCCCAACCAATAGGGAAATAAAACAACTTTTGAAAACAAAACAATAAATTCACAGCTTTGAATATACACAAAACAAGACCAAGACTATTTCACCCAACAATACCCCATAAGGGTTTCTAAATAGATTCCAACACCAGGTGAGACAAAATAACCAGGGTTACAAAAAAATAGAGATGAGTATGCCTCCAAATAACTAAGGGATAACTCTTACACTCAAACAGTCCTCGAGGAGGAAATGAGGTCCTCTCACCACTTTCCCCCAAATGAAAACAACTGAAACAAGAACTACAACACCATTTGATTAAACTATTGCCATCTTAAAAACCGAGGAAAAAAATTAAAACGAAGAATTTCATGGCCCTGGGGTTCTCCTAAATATGTATCAGATTCAGTCTATGAACTATGGCTGGAGCTCATATCATTGAAACATCTCCTGCCTCATAGTGAAGCTTTATAAACATCCAAATGAAACTTCTCCTTACAGATACACAAGAAACCACACCAAATTCCCATAGGGAATCACCAAGAAAAGGTCCTAGATTATGTACTCACATAACCCATTATTACATTGAATGAAAACACCTAGAAGTTGGACACATAAAATTCGTGAAGGGAAACACACTTTTGTCAAAACAGACGTTCTTAAAATATTGCATAACCTTCACCCATACAGATGAAAGGGAACACACCGCTGCATATCATCACCAAACATTACCATTGCAATTGATAGAAAATCATATAGAGAGTGACCTAAAATTAATTCCTAAAATGAACTTAATTCCTCCAAACAACCATAAAATCCTCTTATGACTAGACTTGCCACACCGGTCGACAAGCATGAATCCTTTTTTAGAAACATCAAACAAAAGAACCAAGGCCCCATTAATAACAACCGAAATAAATGATTCCACACTTCCTCCACCTACCCTCAATCGAATTTCATTCACTATTTTCAGACAAGAACTTAGACACATCAGTGTCATAAATCACCTTGATAACTTTGGAAACCCAAGGAACTGAGGTCTCCGTTCAACATTTCATATCCACTCTCCCGCTGCTAGAGGGTTTGTATAATCAACAAATAATATGGATAGACTCAGTTTCTAAGGGTCATGAGTAACTTTATTATGTTAAATAACTAGTGGACCTTCCATCGGAGAATCACCCATGGACACACGTAAATCATGCATTAACTCTTTGTTGGGTTTTACAATAGAAAACTAGGAAAACCAAGAACAAAATCAAACTGACCCATTGGACAAAACATGCAACAAATATAACTGAACACACAAGGGGAGCCACACAAAAGGCTTCCCAAAAAATTCTCAAAAATACCGTTAACTAGAACTTCCACCCAACTCACTGATGGGATACACACCAAAAACATCAATCAAACAGGGGGGGTTTGAACTGAAAACACCTTATAAAAACATTCCCAAAAGCACAAAAGACACACCACAAAATCAACATATTTAAAAACACAAAAATTTCCATTAAAATAATTTCTATGATAAATAATGAAGGTGTGATGACAATTAACTAATGGTGTCCCACATGCCTCACACATTCATGTTTTCATGCCACATTGAGCACCCACCTCGTGTCCATTTAGGCACGCATCCGCTCATTCCACTAACCATCCAAGTTTTCACGTATACTCATGAATGAGGTCACTCTTGAGAATAATAATGATCAAAACAAACCCATTAAATATTTTAAAAAAAATGTTTAACCCACACTTTCACTAAAAAATTTCATAAACCCCTCATGATTCCCTACCCACTAGATCAAAAAACCATTTCAAATAAAACATGTTTTCAAACTATACACATCCATTACAAAATGTTTCACACCATTTCAAAACATTTTTCTACTGCATGAAAAATCACACCTCATTCCATACCATTCAAATGAAAATCCAGCTTTCTCATTTAAAACATGTTCTCGAAAGCCATTTCAAAACCAATTTTTTTTTGCACAAAATATTTTTTAGGAACTACCAATTTTAATTATAAAAAACAACCCTCATTGAAATAATTCTATTTTTACAAAATGATGGATTCTTAAAAATTCATATTCCCAATCCTTCCTTCAGATAATCCTAAAAATCCATTTTCTAACCTTTTTTGTAAAATAAACCATCCCAGCTTAAAATATAGTTTTATAATTATTCAAACAAGGGGTTTCAAAGGAATTTTTCAAAACAAAAAGTAACACAATACAAAACTAGGGTAAACTAGAGTTAGACATATGGTTGGAGGTCATAAGATAGTCAAACCACCCACATTGGGAATGTTCTATGTCAATTTCCTCAGATTCACATGGATTTCAAGTATCTCCAAGCACACCAAAACTACTGAATAAAATTTCTTATTATTTCCCAATAACTAAAATCCCCTAAGAACCATAGAAACCAAAAGGAAACTAACTACCCATGGAATCTTCAGTTCAAAAATGAGGTATGATGTCCATTAACACTACTCATAACTTGAACCATTATTCATGACAATCCCAACTCTGGTCTATCCCAACTCTTTACCAAATAACAAACCCCAAAAGGTGAAACCTGTTATGATAACTTTTTTTAAAGAAACTAATATTGGTGGAAATCCTACCCAGTGCTCGAACCAGTCCACAAAAATTGATGTGGGGAGTTCTCAATACCAGCAAGTTGGCACATGTGCCTGAGTATCCTAAAAAATACATTAAAATTATTTAACCAAAACAATAAACATACAACAACCAAAAACATAAATAGAGAAAAAAATAAAAATACACAACCAAAAAATAATTAAATCCACAGAAGATATAATGTTTTCAATTCAATTCAAAAAATAAAAAGTACAATAATGAAAATGAAACTAAAACATCCACCCAAAATTCACGCAACATGAGTCACTGCAACCTCAAGAAGCTATCACCAAAACCCTAAGGGGGGGGGGACTGACAACCTAGACCTCTATAAAAAAGAATTCCTTACCAGTAATTCACAAGGTAGAAGACCTACATACACTCCAAGGTGTATGTAGGGTTTGAATCAATTCCCAATAGGATTCCACCCAGATTAAAAAGTTTACATGACATAAAATTAAAAAGACAATCTAACATGTTCATTTAAATAAAATCGTTTAAAACATTTCTAAGAAAAACATTATTAGGAAAAAAAAATTACAAAGGGAATTTTTTTAGACAATCCCTTTCACATCGATTTTCATAAATGAAAAAGGGGATTTATATAAAGAAAACATGAACACACACTCATGCATGCATGTGGTCCTCCAATTGCTGACAGAAGTCACCACATCATGCATAGAAGAGAACGATGGGTGAATACCCTTTGTTCATATAGCTTGAGTGGGACCCTAGAACATCAAGTCTTGGTGGAAAGGTGTATATTAACCATAACCATCATCATCCTCATCAAAGATCCACTAGAGAGGAGAAACAACCAAAATTATAATGGAGATCAATCATCATTATAGTTTATTTAGTGTTGTAATCATCAATCATGCTAAGTGAATATGGGAAAACCCAATTCCATATGAATAACACACTAGTTATAGTCCACCCATATAGATACCCAGGATACCCTTATGATTGAACTACATTTAACATATCATCCATTCCACCACTTTCACAAAAAAGGAGATACAGATCAACAAAATTAGAATTTTCCTTGAAAAACACATTTACCATTTTATAAACACCGATTATAACCCATTTAAAATGAATTTAACATCATTTAAAAAATTCACAAAATTTCCATTCCAAACATAGGAAAAAACACAAATAAAACTGACCAGGTCTATGGGCTAATCCCCTTCATAAATCTACTCATACACGAAAACCATTTTCAATACATGATTTTAATTATTCCAAGAATTTGACAATTCATACTGAAAATACATAATAATACCAAGATTCCAAAAATGAACCATTTCCCATTTTAAAGCCCATTTAAACATTTACACACATCAAGTGCATTTGAAAATATGTTTCTCACCTTCCAACCAACCTTTAACACCATTTTTAAAAACATTACATTATAAAAAAAAATAAAAACTAACCATTTACTTTTTTAAAAATCCATTTCTAACCTATAAGAACACCAAAAATTTGAATAACACTATTCAACCCACTCAATAAAACCAAAGAAAAATTATATAAACTTAAAAAAATATTAAATTCATCTAAAAATGTTAGATCATAGAACCATGTACCTTATGTGAAAAACCATTTGGAAAATAGTGTGAAATACCATCCACCCCACAATCGAACAACAAAGAGGTAAGAAAGAACCCTAATTAAGATGATCAAACCCATATACTCATGATTAAAACCCTAAATCAAACCTTAAACTATTGGATAAGTAAAAATACAAATAATAGGGAGAACATATATATAATAATGGAAGAAACCAAGGGAGAGATGACTTACATTAGGGTTACTTGATGAATCATGATTAAAACTACCCAAAAATTAAATCCCAAACGAGGGAGGAGAAGGAGGGAGGCATGCCTTGGGAAAGAGAGTTTGTGGGGGTTGAGAAAGAGGGACAATAGGGGATAAAATAGGGGAGAGAGAAAAATAGGGAAAACATTTTTATTGATTTGGCACGATGGCATGGTTAATCTTCACGGTTTCCCAAACCGTGCAAAGAAAGTGCGAC
The DNA here is from genome assembly GCA_963277665.1 of Viscum album. Lineage (NCBI taxonomy): Eukaryota > Viridiplantae > Streptophyta > Magnoliopsida > Santalales > Viscaceae > Viscum > Viscum album. The sequence continues at coordinate 1,341,096,214 of OY728158.1, read as the reverse complement.
CACCTCTACCGAAGGAGACCTAGTATCATGATTACCTGGGTCCATGTGAATGATCATGCAGAGGAGTGTTGTAGGTTCTGTCTCATATAACATTGTTTCTTAACATGGAACATGGTTACTAGTAACAATGAACTTAAATATTTTTTCCCCAAAACATACATTTTTTTATAAAAAAACAAAAGAAACCTAAGGGGGAAAGCTGAAACAAATATAAAAGGGAAGAATAGACCTAAAATTCAATCCATTCACACCAATTTACCAAGAGACTCACTCAGGTTCAAACATGAACCGAAACAAAGTATAACTCAAAACCCTATGTGTGACATTGAGACTCATAAGAGTATTCATGAATTTCATTAATTTAGTTGTAAGTCTCCATGAAATATGAAAATTAACATTTCTAATAGCCAACACTAGAGTGAAAGTTTCACCTTCCAACCAAATGATATTCCAACCATTAATTTTTGAGAAATAGATATCATGAATAATTCCATGAATCACTTATTCAAAAGAAAATGTCACACAAATAAAAACCATAAGAAAATCCCTTGATGTTTTCATCATGATCATGATATATTTCACCACACGCTATGGGTCCTGGTCTTGCATTAGAATAACTATATATATTAATTTTGATCTAATGAGAAAGGGAATAAATACAAAAGACTTAAATTATATCCATTTTTGACATGAAATTCCCAGGAACTCCCATCTTTCTTTGTGCTATGATTTCCAACACACTATTATCATAAAAACCCATTTTCACCACACTTTCATCTTTGATAATAGAAAGAATCTACTGTAGTTCCTACCTCAAAGACAATGAATTACCGTAATGAATAAATAAATTTCCACTAATCCAAATTAAGTGAACACATAAAAAAAGAAAAAAATTAAAAATCAACCAACCTCTGTAGATATTGGTATGGACTTACAACAGTGCAATAGAGCCTGCAGAACTGAAAATATTTATCCAAAAAATATGAATATGTCCAGGATCTACATACATATGGGGGTAGTGTTTTCACAACTATGAATGATGTTCTCTAGGTCCTCCCTATGTTGATGACGTCTGACACACCATGAACAAAGAGAGATAAATTTTTTTCACAACACTCAATCAGTGGGTACTCTATTATGACCAGGATACTAGATAATAGATAAGAAAGAAGGTATGATCCAAACTTTATTAAAATACCAAATATAATTAAAGTACAAATTTTCATCCTTAGACGCATGATGATAAAAGTATTTATTATTGAGAATACCATTTCTGGAAGGATCCCATACCTAGAAATCAAAATAATAAATGAAATTATAGTTTTTAAAAAATACATTACATTTCATCATGTAATAAATGTTGAGGATCAATTTTTTTTGGAAATATGAGTATCAGAATTAGATTCAAGGGGGTGTAAGTCATTAATGAATATAGAGTAAATCTAATTATATGTCCCAAATTTTATGTTGGAGCTCTTATTATCTATTCATATTGATAAATTCATTATACTAAAGAAGGAATATTTAATTTTTGGACAAATATATTACTCAAAATATACATCACTTCCCTCATTTATTTTTTCAAAAAAATTACTTTAAGGAACCTGATAGAATGGAAAATGATATGAATGAGATTATATGTGAGTCTATATAGAATATGGTTATTTAAAAGCTTGATATTCTTGATTCCCATTCCACCATTGTATAAGGACTTACAAAAATATTTCTATGGGATGGTAATCGGATTTCTTTCAAAAACATCTCCACACCAAATAAATTTCTTGATACCCACATTCCAATTATTAATTATAAATATAATCCATTTATATAACATTAAATAGTAACAAAATATGGAAACAACTACAAACTTCACCATGCTAATTCTTCTAGCCATAGATATCATATTCCCCATTCAAGTTGAAAGTCTACCATTGAACTAATCAACAATATTTAAAAAGTTTCCTAATCTTAGTCTTACCCATAATAATGGAACACTATGATATTTAAGAGTATATCCATATCTATGATTTCTATCTTTTAGAGGATGCAATTATTTCCTAGAATGTGGAACCCTCGTCCAAAAAAAAGATATAATATTTGTACAAATTGAACTTTTTCCTAGAAATATGTTCATAATGGACTAAATCTTGTTTAATGGATCAAATATTATTCTGACATCCCTAAATGAAATTGATAATATTTTCAGTACAAAAGTGATGTATAGGGGTATTAAGAGATATAGATGCTTGAATTGGATGAATCTTTCCCTGATAGAACATATGATTGGGGAGACTATTAAGATAATCATCAACAATAGAGTGGAGTAAGGTAGAGAGAGGATCACGATGAAAAACACCTCTAGAGAAATAAAATAACCTTTATGGGATCCATTAATATGCATAGAAATTTTGGAATATCCAAAATTTAAAGAAACCCAATTAATAAAAGTGTTTCTAAAACCAAAGAAACCAATAATATTATATACAAACTTACAATCCAAAGATTAAAATTCCTTATTAATGTTAATATTTATAGAAATTTTACTTTATCTTCTAGATTTTCCAAGAAAATTATATCATTCTGAAGTAAAGAAGTTGTACTCCTGACTGTATATCCCTTTAATAAAACCAAAAATATTTCAATGAAAAAATATTTGAAGAAATTAGAGCAATACTATTATAAATAACATTTCTATGTTCTATATAAATTTTTATAACCAGATAAATGAGCCAGATGATATTAATTTCACATGAATTTTAAATTTTGGGAATCATGGTGATGAATTGAGAATTATGTCCACAAGGAATCCCTCCACAAATAAATAAATAAGAGACAAACAGAAAAATATCCTCCCAAAAAACCCAATATTTCTAAAAAAAGAAATAGTTAAAGCCATCTTCAATAGAAGCACTTCATGCATTGAGACTACAAACATCATCATTTATTGAAAAATCGAAGGGGATAATAGTGAGAATGAGATTAACTTAAGATGTAACCAATTAAATAATGATTCCTTCAATCATATCACCCTCTAAACCATTCTGATTAATGATATTAGATTAATAAGAAATAATATGATTAGTAATGTACTCTTTGTTATGGATAATTTGATCCCACACTTTTTTAAGGGTATGGTCCTATTATCATTCTAGATTATTTGAAGATATTTTAAACAATTTACTGTTCTTGTTCCCTTCTTAAAGGCATGTAATTCTGAATGTTTCCTTAATAATATTTTATTTCATTGCTAAAATATTATTCAACATAGAGAAAATACTAGCTTCCTTGGATAGATCCAGATTAATGTCAACTCTGAAGGAATCCTCTAGAATTATTTGAAGGGAAGAATCGAGAATGTAAATTTATTTATCTTGTCCACTGTATATTTCCTAGCTCCAAATATTCATCTTGGGCTTAAGATGTTTCAATTTTATATGGCATTTAGACCCCCTCATTACCATAATTCATGTGGTTCCACATTTTTTTTAATGATGTGGTCACATTCAGTTTGATGAGCCCAATCATTATTGAAGAAAAAAGGAAGGGGCATTCTCAGATTTGTACTCATGAAGCTAACATGAATTTTGTGATGATCATATGTGAATTTGGGGAGGTAAATGATGGAAATAGAATCCTATTTTTCATGTTCTTATTCATTATTAAAATCATAATCAAGCTTGATAGCTACCATTTGATTAATAATCATCTTGTACCAGGTGTATTTTATGGAACTCCTTGCCTGTAGTTACCCATATTCAATGAATTATTTTATTACATTGGCATGATAAGAAGAAATAAAATCTCTAATGACTCATCTATTTTGTACCCTTGGAAATAGTTGATAGAAACATAAGTTTTACATTACTTCTTGAAATGAAAAAACAAAATATTATCAACTTTGAACACTCTCATATCTCGTGGACTATCCCTATAGGTCCATCATAATATAATTCTTTGAATCCTAGGGAAATTGAATCCTATGATGGGGGTTACCTCAGATGCTCATTAAGGATAAAAAATATATTGGATGAAATAATTATTAAGCGCAAACTTTTAAGGCAAGGTATACAACTGAGACACAAGGCTTTTAAACATAATCTTCATCATAATATGGAGAGAAATGAATAAAATAATTATATTTAAACAATAAAATTGATATTTTTATTGTGTAATTATAACATTTATTATCAATAACTAATCTCATAATGAGGAAATGCATAATGTCTTAAATCATAACCATACCATCAAGGCCTCGTGCTAGGACCATACATAACAATACTATATATTCATCACAAAAAGACACTATTTTTTATGAGAACTATAGATGCATGAAAGGAATATAACATGCCCCACCCATCACTTACTAAGTCCAATACATTCCTCTTATGAAAGTGGTAAAACATAACATAAAAATTCGTATAAAAACCAGCATATGGAATGTTAATAAGTTAACCATAAACCATGAATGGTATCAAAATAGATCATCCAAAGTCAAATATATCAAAAAACCTTTAAAATAATATGGAATTTTATATCATACTAAATAACACACTATTAATAATACAAGATAACAAAATATGTTGAAATGGATGAAAATAATCTAATAAAATCTATAAACCAATTTGAGATAAATATATGTTTTTTTACTTTAAAATTATTTAAAAGATTTGAAATTATAAATGAAAAACTTTATTTTGAAAATAATCTTATAATATTGTAAGAAAATACTTAAAATGTTATGGATCCATGAAAGTGGAAAATATCCACCCACACCACATAAGTTAAAAACATTAATTCATTAATTTGTCGAAAATGTTATAAAGTACGTCATTAGAAAAACAACATAACGATTCCATTAAAAACATTTAATAAAAATTAAAACATTGGTAAAAATTAATCTAAGAAACTATATAATAATAGTTAATTTATTTAGGAAAACATCTTTACAAACATGGATATGGAAGATAAAGATGTCTCAATAGATACCTACATATAAAAAACATCGAAAAATAATGTGATTATGAAATTAACACTTACCATGTACTTTCCTTTAGTAGAGGGTGAGTTAAACATATTTATAATGGTTAAATATTGTTATTTTATTATACCGGGACCATATACATTTTTATGATATTATATATTATCCTGTTATATCATTTTGTTAATAATTTTCTAGTATTACAATTGTTTCAGGTGTTAACTACTTCATTTTCTTATACATGTTTTTTATGTCGGTCATGTTTCTTATGAAGAGGATGTATTTTAATAAAAACCAAAATTATATAAACATCATAATACTTATTTTTACTCATCATATAAATTTTATAATAATTCATGAATGGTTAATGTAGAAAATTAATCTCACCACGTCTTGAGGAAGGTAGGTTGTACGTATGCATTAGCGATGATATCATCCAATTGCTGGTTGAATAGTATGAAATTGGATGGTGTATTAGTTATAAATGATATTTATAATTTTATATTAATTATTTAAATCCATTATACTCATCATTATACCCATCCAAATAATGTAGTGTTGAATAAAAAATTACGCCACAACATGGAGTCGGTAAGCCATACGTACGAACAGATGGTGATATTATTATTTGTATGATGGATAAAACATAAAATATTATTGTAGCATGATTATAATAACATATCAGTATATTTATGACAAATTAGTTATTAATTCGGTGTGGAAACAACCTAGAAATAATATGTAGATGAAGAAGAAACATTGAAAGAGGTGATAAAACAATTACCTCTTTATCGTGTATCTCATTATGAATTGCACAAAAGGAATATATAGGTTGGATTTATGTCCAAAATATGACCTCTAGGATGAAGAGAGGGATTTTGGAAGATGAAATCGGTAGGTTTTGTTTGAGACAAATTTCATTAGAGTTATGAATAAAAGATAGCGAGAGGTCCCCTTTATAATAGAGGTGAGGGTACTTTTGGAAGATCTTAAAATATTAATTTATGATAAATTTATTTTCGGATACAATAGTTATAAAGTAATTGATTTATATTATAAGATCAGTATGGGTCTAAATCCTTTAAAAAAGTATTTTTATACAAGCATACATCATAAAAGTAACCATATCTTTTGAGATTAACCATTAGTTAAACAGTTTATCTCTTACGGTGTGTAGCTGTATTTTTAAACTATATGGTTAATATATTAACTATAAAATTCAAAAATAACCAAAATTGGATCATTAATGACATATTTAACAATATATTAGTCATTTGGATGAGCTTGAGAATTTTATGAATTTTATAACATTTAAAAAATTATTATTTATTTTAAGGTGTCATTTTTGTTAATTTTGAAACTATTCAATATTTTTATTTTTAATAATATCCATTCAACCTGATAACTTTAAAAAAATACGTCTTATATGTCACTAATATATATATTTTTTCTACAAAATTTGGGGATGTCATTAATTAATTAAAAATATATTAATTTCAATATTTTTAATAACATTTAATTTATATTTCTATTAATAAAATAATTTCTCCATCACCATTGTCTCATCATTAATGATAACTATATAATCTCTAAAAATTATAAATAAATTTTTATGATGTATTTAATTATTTTATATTTCTATATTCTATTTATAATCGATTTTATCTCCTATATATCTCTATATTAAAAATATTTTTCTTATAAGAAATGAGAGTATGCCATTTTTTCACATTCAATAATTATAGTAATATTCACGTCATATTCATAAAAAAGGTTCCATTAAAGGATTAAATTTCAGAAACTATGTGATAGGGGTCGAATTTAGTCATATAATAGGATTTTAACAAGTGTTAGGGTAATTTTATGATATTATATTTATCTTTAATAACATGATTTACACTTAACTGTGATAAAAAATATATATACTAAAGTTATTATTCATAACATCAAAAAACTAAAAGTAACCTATAAACATAATTTCTACCCAATAAGTCAAAATATGGAATCAATTTTTCAAAATTTTAAACACATAAGTTGTATTAATTAATTTAAAATTAATCCCTATTGAGAAAATGAGAAAACATGTTTTGTAAAAGTAAAAACCATCAAATGATTGGAATTTGTTTGTTTATGAATTTAATGTGAAAATAATTACAATGAAATACATTATATTAAATTATAATAATATTATATAATTATAATTTAAAACCAATTAAAAATATATTCTGAAAATATACATAAATTATATGAAAAATAAGTTTGGAATTAAAATTCTGTATTTTTTCACTATTAATTAATATAAGAATGTTATCAAAAAAACACCAAATTTTTTTCCAAAATCATTTTTATGTCCTGATTGTAAATAAGAATTTTATTTTGTAAAATTGAATATATAAAAGTTTCAAATATTATATTTAAAAAGTGGCCTCCAATAAAAATAAGTAAAAATACATTTTTTGAAAAATACATCTTTTATTAAAAAAATTGTATTTTGTTCTTATGTCAAGTCTAAGAAACAAATGAGATGAATATTAAAATTATATAAAAATTATAAATGTAAATATTTATTTAATAATACTGATAAACATTTTGCAAATGGTTATTCTTGGTGCGCTCGAACTCGATGTTGCATGATGCACAAGCTATTGAATTATTTAAAAAAGAAGTATACCATGGATGCTTGGGGTGTTACATTATTCCATCCTTCAAATAATATCATCCTTGAAATTTTTCAAATATCAATTTATAAATATATTAGTTTGTTTATGCATCATATGTTCTTTATGTTTCCATGTTGCCTCTTCAATTTAATGTGGATTTCAAAGAACTTTTACTATAGGAGTCATCTGATTTCCTAAAACTTATTCTCTAGTATCAAGAATCATGATTGGATCTTCCTAATAAGACATATCAGGTTCTAGTTCTATTTCTTCATATATTAGTACATGCAGTGGTTATGACATGTATTTCCTTAACATTGATACATGGAACACATCATGATCTTTGGGGAGACTTGGTGGCATTTCCAGATGGTAAGGTACAACTCCAATTTTTTCTAGAATTTGAAAAGGTCTGATGCACCATGGAATTAATTTACCAATATTACTAAATATTATAACACCCTTCCATGGATATACCATAATGAAAACACGATATTCTACTTGAAATGAAAATCCTTCATTTGGTTATCATTATTTCTATTTTTCCTACATTGAGCTATTTTTATATGTGCCTTAATAGTTTTTACCTTTTATATCACTTCCTAAAAATATATTGGTCCTATGTATTTTCTTTCACCAACATCATCCCAACAAGTCGGTTTACGCAATATATTTTGAAATAATGCTTTATATTATGCCATTTCAATAGTTCAACAGAAGATATTGTTAATGGGAAATTGTACTAGATGTGAGTATTGATCATACATACTTTTAAAGTATATTGAGAAAGATCGAAATATGTCTTATAAATTTTGAATAGTAGACATTGATTGTCCATTAGTTTAAGGGTGGTAGGAAGTGCTCAAAAAAGCTCAATATCTAGGTCCTTCTGAAGAATTTTCAATAATTATGATTTAAAATAGGGACAGGGTCATAAAAATCAATATGGGTACACAATGAGTGATTAAAACATCATTATTATATAGTATTTATAAATATTCATGTGTTAAATCGTCTCTTATAGAAATAAAATGTGCTTATTTGGTAAGATGATCAATAATAACCCATATCGCATCATTTATTTGGGTATTATTTGGATGCCCTATAAAATATTCCATCATAATATCATCCAACTTTCACATAGGTATTGGATGAGGTTGAATGAGACCTATAAGATGTTGTCTTCCAGCCTTCACCCGTCGACATACCAAACATATTGAAAAATAATTAGCAATATATCTTTTCATGTTGTCCCACCAAAAAATGTTCTAAAAATCTATTTATGACTTTTTTCTACAAGGGTGTATATAGAAAATAAAGCTATGAGAATCATCCAATAATTCTATTTTTAGATCAGGTATAGCATGAACATAGATCTCTTCCAAAATTTGAACATACTATCTTCAAATTTGAAGTCAATCAGTCTCCCATCGTGAAAAGCATTATGTTTCTTTTGAAACTCTTCATCATCAGATTGAGAACATTTTATGATTTCCACTAATGATGTTTTGGAAACTATTTGAAAAATTATTGATGTTTCACCTTCAATGATAATTTCCATATTCATATTTTACTAGATCCATTAACATTGGATCCTTTTCATCTCTCATTATGTTCAGAACTAAATTTTCTTCCCAAATTAAAGCATCAACTGCTGTATTTTCCTTCCAAGGGTTGTAGTGTACTGTGAAATAATAATCCTTGAGTATGTCAATACATGTCATTTGACTCTTTTTTGGTTCTTTCTTTTAGAAAATATATTTCAAACTCTTATGATCAATGTATATATCACATTTTCACCATATTGATGGTGTCTCCATATCATCAAAGAAAATATTACTGCTACTAACTCATGATCATTAGTTGGGTAGTTTTTTTAGGATTTTTTAACTGCCATTACACAAATGAAATAATCCGATAATTTTTCATAAGAACACAACCATTTCCACTCCTTGATGCAATATAATAAATCACAAACCCATCATTTCTGAATGGTAGTGTCTATATAAGATCATTGAATAATTTTCTATTAAAATATTTGAAACAATATTGACACTCTTTTTTCCAAATGAATTTAACACCTTTATGTGTTATCTTGGTTAATGGGGTTGTCAATCAGGAAAAATTCTGGACGAAATGCTGATTATAACTAGTAAAAAAAATTAAAACTACAAACCTTGGTTATACTTGTTGGTGCTAGACATTCTGGAATTTCCTTTTTGTAAGATCAATAGAGATTCCATAGTTGGGGAAAATATGTCCAAGAAAAGAAATTTATAAAAGCCAGAATTCACACTTGGTAAACATCCCATATAGATCATTTATTATAAGATTCTTTTGAAAAATCAACAAGTAGTCCTCAAGTTATTTGTAGCTATTAGAGTATATAAAGATATAATAAATAAATACAATAAAATCACCAAGATATTGCTTGAACAATATTTTAATTAGATCAATGAAAATAGAGGGTTCATTAGTCTATCCAAATCACATTAATGTAAATTATTAATGACCACACCTTATTCAGAACACTACCTTTGGTATATCATCCCATTTTACACAGAATCGATGATATATAGAACAAAGATCAATATTCAAAAATATAAAGCTCCACTAAGTTGATAAAATAAATAATCAATGTAAGGTATAGGATACCAATTATTTATTGTAATACCATTAATTTTTCTATAGTAAATTCACATCCTCATTGCTCCATCATTCATCTTAACAAAAAGAACTGGTGCTATACATGGAGAAACACTAGGTTATGTAAATACTTTTTACAAAACTCCTCTAGTAGTTTATTTAGCTATACCAATTCCATAGTGGAAATTATATGGGAATGTTTTGATATTGTAAATGCATTAGGGATTAAATCAATAGTAAACTAATCTTCTCACTTTAGAGGATGTCTAGGTAAATCCATTGGAAATACATCAATATATTCTTATAAAATATGTACATCCTCAATTTTAATATTTCATTCTTAATCCCTAGATTTTATTTCCAATTCCTCCCTAAGAATCCCATTTAATAAAGATATTGGAGATGGATTTTGATTATAATCAAGTGATGAAGAATATTCTCTAAATATAATGGATTGTACATCTTCTGTACAAATCAGAACCTCTTTATTCTTTCCATAAATGTTCACATCATATTATGAATGAAAATTCATACCAAAGATTATATCAAAGTAAACTCTAGGTATGATGATAAATTTTGTAGAAAATCACATTTATATTCCATAATGGGAACATCCTAACACACCTTAGTTGCAATGAGACCTAACTTAGTGGTTTTGATTGATAACTTTACTATTAAAGTGAATTGGAAATATATATGCTGCATTGAAAACTAGGAAGATGTAAAGGAATGAGACAATCCAAAATCATATAATAGTTTGAATAAATTTGACGAAATGATTAAAGTACCCACCACCACATCATTAGAAACTTAAACTTCAGTAATTTTGATTGAAAACAATTATCATTGATCCCTTGTACTTTTATTTGGAATGATTCTTTAAAACATAGGATAATCATTTTCATAATGTCCCAACTCTTTGAAATTGTAGCACTCAACAATGGTAGCTTCTTTCATTCCCCTACAATCACAAGCTTTGTGGACTTTTCCTCACCATTTGTATCAAACTCCCATTCCCATTAGGTAAGTACCCATATGTCTTTTAAAACAAATACTATAGGGTGGAAAGTCATCTTCTTCCATTCTTCCCCTTATTTCATTTTCCTGGGTATTAAATGGCCTTATTCTTATATTTATTTACATTAAATTCATATGACATAGATAATTATTTTTCAATCTTGACAGCATAGGAGACTATATGTTCTTATAATGAGAAATGTTATGAGACCAATCCCATTAGAGGAATATTTTTAACCTATCAATGAATCAAACAATATTACTTCTTAGGTTATGTATGTTGTCTCAAAAATTCCTTTATAAACATGTGATGTTAGCTTCATACTTTGCAAAATTCTCATCCACCTACCTTATACTCAGAAATTTCCACTCCATATCTACTCGAAGATCATGAGTAATGTATTTTTGATAGAATATTTCTTTAAATTTCATCCATTCTATATTTCCTACTTATTCATCCTCTTTCATGTTTTTTATTATTGACCACCGTTGATGTTCATCTCTTGATATGCGATATACTACCATGATAACTTGTTCCTTTTCATTACTCCCCAAAGCATGAAATATTTTCTCTAATAAACATATCTAATTCTCACCAACAAATGGATTATTTTTCCACTGAATATCAGAGGATATTAACTAATGAAGTAATCTAACATTGATCCTTCATATTGGGGACTTGGATTTTTTATATGGGTAAGGTTATTATTCATAACCTCAGTCAGTTTTCCCAGTATAGTTATACGTTTTCAGCACGAGTTGCATCACTAGAACCACTATGATTATCTTGCACATGAGGGAAATACCAACATGGATTACATGCATTGATATAGTTTTCTTTCCTTCCACTAGGTTCCATTTCTAAAAAATGACATACACTAGATTAGGTTATGAATCATAACACATAATTCCAAACTATTAAAATACTTTACATAAATTGAAAAAGTTATTCAAATATAATAAATAATAATAAAAATGGGTTTTTAGGGACTTATTTAATCATTAATCATTCATAATGTTTTATAAATAAAATATGAATTTTCAAATGTATATCCCCCAGTAGTGAAAACCTAGGTGCATAATAAGGCCCATTTTTATGTACTAGGTTACCTCAAGTGAAACACGAATCACCTTTTCAGAGCTGTTACTCCTTGGTACATTTCTTATATAACCATGTCAAGTTTCAGTGTCTATACAAGTTTTTTTTCTTACAATACCCACATAATCCATACATTACGAAATTTTTAGAATGTTCTTATATATTTATCCTCAAATTTTATATTAGGGTATTGTTACCTAATTAATGTATTTTATAAATAAAGTTACCTAGGTTTGTACTAATCTTCCTACAATACCAACAATAAAACTCTGACCCTAGTTACCTAGAGTCGGTGCATTATTTTATTACATTGTAATGATCACTAGAAATAAAATCTTGATGGACCGATCTGTTTAGTAGCTTTGTAAATACAAGTTACAAGCACACATTTTATATTACTTCTTGAAATGAAAAACCACATATTACCTGCTTTTAAAACTCTCATATCCGTTATAATATCCCTATAGATCAATTATATTACACTTCTTCCCATCCTAGGAAAAAATGAAACATAATAAATGGGTGAGCTAGGATGCTTAGTAAGGATAATAAATATATCATAAGCTATCATAAATAAGAATAACATTTTAAGGAATGTTATAAAACTAAAACAAATGCATTTTAAACTTAATATTCAGCATAATATGTCTAAAAACAAACCCAGTAATTCCATTTAAACATTAACATTGATATTTTAATAATATAATCATCCCATGTAATATCAATAACAGATATCATAACTAAGAAAAAAAATTCCAGACATCATAACCATACCATCAAGGCCTCACGGCAAGACCATACATAACTATACTGTCAAGGCCTCGTGACAAGACATAAGTTTCTCCCAAAAGACATACCAATGCATTGAGGTGAAATAGTAGGCCCCAAAAATCACTTAATAAGTCCAATTCATTCCTCTTATGAAAGGGGTAAAACAAAACTTTAACATTCATATTAAAAATTTCATAGGATATATTAATACATTAACCACAAACCATGAATGGAATCAAAATAGAAAATTAATAGTCAAATATATCATAAACGCATCAGTACAATATGGAATATTTAATCATAAAAAATCAACCTCAATTAAGCATAAAATACATCAAAGGATGTTGAGATAGATGAAAATAATCTAATAAAATCCTTACTCCTCTTCGAGATTAATATCCATTTTTTACATTGAAATCATTTAGAACCCCCACAATTATAAAAGAATGAATTTACCTTGAAAATAAAACCTGAAATATTTTATGTAAATATTAAAAATGTTAAGGCTTCATAACATCAGATAATATCCACTCAAGCCGTATAAGTTAAAAAACACTCCTTCCTTAATTTGTCAAAAAGTTTATAAGGTACATAATCCATAAAACGATAAAAAAATCCATTTTTTAAAAAATAAATCCTAATTAATAATGAATCTAAACATCTAGAGGATAATATTAAAATATTTAATGAAAACTTTTTAGAAAGATATATATGGATGATAATTATTTCATAGTAGATACTTACATATAAAAAACCTTGAATAATAACAAGATTGTAAAATTTACCCTTACCTTGTACTTTCCATTAGTAGAGAGTATGTTAAACTCTTTTATAGTTGCTAAATCATGTTTTTAAATTATACCAATTCCATATACATATTTATTATATCATATATGATCCAATTATATCATTTTGTTAATAATATTTTAGTATTACCATTGTTTTGGGTGTTAACTACTTCAATTTCTTATACATGTTTTGTTATGCAAGTCATGTTTGTTTTGAATAAGATGTATTTTAATCCTATATAGAATGATATAAAGTTCCTAATAATTATTTCTACACATCATATAAATTATATAATCATTCTTTAATATTTAACGTGGAGAATGAATCTCACCTCATTGTGGAGATTCTAGACCGTACGTATGTACAAGAAATAATATCATTCCCTTGATGGTTAAATGGTATGGAATTCGATGGTATATTAATTATACATAATAATTATAATTTTATATTCATTATTTATATTCATTATACCTATCATTATACACATCCAAGTAAATTAGTTTTGAATAGAAAATTACATCATGGTGTGGATACGGTAAGCCATACGTACGCATTCATGGTGATATTGTTTTTTATATGATGGATAAAATGAAGAATATGACTGTAAAATGATTATAATAAAATATAATTATATATATGATACAATATTTATTACTTTTTATGGAAAAAACATATAAATAGGATGTAGAAGAAGAAAAGTACTTTGAAAGTGGGGATAAAACAATTACCTCGAGTATCTCTTTTGGATTTTTACAAAAGAACTCCATAGTATGTATTTATTTCCAAATTATGACCTATATAATGAAATTAGAAAATTTGGGAGAACAAATGGGCTCAGATGGGCCTAGGAAAAGTTCTTTATAGGTGTGAATAAAAGATAAGTATAGGTGCATTTTTTATAATAGTGGTGAGGGGCACTTTTCAAGGATCATAAAATATTATTTTATTATAATTTGATTTTCGATTTAAAATTGATACAAGGTGATTTATTTAGAGGATAAGATGAGTATGGGTATAAATCCTCTCATCCAATTTTTTAGTCACGTTATTGTCACAAAATTAACCTTATCTTTTGGGATTAACCCTTAGTTGAATAGTTTAACTCTTACCATATATGATTTTCTTTTTATACAAAAGAGTTAATGTTGTTACTATAAAATTCCAATAAACCCCATTATATCCTTTATGACATATTTGAAACTATACTAGTTATTTTTTGAGCCTGATATTATTATTATTTATATAATATTAAATAAAATAGTATTTATTTTAAAGTATCATTTTTGTCAATTTTCATACTATTCAATATTTTCATTTTTAAAAATATTAAAACAACATGATTACTTATATCCAATAATTCCAATATGTCAATAATACATCTATATTATATGTAAAATTAATTTATGTCATTAAATAAGTAAAATTATATTTATGTTAAAATTTTTAATATCATTTAATTAGTATTTATATTAATAAAAAAATTTCTTCATCACTATCGTGTCATAATTTGTTGTAATTAATTAATATATAAAAATTATAAAAAAGTTTATATGACTTATGTAATTTTTTTAGATTTCAATAGATTATTTAGAATAATTTTTATCAACAGGGTATATCTATTTGAAAAATATGATTCTTATATGAAATGAGAATGTGTCATTTTGTCCCATTCATTAGTTATAATAATTTTCCTGTAATATTTATCGACAAGGGTCCATTAAAATTTTCCATTTCAGAATATAGTTAATAAGGGTATAATTTAGTAATAAAATAGTATTTTAAAAGTGTTAGGGTAATATAAAAATATTAATTTTACCTTTAATTACCCGATTTACCCTTAACTATGGTAAAACAAATTTACTAAAGTTACTATTCATAATATGAAAAAATAATGTGACCTATTAAAATAATTTGGATCCAAAATTCCAAATATGGAATAATTTTTTAAAATTTAATACATTTTTGTTTCATTAATTAATTTAAAATTAATACCTGTTGACAAAATGAGAGAATAATTTTTTAAATGAAAAAACTATTAAAATATTGTGACGTGTTTATATCTAATTTTCATTTTAAAATAATTAAAATGACCTAAATTATATTAAATGACAAAAACATAATATAATTATAATTTTAAACCAATTAAAAGGATAATCTAGAAATATAAATAAATTAAAAGAAATCACTCTTTTGAAATAAATTCATTATTTTTCGTGATTCATTAAAATATGAATGTTAACATGAAAACAAAATAAAATTCCAAACTAATTTTTTTGACCCACTTTTAAAGATTTATTTTATTTTTCCACATTGAATATATAAAATTTTCAAATATTAGATTTAAAAAATTTTCTCCCTTAAAAGGTAGAAAAAATGTAATATTTGAAAAAAATTTCTTTAATTTGAAAAACTGAATTTTGTTCTTACATCATGTCTATGAAAACCATGATATTAATATTAAAATTATATGTTAAATATAAATTAAAAAATGTGGTTAATAATATTCATAACAACTTTTTAAATGGTACTTATGGTGTGCTCAAACTCGGTGTTGCGTGAAACGCAATCTATTGAATTATTTAAAAAGAAGCATACCGCAAAAGCTTAACATGTTAAATTTGAAACCAACCAAACTAAATTAAATCAACTAATTTTCATAAATAAAATATTTTAATTTCTTTGGAGATTTAAGGGTGTAAAGGGAACCCATTTTCTCATTAGTAATGAGAATTTAGTTGATGTCCCCAATTAAAAACAAAAAAGAATAGAAAGATCTATTGAGTCTCTTTATATGAATACATAAACATCTTCTATCCTGATATATGTTCTTATCATAAATAAAAAATCCAACCATCTCCACATTATAAATTAGAAAATGTCATGTAATCATATACTCATCAATGGTAATAACTTTTACTCTACATAAGGAAGCATGTGAAAAACCCATAAAGAGTCGACATGATCAGAGGATAAGATAGAAACACAAAATGATATCCTTGGTCAATTATGAAAAATAACCTTTAATAATCATAATAAATAATAACTATTACTAATATAATTCATCCATTATTATTTAAAATAGTGAGTAAGGGACGCCATGAATGGTTCCCTTTTATAGAATCTCTAAGACCTCATGTAGTATCCATCTCATAGGAGTCTAGAACATGGGTATAAACCTAACCAACCACATTTAAAATATCATTAATATTAGAACTCATTAACTCCACATGTGGATCATAGTTTTGATATATAAATAAAATCAAAAAATAATACAACTACATCATATCCATTACTATTTTCCCACCCTATAATTCACAATTGATGAAACAAACCTTGCGATACTAAATAAAATATTCATATCCAACTATGTATGAAATTCTGGATGAAATACACAACACTATGAATATAGTTGTATATCACGATACTGGATGAAATATACATATACAAAACTACATGTGTATATATGGTTCCAACAATCCTTGTTCTATGAGTAGAAGTGTATCACTATGAACCTTGATCCTATATCTATGAGAGAGAAATAATGTAAACACTTATGTGAATTATTATCCATCAAAATCTCATATCTTGGATGGTATAAGAACTAACCATCACTAAAAATTCCATATTGGTTATACATAAAGAATAACTATATCCACTTTTCTTTTATCCGTAATATGGTCTGTTTCAACCCTATTATGTGGGTGATTGATATATAAATGAGACATCATAAGTATATAAATAGATTAGTGGCGTATAAGGAAAATGAAACTATAAAAACACAAAATCCTTAGTGATATAGTTGGTATAATGGAGTTTATTATATTATAATGTTTCCATTGATATCCATCCATCATAGGTGATGTCACATCTCTAAAATACAATCACATAGAATAATTACATTATTCATAATAAAGGATCTATTTATATATCAAATAAGAAATTCGATACAGTTATCCAAAGCAATTACATCATCCATAGTAGATCATCAAAATTCAAACTCATAAAAATATACAGATAATTCAATAAATATGAAATAGTAGTTACTTAATTATATTATTTTACATATAAAATATTTTTTGGTTACATCATGATGTCAATTTTTCTATTCATTCTATTTAATTATTGGGTTTTCTTGATTATTGATGTTAGGGTTCAATTTTTCAGTATTTTTGAAAAATTATAATTTTAATGACCATCACACAGCTATAAAATGGTCATTTATTACCATGTGAATTTATATTATATACTATATATCATTGTTAAATAGTGTCAAACGGTTTTTTCATGATTAGAAAAAACATGTGGATTAACTATTTATAGGATGAATTCTAATCCAATGGCTATTTAACTACTTGTGAATGATTAAGACTAAATATGTAGTCTAACAATGCTAGGTGAACAACAGAAATATATTAGATTCTGTACAGTTTCCACATGGTTTACCAAATCCTATTTATAATTAATATAATTTTCAATATTTAATATTTGTAAACTTATATATTCACCCATATTAAAATTTATCAACCAAATGTATATTTTCATTCCCCATATAAGTTTGAAATTAGAGATTCATCACACATATTGAGACATATCCTCTTCCTCCATATTTTCAATCATAGATACTTCATTAATAATCCCAAAAAATATTCAAGTATGTTCTTTTGTAACCCTCTCTTGCTTCTTATTTTTCAATTTTTTCTATGTTCATTCTTCTCTAAGGACTTAATAGATATGGGTTTTTATTTACCAGATTTAATTTTGGGTTTTATTCGATTTGGAGTTTTTATTGGTTATTTAATGGGTTATTTTGGATCCAATAGTTGAATGGAAACCATTTCCCTTGAGTATAATGACTTGAGGTAGGTTTCTCAATGAATTTTATTTCAACATAAACCATAAGAGAGTTCATATTTTAAAAACATGTTTTAAATATTTTAAATATTTTTTAATGATTATATATTGACAATGGATGAATAAATTTAGGTTTAATTATGTATTAAAATTTGAATTTAAAGGATTAATCATAATTTCATTTATAAAAATAGTTTACATGAACATAGTACCCATAAGGTGTTTGATGAACTATATCCCTTAATTTTTGTAGAATAATTTGAAAATGTCTTCATGGAATGATTCTTTATAAATTTCAACAATTTAATAAAATGTTTTATTTTGGTATTAATGAGTATTAATCCACACTTGTATTTTTTTATAATTATTCACCATTTTTGTATTAGAATTATTTTTTAAAATTAACAGTAAAAATTATATTTAATTGATTTAAAATTAAATGTGGACTAATTTAATAAGTTTCCAAAAGAGGTTTTTTTATCTATTATACTTTTTTATAACTTGGAATTTTTATACCCTTGACGTGATACCCTTGTAGTTTTATATGCAAAATTTGAAAAATTATTTTTAGTAATATGTTATAGTGATGTCTTTATCATGGTTAATGGTTATAATTATTATATAGTTATTCTTGATATATGGGGATAATTTTGAGAAAGTGATCATAGGTGAGGGAATATTATGATTGATGCCTATTATTGTATATTTATATATATTACATTTTGTTCTCATATCCATTTCATGACATGATGTGCCATGGGTGGATTTGTGGGAAATCTAGGATTTAGCACTACAGTAATTGAATATTATTATTTTTCTAGTGACACCATGTTAATACTATACACTACATTAGGAATATTCTTCTAGATCTGGAGAAGTTGGTTAAAACTGATTTTTTTGGTACTTGAATCACATTATTAATATTAACTATTTGGACTCTATTATTATAGTGTCCTATATTACTTCTAGGGATCCAATGTTTTCCCACGATGTTTGTGATTTTTATATTCCATGATTATTGACTTATGGTTATTTATTGATGGTTCATCTAAATTGTTTTTATATTTATAATTTTAACCATTACTAATTTATATGGTTCATTTCATATTATGGAAATTTTGTTGGTACTATTGTTGATAATAATATAATTGAGTTATTTCATTCAAATATAGAAAATTTATTTCTTTTATATTCAATGGTTTTTACTTGTAAAAAACATGTTTTTTTATTATTTAACATATATTCCAAAAAAATTATTTCTAATTAAAAGAAAAAATACCTCACAAATATGTTTCCTTAATAAATAAAAAAAGGTTTATTAAATATTCAGATAGTTTCCTCACTTATTAAATATAATTATTTCTAATGAAAGGTTTAATATTTATATTAAATCGAGTTCCTTCATTTTATGAAATGGTTCAAAATATATTATATGTTAAGAATTTTCAAACTCTATACTTTGGAATGATTATTATTATATATTTTGTTCCCATTACTTATTTTATAAAAAATGAAAAATTTATTTTCATATTTTTATTTCAAAAATTTATGGGGTGGATTTAAATTAAAATGGTATGTACAGGCATGGGGAGGAAACCTAATGGGAATTACTTTTTACACCCTCAATACACACTACAATGATTATAAATCCTTCACAATTTTTTATCTTGGTTGAGTGTTGGTAAAATGTGGATATAATGGGAGAACCTAGTGTGGATTGATTACCTCAGAGTTGGGAAGTGAAAATCATTTAATTATTACATGGAGTTAGTTTATTAGTGATTTATTTTTTATCATGTTCCATTTTTATTATTATTTTAAATGGTCTATATTTCCTCTTAATCATCCCATTCATTTATATTTTAAATATTTGTCTTTTGTTCCTATTTATATGTTTTTATGAAAGTGAAACACTAATGTTTTTGGTTTGTTTTGGTTTTATGTGTAGTTGATGTGATATATTCATAGTTTTTTTATAACTTCATGATGAAATTACATAATTTAGAATTTTTTTAATTACATTTTGATATTTCATGAAACAATTATGAGTTGGATATTCATTCTTTGTGTTGTTATATTGTGAATAATTGTTTCTAGTTGGTAAATATCTTTTTCCTAAACATAATTTATAGCATGTGGTAACTAATAACATACCATGTATCTTGTTATGGGACAAAAAAAGAGATGTGGGAAGATGAATTAGGTTAGTTTTTGAAAAAATTTGGTATTTTTTATTGGTTTTGTTGTTGGTATTTGGGGAGTCAATTTATCTAGTAGTTTAGGCCATAAAATCTCGAGATGTAAATATGAGTAGGCTTCTACAAAATATTTTTTCTTATGAGCCACAAGTCACAAGGGTTAGTTTGGATGTGCATCTTAATTTTGCATCTTTTAATCAATTAATATCATTCAATTTAGATTTTATTGGATTAATTGTTGTCTATAAAGACGTTTTAGGAGTTTTTTCTCATAAAGTTCTTTATTGGGATTATAAAATTAAAAAGAAAAAATAGGTTCATATGGTTATAGTGTAAGGTAAAAAACCAATCATAGTCCATACAATTAATTATTAGAAACATTTAGTACGATTTTTAGGCTTAGCGCATGGTTTTATATACTGTAGAGTAAAACCATGCACAATTGAAAATTCTCAATTTTTATATTTTGATCCATTATTATAATAATATGTTCTTATTGTTTTATATAATTTATTTAAAAATAATTTATATTTTTTAGATAGAAAATTATTATTTTTTTGATTTGAATAATTCGGTGTAATGTGATCAAAGCCATTGTTCCTATCATTAAAAAGGGTTGAAATTCATAATTTATGGAATTTTATTAAATGTTTTTCTTTTTAAGTGAGGTTTTGTTTTAAATTGGTTGTGTCTTAATGTATAAAAAGGTGTTTAAAATTTATTTTTTTGGTATTTTTTGGATATTTATAATATTTTATTGATCATTATTTTTTTTATTAATGTTTAAATGATTTCAAGTATTTAATTTTTATGATTTGCAGTATTTTCATATGTTTGAGGTATTTATAATTATTTTTTTCAAATTGTATTTTTTGAAATATTTCATGAGATATTTTTTATATAAAATTAAGTTTCAAATATTTTATAAAGTCTCATTAAAATAGAATAAAAGAATATTAATAAGAATATTATGGTTTAATTATTACATTTTGTAATTTTAATATTTTTTTTACTATTATAGTGTAAGAGATTTTTTTTGAAATTGGTTTATTTTTTATATTTGATATTTATAGAATTTTTAATCTCAAAGATTAATTTGATTATGTTTTCTAATTCATGTTGTTTTTCAGTATATTATAAAACATGTTCTTATGACGCTTGATAATAGATCTACATGCGATCCTATACAATTAAACCCTTATGTTGATAACTTTTTTCATAGGTCGTTTTCATATCAACTTCAACTATAGTGAACTATGTTCTCCCCAACCTAGTTATTCCAAGAGAATATATTCTATAGTTTCATAATTCATGTGAAACCATTTTTAAAGGGTATTAATATTTCAATGAATTAAATGAATGGTTAAAAAATATAAATATTATCTTTAAACAAAATCACAATTTTGAATTAAGTATAAGCCCACAAGAAAATTTATTTTTTTAGGGAAAAAATAAACCAAAAAATAATTACGATTAGGAGAATTATAGATATAATAAAGAAAAAACTCAATATAAATTTTTATGTAGTATATTTAGAATAATTGAAAAATAAAAACCACTTATTGAGTAGATGGAATTTTTTTCTTTTTGAGGTATTAAAGATTGAAAAATATTAGTTCTTCATTGAGGGTTTTTCAATAGATTTAATATTTCACACATGATTAAAAAATTCTTTTAATGTTTCTGGGAGGCGTAATAGTCAATAATATTATAGTAGAAATATAGTTAATCCACCATGAATTTTGTACCCCTATTAAAATCATCTAAAACAACTATAAAAATGTCTATAATAGATAGAAAGATATAAATATTCTATTATCAATACCCATAATGTTAACATGAATTAATGACACTAATATTGACTATGAATAAATTGATAAAACTGTAAAAAATATAATTCTAGAGTTAAAAAAACTTTTTAGTTATTTTATCCATTTAAAACCATAATTTAATAGGTTCTATAATAATTAGTCAAGTTATCATAAAAATATTACAGTTTAGTTTCCTTTAACAAACATTCAATTTTTAGAATCAATATACATCCCCAAAAAATGAAACATATACGTAATAGTATAAAACAAAAAAACTGCAATAAAATTTTGGAAATATATTTGAAAAATATATTTTGATCTAAAAAACAAGTCATAATAATAAAATCAATGAAATAATAAACAAGAAAAAAGATAATAAATTGAAAGGCTAAAAAAAAGAAAAATATACATCAATTATAAGGTTCTTTGTAACACCACAACATAGATTTATAAAAAATAAACCACATTGAGATGATAAAAGGATTCATGCACACCTCCTTATATGAAAGAGTCCACCAACTAGAGTTGAGGGTCTAATGTAACATGTGTTACTATACAATATGTAATCACAATAGTCATCAATAACTCGCAACATAAATATAATTTTAATAATCATCACAAGTGAAGGTAAAAAACAATGATAAAACAAATGGATTCCATGTCACACTAATATAATTAGATGAACACCCAATGTGGTAGGTAAAGATTATAAAATATTAAATCTAAATAAATGACTAATGAAAACAATTATGATGTAGTTTCTCACATCCCCTCAAAATCCAAGCCTCCATCTTCTTAACTCATTGTCATCTGGACCTTTCCCTTTACTAGATCCCAAATCATGAAATCCTCACGCATATAAAAATTACCATCAATGTTATGGGAATAAAATATTAGGAAATCCCAAATGATTCCATAACAAATGTAAAAATGTATATTGAGGTGTATCTCATAATTATAAATTGAATGTGCATTCAAGAAACGAATACCATATTGAGCATCCTTATGCTGAACAAGATTCCATGAAAAGTTGTCATACCTTAATTGGCTCTACAAAAGATGAATATTTTAAATTTCATGAGAAAATCATTAGTGGAGGATCTAAAGAAAATGTTACTCAGTAGAAATACAATCCCACTGTAATGGGTTAAACCATATAAGGCTATCATTTCTGGTCTCCATTCTAAATAAAAAAGGTCAATTCACACTAGTCTATCATTCCTATCTCCACTAATACCTCATAGGGTAGGTCCACAAAGACAATAATGTCCCTATGTTAGGATAAAAATGCACCCATGCTCCATAATCTATGTTAGTAATGTCATCATGCTTCATGAAGTGTCTAAACACAATCCCAATTTTAGGGCACCAAGCCATGATGAATCCTCCTTCCACTTTGGAACCATTAATAGAATAAAAACAGAATATATGAAGTACACCACATGCAAATATGGTCATCATATGAATAAAAAATATCCATAGTCAAATGACTAAAATAATGTTTTTAATGGGATACACACATGGGGATACCATATCACATAATGGTTCTCCATGCTATGTATTCACACAAACCAACATGTCATGTCATACAGGGAACATATGGATATGCACAAACATATGGTTGACAATGGAAACCAACAACCATATACATGGAATCTACATGTTAATGAACGTCCTACCATTATCTCATTGATTTCAATATGAAAGATCTATTAAGAGATGATACTTGAGTGCCACCTGTACACCAACCAAATCGGTCCCACACACAAAAGATATATATAATTATGCCCAAATATTATTAAAAGAGGTTTAAAATCAAGATTCCATATTTTTTTTGGATTTATATGCTTATAAATGCAATTATTCCAAGTATAAGTTTACAAGACCAAGTAAAATCAGAGTAAAATTCAACTAAAACCACCATGATTTGACCCTCCATCATTGAGGTTAAAGCCAAGATTTCTGAGGTTAGAAGTGATCTTGATGAATCCCTTGAGTCAAAAATGGTTTGAGAGGGACATATTAGGGAAGTATTCTTTTTATTAGATTGTAAAAGTTATGGACAATATGAAAAAGAATGCATCATGACATATTACATAAATCTACATTTCAATTAGTCTCAAAATGGAAAGAGCTGTAGCGTAAGGTACTTCACTGCAACATGTAGATATTAGTAAAAATTAGGTCAAGAATCCACATCATGGTCAATGGTGAGATTATATAAACATGGGAAATGAATGTAGTGTAATTTTCATCGCCATGTTTCATCCTCCAAGATCTAACGAGAACACTACAACACAATCACAGCTACATGGCGTAGTAGCCCTAATATTGGTAAAACTACCCAGATTCTACTGTCCAGCCTAAATACTGTATCCAATTCTCCAAAATGATGTTATGGAAAATTGTCCAGAATCATCAAAGTCAACCACTGTTCCAAAATAAACCAACCATTTTATATCCACTATATCCTTGACATAAAAAAATGATCTACGCCATTGAATCTGGTTCCAATAGAAAAATTAGGTCAATTTTTTATTTTCTTTTCTAGTACCAAGATTAATATATATTTTAAAATCTAAGGGTGTTATATTCATTGAGTATCTCGTAACATCCCACTACCCTATACATCTAACTACTTCCCAGACTGATGAAACAATGCATGACTTTAGACACACCTCCTCATGTGTTGGGGGATTTAGACTAGTAGCACAAGTCTATGGTGGTACAATCGAGAGACTATACCAAATTATTAGAGTAATAAAATAATATAAATAATATTGAATAGATAAAAACTCTAGATAAAGAATTAAAATATTTATATAAGGGAATGTTAGGATAATAATATTGAGAAAAACTTCCACAATAAAAGAAACTAAATATGATGTGTCAGACAGTCATTCATCATCCCAAAATATGAACTAATAAATGGAAGAATACCAAAGTGTTAACAAGTCCTAGAATGATCCCAACATCCCATTCTATATATTAGTATCTTAAAAATACCAAGGACTATACTTTTACACTAAAAATGTACCCGAAAAAATAGCATCTCCTCGAGTACCCAAGTAGAAAAGAGGCCATAGAAATGTGTGAGTATAACAAATTAGGCTATCACTAACACCATTACTAAGAATAACTAGTGCATAATAGTGAATAGAGATATGATTAGTCACACTATTAAAAATAATTTAATTTAATACATATATAACAATTTAATAAAAAACATAGAACCCAGGTGATAGGTTTCACTATGGGAATGGTACATACCTTCATTGGCCAATGTTGAGGTTTATATATGGAAGTTTTAATTAATATGGATTAAAATATATCTACTATGGGTATTATACCAACCCCAGGTTGAAACTGGCATTTATGGGGTAATATACCCATCCCGGGAGCCCCAACAAACACCTTGTTTGTAAAGACCCAATTTTTCCATGTAATAGTTTTTATAATATGAAACAATTCTGAGGCTGCAAAATCTGATTGTGTTTGATTTTGATTCCTGGTGTGCCCGAAATATAATTTTAAACTTTGTTAAGGTACGTTCAGAAAACATGCATATAGGAAACCCTATCTTTTGAACGGGTGATCTGAATTAAAATATGAGGTCACAGTTGAACTCGCAACACCAAGATTCTCTAAAGGGAGCCGTAACCTCGATCATTGTGAGTTTTTAGAGATAGTTGGTTTTTGCGGTTTTCATGGAGGATTAATAAAATAAATCTAATTTATTTTAAATATCTTATACCTCTCTATTAGGTTTTTGGTGGGGACCATAAGGGATGGTTCAATATTTAATTAAGGGCATTAAATTCCTGGTTTCACAAAAACATGTAACCACCCCACATGAAATTAATGAGATTCATTAATTTCACCAGTTAATGTTCCTCTCTTAATTATGTGTTTTAATGATAAATCCACTCTTCTATGTTTTTGGTTTTTGAATTTGTTGGAAAAGGAGTGGTGTTTTTAGAGAGGAGGATTTTAGTGGAGCCTCTTGATGAAGAAAGAAACCATCAAACAAGAACCAATGATCGTCATTTGAGCGACATTGTTGGAGGTTTTCTTCAAGATCGTTGAACACCGAACCATCTTTAAATGTGAGACTCTCACTATGACTCACAAGGTTGGGATTTTTCTTATATAAATTTTAATTGTTTATAAATTAATTATCATCTCCCTTGTTGAGATGAAAACACGGAGGGTTCATGCCAAACGAACAAGGCCCCATCCCTCCACCTCTTATTTTATTATTGCATTCCATGCGAGTGAATTTTTGGGTTGGACGGAACCCAAATCTGAGGGTCAAGCAGCGAAGGAGACAATCTGGGAATCTCGTAGGTGCAAATGGATGTAACAATGGACAACCAAAGCTCACCCATTGACCAACGAATGACTGCTGATGCGACACCGGCGACCGGCGCTGGCACCGACAGGGATGGTGGCAGCATGCCTTCCCATGTCGTAGGAAGAGGCTGCGACATTAGGCTCTTGAGGTTAGCAGGGGGCCGACACCGGCCTACCATAGAGATGGTGGCGACAGGCCGTCACAAACCACTGAAGAGGACCACGGTGGCGGTAGGGACCCACACCCTACGGGTACCACGAGTGACCAGGCGGTGCCACGTGGCGTTTTCGCTACAAATATAGAATGGTGTAGATATTAGGAAAAAGGGGGACATCCCCCCCCCCCGTGCCAGCTAGGGAGGACCCCGCCACCTCTTGTGGGCTGGGCTGCGCCCCCTTGTGGGAGAGGCCGCTGCCCACCTGTGGGCCGGGCCGCGCCCCTAGAAAACTGGCCCAGACCGCAGCACAGCAAGCCGATCCCGCCGAGTCGTGGCATCATCGTGCTGGCACATGCTGGTTCGAGATGGGCTGAGTCGGGTCGGTCCCAACCCAAACACATCTAGGCCCAATTTCACATAAAATTACATAACATGAAATCCAGAGGTACGTTTGATGAACTGTCTATGGCGCTGGTATCCTTGGGGATAGATAGTTGTTTTGGTATACACCACACAAATTCTGGAGAATGTTTGAGTACAACTCGGTTGGATCAAACCCATATCCAACCAGCCCCCCATGATAATAAAACTCATATAACTGAAAAACTGGGTGTCCATTTTATGAAATATCTATCGTGTTGGAAACCATAGGTCATTTAGGTACAATGGGATACTCGTTTTTGGAGCTTATTGGAGTTCTCTGTATGACCAATATCTCGAGGAACAGATTATACAGAACATGAGTGAACCGAGTGCAAGGAATCCTGTGGAAGGCTTATTTAAAGTAGTGACCCTCTGTGGATTATCATCATAGAGACCCTATGTGGATAAACAACCTAGCTACTTGACGAGGACCAGTTTTAGAGAATCCTACTGAAGATCAGCTTTTATTGAACCTATGTGGATCAGCATCACAGCGACCTTGTGTGGATTATCATCACAACTACCAGACAAGGACTAGTTTTTGAGAAGCCCATTGAGGATCATATTCTAGCGACACTGTGTGGATCATCATCGAGCGACCCTGGGTGGATCAACATTCTAGAGACCCTGTGTGGATCAGCATTCTAGGGACCCTGTGTGGATCAATATTCCAGTGACCCTATGTGGATGATCATTCCAGTGACCCCGAGTGGATCAGCAGTAGTGTGACCTGACGAGGACCAGCCTAATAGTGTATTGTTGTGGAACTGTGAATTACATAAAATAGTGGATAGATAATAGAACAACTTATTTGTGGATCAATTATGGAACTTATAAATAGAATAATATGATATAGCTTAAAACTAATCATCTATATTCCTGATCTCTTAATTTTATACGTGGTGCGAGCGGACTATTTCTTCGTGCTTTGTGATTCAGGTCTTGATTTGTGGTTTTTTCCTTTGTTGATCTCTGGGAGACCTTATCGGGTCTAGGGGTCCCTACTGAGTATTTTTATACTCACCCCTACAAGGGCTTTGCCCGCACCTTGTTTTTTTGTGCAGATGATGAATATCTTTGAACAAGGTTTGAGAGCCAGGATGGGGCGGTGCTCGGAGGTGGACCATTAGACGCGATGATCCGAAGTGATGACTAACCGAGGGCTGTACCTACCCTTCGGGTAGGAATCCTGGTAGACAAATCTGGGAGCTATTTTTCTGTTGTAGTTGTAATTTTCAGTATGGATTGTATTCTATACCCTTTTACACACACTATACACCCCTTTTTATTATAAATATTTACTTCATAGTTTGCATTCTGTCGTATACATGGTCCATGTTTTTGAAGGTTTAAAGGAAATGCCTTCCCGTTTATAGGTATATTCCTTTTGGTGTTAGTCACCAACCCATCTCTTATGGAAGGCAGCCTAGGGTTAGTCATGGCACGAGCCCTAGGGGATGGGTCGTGACAAACTGGTATCAGAGGAGTCGGTTTTACAAAATAACAAGAACTCATATCTTTTCATGGGAAATAGTTTTAAGTGTTATAAGTTTTATTTTTAGTTTGGGGGATCCAGTTTCGGTGTGAGGGCCAACGTATCCATGCACCAAGACCCTGAATTCAGAATTCCGACTTAGAACACAAAAACACTAATAGTGTGGGTATTTGATTTTTTCCATTTTAATCCTATTTGAGTCAGCTCACTAGGTATAAATTATTGATCACGGTTCACCTATTTTCATTCAGGATACCTCTACATAGATATCCATCCAGGGTTCCACTGAGAATTTGTGATGACATCCCATTGAACGATGAGGCTTTAGTGAAAGGCCCTCTTATGGAGATATTACCATCATGTGGTGTAACAGAAGAACCACTAAATGTTGGTCAACCGTATCCTCTATCCCCACTAGCAGATAATGCACGCCGATTGAGCGTGTCGTCCGAGTTTCCATGATAGAGGCCTCCTAGGATCCTAGGCAAGATGGATATACAGGAGGCTGGGGACTGGCTAGAGCCTGTGGCTAGAGTTTTTTGCCAATATAGGACACCAGCTACCCATATTGAGATCCTAGCTGCCAGAATTTTCTAGGGAGCAATAGGGAGATGGTGGAGCCTGATACTCCAAATACATGATAAGTAAACCCTCACCTAGGAAGATTTCTAGGGACTCTTCAGGGCAGTTTTCTTTCCAGTGACTCTACGCTCTATATTTATACATGAGATTCTACACTTACAACATGGAATATTGACCATGGACTACTACTTGGCGAGGTTCACTGACATCTCACACTATTCTACTGACATAGTGCAAGACCCTTTCTTCAGGGCCTGAACATTCGATCTTGGACTCCAATGAGAGATCAGATATTTGATGGTATCTATCACCATCCCAAAACATGGTAGAGTACTAGAGAGACCTATCTTGGTGGAGAGATTCTTTGTTAAGAATACACTGATAGTGAGACCTACCACCGTGCGACACGTGACAGAGTCCTATGCGGCTTGTAGTAAGAAGATGACATAGTGGTCCAAGTGGGCCAGACCATGTGGTGGACAACCCTGAGATATAGGTTCAGAGGTGTGAGACTCATGAGGTAGATCATTCCAGTAGTAGAGTAGACTATGCTTCATGTGTGGCGGGTAGGTTCACATGGCTCGCGACTGTCTGAACAGCCACATCGACAACCGACTGATGGTCAAGGGATTGTTGAGGTAGAAGAAAATATTTGATTGGGGAGGTCTAGAGGAAGTAGATGTACATTGAATAGGAGATATCTATTCAATAGGTGGTGGGTGGTGATTCAAGGTTCTACTACCACCACCTATAGGTGGTCCAACCTGACCATAGGGGGATGGTGGGTAGGGATGAGCTCAGCTCCAGGCAGCTGAGGCGAATGAATATGACTCTACAGAGATGATTTGAGGTATGATATGTGTCTACTCCACCTTATTTTTAGTATTTATAGATGTAAGTTCTAGTCACTCTTTCATTTCCATGACCCTCATTCGGAGCTCGAAGATTTCGTTGGAGCCGTTGGATTGATCCTTACGGCTAGTGACTCATATGGGAGGGGATTCGATGACCACATCCTGGTGGCGACAGTGTGAGATTACTCTAGGAGGTGAGATCTTCGGCTCTGATCTTCAAGTAGCTATGTCGAGGCCTTATGATGTAGTCTTGGGTATGGACCTGTTATGTACAGTCCATGCTTAGATTAACTGCATTAGGCACAATGTGCGGTGTTTCCGTGAGTATGGGACCAGGTTTTCCTTCACCGATGAGAAGGGAGCCTTTGAAGCAAAGGATGGTCTTACTTGAAGGAGAGTAAAACCAATCACACATAAGTAGGATAGCCTTACCCATAGATCATTTGATGACGAGAGTACGAGCTATCCTGTAGTGGTGGACTATTATGCTAATGGTTTCCCTGATGATGTCTCAAGACTACCTCCTTGTAGAGAAGAGGACTTCTACATCGACATGTACACCAAGATGACACTGATATATACACCATCATATCGGATAGCTCCCACGGAACTTCTTGAGTTATGGGTATAGCTGGAGGACTTGTAAAGGAAGGGGTTCATAAGGCCCAATGTTTCCCCATGGGCAGCCCCGATTTTGTTCTCTAAGAAGGCAGATGGGATTTTGAGGCTCTGTGTAGATTATCGGTGCCTGAACTAGGTTTCCATGAAGAACAAGTATTAACTACAGAGGATTAACAATCTATTCCATCATCTATAGAGATCTCATTATTTTTCAAATATAGACCTCAGAACAAGCTATCATCGACTCAGGGTACGAGATGAGGATGTGCAGAAGACGACCTTTAGATGTCGGTATAGACACTATGAATTCTTGGTTTTTACATTCTTCATGACCAATTCCCCTACAGTGTTCAAGGGACTCATGAAAAGAATCTTCCAGCCATACCTTGAATGATTCCTGGTGGTATTTATTGACAACATCTTGGTGTACTCAGCAACAGAGGAGGATCATGCCTATCATCTGCAGATAGTTTGGGATATACTATGAGAGAAACAAATTAATGGTAAGATCTCGAAGTTCCAACTCTGGATATGGGAGGTCCACATTCCGGGACACGTTATCTTGGAGGCTGGAGTTACATTGGATTTGGAGAAGATAGAGGTTGTGCTTGATTGGGAGCTAACCAGGAGTGTGAATGAGGTGTGGAGTTTCCTGGGGTTGGCTGGGTACTACCAGATATTTATACCTAACTTTTCCAGAGATGCGTCACCCTTATCATATTTTAGAAATAAGGGACAACCCATTGTGGGGAAGGAGAGATGAATTAGGATTTTCAAGAGCTAAGGAAAATACTGACAAGTGCCCCCATCTTGAGGCTACCAGAAGAAGGCATAGGGTATGATGTCTACTACGACACGTCATGGACTAGACATGGATGTGTCCTGATGCAGGAGCGAGCAGTGACTGCTTATGGTTCATGACAGCTGAGACAACACGATCAGAACATTATTACCCATTTCATGGATTTAGAAGCAGCAGTCTTTTCCTTGAATATGTGGAGACACTACATGATGGGTAAACACTTTACATTCTACATTTGTCATAGGAGTCTCAGGTATATCTTATCACAGAAGGACCTAAACCTGAGATAGCGGCAATGACCATATTTCTTCCAGGACTATTACATTGAGATAGTATATACTCTTGGGAAGGGGAATATTGTTGTAGATTCACCTAGCAGGAGGTCTGGTCAACATTTTCTATGTGAGGCGACAAAGCATCTAGTCGTGTTACAGATATATTTAATGGATAGAGTTAGATCAGCTTACCTCTAGTCAATAAAAATTACCCCCACTCCTTCAGTGAGTTAGGGAGGCATATCATGGGGACATTGACTATGAGGCTTGATGTTCTCATATATCCTTAGGCCAGACACCTGATTAATTTTTTGAAGGTGGGGAGCATGTAATATTTTTCATAGGATACAACATGGTACTGGTGGCACTGTTGAAGGAGGGGTTGAGGGAGTTCCATACGTCCCCTTTCGCAGTATATCCTGGTGTGGGGAAGATGTACCAGGGCCATAGGCGTCAACACTGGTGGCCAATGATGAAGAAAGCATAAGCAGAGTTTGTTTCACGATGCCCCACTTATCATCCAGGGAAGGCCGATAATTAGTTTGTCTCAGGCTTAAGGGAGACACTAGATGTACCAGAGTGGAAGTGGGATGGTATCTCCATGTACATTGTGACAAGGCTACCATGGATGTTCAGGGGACATGATTTCATCTGGTTGATCATTGACTGACTCACCTAGTATGCCCAATTCCAACCCATTTGAGAGTAGAGATCATTCAAATGATTGAGACGCCTCAATGTATAAGAGATTTTACAACTTCATGGGGTTCCATCGATGATCATCTATGACCGTGACACACATTTTAAATCCTGATTGTGGAAGGGATTACAGGAGGCATTTGGGACTCAACTTTGTTTGAGCACCGCCTTTCATCCTCATACGGTTGGTCAGTTGGATCAGACCATACAAACACTCAAGGACATGATTCTTGCTTGAATCTTATATTTTGGAAATAGTTGGGAGGATCTCATTCCATTGGTGGCGTTCATGTACAAAAACAACTATCACTCCACCATCAGTATAACATCATTTGAAGCCTTGTACATTCGACCATTCATATCACCTATATCCTAGAAAAACCTTGGGTAGTTAGCACTTATGGGTCCAAAGTTTGTATGGGAAACCACTGAGAATGTGTAGATTATCTAGGAGTAGATGAAGATTGTACAGAGCATCCCGAAGTATTATGCTAATAGGATATATAGACCTTTAGAGTTTGATGAGAGATACCATGTCTTCCTATGGGTCTCACCTCGATGAGTTTTGTGAAGATTTGGATGGGGTGGAAAAGTATCTTCAAGGTTCATTGGATACTTTTAGGTTCTCAGTAGAGTTGGAGAGGAGGCGTATCGCCCAGCTCTTCCCCCACAGATGCATCTAGTGCATGACATTTTCCAAGTGTCACAGTTGAGGAAGTATTTGCATGATCCATCATACGTTATGGACTTGTGTGAGAAAAAACTTGATGATGGGGTGATTTTTATGGATCTTCTAGTGGATATTGAGGATCGAAAAAAGTAGGTCCTTCATTGATGATCAATACCTCTGGTGTGCGTTCGTTGCCAGCATTTGATCCTCTAGAAAAGCACATGAGCGTAAGAGGATCATATTCATGCTCAGTATCCCCATTTGTTTCCCTAGTCTATGTTGTGGGTTTTTGGGATGAAAATACATAAGGTAGGGAGAATTTAATGACCTAGATTTTCCGTGTAATTTCTTTACTATATGGAACAATTCTGAGGCTGTGAAATCAGACGACATTTGATTCTGATGCCCAGTGTTCCCGGAATGGAATTTTAAACTTTCTTAAGGTAAGTTCAGAAAGTTTGGGAGCAGGAAATCCTAACTTTTGAACTGGTGCTCGGAATTGAAATATGATGTAACTGTTGAAATTGCAGTGCTGAGATTCTCTTAAGGGAGCCTTATCCTCGAATATAGTGAGTCAAGAAAGGAATTTGGTTTTTTTGGTTTTTGTGGCGGATTAATAAAATAAATATAATTTATTTTAAATATATTCCACCTATATTTAGGATTTGGTGGATGAGATCATAAGGGGTGGTTTCGAATTTAAAGCATGACATTAAATGAAAGGTTACACAGAAATGTGTAACCACCCTACATGCAATTAACGAGGTTCATTAATCACACCAATTAATTAATCTCTCTTAATTATGTGTTGTAATGATATATCCCCTATTTTTTCATTTTAGTTTTTGAATTCATTGGAGAAGGAGTGGTTTTTTTGAGAGAAGGATTTTGGAGGAGCCTCTTGATGAAAAACAGATCCATCAAGTAAGAACCGAAGATCATCGTTTGAGCGGCATTGTTTTAGGCTTTCTTTGAGATCGATGAACAAAAACACAAATTCAAATGTGGGATGCTCTACATCGACTCATGAGGTAGGGTTTCTTCTTATATAAATTTCATTATTTGTTGAATCAATTATCTTCTCCCCTGTTAAGATGCTAACACGGAGGGACCTGGCAAAACAAACATGGTTGGGTCCCTATGCCTCATTTTTTATCATTGAGTTTTATGAGGGTGAATTTTTGTGTTGGATAGAACCCACATATGAGGGTCAAGTAGCAGTGAGATGATCTGATAAGACAGTATGTGAGAACGGATGAAAAAAAGACAACCTGAGCTCACCCACTGGCCTTTGAAAGACATCCAACGCAGTACCGGTGACCGATGATGGCTGGCGAAGGTAGTTGTAGGAACTGGACAGTGGTTGTGGTGGTGGTGCCCCATCGCACACTACAGGAGGAGGCCACATCATTAGGGTGAAATAGTCAGTAGGAGGCTGGAACCGGCCTGCTGTAGAGAAGGTGGCGGTATGTCGTCGCGCGCCCCAGGAGGAGGAGGTCATGACGTTTCATCCGCTGTGGTTGATCAAGGAATTTGGCACCATCAGGCCATGTAGGCGGAGTGGAGCACCGTAACAGAATGTGGTCGTGGCTTGAAGCCACATCGAAGGGAGGGACCTGCACTATGCGGGTCCCGCGGGTGACCAGGTGGCGCCACGTGGCGTCGACGCTCCAAATCCCAAATGGCAAAGCCATTTGGGAAAAGGGGGGATGTTTCCCCCCATGTCAGCAAGGATGGGCCCTGCACTCTCATACTAGTTGGTCCATTCCCCCTGATGGCCGGGGCTGGGCCGCACCCCCTGTGGGCCAGGCCACACCACCCAGCGGGTTGGGTCGGGTCGTGTCCCACAGTGGGCCGGGCTGAATCATAGCCCAGCGGGCTGAGCTAGCCAAGGACCGACCCAACTAGGTTAGGTCAGACTCGAGCTGGTTCGGGTTGACGCAAACTAAGCTGGGTCGGTCCGATCGGGTTAGACCATACCTGGACCCATCCATGCCCAATTTCACTTAAAATGCCATAACATGTAATCTCAACATCTTTTTGAAGAACCTTCTACGAAGTTGGGATCCTTTGGGTGAGACAATCCTTTTGGTGTACTCACTATGAGTTTTGGAGAAAGTTGGAGTATGACCGAGATGGATTGAACCTGAATCCAACTGGTCCCTCAGTACTAAAATGCTTATAACTCACATACCGGGCATCCGATTGATGTGTCGTCTATCGTGTTGGAACCCTTACAAGAAGGCAGTCCTTTTGGATAATCCTTTGTGGAGATTTGTGGTGGTCAAGATATGATCGATATCTCAAGAAGAATATTTTATATAACTCGAGCGCACCAGCTGTGGGGAATCCGGTGGGTGGCTGGTTTTGAAGTAGTGACCCTGTGTGGATCAACATCATAGAGACCCTATGTTGATTAACATCATAAGTACCCATATAAGATTATTTTTAGAGGGGAATATCAAGGATCATCTTCTAATGACCCTATGTGGATCAAAATCATAGAAAACCTAAGTGGATAGGCATCATATCTACCCAACGAGGACTAGTTTTAGAGCGTCCTGTCGAGGATCAGCTTCTAGAGACCCTGTGTGGATCATAATCTAGCGAACCAGTGTGGATTAGAATTCTAGAGAACCTGTATGGATTAGTATTCTATAAACCCTATGTGTATCATCATTCTTGCCACCTTGAGTAGATAAGAAATAGCATGACCCGACGATGACCAGCCTTACATTGGCCAGTCGTGGAACAACAACTTACATCCATGATTGAATCGATAATAGAACACCTTATTTTTGGATTAGTTATTGAAATTTTAAATTTAATAAGATTATATAGCTTAAGAATAATCATATATATTAAAGATCTATAACTTTTATACCTGGTGTGAGATCACTATTGCTTTGTTCTTTGTGATTGAGGTCTTGCTTTTTGGTTATTTATTTTTGCAACTCTGGGAGACTTTCAAGGGTTTCAGGGTCCCTACCGGGTATTTTTATACTCAACCCTACAAGGGATTATACCACACCTTGGTGTGTCTTGTGTATATGATGGCCAAATTTGACTGAGGTTTGGGAGCCAAGACATGACGTTGCTCGGAGGTGGACCTTTAGAAGTGAAGAGCCACAGTGATGATTGACCATGAACTATAACTACCCTTTAGGTAGGGATCCTTGTGAATGATTTTAGGACCTTTTTTTCTATTGTAGTTGTACTTTTATAGTTGGGATTGTATTCTGGGCCATTTTACTTACTGTACACACCCCTTTTTACAATACATATTTACGTTGTAGTTTTCATCCTATCATATACATGGTCTGTGTGTTTTCATGTTTAAATACAATGTCTTCCTGTTTAGAGGGATATAGATTTTGGTACTAGTCGCCAACCCCTGGCATATGGAAGGTGGGATTGAGTTAGTCACAACCCAGTCCCAGGAGGATGGGTTGTGACATACGTTCCATTTCCCCACCATGTTTAACCAAATCTCCCTACACCATAAGAGGGTTTTTTCAACCTGAGTTAACCATAATCAATAATTTCATCAGATCCTATGTTAACCATGGGGTTAACATAAACAACAGTTTCCACCTTTGGGTCATGTACACCATAGAATTAATTATTAATAATAGTAAATAAAAATTTAATTTCTTTTTAGAACATAACCAACCCAAGAATAATTTATATTTTACAATAAAATTAAATTATATCATTACGATTTCCGTAAAAACACATTAAAATTTTACATTTAAAAAAATACCAAAATACAACTTCTTTTCAATAAACCCATTTCACATTTCCATTTTAAAAAACAAGATTTTACATTTTGAAACACATTCATTTGAAGTTACAATTTTATAAATACCATTTCTATTCCCATTCTATTAATAATAGCACATTTATCATATCAAAATTCTCATTAAAAACCCATGTTTTATTTATTACCAAAGAACCCAACACTGATTCACCTTTTATTTAGGAAGAGGCACATAAAAGAGAGAATTAGTAATGATGAAAATACTTCTAAAAGATTTAATATAATCCATAATAATTAATGTCCAATTAAACATGAACACAAAACATATTATATATAAAATAAAACATGAATATGGGTTAAAATAAAGACTAAATATGTTAATTATGAATCCTTACACTTAAATATAGACCAAACATCCCACAACCCAATCTCATCTAGTGCCAATGAGGAAATTCTGAAACTAATCATAGCTCTAAATCAAGTAAAAAAACAAAAAATATTTAATTATAATTAAATTTTATTTAATTTGAATTTAGAAACAAATAATAAATTAATAAAAGGTAGGAAAATGTTGATATTCAGTCAATCGGTACACCCACTACAACTAAACCAAGACCTATGATAATCTACATGTTCGTACCATTTTTCAAACACTTACTAGGGTTCACAACTAGTCATCTAGAACTAAAACCATTAGTGAAGATATATAAATTATCCCAAAACTGATGAAAAACAAACACAATTACATACCTACAATTTAACAATGAGTGATAACATGAAAATGTTATCTTGGTAAATACATAATGAAAGACACATAGAATCCCCATCACATCAAGATAATTCCACCATCAACTTGTGGAATCCCCTATCAAATCCCTAACTGGGAGATCCACGAACTAGAGGGAGATAAGGGGGAGAATATTTTAGTTCACAATAAAAATAAAATTTTCAATAAAGGGAAAGAATTAGAACCTAAGACCACTCCACATGTAAAATGAAATAAATAAGAGAGTGAGGGGAGCTCTTTGGTTCACATGAGCTAAAAAATAGATTGAAACAGGGGTTTCAGCATAAAAAACTCATGGGGGTAATAAATGTAATTAGGCCCCTTAAAATCACCCCTATCTAGCCAATGGCTTGCTAGCTACAGGACTGTGGCCACAGGTTGTTGACCCAACAACCTGACTTGTCCCAGGTGACATCCCATTACCTTAAAATACCTCCCAACCACAAAATATCATGTAAAAATAATTTTTAAGTTCTAAAAAATATGATTACATACAATCAAACCTTGATAATTAAAACAACCTAGTTGGTAGTTAAATGATTTAAACATCCTTTGAAAATGAAAAGTCATTCATTCTTCCACATGAACACAGTGTTTCAAAACACATAATAATCATTTCATAAATTTATATCAACCTCATATAGAATATATTTTGGTATGATATAAAATCATGTATGATAGAGTTTAAAATGTTTTTTAATCTTTATAAGGTATAATATTCGTTATATAATAAATTATTCATAAGATACATTCTTTTATAAGTTATATTATTTGGATAATTTCAAAATGATGAAATCAATTATTAATATTCATTTCTTAATATATATGGAATATTCATTAGGTACATTCCATAAGGAACATTACCATCATAAGGTTGCAAAATATAAATGGGTTTATATGGATAACTTCATAAAGATCAAATCATTCCCTATATATTTAAGAAAATATGATTTAAGGTTATGAAAAACAAGTGAAAAGATTACATAAACAACATTAAGGTTAAATAATATAATGAAAAATATATTTTAAAATCATTTTAGATAAACATTATTTTTATTAAATAAAAAAATATTATTTATAAATATGTAACTAAACCTGTGATGAATTATAATTATCCAACTATTAGAACTAAGATTAATTTTACCCTTTAATTATAAAACCAGAGAATGATTAAATAATGATGAAATACTTTGTAATTTTAAAAATCATTTTATATGGAATAACATAGGAAAATATATAGGAATATGTTTTTGTAATTATAGAATCATAAATAAATATTATATTGGGTAGCCAATAAAAAATAAATGAATAAATAAATATAGTGGCTAGAAACAACTTAAAATCTCTACATTTTGTAGTATTAAATGACTAACATAATTTCAAAATCATATACACCATTTTTGAATGGTCAAATATAGTATAATGATTAAGCTATTAAATCATGTCTCTAAATTTTTAATAATATCATTAATACAAAAATTGTAAAATAATAATAGATTTCTTAATAATTGTGGTATTAATTATTTAAAAACAACCAATTCATGCCTAATATATGTAAAAACATTATACTAAAACATCTATGAAAAAATATACTTCATGATGAAATAGATTAAAATTTATAATTGAAAATTTATTTTAAATTTAAAACTCCATCAAAATATAAGCATATGAAAAATAGATATCAAAAGAAATAAATATTATAACATAAATAAATAATAAAAATAGAAAATTTCCCCAATTAATTTTTTCATGACTTATTTCAATAGAATATTTAATATTTGAAAAGCGTATGAAAATATTTTGTAATATATTCTATAAATCAATGAGAAAATATTCTATAAATAGAATTAAAAAGATACAATGGGAATTGAAAAATGATAAGATATTTAATTAAATCATTATTGATGTAAAATTATTTTAAAATATCCATTCTTATTATACATATGTTTATAAATTTGATAATGAAACACATTTTACATGCTCATTAACAAAAAAATAGATATATAAGAATGATTTTTACATGATTACATGTAGTATGTTACAAAAATTATGAATTGATTGCAAATAGAGTTGACATAAAGTGTGATTCTAAAGGGGAAATGATTTTAACCTTTAATAAATCTGAAAAACTCTGTATTGAGTCATGCTATAGAAATATAAAATAATATATAATTTTGTTAATTCAGAAAAATATCATATAACATTTGTAAGAACCAATTATTTTATTATAAAATTTATTGAGTATATTATATCACACGTATCAAAGAAAAATGTAATACAATATACCTTATTATATTGAAAGGTAAAAATTAATACATTTTGAGTATACCATTTTATACATCATTCAGAATATTATAATAATAATAAAATATTAAATAAATAATGACATACTAACTTATTTTATATGTTCTCTTTGAATTATAATACGGACTTTAGGTGGATGAAGGGGTTACACAAGAATTTTATTAGACCATCCCGATCTATATAGGTTTGGAGAGTTGCTTATCGGAGAATCCCAACAGATTTTTATTTTAAAAAATGTGGAATATCTTTATGTTCCTCATGTTCTATTTCCCATCAACATAGGGAGGATGCAAATCATATTTTTCTTAGCTGTGTTGCAGCTGCATCAATGTGGAAAGTCGTTGGATATTTGTTTGAAATATCATTACAATAGACGACCCTCATTCTAGATTTCATTTAGTGTTGGGGGTCCCTCCCTATTTCCACATAGTTTTTTGATTTATTTCTAGTTTCTAAATTATTGTATCTATATTAAATATGTTATATCCGCAATCACAAACTCCATTATAGTATGTCTGGCTCAGCCCACAATGCTCTTGGTCGCATTCTTGCTATTATTTGGGTGGCCAAAAATCCACGTAAACATTTATTATCCAATTCAATTAATGACTTGACTGTTCTTAAATGGATT
This sequence comes from Viscum album, assembly GCA_963277665.1. Lineage (NCBI taxonomy): Eukaryota > Viridiplantae > Streptophyta > Magnoliopsida > Santalales > Viscaceae > Viscum > Viscum album. The sequence continues at coordinate 1,341,054,980 of OY728158.1, read as the reverse complement.
GGTGTAAAATAATCTTTCAGGACTATGCACGGTACATTATATGTTTTATGGCAGAAACCTTTTTTTGGTTATATTTGAGTCTACTATGATGGGGATTCTCGAGGAAATCTGAGTCTGTCTAACTATAGTGCAATCTTCCGAGATCACTAAGGTGGTGTTCTTGACACTTTTCATGGTTCTGGTGGCATTTCCTCTTCAACTAAAGCTGAGATTCATGGTTTTATTATTGTGGTGGAACAATCTAGGAGACATAGGTGGGATATTCTCTGGCTTGAGAGTGATTCTACAACTATTGTTTCGGATATCAGGTTGGGATATCTTCACATATCTTGGAATGTCACTAATTCTTGGATAAATTTCTTAGATAATATTTACTCAATGCATCACATCATCACTCTCACTTAATAAGAAGAAAATTCGGTGGTAGATGGCCTTGCAAATAAAGGTATTGGTGGTGTTGATTTTGTTTTGTATGATCATATTCCGGGTGAGTTATTACCTCTTCTTAATAGAGATTGTGATAAGACTCATGTTTTCAGACTCATGTAAGTGGTTTGTTTTTGTTCAATAAAGGATCCTTGATTTTCAAAAAAAAATATTGATAAAAATTACATAAATATTATTATTATTAAACAATTATTTTATTAAATTTAGGGATTATAAGAAAAATAATTAATGTGATATGATTAAAATCATTTAATGATAAAAAAAATATTTTTCAAAGAACCAATATATTATGTTTTTAATTTTATGTTAATAAAATAAATATATCAAATTTAATAGATTATTATAATAAAATTATTTACTATAAATAAATTTACACTCATTTAATTGATAATTGATATGAAATAATATTAAGAGAATCTAATTTTTAAAGTTATCTTTCTATAAAAATAGTGTTTCATTAAACATTATGTTTTTATATAACATTTAAATCCAATATTATTTGAATTTGAATTTGATAAAATTAATATCATTTTAGAATTCTAAATATCAAAATTACCTTAGAATGAATTTTTGGGAATTTTTAAAATGGTTAATTTGAGGTATAAGGTGAAAATTTCAGTTTTACAAAAACCACAACTTTTATGGTGTCATCATGACATTAACATGAATTAAATATTTCATAAATATTTTTCCATAGAAAATATTTATTGGGGGATTAAGATATATATTTTTAATTTATAAACTATGTTCGATATTTTGGATCCTAAATGATATTTTATTCAAATAAAAAACTATTTTTAGGTATCATTAATTTAACAAAGTATTCCTAGAATTCCTTTTAGTTTTTATTTTTTATAATTTGAGAATAAAGTTTAATTAATCATTAACTAATAAATTTCAGTGGAATCAGTATTGTATAATATTTTATTGTAAATCATTTCTTATGCGTGAAAGAAATTTTTTCTAAAAACTGTATTTATTGTATTTTGAAATAATTTATTATAATTAATCATTTTAACATATAGATATTGAATATTTTAAAATGGGTTTTATATATTTAATCAGTATATTCTAATAGTAAATAATTACTTTTTTAGACATAAAAGTATGTTATCAAGTTGAAAATATAAGTTAATGTGGTAAAAGTAATTTTTTTTAATATAAATTCAAAGGAAAAGTCCTAAAATACATCCATCTCTATCCTTTAATTTTGTGGATAAGAGGTTTTTTGATGATTAATTATGACCTATCAATCATTTTTTTCCTTTATAGACACATTCTATTTAAAATGATATGCTATTGAAATAAGGTAATGTGTATTTTCTAAAATAGAACCCATTTCACTTATAAAAGGATCCCTTAACCACCCCCTTTATCCTCCCATATGAATACTATAATAATGAAAAAATTATATCAAATCCATTTTCTAACTTTCATAGTAATATTTGGAGACTCTCACACCCAGATCTAGTATTAAAAAACACTATACATTTATGTATTTTATACAAATAAACATGACCCAATATAATCCATCAAAAATATAAAACATGAATGGAAATATTGGATCAATATAATAATTTAGGATCTATTAGGTTTAAATTATCATAAAAGAATGAAAAAAATCATACATATCTTGGAAACATAAATAATTGGTTCACACAAAACTATGTGAACCCTTATAATTTTATCTTGTTTAGCACCCTTATTAGGCACACCATTCATAAAACCTATCCCCGTTGGACTAGGAAAGGGAAAATAATAAAAGTTTGACCTTAGATACTCAATAAGGGAGAGAAGAAGAGATATCAAAAATTATATAATCATAACATGAGCATAAGTGCATATGTACCAGAACCTATCATTTGAAACTTTTACCATGAATATAATTGATCAAAATCATTAGTTGTGGAATAAATCATGATAGTTCCCAATATATTAATCATAAAGGAACATGAGACATGGGATGATAACATTGTACTTTGACATAGAACTATGACATAGAAATAAGTACATAAAATCCATTCATTATTAGTGATGTATTTTTTCATAGACTATCATAATTGAATGAGTTCACTCTTCAAACCATTATAGTTTTCAAGGTTCACCCCCATTACTATTATAGTGAAATGGGTTCACTCCCAAATCCATCATAGTAGTAAATATTCACTCTATAGACTATCATGATGGAATGTTTTTACTCAAAAAACCATCAATGTTGTTAAGGTTTTGTTCCAACAATGTTATAATGGATATAGTCTTTTACTGAACAAGGTCCACTCATCATTCCATTCCCATTTACCTCATGAGATATTGATATTATCCTTGTGTATAATATTAATATACATGTCCCACGATTCATATAATTAAAATCATACATATGTGTGACTTAGGATCATAAATCATTTATCATATTAGAACTCATAAAAAATAATGAATTTAATAAAATTATATCCCATGGGAAGGTAAAATGACTAAAAACCACCATGTCAACATAAACATAATCTAGACATAAAGTTAATACAGATTTTATCATTATATTTTCCCCCTATAAATCCTTTGAAACATCACATGATTCCATCTTAGTGTGATAATTATTTTGAAATATATTTTCGAATTATTATTGCAATAAATAACTTTTCCATTTTAAAATAAATTCTATATTGTATTTAAATTCTATAAACATATAAATTAAAATATTGTATTTGTATATATAATTTTAAACATGTAATGGAAGAATAAAACCATTGAATCATCATGACGGAGGTAAAAGTTTCCAATGAACTGTAAGTTAATAGATAATCATTCCTTATTTTTTGTTAGAAAAGTCCCAAAGTACACAGTTTGGAAAATGATAAAAATATCCCATTCAAAATATTTTTTATAAATTGGAACAGGGGTAAAAATTATTTAAAATATTTTTTTATTATATTAAAACCCATTTTGAAATATGTTTTATACAACATGGTCATGGATGTGAAATATTATGCATCGAATACTTAAATCTATATAACCTCTAATAATTATGAGATTTCCAAATAAACTCATATTTCATTTGTATCATTTGAATCATAATACCCATTAGAGAAATAAAATTATATCGATATATAAATCCCATAATTTGGATATTTATTATCATAAAACATTCCAAGGATTTAGGTATACCATTCTAAAGGAACAAGTGGTATATAAGACCTGTGTCCCACAAAAGTTAAAGTCTGATTGAAATCCAGTACCACCAACTTTAACACCGTTGAAAGTCATTTAAACTCTTGTATAATTGATTTAAAAATGTTATTGGTTTATAGAAGAGGAAAATTAATATTTATAATATCACATATAACTATCTTATATCATATTTTCAGATGATTGTTAATAATATTTCTTTATTACTCTTGTTTCTAGTGTTAATTTCTTCATTTTACAATGCATAGTTTTTCATGCATGTTCTAGTTCATGTGTATAAAAAATAGTTACATAATATCCAGAATATTATTTATGGTTCATATATCTTCTATTATATATATATAAATTTAGATTAATATATTAAAAGTAATATTAAAAAATAAATCACACCGTTCATGAAGAAGGTGGGTCATATGTATAGATGAACATTTTTTTCAGTTTTATAGTAGATGGAAAGAAATAATTGTAAAGAATAGCTAACATTTATAGAATAGTTATTGGGTAATATAAATAATATATATTAATTTTTTCCATATTTATAACCACCTGTGTAAATTAGTAATGATAATTGAATTAAAATGCTATGTGGATATGGTAAGATGTATATATGCACGAGCGATTTTTTATTTCTCATAGGTTAGAAATGAGGTGTAATATGGTTGTAACATAATAATAGTAACATATCATAATATTTATGACAGTTGGGTTATAAAATTAGTATGGAAAAAACACATGAATAATTATAGTATGTAATAAACATGAAATATTTGGAAAAGAAGATTAACTATTCTTCGACAACCGTCTTTTAGATCTATTATTGATGGATATATGCTTAGTTTTGAGGAAACACTATATTTATAAGGATTTTCATAGGATGCATTATCATGACATGGTTGATTTATAAGGCTCAATGTGCTGTAAATAAGTGTGGAAGGAGGTGCCATTTTATAATTAAGGTGAGAGGCACATTTGGAATTGTTTTCAAAAGATTAAAATATAAAAAGACAAACCTGGATCCAAATGTTTCCAAATGGAAAATAAATAAATAGATAATGATATATAATACAATATATTATCCCATTGTTTCTTATTTATCATTGTAATTATTTTTTTTGTAATTTAATGAATTATTAATCCTGTAAAATATAATTATTGCCAGTTTTGATAATATTAATTACAGTGACTTTTAAAAACCTAAAATAATCAAGTAAAATTAGAAATGTTTATTTTATTATAATATAAAAATTTCATCACAATATATATAATTCATATAAAATATGAAACATATAAAATTATGTTACTTTAATTATTTTTAATTTTATTTATTTGATTTTTGTGCTAATTAAGTTAATAATGTAGTGGTGTTGCACATGCTTTTGAGGTAATAATATAATTTCAAAAAATTGAAAATATTTTTATAAATAGAATAGGTTTATTATTATCAAATTTGTTTTATATTCATTAAATATTTATATCATGTCACATATATATCACAACAACACATTTAATATGTTATTTTGGATTTTCTGGATTTGCACAAACATTGCACAAGAATTTGGATAAACAACTTGTTATATAATCTTAAAATTCATATATAATAATTAAAATATTAAAAAATAAAAAATATTTAACATAATTATCTCTTATAGAATTATATCAACAACATTATTATTTTAGATACAAAATTGTACTACTCTAGTGCTGCGTGGACTCTATATCATCACTGAAAATGATTTTCATATTTATTATGGAATAAGTTCTAATATAGATTTTATAAATTATTTTGAATGATAATTGTATAATTTTATCATTATTTTTTTATTCAATAAGTTTCCTAAATATTTATATTATTTTTATTCATTCGTGTAATTATAAAGGGAACAATATTTCTTTAAAACAATATTTTTTAACCATTCTCTAAACTTTTAATTTCTATAGAAAAACATAAAAAAATAATCATATGATAAATTTAGATAAATTAATCCCAAAATAAATTCCATTTTTTGAAATTAAATTATTATATGTTTTAGAAATAAATTTTATTATATTTTCGTAAAACGTGGAAGAACATCATTTTAGAGAAAAAAATACAATTTTGTTTGAAAAATTAATATTTATGTATAAAAATGTTTTTATAAAATAATAAATTATAAAACCGATTCAAATGAACCAAATTTAATTATTTATAATTTTATTGAACATAATTTTATTTTCATCCATTTTATAATAAAATAAAACTTCACAAATGGTTGAATAAAAAATATATTTTTTAATGAAAAAAAATATTTTTCACTATTCATTTTAATTTAAATCTTTTCATAAAAATAGGAAAATTTCAAATTAAATTTTTTTGGTATTATTATTTATAAAAATATAATATTATAATAAAATAAAATTTTAATAATTTCAAAAAATTGAATATAATAGTCACTCATAAAAATCGAGAAATCCCATTTGTGAAGAGAAATTATTTATGAAGCATAATTGAAAAATAATAAAAAATGAGTGGATATTTCATGCAAATTAGTGAATTTTTATTGCATATATCCTTTATTTACATACATTTAAAAATTTATTAAATAATATTCATGCCCACCAATTTAACAGATAGGTTGTAATGATCATATTTAAATAATATTTTGGTGTTCGTTTAGGTTCGGTGTTGCTTGGAATGTAAGCTATCGAACATAGTGTTAGTTTAAAATATCTTGGTATTAAATTATCTCCCCCTTTAACAAATTTCATCCCCAAAATTTTTAATTTTTCTATGTAAGAAGGGTTTTTCTTTTCAAAATACGATTTTCAAAATCACACATTGTAAAGAGGGTCAATCAGACATCATTTTGAAAAAAGAGAAACATAAATACAATGGTCATTTAGAATAACACAGATTGAGTTTTCATGTAGAAAATTATTGGTGGGATGAGAAAAAATTAATGTGGATGAAAAATATAACTCCCAAGTACTATTTGATATTGATATTATCATTAGAATGTCTACCCAAAAAAATAATTTTTAGGCCGGTTTAAGGAAATTGATTTCATTGTAGGAAAAGTATCCAAATAAAATTTTTATTTCCAAATATTATTTCAAATATTTAAGCCATTACTTTACTATATAGTCTAAGAACATGATGATATATAATTATATGAAATGTAGAGTTTCAATACCAAATTAATTTTTACCACAATCTCATATTTTTCTCTAAATGATGATTATTTAGGATGATTTTTATTTTCTTAAAACACTAAAATAAACTTATAATGGATTTCATAATTAAAAAAGTAATAAATATATATACTTCTTATCTTTATGAATTAATAAAATAAAAATGTTTCTCATATTATATGACTATTCTCAAAACGTATAAACCTATATATAACGAAAATTAATTTAACATTAGAAATTCAATAGTAATACCAAAAGTTAATCTTCCCTCATTTAATAATTAAACATCTTTAAAATTCCTCAAAAAAAAATTCATACAATGTTTGGAACCCAAATATTAGAATTATTTTATCACATCGTCTTCCCAGATATATTTATTATTTTACAATGAAAATGTGCATTCCCTAAACATATAATCCCCATGATATGCTAATGATTTTCATAAATAACCAAAATCACAATAACTCCATAATAAACTAATATATTAGGAAAAGAGATGATTCAACCTTTATTCCTAAAATAGTATTCCATTATATTCTATTTTCCTCAATCATATTGGGTTCCTAAAACAGTAAACATCTTTCAAATAACATTAATAACATAACACTAAAACAAATCCAACTACATAGTTATCTTTATAAAAAAAGTAATGTTCCAAAAGTGAAATTAACTATTATCTGTTACATATTTTAAAATGAATAAAAATAATTTCATACCAATCAAGAAATATTGTATTTCATTGATAAGTGATACACCCTTTCCACCATTTAGTTGTTTTGTGAGGCCTTATGGCCATGAATATGTGATGGGTTGTCTCCTGACATAAATCTTGTCCTTGTAATAACACTATTTGAATATAATTCAAATAACACTCCCAAAATATGATGTACATTCTCTAAAATTTAATATCCCATAATTAAAAAATTTAGATATATTATAAAACTTAAATGCTTCCAATACCTTTAAATATATTTATACCAAAATTAATGGAATTAAAGATCAAATTATACTTCATGTTAAACCTAAGGGTCACGTGTACCTGTCTCAAAGTATCATCATCATCCAAAAACTTCCATCACATAAAACCTCCAAAGGGTTACGTAAGACTCTTAATATATTTTCATCCAAAAATATATAAACCCATGATGGTTTCCTTAACTATGAAGAGGAATTTTCATCAAAATCAATATCAATATCTTTCTAAACTAACCTATGATACCAACTATAATAGAAGGAGTCCCTTACTCAAAGATCTGATGTTAAAAAAATACATTGTATTTATTGATACACATTAACATGACCCAATATTTACCATCCATAACATAGAAAATCATCCAAAATATTGGATCACATTTTTAATGAAGGATCATAGGTCTAGAGCATTATGGAATTAGAAAAAACATGTACATATCAGGGAAAATTAACTAATTGGTTCATAAAAATATATATCAACCCTAGAAATTTCATTAAGACACAAACACTTAGACATACCATAAGTAAATTTTTTTAATAACCCATGGAAATAAAACATAATAAAAGGGGGAGGGTATATATATAGTAGGGAAAAATTAAAGATATATCAATAATTACATAAACATAACATTAGCATAAGAGAATAAGAACACGAAAATAACATTTGAAAATGATAACATGCATGTCAAAGATCAAAATAATAAGCTATGGAATATATATTGGAATATCATAATATGTAAATCATAAATAAACATGATACATGATATAATAACATTGGAATAAGAAATGGAATTGTGTCATACACAAAATAATATAAAATAATTTCGTTAAAAGTAAAAGAAATTTTCCTAGATTATTATAGTGGAATGGGATCACACCCTAATCCATCATTATATTCAAGGATCAATCCAAATACTATCATGGGGGAATGGTATCACTCCCAAAATCATCACAGTAGTAAAGATTCATTCTCAATTCCATCATAGGGGAAAAGGTCCATTTTGGAATTCGTTTCACTCCCCATTCCAGTCATTTTTATCTCAGGATATATAATTATTTACCCAATGTATTGGAGGGAAATATAGGTTACAATAATCATGTAATAAAAAAATACACATGTGTGACATGGGATTATAAATTATTTATCATATTATAACTCATGAAAAGAATCATAGTATAACCCGTGGAAAGGTAACATGTTTTATAATCACAACATAAACATTAGCATAAACCACCCATAGAAAACATAATAATGATATACTTGGATAATATCCCCAATAAATATTAATTAACATTAAAGTATGTCATTTTAGATGGAAAATTATTTTGAAAATTCATTTGGAAAAATTATTGAGGTAAATACCTTTTTAATTAAAAAACCACATTCATTTTTATAAAATGATAGACACTTATAAATGAAAACATTTTATTTCAAAATAATCTTACAAACATATAAAGTAACAATCCAATAATTGATACATCATGACATTGGTAAAATATACTCATTTAATGTAAGTAAAAAAACATTCATTTGGTATTTTTATTAGAAATTTCACAAAGTACCTTATCTGGAAAATGATAAAATGATTCCCTTCATACAGTTTTGTAAATATTAAAACATTAGTATAAATACTTTAATAAATTGTGGGATAATAGTAAAAATTACTTTGAAGTAAAATTCAAAAACATGGTTATGGAAGATAAATATTCCCTAATGAGGACATAAACATAAATAATCCTGAATAATGATGAGATAACACAATAAACCTTTATCATTTTGGTATCTTTTGAATCATAATCCCTATGAAAGAAATATAATTATATGGATATGAGAATACCATACATTTCATAATATGAATAATAATATACATAAAAAAATATCATACACACCACAAAAAAGAATCAAGTAGTATATAATACATATGCCCCACACAAGTAAATGTTGGATAAAAGTCTCTCACCTCATGATTACCTTTAGTTTAAAATTATTTAAACTTCTATATGATTGTTTTGAAAAATATATTAATTTATAAAAGAACCATACTAAAATTTATAATATCATTTATAATCATATTATATCATCTTATAAGTTATTTTTAAAAAATATTTTTGTATTACCCTTGTTTTTTGTGTTAACTGTTTCATTTTACCAGGCATATTTTTTCATGTCTGGTTAAGATATTCGACATATGATATAGTTATATAATATATAAAATATTATTTATCATGTACATATAATATATATATATACTTAGATTTACCCATAAATAAAAAGATATTAAAATGAATTTCTTTGTTCAGGGAGACGACAAGCCGTACGTATGCATGAATGTTGCATTAATTTTTCTAATAGATGAAAACTAATTATAAATATTAACTAAAATTAAAAAATAATAATTATTTAATATATATAATATATTTTTATTAATTCAATATTCATAAAAATCCATGTTTAAGTAGATATAAAAAATGAATTACACCTTTACGTGTAGATGGTAAGTTGTATGTACGTAGAAATTATGTTTTATCTTTTTGTAGGATGAAAAATAGATGTATTACGGTGGTAAAATAATCATAATAACGTTTTAGTATATTTATTTTATTGTATTTATTAATTTTTTATTAAAAAATTCATAAATATGAAGTAGAAGAACAAATGAACCTGAAATAGTTGGTAAGGAAAATTACCTCTTCATTAGTGAACTTCCGTTAGATATCATCTTAAGGGATATTGGGATTTTATATTGGAAGGGAAAAAAATTCTATAAATTGTATAGATATGTTTAAAAGGGTACTTAGTTGGAATATTTTGTTCTAGAATTCTAAAAGTGGTGTGAAAAAGAAATGGATAAGGTTACCTTTTATATTTTAGGTGAGCATCACTTTTCGAATTTCTCATGAGATTAAAATAAAATTAGAATATTCCAGATACAAATGATTTCAAATATGAGGGATTTAAATATTGTCTCTCTATGTTATGTGAATTTTGTTACTTCATAGTATCATGTGGCAGCACCAACACATTCTCCTATTTTTTCTCATAGAACAACTTTGGGGATGTCTTCTACCTTTATTACACATGCCACTTCTTCTGAGTGTGAAGGTGTTGGTTCTCAGAAGAATGGGCAGGATACTCTTTTAGTTTTTGACACTTATAATTTTAGGGGGCCATTTTAGGCTTCCTCTAGTGAATATGTGTCAGTTACCCCTATTTTTGAACCCACAGAGGCAAAGGTGGTATCCACCAATTATGATACACATGCAGGTACATCTAACAATCATTCAGTTAATAAAACTTTATTCACCATGATGGAGTTTATTAACACTCCAGAGTTTGATGAGATAAATAAGAGATTCTGGCGAGGAAAGGTACAAAAAATTTAACATTACAAGTTAATTATGCCTCTAACTTACTGAATGAACATGATGGCGTAATAAAAATTCAGATAGGGAAATCCAAAAAAGAATATTTTTAGATGAAAAATATATTTTTAAGGATGAGAATGATATTGACACTAACCATAACATTTATGTGTCTGATAAACCATTGGACACTGATGATAAGGGTGGTGTGTGGAATAAATTTAAGAAATTGAGGAAAGGAAAACATCCAAGAGGTCAATGAGGTTTTTGTGGAAGGGGTGGTTGTAATAAAGGCTGATTCATGTTTTCTTATATATGGTATGGTGGTGTGTTTTCCACTTTTCCCCCTACTTTCCCATTGTTCACTTGTTGTAATTATTTCTTAATATGTTTCTGGGATTGTGGAAATCTCCATGGTCTTTTCTTTTTTGGCATCGACTCCATTATTGAAATATTTCATTTTTCATCACATCATTACATGAATTAATATTAAAATTAATTTTAAAAATAAATATGATATTAGAGTGTAATATATATAAATAATACGGTCCTAAGAGGATAAAATAACTAACAGTGAAATCAAAGTATTTTGTTGATATCAGTAAATTACCAAATAAAATCTTTCCACAGACTCAATTCTCACCAAACATACCAATATTTTCAATCAAATGAAAATGGGACATTATATATCATTGAATAAATTTTATTTAATTACCAATATTGATTTATAAATGAATATCAATATATCTATAACTTCACTTGTTCAAAATGAAAAAAAATATTAACATACACTAGTGAAAATAAAATTAAACTAACAAATATATGCATAAATAATGACTATAAATGATGTGTATAAATGAATATAGATATTAATAATGATATAAAATAATTTATTAAGATATTTATGTTCAATATTTCAGGGGTTAAAGTGTGTCTAATTAAGTTGGAATCCAAAGTAGGGTTTGTCATCTATAATATCTTTCTTTGGGACATTTTCAAAATATGAACATATAGTAATTTATATAGTTTATATATTAACCATCTGACATATTATATCATGAGTGTGTTTATTTTCATGGTATTTCAAGGTTATCTTAAAAATTCTTTATTTTGAAGTGGGTTTATTTTAAAATTAGTGGACATATTGATTTTAAAATCATCGTTTTAAATGTTTTAAAGGATTTTCCCAACTACTTCCCATCGAATTTGTATTCCATACTGTTTTATGAATTTTATTCTATATGTTTCAATGAATTTTTAAATAATTTTAAAATATTTTGGAAATTATTTACAATGTTCTAAAAAATGATTTTTAATGTTTTCCACACATGTCAATTTTGACTCTCTTTACTAAGTGTGAAAAGATTTTTTTTATGTTTACTACTCAACCAATTTTCTTATTCCTTGATGAAAGTTCACAAATATCAAGACTCCATCATAATTTACCATGTTAATTATAATAATATCATATTCCCATTGTTTTTTTTAATTTTTTTCATTTTTAAAATTTACAGAATGAAAACTATATTTCTTTTATTTTTTCAAAGAATATTTATAATGTATTTATAAATGTATTTTTTATTAATTTCATTTTCCATAAATGATCATTATGTTTCATTTGGGATATTATTTAATTTCACAATCCTCCTTGTTTATTTGGATGTACAATGATAATTTTTTGTGGAAATTTTCTTGAAACACATTTATTTTCTTGGAACTAATAAATCTATAAAGGAATGATAAATATTTCTATATTCCTGTGAAATTCTTAATAAAAGTATATCATTATATGATGGTTTGATTTATATGTCCCTTAAATAAAATGAATAAATATTTATAACTTAATATATAAATATGGGAAATGAATTGTGATGATGGTTTTATTATGGGAAATGAGTGGTGATGCTCCAACCACTATGGGAAATAGGTTGTGAAGCATGATCCCCTAAGGGAAATACGTTTTAATGTCTGGTCCACTAATAATGACAAGTAGTGATTCATTATCATCTATTTTTTTCTTATTTATTAGAACACTTGAATGATATTTTATCATGTTTATATACATTTTTTATGATGATAGTTTACTTTTACCATAATGTAACCCCATTGAACATGTTAATTTCATTTGTTGTTATATGACTCTATAGAATACCTTGTCGGAAAATATTTTTATTCATTATTATTTTTCATTATATATTCCTACCACGCTCATGATTACTTATATTATTATTTTATATAATTTGGAGACATTTTGAAATGATTTTCCCTTATTAAGAATTTGAGAATTCAACTTCTATTATTCCCTTTGGATCAATAAATAATATGAGAGATTATATTTATAATGAAGATGAGGGTAGTAACTATTATAGTGGATATTAATGCAATAAAATTCAACAATTTGTTTACATAAATAATTTCTAAAGACACTAAACCTCATGTTCATGGTATTATAAGATTATTTTGGACATGTAATGTTAAAATTATTAAATGATTATAAAATATAGGAATGATTAGCTGGGGTTGAATCATTCGATATCATAATAATGTTTTGTTATTTTTTAGGGTTAATTAATAAATATAAGTGATCCAAATATAAAGAAGCCTAGTTTTAACGAAAATTGATATATGATGATCCAGAATAGAATCAAGATAATCATATTCTATGATTAAGGTTTATTGGGGAAATACATTAACAATATCGAAAATTCAAATTCAAATTATTATTCACTCTTTTTATTTTAAGATATTATGGTATATTACCAATGTTATATTTTTATGGTTTTATTAAATTTATGTAAATTGGAGGAATTGATTTAACAATAGGTTTCATCGAAAATTGGGTGATTAGCTTTTGTGTTAATAAATGGGGTGAGAGCTATAGTAAAAACAATACAACAACGATTGCCCAAATATCTCAATCGATGACAAATAATCTAAACCATATTGGTCTCCTAAAATTTCCAAGTTAGGAGAAACAATCTATAGATTCTACCATATCACAATACCAATATAACTTTAGTGGGTATTCTAATCAAACTATTTCCATGAAATGAATCAATGTGATGGAAAATATATTTTCCAACATTTAGTTCATAGATCTTTAGAAGGTTATTGCTCCTATTTATTGTATGAAATGTGAGGGGAAAAAAATTGAACCATAATTATTAATAGTATGAAAAAGTAATAATTGGAATTTATATAATTATAGTCATTTGATAAAATATTCATCATCAAATATTTTCCATAAAATTATCACAAGAAAATAGTGAAAAATTTCCCATAGATGAACCAAAGGGAGGATGTATCTATTTGAAACATATGAATAAACATTCACAATAATTGTAAAATACACATCTATTTTTAATATTAATATGGAAATAAAGATCAATAGATTATTTAGTTGCATAAAAACTATACATTAATGAAATTAACTATAATATATTTCATAAGCTATGAATATTATTTTTATTTGAACTAGAGGTGGAAATTGATAAAAGAGACTCCCATTATTCTCATTGACTTGGTGATGAGAAATATAAAGTAAGATTTAATGGAAAATAGAAGTATAAATCACATAGAGGGAATAAAAATAAACTACCTACAAGCTAAAAACCTTGGATGATGCACCAAGAAAATGCCTTAAAAGGTGTCAAAAAGTACTTCATGTCTAGTTGAATTGTCTATCTGGACTATGATTTTCAAAAAGAGATGTCATGACCTGTCCCCTAGGGTCTATTCCATGACTACCCTAACCCCATCTTCCATAGGCCTGGGGTGGTAGACTAGCACCAAAATACATATTCCCTAAAACCATGAAGGCATTTCCTTTATAAGCTATAAACACACGTAACAAAGCACAAAAGGAGATACAAACACAAGTATGACTATACAGCAAAATGAGTGATGAAAGTAAGAGGGGCCAGAATACAATCCCAACAGAAAAAATGCAAGTAAAACTGAAATACAACAAAACTGAAGAAGAGAAAGACAGTTACTGGGTCGTCCTATGTGGTTCCTACCAGAAGGTTTGGTACATATCGCCTCCTTAGCACTCCACGTCCACTCGACTCCTCTGCATACCGACACGCCTTATGGTCTACCTCCTGGCACTGTCTACTCCTAGTACCCTTGTCCCCAGTCAGCGTTGTCTGTCATCTACATCAAACACAACAGGGTGTGGGCATAGACCGTGCAAGGTTGAGTATAACGATACTCAGTAGGGACCCCGAGACCCTCAATGGTTCACTAAATCCACAAAGGATAAAACACAAAGAATGAAATCAACTGAAAACCCTACTTAGGTATTTTCTCATCCATATACCTATGTTATCTTGTATGCCTATATCAATCATGAGGAAACAAAGAGTCCAACTCAAATTCCCATGCTCAACTGTTCCACAAAGGAAGGAGTACCACGAAGGTAAGTACCACACAAGAATGCCATAGAAAAGAATACCACCAAGGTATTACCACAAAGGAATGTACCGCACAAGTACGGACTCATCTCACACTAGGTATAACATAGGTACTGTAGTAGAGATGAATAGATGTAAATACTAATTCATATTACTCTGTTAAGAGGAAGACCCATGAAGGATCCTAAAGCATCATCAGACCCACACAAGATTATTGTACATCATCATACCCACAAATGTTCCTGGTACATCGTCAGTAAATTGTCTTACCCACTTAAGATTTGAGTACAACGTCAGTACATTGTCAGACCCACATAGAATCCTAGTACATCATCTGTACGTCGTCAAAACCACACCGGATCCTAGTACGTCTTCAGTACATCGTCAGACCTACACATGATCCTAGTACATAGTCAGTACGTCGTTAGACCATCGCAAGATCTTAGTAAATCATCAGTACATCGTCAGAACCACACATGATCCTAGTACCACGTCAGTATGTCACCAGGCCCACACAAGATCCTAGTACATCTTTACTATGTCGTCAGACACACACAGCATCATAGTACATCATCAGTACGTCGTGAGACCCACACAGGATCATAGTACATCGTCAGACTCACACAAGATCCTAGTACATCGTCAGTACACCGTCAGACCCACACAGAATCTTAATAAATCATCACAGACAGCTAATGGATTCCCACACTAAACATGCTCATCTTCAGGAGGGTCCACTACTCATGTCACTAGTTGATACTCCAACTGTAATGATTACCAACGAAGAATTGTACCAAAGGACTTACATCATCATAGGGGTCTCAATGCAACAGATGGTACATCAAATGGATTCATGGTTTGTAGGTTATTAGCATTTTAATCCCAAGGTCCCTGTTGGATTCATGCTTGATCCATCCCGACCCTTCACCAAATTTATCCAAATCTCTAGTGGGTTATACCAAAGGGACTGTCTCTCTCCAAGGATTCCAGCACCACATATGGTTCATCAATCAAACACTTGGTGCCAATGTTATGGCCAAAAGAGCGGAAAAAGGGTCGAAGCTGGTCCGGGTCATGTCCGACCCGGTTGGCCGACCTGGCCCGACCTAGAATGGGCCGACCCGACCCGGTTCCGGTCAACTCAGCCCACTAGGTTTTCCTCGGCCCATTCTAGGCGGCCCATCCTGGCGGCGGGGAGGTCATGGTGCGGTGCGGGGGCCCCGGGGCAGTGCGTTGGTCATGGGGTGGCGCGGGAGCCACGGTGCAGCACCAAGTGTCTGTGGGAGAGCACAAGGTCCACGGGGTGGCACATGGGCCACTGTGCAGTGCGGGAGACACCGGGCGGCAAGGGGGCCGCTGTAGCCGCAGAGAGGCGTGGAGGCCGCAGTGAGTCACGAGGGCCACATGGAGGCGGGTGGGGGGGGGGTGCGAGACAGAGTAGGGCTCGATGTGTGGCGTGGGGCCATGGGGAGGCGTGAGGGCCACAGGGAGGCACGAGGGCCGCAAGAAGGATTGTGTGCCGCGGTGCAACGAAGAAGCAGCGGGGCAGCGGTGGTGTGGCATCGCGCCTTCTTAAGAGGCCGGTTTGGCCGACCAATATTTCTTCACCACTACGGCACAAGACATGGTTGTCTTCTATCGGCCGACATGGTCATGCCATCATCTTCGTCACGAAGAACACAAAAAATAATCACTAGAATTGTGGAGAGTTCGGGCCATGTTCGTTTAGCCCACACTCTCCGTGATTGAGATGTAGCATGCGGATATAAATTCATCTTGATTTATGAATAATTTTCAAGAACGTGTAAGGGGGTAAAATTTAAACAACCACACTACCTCAAAGATTCTTCAATGTTAATGCGAGAAATAATTTGAAGATGTCAATGATCATCGCGCCCACCACATGGCTCTGATCCCAGTCTCGTTCTTTAGATAATTTCTCTTTGATGGAGGTTGTTCTTCTTTGGAGATAAGTTCTACAAGCTCTCCCCTTGCCAACCCTTTCCTCTCAATTCCACCAAAATGTGAAATAGCCATGTTATGAATTTAATTTTATCAAATTAAATTACATTGGAATAATAAGAAATTTGTAATAATTAAATGTTGAAACATTTAATTAATTTCTTAGTTGGCTGAAACAATTAATTGGGGAGTTCAAGGGGTTTCTCCCATTAAGCGTGTTAGGGTGCTCCCCACCTTTAAGATTTTAATAGGGTGGTTTTTGGATTGGTGGTCCCCACCTCCATAACACAGATGTCGAAGGATTTAGTTTAGGTGGTCCCCACCTTTATAACATCTACATGGGAGGTTTCAACAAATATAAATGTTTAAAATTTTTATTTTATTTTATTCTTACACAAAAAACACAAAAACTAACTTTTACCCTCGACCAATTGCCAACGAGGTGAAAGACTCCTTAAGAGAAAACTGGTGCTGCGAGTTCAACAGTGTCCTTGGATTTCAATTCTGAGCACCAGTTCAAATGTTACAAAAACTCTCTTGCACATTTACTGAATGTACCCGAAACAAAAGTTTAGAAATTCATTCCAGGCACTCCGGGCCTCAGAATCACACGCTATAAATTTCCATGGACTCATAAAATTCCCATAAAATTAAATACAATGACATGGAAATTTGGGGTCATTAAATTCTCCCCACATCATGGCTTTGCATCCGAAAATTCCACATCACAAAAAATATGAAAAAAATTAGGAGTACTAAGCAATAATCTAAGCCTCACACTCCAATGTGCTCTCTTGAAGGTTCTTGTACTACCAGCGAACGCGCACCAGAGGTATCAACAGCCCATAATGGACCCACTTCTATCGATCCTCAATATTTACTGGAACCTCCATAAATGTCACCTTATCGTCAATGTCCAACTCGATGTGGTTGATGGTGTGAGAAGGGTTCTACATGTATCTCCTCTGATGGGAAACGTGGAAGATGTCTTGCACTCGGTGCAACTTAGGGGGAAGTTCTAGGTGGTAAGCCACCTCTCCAACTTTGCTGAGGACCTGAAAAGTTCCGATGAACCCCAGAGATAACTTGTCACCTCAGATAAATCTCCATAAACCTCATCGGAGTGAGACACGTAGAAAAATGTGGCCGCCGTCCTCAAACTCTATAAGTCTTCGTCTCCTATTGGCATAAGACTTTTGCCTACTCTATGTATTCTTCATCCGCTCCTAGAGGATCTGCACATTCTCTATGGTAGCCCATACCATCTCTAGTCCCATGAGTGCTGTCTTAACTGGGTCAGTCCCACACAATGGTGATATGCAAGGTTTCACATACAAAACCTCAATAGGTTTCATCCCAATGATGGAGTGATAACTATTGATGTATGAAAACTCCACCAAAGTCAAGTGATCCCCCCAACTACGACTGAAGTCGAGGATGCAAGCATATAGCATTTCCTCAAGGTTCTGAATGGTTCGCATAGTCTGGACATCAGTCTATGGATGGAAGACGGTTCTCAAATCAAGCTATGTTCTGAAATCCTCCTACATCCCCTTCCATAGCCGGTAACATAAACGTGTATCACGATAAGAGACAATCGTCTAGGGTACTCCATGTAGCTGCATAATCTCCTGCACATAGAGGCATCCCAATATCTCTACTGAACCCTACTCTCTGATCAGTAAAAAGTGGTCTGACATGGTGAGTCAGTCGATGATCACCCAGATATAATCATGACCTCTGGATCTGCATGGAATTCCTAGCATGATGTCCATGTATATCCAATCCCACATTCACTCTGGAACATCTAAAGGCTGAAATAGGCCTACTGGTACCTGAGAATCAGCCTTCACTTGCTGTCAAGTGAGGAACCGAGAGACAAACTCTCCTACTGCATTCTTCATTCCTAGCAACCAGTGATGTCATCGGAGGTCCTAGTACATCTTCACCAATTCTGGATTTACTGATAGTGGGTATCATTCGAACACCCTAAACACATCCTCTCAAAGTGACATGGGTACCATGGTACGTACTCTGAAGAGAATGATGTGCTCCCAACTTTTTGAAAATCCATCAGGTGCCTGTCATGTGGATATCTGAGCACTTCAAGACTCACAGTCAGTATCCACATTTTGTGCCTCCCTGAATCGCTGAATAAGTGGGGGAGTAATGGTAAGATACTGAATAAAAGCTGCTCCATCTTGATCCACAAAGGATATCTACAATGCGGCCAGCTTCTCTGTTGCCTCACCTAGAAGTTATATACTAGATCTCTGGCTAAGTTCATCTGTAACAACATTCCCCTTCCAAGGAGTATAGTCTCTCTCGAAGTTATATCGGAGGAAGAACTTGAGCAAAAATCTCTATCTCAGGTTCATGTACTTCTATGAGAAGATATACATGAGACTCTTCTGATCTGAGTATACTGTAAAACGCTCTCCCATCAAGTAATGTCTCCACAACTTCAAGGTGAAGACCACTAATGCTAACTCCAGGTCATGGGTAGGGAATTTCTTCTCATGTTGTCTCAGCTTCCGAGAACCATATGTGATCATTGCTCGCTCCTGCATCAGGAAACATCAGAGTCTGGTCCATGATGCATCGCAGTAAACTACATACCCAAATCCCTCCTCTGGTAGCTTCAAGATGGTTTCACTATTCATCCTCTTCCTCAGCTTTTGAAAAATCCACTTGTATTTCTCAGACCACACAAAGGGTTTCCCCTTCTTCATTAATGATTCTATAGGTGCTGCAACTAGGAAAAAATATGGCACAAACCTCCGGTAGTATCTAGCCAACCCGCAAAACTCCATACCTCCATCACACTCCTGGGTGGATCTCAAGCAAGTATCACCTCAATATTCACTAGATCCACTAAAACTCTATCCTCTGAGATAACGTGTCCTAGAATGTGAACCTCACGCATCCAGAACTAGCACTTCGAGTTTCTACTATAATGCTAGTGCTCTCAGACTGTGTCCAGAACTTTCTGAAAATGATAGGCATGCTCCTCCTCAGTAGCTCAGTAGATCAGAATGTCATCAATGAAGACTACTACAAAGCGATCAAGGTATGAATGAATGATTTTTTCCGTGAGTCCCATGAACACTACGGGAGTGTTGATCATGCCAAATGTCATAACCAATAACTCGTAATGGTCGTACCGACATTTGAAATCCATCTTTTGCACATCCTCGTCGCGCACTCTATCTGGTGATTTCCTGATCTGAGGTCTATCTTCGAGAACCATTGTGCTGCTTTCAGCTAATCAAAGAGGTAGTCAATACTTGGGAGTGGGTACTTGTTCTTCATAGTCACCAGGTTCAGGTGCTGATAGTCGACATAGAGTCTCAAGATCCCATACGCCTTCTTGGCGAACATAATCTAGGTCTCCCAAGGAGAAACAGATGGCCCAATGAACCCTTTCTCCTATAAGTCCTCCAGCTGTACCCACATCTCACAAAGCTCCATGGGAGACAATAGATACACTAGTGTACATATCAGTTTCATCACAGGGTACAAGTCTATTTAAAAATCCACCTCTCTATGAAGAGGTAGACCAAGAACATTATCAGGGAAAACATCTATGTACTGGTCTACCACTAAAGGATAGATCAGACTCTCCACATCAACTACTCCGAGGGTAAGGTTGGAAAACTGATGAGTGATTGGATTCACTCTTCTTTAGTTAAGTCCATCATGTGCTGCAAAGGCTCCCTTCTCGCCGGTGAATGTAATCATAGTCCAATGCGTGTCGACACACTGCACTTTGTGCCAAATATAGTATTTCTATGCATGTATTGCAGATAACAAGTCCATACCCAAGATGACATCATAAGGCCTTGATGCCGCTACATGGAGATCCCAGTTGAATATCTCACCTCCTATAGAATGTTCACACTGCCAGAACTAGGGCGTAATCGTCAAACACTGTCCCGTAGGGGTCTATAGCCATAAGAATTAAGCCAAAGGCTCCGTTGGAATCTTTGAGCTCCAAATGGGGGAAGTGGAAATAAAAGAATGATTGGAACCCGTGTCTATAAGTACTGCATCAAAGGTGGAGTAGACAAAGATCATACCTTGTATAATCTCCGGAGCACCATGGTCATAGAACTCAGCTAACTGGATCTGAGATTTCCCCTATCCACCTGCTACCTGCAATCAGGGTGGACCACCTGGTGGTGGTGGTGGTAACATCTTGAATCGTCGCCCACCGCCATCTACACAGCTAGCTCCTCTACCATGTCTTCCTGCTCCCTACAGACCTCCTCGGTCGAAACTCTCTCTCTTCTTGGGTGGTCCTTCGACCATATGTTGATCATCTATATGGCAGTTCAGACAGTCACGAGCCATGTGACCCTTCCCACCACATGTGAAACATTGCCTATTCCTCAAAAGACTGACTCTATCTTCTCTGCCCGGTAGAACTGACCCTGAATCATGCAGTCGTCCACCTGTAGGTTTGATCCACTTGGAGCTCTGTGACATATGTCTACTTCCAGCTGCATAAGACTCCACTATGTGATGACCGATGGAGGGTCTTGCTGCTGGTGACTGCTCATCAAGAAAACTCTCCACTAAGAGGGCTCACTCTAACAGTGCCGCCTATGTCGGGATGTTGAGTGAGATCATTAAAGCCTTGATCTCACGCATGAGTCCCTGATCAAAGGTCTGGGCACTGAAGAATAGGTCCCGCACCATAGTAGTGGAGTAACATGAGAGGGCAGTGAATCTTTCTAAGTATTAAGCCACAATCATGATATCCTGCTGCAGATGAAGAAGCTCCTATATGCGCACTACGCGAAGAGTCGTTGGAAAAAACTATACCCAAAATAGGTTCTCTAAATCTTCCCAGAGTAGCATCATCTCATCGTGAACCTAGTGCATCATGCTCCTCCATCGGCCTGCTGCTTCCTGGAGAAGGCTCGAAGCAAGGATCACCATGAGATCATCTGGTGTCCCTACCAGTTGGAAGACTCTCACTATAGACTCTAACCAATCCTCAATTGCATGTGGGTCTGTATCTCCCCTGATCCTTGGTGGCCTCTAGCGCTGGAACTCATTCAATGTGCTCAAGCGCCATGAACCCTTTGCTTATGGGGATACTGGAATTGGTGGCCCAATGGGTAATTATACCACTGGTGCCTCCACTGGAACCTCATGTAGAAGAGGGACCCACACCGAGGCCTCATCGCTCGATGGGCTATCATTGCGTACTACACTTGGAACCCTATCTGGCTATCTACATGGAGGCATCCTGAACAAAAATTGGTGTGCCACGGTCAATAATTTATACCTGGTGAGATGACTCAAAGAGATCATTAGAAAACTCTTAGAAACACACAGGTAATCAGTGTTTTCGTACACTGTGTCGAAAATTAGAAGTCAGGGTCCTGTTGTATGGATACCTTGACCGCCGCACCAACACTGGATTTCCTAGACTAATAACCAAACACACTACACTTAACACTATTTCCATTGAAAGAAGATTAGAGTCCAATGTTCAACTGGATTCCCTATGATAACAATTTTCCACGACCCATCCCTAGAGGCTCGTGATGTGACTTCCCCAAACCCTCCTTCCATAGGTAGGGTAAGGCCACTAGCATCAAAAGACGTTTTCCCAAAAATAGGGAAGGCATTGCCTTGATAACCTATAAACACACATAACCAAGAACATAATGAGATACAAACACAAGTATAACAATATAGTAAAAAAAGTGTTGAATGTAATAGGGACCTGAATACAATCCAAACTATAAAGGTATAAGTACAACTGAAATAAAATACAACTAAAGATGATAAATACCGCTAATAGGTATCCTATAAGGTTCCTACCCGAAGGGTAGGTACATATCACCACCTCAGCACTCCACATCCGCTCGACTCCTCTTCGTACTGACAAGTTGTATGGTCCACCTCTTGGGACCATCCAGTCCTATTAACCTCGTCCTTAGTTAGCTATGTCTATCGTCTACACCAAACACAACAAGGTGCAGGCATAACCCCATGCAAGGGTGAGTATAAAGTTACTCAGTTGGGTCCCCAAGACCCTCACGGTCTTACAAAATCCACAAAGGGTAAACAACAAAGCATGAAATAAATTGACAAACCACTTAGGTATATGTGCATACATATACCTAAGTTATCATGTATGAAAATTTCAATCATGAGGAAACAAAAAGTCCAACTCAAAAGCCCAAGATCAGCTGTTCCACAAATGAAGGAGTACCACGAAGGTAATTACCACATAGGTACGCCACACAGAAGAATACCACCAAGGTATTACCACAAAGGAATGTACCACATAGGTACAGACTCATCTCACACTAGGTATAACTTATGTACAATAATAGAGATTATTATATGTAACTACTAATTCATCTTACTCTATTAAGAGGAAGACCCATGAAGGATCCTAAATCCACATCATATCTACAGAGAGTCGTATTACATCATGAGACCCACACAGGATTCTAGTACCTCGTCAGACCCACAAAAGATCCCAGTACATTGTCATACCAAAATAAGACCCAGTACATCGTTAGACCCACACAGAATACTAGTACATCGTTATTGCATCGTCTAACCCAAACATGATCCAAGTACATCATCTGTACATCGTCATACCCACACAGGATCCTAATACATCGTCAGTACGTCATGAGACCCACATAGGATCCTAGTAAATGGTCAGTATGTCCTCAAACCAAAATATGATCCTAGTACATCATCAGTAGGTCTTCAAACCCACATAGGATCCTAGTACATCATCAGTATGTCGTCAGACCCACATAAGATCTTATTACATCGTCAATATGTTCTCAGACCCACACAGGTTCCTAGTACATTGTCAGAACGTCGTAATACCCACACAATAATCCTAGTAAATCTGCAGTACGTCCTCATACCCACATAGGATCCTAGTACATCATTAGTAAATTGTTATACCCACACAAGATTCTATTACATTGTCACATCCAGCTACAGGATTCCCGCACTACGCTTTCATGTCTCTAGGAGGGTCCTCTTCTAAATCCACTGTTCGATACTCCAACTACCATGAAGCCCCATGAAAAATTATCTCAGACGATCGCTACATCATAAGAGTCTCAACACAATATACAGTGCGTCAAACAGATGCTCGGTCTGTATGTTATTAGCCTTTTAGTCCAAAGGGCCCGGTTGGATTCGTCCTCGGTCCAACCAGACCATTCCCTAAATTTATCCAAATATCGAGTGGGGTATACCAAACAGACCATCTCACTCCAAGGTTTCCAGCACCACATAAGGTTTTTCAAAGTGACACATTTTGACAATGTTATTGCGAAAATAACAGAAAAGGGTGGAAGTTGGTCCGTGTTCGGTCCGACCTGGCACAACTTGTCCTAGGCCGACCAGACCTGGTTCGGGTCAACCCAGCCCGTTGGGTCCGGCCCAGCCAGCGCTGGGAGGCCTGGCCTGGAGGCACGAGGGCCGTGAGGTAGTGCCGGAGCCATGTGGTGATGTGGGGGCTGCGGGAAGGTGCGAGGGGGGGGGGGGGGGTGGTGTGGCGGTCGCGGGACAACGGGAGGGTAGTGGTCCGGCAGGACGGCCGCGGTGCGACGGTCCGCCGTGATTTTCCTGAGGGATAGCATTCATGTCTACGCGGTACGGTCACATGTCGTGCCTTTGCTGGTGTTCAGTTCAGCTGACTGTCCTTCCTTCACCACTACAGCACAAGCTGTGGTTCTCATCCATCAAGTTGCACAGTCGCGCCGTCACCTTCGTAACGAAGAAGACAACTAATTATCACACGAATTGTGGAGAGGTCGGTCCATGTTCATTAGGCCAACACTCTCTACATTAGAGTGGTAGAAATCATCTATAATTTCTTCTTGATTTACGAAGAATTTTCATGAACAGATAAAGGGAAAAATTCAAAAAAAACACCCTACCTCAAAGGTTTGTTGATGTTAAAACGAGAAGGAATTCAAAGATGTCTATATTCATCACGCCCGCCACACACCTCCAATCAGGGGCTCATTCATCAGATAATATTTATTCAATGGAGGTTGTTCTTCATTGGAGAGATGTTCTCCAAGCACTCCCCTTGCCAACCCCTTCATCTCAATTCCACCAAAATGTGAAATAAACAACTTAATAATTTAATTTTATCAAATTAAATTACATTGGATGAAAAAGAAAGTTGGTATAATTAAATTTTGATACATTTTATTAATTTCATAGTTGGCTCAAAAAAATTAGTAGGGAGTTTAAGGGGTCTCTCTCATTAAGAGGGTTTGGGTGGTCCCCACCTTTAGGAATTCAAAATGGGGGTTTTAGGCTCGGTGGTCCCCACCTCCATAACACACATGTGGGAGGTTTTAGTTCAGGTGGTCACCACCTTTGTAACATCCATATGGGAGGTTTAAAAAGAATAATAAAAAAATATTTTATTTATTTCTTACAAGAAAAACACAAAAACTAACTTTTACCCTCGACCAACTACCATCAAGGTGAAAGTCTCTTAAAGAAAAAAAACCAGCACTGCGAGTTCAACAGTTTCCTCATATTTTAATTCTGAGCACCAGTTCAAAATTTACAAAAACCAACTCACACGTTTACTAAACGTACTTGAAAAAAAGTTCAGAAATTCATTCTGTTCACTCCAGGCCTCAGAATCATGCGTCGTAAATTTTCTTGGACTCATAAAATTCCCATATAATTTAAAATAATTACATAGAAATTCATGGTCATTACAAGAGAATAGGATCATTATCATTGTATCAAAGAAAAAAATAACCAATTAATTCCCCACGAACATTTCTATTAATTATAATTATATATATGATAAATTATTAATAAATTTCACAAATTCAAGGGCTAATAAGGTTTTTAAGAAACAATAATCTCCTAGTCCCAGGGAATAAGGAATATACTATATAGTCAATACTATTAATATGGGTCATAATAATGAAACAGTGAAAGAACAAATTACACTCCATTCAAATCCAATGAATATATTACTTAATTTTTCTTCCCTTTAATGTTTCATATGGTTATTGTTTTCAATGAATATTGATTTACCACCACAATCACTAGATACTGAATCATTAGTAAAAATATTTGTGGGGAGTTAATTGTATATATAATATACAACCCTTCTCTATCCATATTTTGTAAGAGGATAATTACAAAAATAAATATATCTCTTCTTCACTTGGTTGAATTAAATGTTATTATGCATGTATTAGATATCCTTGAATAGTGATCAAATCAATTTTAAGAATAAAGAGGCATCATTCTGTATCCAAAATTGCACAATTATCAAATATCAATGCATGGATGATTATGAACTCCCCTTGGAGGTAAATTCCATAATATGTTTTATGATACATAGTAGTTGGGGACCCTTGGATTTAATTTTGTGAGATAACTTAATATGGAAAAAATCATATTATATATGTCTATGTTGATTTATTCCATAAGGAATTGTGTAGACATCCACCTGAATAGAATGTTGAGTTTTGTATGTAATTCATACCATGATAAATTATAATATCTAAGCATCTATACTAAATGTTTACCATGGAATTGGAATAATTATTGGGGAATCGTTTGGAGAAACAAGATAAGGGTTTTATACAACTCATTTCCTCATTTTTAAATTTTCCAAACCTCTTTTTCATGAAATGTTATGGATCAATTCACTTTGTTATTGATTATTATGAACTTAACAGAATCCCATTCATGAAACAATATCCACTACCACATATTTATGGACAATTAGATTACCTCATAGGGTATGAATACTTCTCAAAGACTAACCATTGATTTAGATATTATTAACTAAAGTTAATAAGGGAGGATATAATCAAGATATCCTTCTACATTACGTATGTGAACTATGAATTCATTATGATGAATTTAGGAAATAAAAATGATAGAAAAATATTTATTGATTTGATTAATTCAGTCCTTAGGTATTATAATGATATATTTTTATAATTCTGTCTATATTATATTCTTATATACTCATATAGAAAGTGATAGAATGAAAAATATTTGATTATTTATTTTGTAGATAAAGCGAAAATATAAATTGAATTATGTTCTAAGAATCTTTCAATTCTAGATATATAATGTATTAATATTGTTTCCACAAGAGAGTTTATATATTTGGATACATTAATGATAATGGTAATTATAAAATTATCTATATTGACTATAGTAATATAGAACCATAGTTTTCTTAGCTAGATGGATAAAAACATTTATTTTTGAGAAATTTTTCTTGGCTATCATATCTTCTAACCATGTTAGGAATTATGTCAATAAAAATCCTATGTATAAAAATATTTAATGAATAATTCAAATAGCTTGTTAATTGGTTGGTAAGAACAGCAATACTTACATAAAACTGAATTGTGGAGGTGTTTTTTAATATACAATGACACTTTAATGAAGGGATTATATTACATTCTCATGATAAATTATTATTTCATATCTTTTTCATAACATCAATTAAATACCCATGGACAACATTTCAAAAAATTATCTAGATATAGTACTAGTTACCATTCTATTAAGGATTTGGAGACATTATCTCAATGGTGAAATGAGTGATATATATATATATATATAGATCACAAGAGACTAAATTATATATTGATAAAAAATGGGTTTAACATTCACCGAAGGATATGGTTATAGGTGATCAATTTCTATGAATACTCAATAAATTACCCCAATTAGATGGGGATCAAAGTGGATGATACTCTAATTTAGAGGGTTCATTTTTCATTATCCATTATGATGATATAAATAAATTGAATACTAATGTATTTGAGGAGGATGTATCATTAAATCATAAGTGGAGAGAAACAATACTACATTTTAGAAATTTATTCTCATCTATCCATATATGTAATGAATGAGGAATAAAAAATGGAGTATATAGAGATATAAAAGGCATCAAAAAATATAATTGAGTGAAAATTTTATAGTGATGGAATTATAATATTCGGGAAATTATAATATGTTCCATCAGTAACAAAATTGAATGAAGAATTTTTTAATTATTCCCATTATTTAAAACTCGATATCGTTCTTGTAAGTAGAATAATGTATATATATATCAATAATCATTTCTTGTAAAAATATTTAAGAGATATATTCCATATATTTTATCTTAATGCTTGGTATAACAAAACATAGTAGTTAAATGAAAAAAATCTAAAGGGATTATCCAACTATTTCCTATACTTGGGTGTAAATGGGAGAAAATTTCCATGTGTTTTATCATAAAAACACTCTGAATCCTAAAGGTAACAAATACATTTGGGATACATATTATTACCTCACAATGAAAAAAATACTCATCATTATTAGGGAATCTCTCTTTATTAATCAACTTTTAATGATATATTGGGACTATGTCATTTTGCGATGATTATAGGATAAAAAGATATTTATATTAATGAAAAATTCTCACTCCAAACTGTTTTATATTTTTCTCACATAAATTCATTTACATTGTTGATTTTTTCTGAAAATATTTATCAGATATAGTAGATCATCTCATGTATACCAAACATAGTCTATCATAATTACAATTTTTTCGGTATTCAAACCAAATTCTTATTCTATCATGATTGTATGCTTCATTGGATAGAGTTTTTTCTGAATAAAAACTAGGGATATTTTACTATTAAAAAACTTCATATCATCGTATCTATAAAAAAAGTTCATGAACCATTATTATGTAAAAATTTGGAGTTTTAGTTCAATTTTATCATAGACATGTTGCTGCTAATTTATGAATTTTATGTTCAATATTTTTTAAGATTCAATGTTATAATGTTATAAAATTATTTCAAAATATAGATTTTAAATCAAGTAATTTATAAATAGTGTTATCAATAAATTAATTTTTATGATATTTTATTAGTTTAGTTTTTTCAAAGTAAAATGGTAATCCACTAGGTAATGTCTTCAAACGAAGATGATAAGAAAGTATCCTATAATGTTATCTGTTTGAGTACATCAGATGAAACATTTCTAATTTTTTCTTAAATAAGGATTTCAAAAAATATATAATCATGATTATATGGACATTTATAATTTTTTTAGGTGAATTTGTTATTGGATGACCAGATTTATGTTTTTGAGTTATATAATAGAGGTTTAGTTTAAATTGATCTGATCATGGAAGTGTTTGGAGAAAGATTTCTGAGGAATTCATTATTTTTTCATGGAATCGGGATGGATTTCCATCATGAAGATGTTTTTCTAGTTATTTTTACCAGATGGATTTGTGTTATAAATAAATACTAAATCAATGTGATTTATGATAATTTTGTAATTTTTCTATTATTATGTTGATGATATAGTTGGTCCATGTATCTAAAATTAGGGAGGAAGATTTTAATTCTCATTATCTTAGGGAATATTGGAGAATAGTATTGTTAGAGAACCTTAAAGATACTTCATATAATTTATGATAATTTGATGTGCTTAAATATTGGATTTTTTAGAAAGATACTTTAAACATTGAGTTGAAATTTTGATATTATGTTGGCACTCCTTATAGGAATTTTGGATGATAAATGCCCATAAATATGGGGATGATGAGTTATGGAGTTTTTTTAGAATTTATTGAACTGAAGATAAGTGCTATGATATTTTAAAATATATAAGATACACATCGTGAAGAATCAAATGTAAGATGAATATCATATTGATATATTCCCCTCTTATTAGAAAAACTATGCGCGAAAGTGATAAAAAAGACATGATAAAAAGGGAGTGGGAAAATAGTAGGAAGTGGAATCAGTCAAATAATTTGAGATGGTGTTTTATACTATGTTGTACAAGATAGAAATTATTCCATGGTATGTGGGAAAAATGTGTTAGATGTGTTATTAGTATACAATAAGTTACTAGACAACGTAAATTTAACATACATCAGAAAAGTTAATTGGATGAACACATTAGATGATCTTCCATAAGACTAATAGAGGTTCTTTCATACAATTGAGAAATAATGTAATGAAAAATATTTAATTATAGAAAAATAAAGTGTTAATATATAAATTTAACAACATATTTAATCCTGCTAGTGAATAATAACATATTTGAAACTATAAAATTGTGATATCAATTATTTATGCAAGGGGAACATTCAATGTCACCTTACTATTGAGCTACTCAAGTGATAGGATATTCCCTTGTTACTATAAATAAAATAAAAATTATTATTTTCCAGTTGTTTGATTGATATTGTATTACTTACACACATACCAAGGAATAACTAGTATTATTGATTTGTAATATGTGTAAATATATATGTTTCTATTGTTTTTCCTTTTTTCCTGTCTTCCAGATAGGTCATATCTCTCTAACTAGAGGTAAATGTTATTTTTAATGTTAGAAAAATAATAGGTTAATAAAACTGATTGAGCCCTCCCCCATCTTAATGTACAAATAGATCCAAAATGGTCAGTTCAAGTTGTATCAAAGCATGGTTCCCATCATTGAACCTTTTTAGAATTTGGAGGTAAAGAAAGGTTGACAAGGATTATTAATACTCATGGAATACTATTTATATTCATTTTATGATTGAAATAACTACCACATATAAAAATAAATTTTTTTAACTTATGTTATGAAATTTGGATTTAATGTTCTTAAGGATATTATAGACAGTTTTTGACCCCATACTTAGGATATTCTACTAATAATAATAGATAAGTATGGGGAGGTAGGAAAAGGAAAACATCACTCATACTCTGGGAGTGATTTTCATTGAATTAATGGAATTATGATGATTAAAGAAATATGGGATAAGTTAAAGTTTATATATAAATGAAATATGAAACAGAAGAATAAAAAGTTACAGATATTGATAATGAAGTATAAACATCATAATATTAGTGATATGAATATATTTGGGACTTCTTTATAGATGTGAATGATATGATAAGCACCATAAGATTTATGATGATGAAATTAGAATATTCAATCATGGTTGAAAAGTTATTATGAATTAATCATGATAAATTTAATGATAATATTTCAACCTTAGAAAATAGTGATCCAAAAACTCCTTCTATAGATGATATTCACAGAATTATCACCACTTATGAAATAGGAAGGGGAAAGACCATCATAAATAAAGAGAAAAATGATACTAAAATTTTCTTCCTAGTAACCTAGAAATTAAAATATAAGAATGTGATAGTTGAGTAATAATCTTGAGACTCTGACACTGAAGATGTGGTTGGTAAATTCTTTGATGAATTTATGTATTTGTTTTATAAAAAGGTAAAAAGAGGAAAAAGAATTTATAAGAAAATTTACCTATGAATTTCTAGGGCAACAGAGCAATTATAAATTTAGTTTCATATTTTTTAAGATATATGGAAGACAAAAATAATGATAAATATGATACAATGTCCTCAAAATCCATATTGATTAAAGATATATCCACGTACTATTTAATAGGAAAGGATAAGAATTTCTCAAAATAAAAATAATATAATTTTTATCTAAATATGTTGATGATGATGAAAATAAATATGTAGTTGAAAAATTCAGTGATAATACTTCTAGAAAACATTTTATAGAATAAGTAAATGACGAAATGTTCCCATGTGGGGAAATAAATAGCTATTAATAAGAATAAGAACAGAATCATATGAATTTTATGCTCATAAAATAGTTAAAAGAATGACTGGAAAATATTTTTGGACTTATTAAAGAAAAAAATATGTTTATTAATAAAAATAATTTAGTAATAAAATAATAAAATTTTCTAAATGAAATGTAAATTTTTTAAAAGTAATTTGTGATATAAAAAAGTTTCATGACGAAAATAAGAACCTTAACATAAATCATAATGAAATGATGATGGAGATTGATGATGAATTAAAAATTTCTCAATAAAAATTTAATAACACAAAAATAGAAAATACTAATTTCCAAAACATTATAACAAATGTTTGTAAAAGTTATAAGAAGTGTAATCTATATAAGGATCAATATAAATTTTCCTCAATGCATAATAATAAAGATAAATGTTTCTAGAAGAAAAGGAAATGCATGTAGAAATTTTATGTAGCCGATACTAGTGGATTAAAAAAAACAAATTTTTCTATTGTTTCAAAGTGTAAACCAAAAGTTTCTAATAGTAGAGATTTTGAGGAGGCTGAGAAAAAATCATTATGGAAGAATAAAACTTCAAGTGGTAACCAATACGATAGTGTATAAAAAAAATGTTATAATGGATGGTATAAATTTTTATTGAATGTAGTTATAAAAATTAGGAAAATATATAAATTATAAAGGGAAATATTCTTTCTATTTTTATTGTTGATATTGTTGAGGCTTTTATAATACAAGAAAAATGCACTAATTCAATCATATAAACAATAATGAATCTAAGAGGAACTGGTGTAAATATATGAGGGGGTGTCACCCCTATAAATGAATGCAATATGATGAAGAGTTTATAGTGATTACAAATAGATTCCAACCCTTGGAAACAATTTTATAATGAGGTGATAAGCTATTATATCTTTCAAAATGAAGTCATATATTGCTACCAGAACAAAAAAATGATAAATCACCAAATATTCATGAGAAGGATGAGAAAAGAAAATAAAAGGACTTATTTATTGAAACTCATCCAAAACATACAAATGTATAACGACCTTTCCAACAAGATTGTACTGTAGTGGTACATGCCCCTGCATGCCATCCAAAAGGCCCAGTATCAAATTCGGGCACGAGAGAATTTCCGGGTACTGTAGTAGTATTGTAGCAGGGCGCTGTAGTAGGACTGTAGCAGCGGTAGCACTGTAGCGGCGGAGGGACTGTAGCAGGTACTATCACGGCGGTTGTACTGTAGTATGTACTGTAGCAGTGCAGGTACTGTAGCAGTACTCTTCACCGAGGGGTCCTTTGGGCCAAAAATTGGGCTTTTAAGCATTGTATTCAGGCCACTTGGCCTTGGACCTTCGGGATGTGTAATGGGTCACCCTCTACCCAGTCTAAAGAGGTCATTGCTTTAAAATAATAAATTGAGGCTTCGACCCCAACCTTAAATTTTTTTTAATGACCTTGGATATTGGATAGTGGTTGTTATTCTTATGTGATAATAGATCTGATGTTTTTTTGAAGAATTTGAATGATTATAAATTAGGTAAAATGGTTTTTTTGGAAATAAAGAGTCCATTATAATATATGGAATTTGATTTTATATCTTTTTGGATGAAAACATATTATCTAAAATTTAATTGTTTAATAAAGTGCTAAATTTTTTTTGAGTCTTTGATGACAATGTGATGAAGTTAAAAATATTATTTTTAGAAGATATGGATTTTTTATTAAATTAATTCATCATGGGGAAGTTCTTATAATATGGAAACCAATAAAGGGATAAATTATTTCATGTTTTTTATGTATGTAGTTCATAATAGTTGATTATGATAGATGGAAATCACTTATATAATAAAAAGATGGGGAAATGTTTTAGATAATTATGATAAATAAAAAAAGAGAAATTATTTGTGATATTTTTCAAATTGATAAAATATTGGATTATTAGTGTTTCATATGAGAAAAGGTACTACTACATTCTCAACAGATAAAAATTTTGTAACACATTCAACACATCCCCTTGAGCTAATATATTTAGATATTATAGGCCCATGAGAATGAAAAAAATAGTGAAAACTAAATTTTTGCACTAATTGATAAGTTTAAAAACATTATATATATATATATATATATATTATGTTTTTAAAATATAAATTCGAGGCTGAAAATTATTTTCAGAGTTTTTTGAGAAGTGAGAAAAAGGAATTTGGTTTTTTTGGGAAAATGATCTAAACTGATAATGTTGGAGAACATACAAATGAGAATGTTAGATATTATCATGAAAATAAATTAATTATTAATATATTTGTTGTACTATACAAAACATATTAGAATAATGTTTAAAGAATAATAAATTGAGGTATGTTTTAGATAGCAAAGACAATATCGACCAGACCAGATATTTCTCAATACATTTGGGGGAAAGAAATCATAACATTAGTTAAAATTCAGAATCAATGTTTCTATAAGTTGAACTCTGATAATACACCTTCTGATTTGAAATATAATGAATCCTTATATTTTAAATACCTATGTTTGTTTGTAAACACAATCATTATTAATGTAAATGGTGAAAATCCATGGAAGTTTAATCATAGGGGTATTGATGAAACCATTCATGGATTTTCTTATAATGATAGATAATAAGGGTATTTTAATAAAAAAACATGAATGAATATTAGATCTAAAACTGATAATTTTTTTAGAAATATGATATGAATGTTTCACATGTAATTATAGATGTGGAATAATGGGAATAAGAATCAATGGTAGTTGAAAAATGGGAAAATTTTATTAATAATCGTAATTATATTAGTGTGTATTAGGATAATTATTATTAGTCATCTATATCAAGCAGTGTGGGAAAGTAATATTCATCACATCCTAATATTATGATTGTTATGGAGGTCCAATACATCATTATAGGTCAATAAGAACATCTTTAAATAAGAATAAAATTAATGTCAGTCTAACACAATCTTCCATATTCATAGGTTTTTCCAAAATATACTGATTAATCTTTGAAACAACAAGATTGAATTAATGATATGAATGATGAACTATATTATATTGATAATAATTATTAATGTGAACATATAATCAAAACAAATAATAATAATGTGATTAATACAAAGTGGTTTTCGTAAATAAGATGATTGAGAAAGGATAAGTGATAAAAAACAAATAATTACTAAATCTTAAAGCTTAATAATAGATAAATTTTTTATGGAATAGATGAATTATATTTATGTGTGAATAATTAGGATTTCTATTAGTTGAATCAAGAACCAAGATTCTGGTATTTGAAGTCATATAAAATCCCAAGGAAGAATAAGGGCATGAAAATTATAATTGACAATAACCTCTGCATAAATAAACCCATCAACGTTCCCTCATTATCATTATTTATGTTGATTATATCATATTTACATGGAATGGTGTAGAAATGTGCTAAAATATTACTTATGAGATGAAGAAGTTATTTGAAATATCCGTAATAAGTGAAATCAAATAAATTCTTGGAGTATAGATATCTCAAATGATGAAAAAAAATTTCCTATCTCAATGGAATTATTCTAAGGAACTTTTGATGATGTTTGGAAATGAAGATTCAGATCTAGTTTCCAAAGTCATTTCATTGGGAACTAATTTTTCAATACTTGGATTAGTAAAAAAAATTCCAATTTTTTTTTGGAATGTCGGTGGGATATTATTGTATAAAACAACATTAAGACTAGATATAGTGTATGTTTTTATATATTGTTTTAGGTATCTAAGAAATATATAATAATCTCATCTTGTGGATGGAAAAGGAATTGTTTGATTTATAAAAGAAAATACTAATTTTTGAATCATATATTAACTTAAGAAATATTTATCTCTTTTTTTATACAGATACATATTCTATAGTTTGTGTTGATTACAAAAGATCCATATCATGGGGAGTTTTCTTTTTTAGGTGAATGATATATGAATTAGTGTATAAAGAAGATACATTTTATAACTCTCAAAATTATATATTATGAGTTTGTATCTTATAATTACACCTAATCAAAAATTATGTGGATGAAGAAATAGTTATAAAACATGATTGATGATGTAGAGTTCCCCCTTCTCTTGGGTTGTGATACTAAATTTTCTATAAATAACACTGAGAATATAGTGAAACATTATTGATTGAAGCAAATTTATATTAAAAATCATTTATAAAAATAGAATATGGAAACTATTTTACAAATTATATTTTTTTTATATAATGGATCTAATTTCTTATATCTCCCAAGAACAATTCCCCCAGGAAAAATTTCATAAGATGAGGCTGATAACGGTTGTTCAACCTATGTCTATTCATTCTTAATACATGTTATTTGGTCCTCACAAAAATTTTCTCTTTGGAAAATGTTTTCAATTTGGAAGATAAATACTATAACATAAATATCTCCCCCACCAGTATGTTCTTAACCTTTTTATGGAAGATAATGTATTTAGGGGGGTAGATTGGGTATACTGTGATTTCATATTTTGTGAAATATTTAAACAGTTTGTTGATGTGTATGTAGGAAAAGATATTCTTATAAGATAATTTTGTTTTTGGGATGAATGTTCAAGGTGAAAAAACAAATTTGATATGTTCGTAAGAAATTATTATTAATAAGTTTATAAAAATATTCTTCAGTCACATTTTATGGACAACATGTTATTTTTGTTTAATAATTATTGTTTCTTACACAGAGTTCATGCGCGTAGGATTATAATTTTTTGGTAAATAACTAATTTCAATATTTATAACGTTTTAGGGATTTTTATTCCTTTATTTAAAACAATATTCAATGGGGGTGATTTTCATGACCATGATGTTTTGTGGTGATTCTATGAAAATAATATGTTTGTTACATTAGTTATGAAAGATGAATGTTTGATCAAATGTGTTTTCTTTTATCATCTAACATAAGTAAAATTATATTTCAGATACAACCCAAAAATATGATTAGATGAAGTGGATTATCTCAAGTTTATTAGACTGACTCTATTGAATTGAGGTCATAAAATTGAGTTCTGTGATGAATTATTATTTTATCATGCCTACACATTTCATCCGATAGAGTTTTTGGTGAGTAAAAATATGTGATTCATTAATATTTACAAAATTCTAAAAATCGTGTCTATGAAATATTTTCCTGATCAATGATTATATTCAAATGTTGAATTTTGGTTCAATGTTTTCAAATATGAATAGTAGCAGTTTTTGGATGTTTTTGTTCGATTTCTTATAAGATTCATAGTTACAATGTTGTATAATGTCTGTCACAAAATGGTCATGGAATCAAGAATTAATTATGATGTTTTATCGGCTAATAAATTCTTATGATTTTTAATAAAATAATTTTTTTGAATTATATAGGGATGTTAATGGGGAATGTATTCAAATGAAGACAATCAGATGTTTTATCAAAATGTATTCAATTTTAGTATATCTAATGAAAACATTTCAGTATTTTCAAAAACATGGATTCTTTATTATGTAAAATGAATTTCAGAGGGACATGTATGAATTTTAAAGTAGAATTTTTTAGAGGAGGATCAAATGAAATTATTTGAATCATCAAATAGAGGGGTTTGGTTAAATTCAATAGATCATGGAAGTGTATGGTGGAAGGGTTTTTAGACATTCCTAAAAAGTTGTGTAGAAACACAATATGTACTTGTATCGGAAAAAAGTAAGTCTATTATAT
Organism: Viscum album; assembly: GCA_963277665.1. Lineage (NCBI taxonomy): Eukaryota > Viridiplantae > Streptophyta > Magnoliopsida > Santalales > Viscaceae > Viscum > Viscum album. Next base: position 1,341,017,095 of record OY728158.1, on the reverse strand, counting down.
TTAACCAAATATTTCAGTTGTATTAATATATTCTGATTCGAAGGACTCAATAAATTGTTTTTATAATGATACCTAATGTGATGATAATGAGATATTTAATGGATTTTTCTACAATCGTGGAGGAACATAATGATTATCGTTGAGACATAGATATGATTAAATAATTATGTTTTGAAATATTCCTAAAGAGAGATCCTATATTTTAGAGGAATTTAATGTGGTAAAATATAATAATTTTCTAAGTGGGAAATAGGAATCATTGATTGGGAGGAGGGAAATTAACTTCATACACCCCATAGAATCTCGTAGGAAGTGTCCTATATAAATTGTGTTACTGAGTCATTGATTTTTTACTTAATTTTTTGATGTGAGATAAACCAATAATGAAATAGAAATTTGATCAGACAAATATTGTGAATAATTATCTAGTAGATGAATACATGATAAATTATTCCCATAAATTTGGTATTACAATAAAACTGTGTAGAGGTAGTTACATGAACAAGTCAAAAGGGTTGTAATAAAAAATTATGAAGTGAAATCTATTGAAATATACAAGACAATTCATTATAATTGGTTGTATTAGGAGATATTTATGCTGATAATACTATAAAAAATGAAATTAGAAGTGTTGTCAATTTACAAGAAGGAACTAGATGATGTATACTTGGAAAAAAATATATAGTGTATATAGACAAAACTGAGAAGATGAACTTCCATAAGAAAGAATAAGGTTCTTGTGTGTTTCGATGAAACAACATGAAGAAACCAAATTATTGGTAGGAAAATATTTTCTGAAGAAAGATCATGTATCATATTGACATCATACTGAAGCCTATTGATGAAGGTTCCCTTAGTATTTATAGAAAATTGTTTATATCAATTAACTAAAAGAGGAGAATTCGAACTATTGATTAACTATAGTGATACAAAGGTGAAATTTTATTACCTATATTACACACATTTTTAGGAGAGTTTTCTATTGATTTTTGTGGTCATTGATTATTTACAAATAATACTAAGGTTTATTAAGTCTTATAGAGTAGTGAACCTTGTAGATAATTTTTCCTATGGCTTTTATTATTTGATTGCCTTCATGAAAAATAACTTTTCTCTATTAGGGGATTTTTTTATCAAATATCAAAATAGAATAAGGTAATATCACCAATTCAACCCTCCCACTCATAGATATCAAAGAGATCTCAATTTTTCCTTTCAGGATATATATATATATATATGAAGTTGTAAGAATACATGGTATTCCACTGTCAATTTTTATTATTTGAAGTACATGTAATTCCTTAATGTTCTATAGAGGCTTTCAATGAAAATCAGATATAAATATTATCTTACAGACAGTATAAAAACCTTTAATAAAGGGTCAACTTGAAATGACTCTTCATAAAATAGAGGATATGCTACGATAATTCTTAAGGGACTTTAAAGGAAGTTGATATAATCATCTTACTTTGGATACATTTTTTACATAATAATAGTTTCCACTATAATATTCAATTTTTTCTATATGTTTCTCTATATGGGATAAGATACATTATACCAACACATTGGGATGATGTAGGAGAATGAATGTTATTAGGATTTGATCATGTCTACAAAATGAAAGAGAATTTTGAAACCATTCATTATCATTTTAAGGGAAACTAAAGTGGATAGAAGAGTTATAATTATAATATCCAATAATATTTACAGTTTAATGGTTGTGACCTAGTGTTCCTCTATATATTTACTTGGTGATGAGTATGAGTTTTGGGAACAAGGGGAAGCTAACACCTATATACATTGCTCCCATTGTGACTCTTGATTTTGTTCAGGATGAAACATATCAATTAATAACCGTCTATATCTTTTAGAATTACATGATGCATTACATATATCTATTTTGATTAAGTATATACAAGATCCCTCAAATGTAATAAATTGCGACGTAATAAAATTAAAACATTTTATATCATATAAGACAAAACTAGTGGAGATTCATGATTGAAGTGAAAAAGTTCAATAGAACTAGACCACCAATATAGTCCATGTTTTATTACAAGATAATAAGTTTAATGTATATACATGGGATCCAGAGGATGTAATGAGACAAGAGAATCTAAATTTTTTTCTATTGTATTAATGTACAATTGAAGATGATTTTTTTACAGGGTGTGTAGAATGTAAAAACAAATGGTTTAAGTATATATATTTTTTCGTATCATTTATTTCATATAATATTTAAGTTAACATATCCATGATATAACATATTACAAGACATGTAAATATTAATACACTATTATTATTCCATGTGAATGAAAATTAAAAATAATAATAATAAGAATGAAACCCCATGAAAATAGAAAGTTATTCAAAATTTTTATTTTAAAATAATTAATTACAATTCTCAATATATTACTATTAATTTATTTAATAAATAAATTGTTGAAATTTATTTATAAGAGGACAAATAATTATGTAGATATTATTAAAATCATTCAATGTTAAAATGTGTTATTTTTCAAATAACTGTTCTTTTATTGTTGTGTAATTAATATTAACAAATTAAATCATTCAATTTTAATGGATTATTATAAATAAATGGTTTACATCAAAAAAAATCAATTAATTGATAATTTATTTGAAATATAATTAATAGAACATAATGTTTAAATGGTCATTTCTATAAAAAAATATTTTCATTATATTTTTATGATTCTAAAATGATTGGTTTTTCTGATCACCAATTAGACGAAAGGTGTTGGGGTCATACTTGATGTAGATTGGGTTACCCACCGATTTCAGGTCCATGTAGGGCCTTCAAACGTGATGTCAGTGGAGATGGTATGTGTTACCATTGGTGATCAGTGGTAGTGGGCTAGGATGACGATCATGCATCGTCAGTTAGGCGATATCGAATGATGAGTGATAGAGGTGATATTTAGGGGTTCCATTGAAAGTATAAAAGGTTGATGGTGTAATGTTATGGATTTTTGTGGAAGGATGAGTGGACTAGGTGGGTGTGTCGGGTGGATCTATGGGGCATCAGGGTGGACCTATTGGTTTGGACCTTCGAGTTATGTTTTCATGGGCGTTAATGCCCACGTGGCCTATGAGTCATGAAGTGAGATTACATAACCTAATAAAAATAAGTGGGTCTATTTGGTTAATATAAAATGGGAGAATCCCTTTTAATTTTTAATGATAAAAAATTAATTTAATAATATTATGTTGAATTAAGAAACCCATGTTTGACATTTTTGGAATCTAAGTGATATTCTATTCAATTAAAACACTTTTTTGGGTAAATTTTTATTTAATTTATCATCACAAGGTTCAATTTGGGTTTAAATTTTATGAAATGTAAAAACAAAATTTATTTTTCATAAGTCAACAAACATATTTTTGATTTAATAATATTCATTATTTTTGTGTCAATTAATAATTATTATTCAAAAGGAAATTTTTCAGAATAAATTATTTTTATGCACAATTTTATTAAATTTAATATTTAGAACCCCTACAAATTTAATATTTTAAAAGGTATTATGTATTTGGAATTTCAATATTCAGATTATTGAATATGTTTTATATTATTTCTAGGCATAAAAATAAGCTATCAGGTTAAAAAATCGGTTACCGCATTGAAATTTAATTATTATAAAAAATATAAATTAAGGAGAAACGGTATTAAATATCTCAAAACATATCTAAAATTTATGTGGATTAATGGAACAAAAACCAATAATAATTACCTCACCCTTATCATCTACCTTTGGACCCACTTTGTAGGGAAATTTATAGTCATTTAACATAATGAAATGATTATTTTAAAAAATTACAACGAAACAACTTATAAAATAATATCTTAACCATGACACTTATCATCACATATAAAGCTTAATATATCCAAAAAAATTAAAAATAAAACCATTCAAATTTATCTTTCCAATATTGTATGGGATTTGATATACCCAAATAACTAATTTTTTAATCCTCAATTAGTTTTTCTGTAGAGTAATCTACAAACTTATAATAAATCATTATTCATTTCTATTGAATTCATTCTGATTCTATATATTCTAAATATATTAATACCACAATAACATAATTATATTTTTATCATTATTATACAGATTTTCATTAATTTTTTTGGGATAACCATTTTATACCTTCCTCCCATGAATTCGGTGAATGAAATAATTATTCATATTATCAATCGACTACCACCTCTTAGAATGAAAATTTTTATTTTTCATAACTTCCTTAATTGAATGGTTTAAAAATACATATTTGAATAAAAAGAATATTATGGAATAAAATATTTCACGAATTTGGTTCTATAAGTATAAAAAAATAATTATCAATACAAATTAATAAATTAATATCAGTAAACAACAGTGAACATTATTGTCTTGGATTACTTATGAACCATACCATTAATTTCCATAAAATAAAGATGATATTTCATAAATCACTGAAACATCATGATAAAATTTACTTTATTATCATGGTTTTTTTGAAATTTTTTTCAAATAATTCTCATTTATATCATCCTTATGAAAATTTTATGAAACAACCATAATTATTGAAATTTTATAATGAAAATAAATTATAATTAACTGATTTATATATAAAGAATAAATAAAAATAAAAATAATAAAGGTTAACATATATAAATATGGTTCTTAAATAATTTATTATGATTATTATTTTTATTATACAAGAGGTTTGAGAACATCCGTCCAAGTGGGAATTCATGGTAAGGGTTTCACACATAAAATTACCATCACTGAGACATGTTTAAAATTATAAACATATATTAATTTATATAGAGTATATTATACTTCTTTTATTAATAATATCTTGAGTCTATTTTTCTTCATGTAGTATCATGTCTCCATGAACATTATTCCTTTCACATGGTATAAGGACCTGAAAATAAACATTACATAATATTGAATTAAGTTAATAATTCACATCAAGGATCTTTTCCTGTTTAGAGCTTTAGATAATTAGGTCATAATATGAACGTAATAACTTGAATACTGCATGTAGAAACTTCTTCATATTATCCATTTTATCATAAAATAAAAACTCTTAAAATGATCCATGTCTAGTTCCATGATTTCGACGGCATGACTTTTCCTTGACCCCAACCATGACCCTATTAATCTTTATAACCTATGAAAAACATTCCAAAAAACCTGGTATGAGCATAAAAATCTCATTTAGGGTTCTAAAACATGGAAAGAAAACATCATTCCATTAATATATACAATTCAATGAAATAATATTTTTCAATTTTTAACATAACACAATAGATCATAATATTTTTTAATAAGACATGGAAATCATAAATCAGAAAGGTATCATGCAACATAACTAACATATTTACATTGTAGACTTCACAACTACACAGGGAGTTACGTTTGGAATAACCATCACTGTATATTCCATAAATCTCTTAGGAGAAAAATTAATGATTATCTCCATCATTTTACTAAATTCATTGGAGATCTATATCGAGCTCACCCATCCCAAGAATATCACAAAACCACCTGTATACGTAAATATATCCTAAAAACCATAACATATTCACAACACATAAAAGAAACATAAAATAAAGATAACATTTCCATATTGCAATCACAATAAATAATTTATGTATATTGATATAATAAATAAATCATAAAAACCATTTTCTATACCAAAACATGTAAAAACAGTATATGGTATTTATTTTTCTTAAAAAAACATTACGACTGGTTATGGAAGCCCAAGATCAAATAATGCTCGCGGTTGTAGAAAGGTCGTCTTCACTGCATATATTAAAAAGAATTTTTTTTGTAGTTTAGTAAAACTCTTCATAGAAAAATATCCACTTTGAATGAAATTAAAAGTCAAAATATTTTATACAATGTATAAAAGAAAGTCATGTACAAATCAAAATATGCCTCAATGAAAGGAGATTGAGATGAAGTCCCTTACCTCGAGTTTAACTAGACTCATTCGTTATTTAATATTTTTAAGAATAAAATAAAGGAAATTTTTAATCTCTTAACAACCATTTTCAGGTATATTATTCATTTTATATAACTTATTATCATCTTATAAAAATTATGTAACCATTTAAGTTAATAACAGTCGTTTTGATGATATTTGGTACTTGAGTCAAAAATGAACATCTTATAGTTACATATTATTCATGTGGTAAAAATTACATTATCTCTAGAATTATATTCATGATTTAGATTTCATAAATAACATATATATATATAGTATATATTTTTATTTATAATAGTACAGAAACATTTGAAGGTAATAAATGAAATGCACCGTTCATGAAGATGGTAAGTAGTACGTACACATAAACGCTACATTCATTTCTATTTCATATTTATTTGAATTAAAATATAATGAAAAATAAGTATATTATTATTCCAATATAATATAATATATATAATTTTAGTAACTCCATCCTTTATATGTTCCATGTATGGAATGAACGAGTCATATCACTTTGAGGGGGTGGTAGTCCACACTTCCTCAAATGAAATTATCGCATTTACCCGTTATAGAAAATATAAAGGTTTGATACAAATGAAAAATAAAGAATTATAGAGACAATAGAAAAATAATATATATCTCATATAAATATATTTCCATTATAATGGCTACCATGAGAGGCGGTTGGAGATATTTGAACAATCATTTTTTCGTGAGGCATTAGTTAGTCATCCACAGATGTTTGTATCTATTAGATAGAGGTGTGTTGAAGTGTGGTTAGATTAATTCATATAAAAACAATGTAGTATATTTAGGATACTATTTTTGTTATAAAATAATGTAATAAATAGAGTTTTGTGGTTGGATATGTAAAATAAAAGAAAAAACATAAGATATTATGTTAGCATTAAATCGGGAATCTCACTTTGGTTTAAACCAAAAGGTTTACATGAATTTCACTATTCCTAAGGTAAGGAATATAAGAGGAAGATAGAGATGTAGGGAGATTAATTGGAATGTTTTTGGATGGTCCAAGGGGCTTTAGAGGTGTGACTTATGGGTTATATGTGATGGATTTTTATAAGGGGAAGGTGGGGCTCTTTAAGAATGTTTGAAAATATTATTTTATTACATAATGACTTCAATTTCTACAAGTTTGAAACTTATTTATTTAGAATATAAGGTGAATATATGTATAAATAAAATCATCCAATAAGAATTGGATAGGTTTTGGATATTTTTCTAAATTTTATAATATCATTTATTCAAATCATTCCTTAATAAGGTAATCACTACATCATCATTGTCACATAAATTATTTTATTTATTTTATTTATAAGAATTATAAATAAAATATAATAATTTAGGAAATATTTTTATCTTTAAAATGAATATTTATAGGAGAATAGGCAACTTATATTACACCATTTAAAATTTATTTACTGAAATATATATGTTAATGTCACTTTTGTCTTTACTTTAAATTATTTAATATAATGTGTCATTATCACTCCTATGTGACTCAATGGGGTCCCAAAATCATCACAAGGATGACCATTGTAGGACATTTTTCAACTAATAGGATTAAGGCACATGTTATTGTAATAGAATATTATCATAATAATATTTTGTTACCAATATTTACCATATTTACCTTTTAACCATGGTAAATAAAATATTTACTGAAGTAAATATTCATAATGTCTTAATATAAAATTTAACTATTTACACAATTTGTACCTCCTGATTACCAATTTGGAATCCATTCATCCAAATTAACATAACAAACTTGTAAAAAATTAATTTAAAATTAATTCTTGTTTTCAAAACATAAAGAGTGTTTTTGAGAAATAATAATTATCAATAGATTGACACTGGTTTATGTCCAATTTCAAAGTGAAATTACTTCTAATGACCAAAATTTGATTAAATAGTAAAATATAATCTAATTACACTATAAAAAATATTAATAAGACCATCTAACCATATAACTAATTTAGATTAAAATGTGGTTTTGAATTAAAATATAGTATTTTCAATATTTCATTACAAAATGAACATTATTTGAAAAATACCAAAATTTCATCCAAAGTAAATTTTGATGACCCAATTTTAAAAAAAAATATTATTTTGTCATATATAATACATAAAAGTGAAAAAAAATATATTTAGAAATGGTTCTCCATTAAAAGGTGGAAAATCGCCCCCTAAAAGAATATTATAGTATTTATGCTTAAAATTGGATTCCTTCATATTTTAAGCCTCCAAAAAGTTATTGGATAAATGTAAAAAAAAATTAAACAAATGTATAATCATATTGTAGTTAGTTATTTTTATTCTTTTTAATACATTTTCTATGAGTTAACTACCATTTAAAATAATATTAGATTATTATTTTTCAGTATGGCTCACCCTTGTGTGCAAAATGAGATTACAAAGAAACATGTTGTTCTGTGTTGGGTACACCATTATACATAGAATACCCTTTTAAGTAAAATTAATATTTAATTAATAAATATGAAAATGTCATATTAATTATTTACCTGGGATGTTACGTGCTTCCCCCATTTTGGAAATTGTGTCCTCATAATTTTATTCACTTATCAAATAAATGGAGGTATTTTTCCCTCATAGAATTATCAGATTCCCATGATGCCTCTTCAACCATATAGTTTTTCCAAAAAACCATTACCCGATGAATAAACCTATTCCGAAACACATTCTCTCTTCAGTCCATAATCCAGACTGGTTGTTCTTCTTAAAAAATATTTTCCCCCAATTGAACTACCTTTGGATTGAAAACATGAGATGTATTTGGCATATTCTTTCTCAACATTAAAACATGAAAAAATTATGTACATGGGATAAACATGGAGGTAAAGCTACATTGTACGCAATTGATCTAACTTTCTCTAGGATTTCATAGGGTCCAATGAACCTCAGACTCAACTTTCCCTTCTTGCCAAAATGCATCACACTTTTCCATGGAGAAACTTTTATATAGACATGATCATCGACCTCAAATAAAATATCCTTTCTCCGGTTATCTGCATAACATTTCTGCATGCCCTAATCTATTCTTGTGTGCTTTGGAATCAATTTAACTTTTTTATTTCAACTGTTCTAATAATTATGGTCCCATCAACTTCGTTTCACCTACTTCAACCCAAATGCCAGAGTTCAACACTACTTCCCATATAATGCCTCAAATGGAGGAATCTGTATACCTGATTGAAAACTATTATTATATGAAAACTCAACCAAAGAAAGATGTTGGTCCAAACATCCTTGGTAATACCGTGAATAAGAACATGACAAATCCGCCATGGTAGGAATTTTTTTGTTCTGAATTCCCATCTGATTGACGATAAAAAGTTGTACTAAAATTTAATTTAATTTCCAAAGACTTATGAAGGCCTTTCCAAAAGTTAGAAGTAAACCTGGATTCACAATCAGATACAATGGAGTGGGGAACTCCATTCAACCTTACTATCTCTTTAATATACCACCATGAATGTTGATGTAGGGAAAAAGTATCTAGAATATTATGGAAATGAGAATATGTATTCAATCGATCAACAATAACTCAGATTTCATTGTTACCTCAAGTTGTCTCAGTAATCCCACAACGAAGTCCACAGATATATTTTCCCATTTCCAATATGGAAATGGTAAATCCTAAATCATCCCTTTCAGTAACTGCCACTCTACTTTAACCTATTGAAAAGTAAAACACATCACAGTAAAGTCAACTATATCTTTCTTCATTACATCCCACTAGTAATACTTCTGAAGATCTCTGTACATATTAGTACTTCTAGGATGAACTGAAAATAGGGTACTACAAGCTTCACATAACAACACTTTCATTAATTATGATTCAAAAGGCATGAATAATATCTTCCCAAATCTCAAAATTCAATTATTATAAATGTAAAATTCCGGAAAAGTACCCTTCTAAACTAGCTCTACCTGTTTTGAAACTCAATATCTTCCTTCTATGCCTTCTTAATTATATCTAATAAAGAATATTTCACCGACACCTGAAACAAAATAGAGGAATTTCTTACACCAAAAAAATTTATTCCAAATTTCATCAAATCTTTAAACAATGTATATTGTTCCAGACATAACAAGGTTAATATAGAATTACTTTTTCGACGCAATGAATCGTCCACTTTATTTTACTTTCCTAGATGGTAATGAATCTTGCAATCATAATCCCTGATTAATTTCAGCCATCTCCTCTTTCTCATGTTCAAATCTTTCTAATAAAATATTTACTTCATGGTTTTGTGATCAGTATATATTTCAAATTTTTCACCAAAAAGTTGATGACTCCAAATTTTGAAATAAAAAACAACAGAATCTAATTCCAAATAATTTGTAGGGTAATTTAACTCATAATGATTCAACTAATGTAAAGAATAAGCAATTACCTGATCATTCTGCATTAGGACATAACCAATTCCTTTTAACAAAGAATCATTGTAGATAATACACTCAAAATTTCTAGAAGGTAGTTCCAAAATGGAGCACTGACCAATCTTCTTTTCAATTCATGAAAATAATCATCACATTATTTTTTCTATATAACTTAACACCATTTCGAGTTAACTTAGTCATTGGGCTTGATAACCATGAAAGTGTTTCAACAAACCACTAGTAATAACCCACCAAACCATGAAATATATGGGTCTCGGTAATATCTATGGGTCTTGACATTTTTCAACAACTTCTATTTTAGCAGGATCAATAGTTCTTCAATTTTTTGAAACAATGTGACCATGGAATGAATTTTTTTTGTAAGAAAAACTCACACTTACTGAAGTTTTCATATAGTTTATTTTCCTTTTAGTTTTTTTTAAAAATACCCATAAAAGACTTTCATGCTCCTCATTAATACATATAATATACCAAAATATCACCTATAAACACAACCACCAACTATCACCTGAGTCAACTGATCCATCACTACAACCAACTGTTCATTTGTGCTTCTGAAAATACCAGGTTGCTGATTTGGAAGGTCCTTTTCCTCTATATTCCTTCACAGCACATCTACTCTATTTCCTCTATGAAAAACCATTCTAAACAAATATATCATAGATGATGCAAAATGGTAATTTTTAAATGATATTTCATTTAAATCTTACCAGAAATTAATTTATGGATATTAATTTAACAATATCCTCACTCTTAAAGTTATCTAATCAGACCTCTGATACCAACTATATGAAACTAGCCTTAAATATTACCTAATAATGAATTATGTTAATAATTCACATCAAGGATCTTTTCATGCTTAGATATTTAGATAATTACATCATAACATATACAAAACATCATTAATATTACATATAGACACTTCTACACAGTATCCATTTTTTTCATAAAAAAAAATTTCTTCAATAATTTCCATGTGTAGTACCATGTTTTATATAGCATGAGTTTTTCATTTATCCAAAACATGACCCGATTCATCTTTATGTCTTGTGAAAAACATTGAAGGAAAACTTCGGATGTGCATAAAAATCTCAATAAGGGTTATAAAATAATGGAAGAAAACATTAGTCCATTAATACATACAAGTCAATGAAATCATAATTTTCAATATTTAACATACAACACAAGATCATAATATTTATTAATAAAACATGGAAATCATAAATCATAAAGGTAAATTGTGGCACACAGAACATGCATACATTGTAGCCTTCACAACTACACAAGGAGCTTTGTTTGGAATACCCATCAATGTATATTCCATAAATCTATTTGGAGAGACATTAATGTTTACCTATATCATGTTACCCAATGCATTGGAGAGCAATCTCGAGCTCACCCACCCTCAGTTTATCATGGAACCCCCAATATATATAAAAAATTCCCAAGAACCATAACATTTTCACAACACACAACACAAACACAAAAGAAAGATAACATTTCCACATTGTAATAACAATATGTCATTTAAATATATTGAAATAATAAATCCATTATTGAAACCATTTAAATACTAATATATGTAAAAAGAGTATATTGTATTTATTTTACTTTAAAAAACATTATGACTTGTTAAGTAAGTCAATGATTAAATAATGCTCGCGACGGTGGAAAGGTCGTTGTCACTGTGTACGTAATAAAGAAACGTTGTATCTTCTTTTCAGTAAATAAATTTTTAGAAAAAGATTCATTTTGAATGAAATGAAATTTAAAATTTGTTTATACATAGTATAAAATAAATTCTCGTATAAATCAAAATATTCCTCAACGAAAGGATATTGAGACAAAGTCCCTTACATTGTGTTCGACTTGACTCGTTCATTATTCAATCTCCTAAATAATAAAATAAAGTTAATTTATACTTTATTAAGAACATTTATCAAGTTTATTATTCCTTTTATATCACTTATTACCATGTTATAAACATTATGTAATAATTTAAGTTAATAACTGATGTTTTGTCGGTATTTGGTACTTGAGTAAAAAATTAACTTCTTATAATTACAAGTTGATCATGTTGTCAAAATTTGATTATTTATAGAATGATATTCATGATTTAGATATCATATATATCATGTATTTCCATTATATATATATATATATTTATGTATTTATAATAGCAAATATCATTTGGATGTGAGAAATGAAATGCATCGTTCTTGGAGATAGTAAGTTGTACGTATGCATGAATGCTACATTCATTTATATTTTATATTTAATGTAATGAAAACATAATGATACATATGTATATTATAATTATTTTAAAATATCATATATGTAAGTTTAGTAACTCCATCCTTTATATGTTCCACGTATGGCATGAACGATTCTTATCACTTTGAGGGGGTGGTAGTTCGCACTTCGTCAAATGAAATTATCGCATTTACCCATTATGGAAACCCTCAAAGTATACTATAAATGAAAAATAAATAACTATAGAGATAGTATAAATATAATATATATAACATATATATACTGTTCCATTATAATGATCATCATGAATGTCGATTGGAGATATTTGAACAATGGTTGTTTCGTGAGGCCGTCCACAGAAACAGTGTGTTCGTTTACATTAGATTGAGGTGTGTGGAAGTGTTGTTAGAATACATCACATGAAAACAACATAGTATACTTATGATAATTTTTTGTTTTTAAATAAAATATTAAAGATAGTTTTGTGGGTCGGATAAGTAAAATATAATAAAGGAACTTAATAGAATATATTGCCTTTAAATCGGGTATCTCCCTTTACTTTGAACCAAAATGATTACATGAATTACCTTATGACTAAGGAAAGGATTATAAGATGAATATATGGATGTATGTAGATTAATTTCATTTATTTTGGATGAAACATGGGTATTGAGAGTTGTGAGTAATGGGTAAGAGGTGATGTCTTTTTATAAGGGGGAGGGGCTCTTTAGGAATGATTGAAAGTAGTATTTTATTACATAATGATTATAAGATTATAAAGGTAAAAAACACATATAATTAGAATTTAAAGTGTATATAAGTATAAATAAAATCATCCAATAATAATTGGATAGGTTTTGGAGATTTTTTTAAATTTGATAATCTAATTTATTTAAATCATTCATTAATAAGGCAATCACTGCATCATGATTGTGTCATAAATAATATTATTTATTTGATGTCTAAAAATTATAAATAAAATATCATGATGTGGGAAATCGTTATATATTTCAAATTAATATTTATAGATATTTATATAACTTATATAACCTCATGTAAAAAATTATTTAGTAAAAGATATATGTTTTTGTCATTTTTGTCATTACTTTAAATTAATTAATATATAGTGTCATTATCACTCTTATGTGTCATCATAGGGTCCCCAAATTGACAAAAGGATGACCAATATCTAACATATATCAACCAATAGTATTAGGACACATTTTATGGTAATTTATTATTATTAAAATAATATTTTTTACCCTTATTTACCGGATTTACCATTTAACCATTGTAAATAACATATTTATTGATGTAAATATTCGAAATTTATAAACATAAAAGTTACCTATTTACACATTTTTAACCTCAAGATTAAAAATATGGAATCCATTATTCTATATTTAAAATAAAAAAGTAGCATAAATTAATTTAAAATTAATTCTAGTGGTCAAAACCAAATGAGTGTTTTTATGAAATAATAACTATCAAAATAATGACACTTGATTATGTCCAATTTCAAAGTGAAAATGCACAGAATGACTAAAATTGGACTAAATGGTATAAAAATAATATAATTTAAATATAAAACCAATTTAATTGACAATCTAACCATATAAATAAAATATATTAAAATATATTTTTGAATTAAAATACAGTATTTTTCACTATTTCATTAAAAAATGGACATTATCAGAAACATACCAAAATTTAATCTAAATATGATTTTGATGTCCTGATTCTAAAAAATAATATTATGTTTTTAAATATAACATATAAACATTGAATAACTATATTTAAAAATAGTTCTCCATCAAAAGGTGGTAAATTGACCCCTTAAAAAATTCTAGAGTATTTATGCTTAAAATTGGAATTCTTATTTTAATCCTATAAAATATATTCGATAAATTTAAATACATTTAAAAAATGTATAATAATATTATAGTTATTTCTATTCATTATCAACAATAAAAAATCAATGAGTTAACTACCCTCTAAAATAATAATATATTATTATTTTTTAGTATGACTTAGCCTTGTGTGAAACATGAGATTTTAAAGAGACTTATTGTTCTGTGTCGGGTACTCCACAGAACATAGCATCCTCTTTAAAGTAAAATTAATATTTAATTAATAAATATGAAAATTCCATATTATTCATTTACTTGGGATGTTACACGTGGTGTTAGATATTAAAATATGTATAGGGTTTTATTTTAAAATCATTTCATTAATAGTTTTGAAGTCTTTTACATGAACCTCTTCCATCCATATTATTTTTATATTTTTTAAAATCATTTGACCCATTTTTTATAGAATATTTATGGTTATTTACAAATATAATTTACTATATCTACAATTTTATAAAACGAATATATTTATCATTTTTTATTGAACATTTTGACACTCTTTACAAAGTAGGAAAACATATTTTTTTCACCACTTGATCAAATTTGTTTCTATCACGATAGTTATTTTTTATTAATAAAATTTTAAAAAATATCTTGTTTTTTAAAATTATATCATTTTCTCATTTTTGTGAATTACTTCATTTTTAAAACATATTGAAATAAAATTTTATTTACTTTTTTATTTCCAATAATATTTATAATGATATTATAAAAGTATTTAGAATTTTTGAAAACAACATTTAATGATTGTTATTATTCACTAGGGATACTCTGTATTGGTTAAATCGTTTTTAATGTATGGATATGGGTGATGATTTGAGGAAATTTTAAGGAATTTTTTTTTATTAGGTAAATTATGTCATGACGGAATGGTGACTGACTTCATATTATTTTAGTACACATATGTATTGTGTGTAATTATTTGATGGGTGTTGCCTAAATATCCCTTTAATATGATGGATAATTATCTCTATATTATGATACTACTATAGTAAATCAATTTTTTTCTCAATAAACTATAGGAAATGAGTGGTAATACTTAAACCACTATGGGAAATAATAACAGATTCCTAATCACAAATTTTATGGCTATTTTTTAGAAAACATTCATCGATATATTCTCATCTAATAATCCATGGATCATGATTATTTTTTGTTGTTTATTTATTGTCATTCCATGGTAAATGTTTTTCTATTTTATTTATATGCCACTATAACATGCCTTGGAGAAATATCATAATATTCCATGTTCTTTTTAATGTAGAATTTATGATATTGACTTATTTTCTTATATACTTATTTTCGTATACTTGATTACATGTTGATATATTTACCCCTAATAAGAATTTTATCACACCCTTTATTTTGATTCATTTTACATTGGTAAGTATATATATGAAAATATTTAATTCTATGTATTATGTTGAGATTCTAGTGGGTGATATTGAAATAATATAATATACTAAGATGTTTTTGTACCTAATCACTAAAAACACTAAGGCATTGGGTTTTGGGACTGTGAGATTATTTTTGAGATTTATTTTTTAAATTATGAAAATGTTTTAAAAGATGTGTATGGTTATCTTTCTTTTCCTAAATATTCATTCTTTATTTTCTCTAAATTATAAGCATCTATTGGGTTTATATAAATATCATTCAATTTATTATATATTAATAAAAATTATAAAAAAATTTATCTTTATAAAAATGGTCTATTATAAAATAAAATCATATATCTCTATTTTTAGTTAAAGAATTATTTAAACTGTTCTTTTAAATGTCATGAGATGAAAAGTTATCAAAATAAATAAGGATATTACTAAAATCAATATTAATGTCAGACATGGGTTTCTTAATCTATGATCATTGTGAAAAACAAAATTTACTACAACAATATATTTAAAACAAGTTATTGATAAAGAAACTAATCAATTATTTTTTAATATAAAATAAATAAATAAACTTTTCTAAAAATAACACATACATGATCAATTATTTTTTAATTATAAAACCTCTAAAATTCAAAGGAGAAACCAAAATTGCATCAAAACAGTTATCTCTAGAATAAAATGATCTAGAATATATTGTTTCTTTTATATATCTACTCTGACATTTACCTTCCTCTAAGTGTAATTCCTTAGTGTGATCCATAAATCATTCACATAAACAAAGACCAAACATAATATATTGTCTAGGAGTGGTCTAATAATGTTAACTACCTATAATTACTTGGAAATTCTTATCATCAATAAATTTTTTATAGTAATATCTAAATCTAATTTATAATTAGTACTCATATGGGTTCTAAAAGAATTATAAAAATTACAACCAAATCATTTAATAAAATCTATATCATTCTTATAAAGATAAAAATATATTATATTTTTACATAATAAATTTTAATTACTCAAAATAAATTAAATATATTGTTACAATCAAATAAATTTAAATAGTTATCTATATTATAAAATTCACTACATATAAATTCAATAGTGTATCCAAAAAACAATGTCATCTATATAAACCTGAATAAAAAATGGTATTGTAAATATTTTTAATAAAAAACGGGGATCTAATACATGTCTAAGAAACTTTTTTTCAATAAAAATTAAGAATAAATCTCATACTAAACTCTAGAAAATTGATTCTGTAAATATAAATATTTTGATAACATAAAAAATGATTTGGGAATTTTTAATTTTCAAAACCACATGGTTGATCGATATAAAATTATTAATAAATAAAATCATTTTAAAAAGAACTTTTAATATACATTTTATATAATTTAAAACATTTAAAACATGAATGGTATATTAAAATTTTAATAGATTCAATCATAGAAAAATGTGAGAAATGGTCTTAAAAATCTATAGATTCATCTTTATATAAATATTATGTAACTAATGTAGACTTGTTAATAATAATATTCCTATAACAATCTAATTTTTTTAAAAATATTTTTATTTCTTATAACATGTTTATCTTTAAGAGGTTTAACAAAAGCTAAACACTATTTATAAAAATTGATTAAGTTCATATTCCATTACAAAAATCCAATTAACTTATTTTTATTATTTGTAAAAATCATTCATTAAGAAAATTAGAATCAAAAGCTAAAATTATATTTAATTTTTTACCGAATGATGTTAATGGTTATTAATTATATAATTAGTGTTAAAAATTAATATGTAAATACATTATATTTTTGTATTTTCTAATAATTAGGTCCAGATTGAGAAGGAGTATGATTCCAATCAATAAATATTATATCATCATGTTTTTTATCTCCAAAAATTAAATTCTCTATATTATTATTAATTTTTCAATAATATATAATTTAGGTTTAAATTATTTCCTTCAAATTTAACATAAAAGGATTATTCAATAATCATAATTTATGTTATTAAAAACATTATAAAATTTATTAACATTATAATATCCTATGAATATTAACTCATAATATTTATCATTACAAATATAAAAAAAATATTTAGAATTAATAATAAATATATATAAAAAATGACACTAAAATATTACATTTTAGGGTCATATCTTTTTCTTAATTAATAAAAGTGATTTTTGAAAAATATATATATATAATTATATTATCAGTATATAAATTTTTAATAATACCTCTAAACCAATCATATTTAGATAAATTATTATCACCTAAAATAAATCTACCCATTTCAATTAAGGATTTATTTTTTCAAAAAAAATTATTTTTATGTTGTTCTAAGTGCTCAAAAGTTATGAAATAAACCTTATTTTCAAAAACAAATGTAAATCCATTTTTTTAAAATATTCTCTAATGTGGAAATTAAGTGTAGTTACTATATAAATTTTCATTTTGATTTATAGTACAAACAAATATTGTTATCTTGGGTTTAAATTTTTTATTAGTAAGTATCTATACCCAAGAGAATTTTCTAAAATAATCCACAATATCAAAAGTAAATTTCATTCCTCCAAGGATATTATAAAATTAGGGAAAAAACAAGATTCACTAAATATCAAGGATGATTAGAGATTATCTAATTATTGAAATGAAATAATATTTATTGTATTTTCCATTTTTTCCAGAGTCACAATCACAATGATTATATTTATTCAAATGAAGTAACAACAGAACTATTTAATTTACAGAAAACTTGTGGATTAGTTTAAAATTCACATGTTTATTCCTTATATTAAAAATTTTCTTTCTTTCAACACAACAATAAAAAACATTTAAGGATAAATATTTAGTTTTTTGGGTCAATATTATAAATATTTTCCATGCAGTTAGCTTAAAATAATAAATAATAATTCATAATAAAATATCATGTTAACAAGAAAATTTCATGATATATTAACATAATTGATATATTATAAAATGAATAACTTTTATAAATAATAGTGGAAGAATAAATTATAAATTTGTTTTATTTTTTTTACTTCACCTCTAGAATTATCTCCAAATGTCACATTACTTCCTTAATATTTTTCATAACAAACAAATTGTTATGTGTCTCTAGTTAGATTTATATGGAACCCACTATCTAGGTACTAAAAATTGAACTTGAGACTTCTAAGTCATTTATATTGAAACATGAATAGTAGTATGTCATGGTACCCAAGGTACCTTGGGTCTGACAACAGTATGAAAACATTATATAGGAAATGAAATTGATTTTAAACAAATTGAATATGGTTCCATAGAAGATAAGGATTTGGAAATATGAGACTTAGTAAATCTAAAGGATTATGTATGTTTGAGTGAGAATTCAAAGGTACAACTTTGTTCCATTATTTATATAAGTCAAATAGTAATCAATATACTTGTTTCTATATTTTCTCACTAAATAGTTCTATAAATTTCAGGTAATCTCTAATTTTATACAATAAAATTTTTACTTTTATATATCAAATTTAAATACATAATAATTTCAAATCTATTTTTTCAAAAAAAAAGAAAATATTTTCATTATATTTTTAATATTTTTTAATATTAATTAAAAATCTTAAAAAAGTTTTAATCTTAAAAAATTGTCATTATAAGTAAAATTAGTGTTCTTAAGTTTTTTATTTTAAATCAACATAAATTAGTTTTATTAAAAAAATAATCATATTGTAACTTTAATTTTCATTATATATATATATATATCAAAAACTATAAGGGCATATTTTCATAATCAATAGATCTCCTTATTCAATATGTCAATGTTTTATTTTCAGAATCAGAATCATTCTCAAAACTTCTAGGAAAAACATGATTTAATAACATCATTTATAAATTCCAAAAATAATTTATCGGATTTAATTTCAACTTCATATTATTCAACATAATTTTATTTTTTAATACAAATCTAGAAAATAGTTATGGTTTTTTAATAATAATTATCATTATTTATATTTTTTCAATATAGTGCAATATATAATAGTGTGACCTTTCCTTCCATTCTTAAAAAAATTACAATTTAATTATTATAATTAATTTTAGTATTAAATTTTCATTTTCATTTGTGATTTTCCTTATGTGTGTTATTTCTAGATCAGTTTTTGATGACAAATTCTTTTATCCTTTTATAAAATTCAATGATATATTGAGGTATATGAATCTTTTGACTTTCCAAGATGTTTATTTTTTAGAATATACCATATTAAAGGATTTGGATGCCACCATTTTTCTCTTTGAAGTCACATCTCCATTAATGTTCTTAAAATCCATTTCACATTGAAGTAATGAATCAATGATTTTATAAGCAGTTCTATCAATTAGGATATGTATTTCATTTCTGGGAACCATCATAGTATGAATATTTTTTTTAGTAAAGATCCTTTTCTTAATCTATGCTAAAAAGGTGACAAATATACTCTTCGAATTTCAATCTGTACTATGATTTTATTATATAATAATTAAAATTGATGGATAATAATACATTACTTAGATATATGATAAACTATATGTTCCTTATTAAATATCATTTTTTGGATACTTTGCCTTTATTTAAGAAAATGGAATTCTAAGTATAACTTATTTTGGAAATGGTAACAGGAATTTTATAAAATTAATATGTTTCCAATTATTATTATAATAAACAATCAAAATTAGGATAAAATTTGAAATAGATTTTCTTAATATATTCATGAGGAAGTGGAGTTTTTCCATAAATAATATGTGAGAAATTACTTTGAAACGTCATCGATATCTAAAATGGTAAACTAAAATGATGGAGATTCCATGATTAATATTTCATATAAGAATATATTGTTCTAGAATTAATGAACTATATGACATATCATATTACTGATGAAATGTATTAAATGATTTTAAAAACGTGAGTATCCTCCCTCACAAAGAAATAGAAATTCATGGTGATAAAATGAAATGAAATAAAAAGTCAGAAACAGACTCAAAAAAACAAAATTATCTCCAGACTTTCAGAATGAAGTTCCATTCCATCAAATCATATTATTTTTCAATTTAAATTTTAATCATTTTTTGGAACCAATAAAACATCTATAAATTCCAGATATAATTTCCTAGGCCATGGAAATAGATCATCAAATATTTCTTCCTTTGTGAAATCAAAGTTGTTATTTTAAAAATTGGAGGTCCAAGTGCTGGGAAGTCATTTATTTAGGATATTAGCATGAAATTAGTGAGTAAAATTGCATAATATTCTTGGTTTAAATTGAGAAAAAATAATTAGGTATATTATCATTGGGAATAATTATAAAGACAATGGTAGAGAAAACTATATGAAGGGTCCCTATATTATATAATGAATTGACAAAAATACTAACTTCATTATTAACCAGCTCCCATGAATCTAAGAAATAGAAGACTAGAATTCCCTTAGGGCTTGGATCCCCAAATTTTTATAGGTTTTTGACATCCTCCAAGATGACCTATTTATCTACAATACATTCCATTATGCAATATTTTTAGGGAAAAGTTTATTTCAAGATGTTTTGGATAGAAGATTCACAACCCTCTCTTAAAACCTCAATCAATCATTTAAGTAAATCCTTGATGTATGTTTCCAAAATTTGTTGAGAGACATTTGAATTGATTAAATGGTAAAATAATCCAGGTTTATATTATTTTGTGTAATAAATTTTCACTTTTATATAAGTAATGATATTCAAACACATCCAATAAGAAATGTTTCCAATGCTTTTTTTATGGGAGTTCATTACATTAACAATTATATTAAACCAATGGATGATCTGGTTAATAGATTATTCATCTCTAATCACAAAATATATAAATTCATCAGAATGCATAAAATGTTTTTCCCCTGTCAACTTATGTGGTCTATGGCATGTAACATAAACAATTATCCAAATTTTATGATCAGTTTTAAAATAAGAATTATGACTAAAAAACTTCTATTTAAAACACAATTAAAAATATTCATTCCTTTTAATTAAAAACAAATTTAGAAGAATCACTTCATATAATAGAATTAGGGTGATAATCAGGTATTTTATAACATTTTACCATAGTATTAAAATTTCATTACATTGTCACTTAAGATAAGGTTTTTTTTGAGTTTACCAATTTATATAGTCCCTAACATTCAAAAGAGGGGGTTTGTGTGGAAGAAATAAATAATTTATCTATATAGTGATATCTTAAATGACTTTTTCTTAGATAATTATTTCATGGTAAATGGTATTAGAAATAATACATTTAATATACCTAATTAATTGATAGGATAATTCTCTTAATGATCAGTATTTTGAAATATTCTTATGTCCTTGTCCTTAACTAAAGGTTTCTTTTTTTGGATTATCGTATTTTGTAGAGGTAGTAAAAATAGATATCGGGATTGAGGAAGTTATGAATAATCTGAATAACTAATTTACACATCCCATAAACCTGTAGGTAATGAAAGGAAATAAAATAATGTAATGAAGAAGAATAATGAATCTAGATAGGTGGGTGGTATTATCAAGAGGCAACACAATTTTTTATTAGTAGATTATTTTTGGAATAAGGTAGTGGTATTCCATCAAAGTGACAATTTGTCTCATAAGAGACAAGTATGTAAAGAAGATCTTATGTATTAAAATATCTATGTTCATGAAGTTAATTTAATATGGTTTTGTAGAGGATAATCCTTTAAGAATATTAGATCATATTCTACTTTGTTAAAGGATCCACCTATTCCACTTGATTTGTGGTAGATATTGGAGAATGAGTATTAGTTTACTTAATATAAAATTTATGTGATGAATGTTTGAGGTATTAATTTTAATTCATACTAATTTTCCTAATTTTATATTCTTACTTGATATACTAACAATGTCATTGATTCAATATATGAGAGTATTTAACTTGTTCATTAATTGTTATTATTAATATTGTAAGCTAAGAAGCTTTCTAAATAATTGTTATTCTTAGTTCTTAGTTGCATGAATGAAAAATCACAATTGAAGGAATTTAATCATCCACCATAACTAGTTAGAGTTTTATATGTATTCCTTAAGAATATTAACTCTATTGGAGGATAACCTAATGGATCCACTTATCCAATATTTGGTCATTAATGAGTAGCAATTTTTAAAGAAAATTAGATATAGTAATTATAGCATTGTAAATGATATTATTCATGTAGTAAGGATATGTCATGGTACATATTTTCATTTTCTTAAAAAGGAAGTGGTCTTAGTCTATTAACTCTATTCTCCAATAAAACATTTTTATATTTAAAATATATTGTATATGTAATATAGTGATTAGATCTTGAATTGAATATGAATCATATATTTCCATATTTTTTCCTCCCACGTCAACTTATAACCATCCATAATTCTACTTTGAAGGAGACCAATAGTCTATTTTTCTATTTTAATATTATAAAAATTAGTATAGATATATTTATTGTAACATATATATGTGAGGCATGGGTGTGTATTGTGCACTCAACCATTATCTTAGTGATAAGATACCTAGTTCCCTGTCACATCCCCAAAAACATTCTTGATGGTAGTAAATGGGGAATTGTGGTCTATTATACTAGAAATGATGATATATTTCTTTAGATAGTATCATAATGTCCCCTCACAATCTTTTTGTATTTCAATGGGTATGTTGAACCATGTTTATTAATTGAAAAAAAATATATACAAATAATTTCTATTGGAAGAAAGTGATATGGTGGGGATAAATATAATACATTAATGTCATTTTTTCTTAATATTTTATTTAATTATATATTATACTAGAATTAAAGAAGATTTTATTTTAATTTTCAGAAATTTCAGAAAATATATAATCCAATATATCATAGCATTGTACGTACTAATTTTGAAGCCATATTTTTTTAAACATAAATTAAATTTTCATTTTGGAACATGGTTCATGCATTATTAGAATTGATAGGGTGAATTTTCATCTCATGGTTATTGAGTAGCTTGTTCATCATTAAGATTAATATTTTAGTTTTACCATGAATGATTCACAAATAGAATCCCAAATTTGATTCATTTTTGGTTCATAGTTTACTAAATTTTATTATAAAACAATTTGAGTTGTACATGAATTTAATTATTTAAAATTTTTATTTTACCCATATTCCAATTTAACAACTATTTTATTATATCTCTTCTTCATTTGGATAGGTAATTTTAGAGGCCTGTCCCTCGATGATCGTTTTCCCACTCCCCAATTTTTATTGTTTTAATATTTTATTTTTCTTTAATATTAAAAAAATATATTAAAGTATTTGATTCTTAACTATAACTTTATTCTTTTTGAATTAATGTTCATATGTATCCTTATATTCCTTTGTCCACAGGGGAAATGGTTTATGATATAACTAATTTTAAAATAATATTACTTATATATAGGTTTTATAAGCTAATTAAGTGTTTCTATTTCCAACCTGAGTGTAATAAAAAATTATTTTAATTGTTCAACAAGTTTAGTAGGTTCATCACTAAATTTCATTTAAAATTAAATAAATATGTGCTTGTTTATTATCAACCCATGTTATGAATATTTTAAAGGTTATATTATGTGTATCTATTAATTTTGATTATATTAATTTAGTTTCTGTCAAGTTTCATAATTACACTTGAATGGATTTCCCATCCTTTAATGCTTAAAAGTTGTTTTCATGAAAATGACACATATAAGTTGTTTGAAAAAATTTCTCTCTTAAATTTTATAAAATAATATAAAATGGATTTAATTGAATAATAAATTATATATTATAATGCTTTAATGAAATGTATTAATTTGATTTCAATGGGGGTTAGAATTTAATTTGATTCTTTTATATTTAGTTTAACATTATATATCACATTTGGGTTGTTTTTTTCAAAGGATAGACTATTCTTTTTATATTTGAGATATAATATTGATTAATTTAATTATGTTTCAAGATGTACTTATTTATTGACTAACAGTTGACATGAATTGATATTTTTATAACTTTGATGTGAAACCCATTATATATTTTTTGTAAAAAAATGAAAAATCATATTTGAATTATGTGGTATTGATGGATTTATCTTAGTTAGTTTTTATAGTTATTAAAATAATATTATAGATAAAAGTGGATTATTCTATGAAGGGTGATCAGAGTTTATGGTGTGTTAATATTTATTTTGAATTCTTAAAACTAATTATGTTACATTTCACGTAGTCACCTATATTTAATATCATGGGAATCCTTTGGTAGATGAGTTGGTAATCTCGGAATGAGTACTACACTAGTATATGACTATGATCTATATAGTTTCCCTATGTCAATACTATGTTCTTGTTCATGGATTATGATGGTGGTCAGCCCATGAAGGATAAAACTCAGTGCTTAGGAAAGTGAATTGTATTATGCATGTGTATTAGAAATATTCTCTTATTGTATAATCCTAGACTGTAATATGGGTCCCTGGTGTTCCCATGAGGCATAAGATTTTAATATTCCACGGAACCAGACTTATGATTATTTAATGATATTTTCATACCATTGATGTTTTGTTTATTCAGTCAATTATTATTATTATTGATGTTCCCATTCCTTCTATTTTTATTATGTTGGTATTATTTTCATTAAAAACTAAGTGAGTTATTTCTTTCATATTTCAAATATTATTATTATATAGATAGAAATGGTATTTTTGGTATTAAACATTTCATATTAATGTTTAACTTATATTCATGAAAATTTTTATTATATTAAAAGATTAGATAAATCTCAAAAAAAAATTCACAATAAAAATTAATGGTTTATTGAATCTTGTGATAGTTTTATAACATGTTAATCAAGGATATTTCTAAATATTTAAACTACTTTCCTTACATCATGTTACAACGTTTATTAAAATATAATAACATATGTTTTTTTATTAAAAAGGAAAAACATTTATACTTTTAAACATTTTTATGTTAATGATGGATTCTCATTACATGTTTTACCCAAAATAAAACACTTTCATTAATAATTTTCTTCTAATCTTCCAGTAAATGGATTTACTTTTAAATGATAAGCATGGTGTGTGAGGAAGATACCTACTGAGAATTATTTATTGAACCCTATATATGCACTAATGTGTGTATGTATATTGAATTATCTATAATTTTTGTGTAGTATAGGTACCTAATTATTTTATTAGGTTATCTTAACAAGGATAGATTATTTTGGAGGGGAAAATTGAGGATTATTTAAAAAAGGTGTGGATATGGTTGATTTTTTAACGGTTGGGGCCAAAAACAAATTCATTATTTAAAGAAAATAAAATAACTCTTTTAACTAGGTAGAGGGAGTCCCATTACATAGCCCAAAGGACTAGTGGGAATTTACCCCATTACGTGGCCTAGAGGCCCAAAATATTGGTCCAAGCCCCATTTTGCGAATAATACGACAACAATACTCTTCTTGCTACAATACTGCACAGTATCCGCCACCGCTATAGTACCCTACTACCACTAAAGTAGATGAGACATGTTTACATTCTTATGATTTTTTTGGTTTTGATTTTTTTATAATTATTGTTTTAACAAACGCGTCTCTTAGGATAATAGAGTGGTCCTTCCTAACAACTAGGTGAAAATTATTTAATAATTGTTATTATATCAGGTGAAATAATTCCAAACTGGTTTATATATTAATGTATCAATACTAGTGTCTAGCACGTGGTTATCATGAACATTCTAGGGGACTTGTGATGGGATACCATGAGCGATATAGCTGGTTGAACTAGTTTTGTTGATGACACTTTTTATATAATTTTAAAAATTTTAATTTATGTTTATGTTTTGGGAGTGACCAAAGATAAGATTGAATGCCTATATCATAACTCTATGGAAATGAACATCATGGTCAATATTTTACAGAAATGGATTTTAAAATAATGATTATAAATATGATCATAAAATTCATGAGGTGTTATAGATTTTTTGAGTGGGTATATAACATAATCTTCCATAACTAATCATCAATATGGTATTAGGTTATGCTTATAGGTTGAAAATTTGGATTCATCATGTCCAATTATGGCCTTTACAAAACCAATCATTTCCCCTTTATATTTTGAATTCTGGATCAGTATATTCTCAATGATAACAACAAAAAGACATCTCTAGTAAAAAATAGTTCAATTTACAAGTTTATATGTTTCCAAAAGTACTTATCATCTTTAATTCATTGATTATATTGTGTTATTCCTTAACATTAGAGATCATTTTATTAATGAATTTTTAGATATTCTCAGTATCTATTTTTATAAAAGATGATAATATCTTAGTTATGAGAAAAGTAACATTTGTATATGTCGTAGATACTCCAATACCCATTCCAAAATCATTTGTAATTCGAAATATTTTCTCTTGGGGTGTATTTTTATAACATACTCTAAATCCCATTTAAATACATTTCATGTACATATTCAATATTCTGATGTCTTGTTGGAAAGAGTCAGATGAAATATTTCTTACTTGAATTTTCTCCTCATATCTTCCAGAGTAAGAATCACCAGGATCCATAATTTTCTCTCTTATATTACCATTAATATTTAATATGTCCTTCATTTCCCTACAATATCATTAATCCCATTGAACACTAATTTATCATATTCTTATGGGGATCCCACTAAGAGGCTTTCCACTATTAGGTGAGTTGGGAATGCCTTACAAAACCATTGGATACATGATTTATTAACAAAATGGATCATGAGAATTCAATATTTTCATACCATCCCAACAATCTTAGGATACTATTATGAGTTCCTCTTTATAGTTTACATTAATTAAGGAAAAATATTGTAGTATTAATGAAGAGTAATATAATGGATAATCCATGGACACAACCCTCTAGAATAATATATGTAGAAATATTCACACCCCTTGAGTATACTCCAAATATATTATTGTTCATGGGCATATATCTTTATCTAATGAAAATTGGTTATGGTTTTTCAATATTATTCAACGGGTGTCCTGACCCCAATATGAAAATTTCTAAATCCATGGTTTACCAATTACTATTTAATGGTATCCTGAATAATGATTAGAAATCCTCTATCCACACCATCATGATGTATGATGAGCCTGATTTCTATTGTCACCATCCCATGTGATCAGAAAAGTTCATTCCTCCATTATTTAATAACATCACCAATCTACAACGACATTTGGAACCATGGTCTATAGTTTGTTTTGGAGAACATATATCCATTTTAATCTCAACTTCATTGTGTGTAATATTAAGAATGAATCTATCCCTACTGACAACCTAATTCGAAAAAAGTGTATTCATTTGTCTATGAGATTCTCTTTTTTCTCTCAATCCATTGTGGAAACTGATGGCCATAACATTTTAAGAGGTGAATGTAAACATTTTATATTGTACAGATTGGAAATATCCTTGGATATCTCTATTTCTCTAGGCTCTCATTAGTATTTTATTCATACATGGTTTCACATCCTCTACATTGGATCTAGTGAGGGCCATTCCTATTATTTTGGATTTTTTGGGGTGTTCTGTTCTATAGGAAGCTGGGACTGAGGATAGAAATAAGGAATTTGGGGATCAGTTAGTTAAAATTAAATATAATGTTATTTTTTTTTTCAAATATCTATGTTTTGGATAATTATGAACTTCTTCACCCCAAAAAACCGTTTTTTATTCCCAACCTAATACGTCATAACCTAAATTGACTTCGAATATCTAGGTGTTTTTTAAAAAACCATCTATTTAATAAAAACATAACATAAATTCTCCATTAACCATTGAAACAATGAAATGTGGTAGACTCATGTCTCTGTGGTTTTGGCTATTAGTACTTTCTACAAATAAGGATATACTCTAATAGTTAAGGCTCAAGTAAAAATAATTTGACTCATCGTTTTTTGGAATGTCCAATTTTAATAATTCAGTTGTTAAAACTAACACAAAACATCTTTCTGAATTGTTTTATGACTATTATTCTATTAATAATTCAATCATATTCATACTGAGGGAATATATAATCATTCATGGAAAATATGTTGAGATTCTAAGATGCTTGGCTTCAATTTAACAAAAAATAAGATCATATTACTTCTAATGTAAATTTCATCGACTCTTTAATCATTTTCTTTATGTAGGTTATCTCCCTTGAATTTTAGGATTGTAATTCAATATGATTTTATCATGTTTCATTACTTTAGGACTCTATGATCTTAATCTCAGTATTTTATATGTTTATTATAATTCTCATGATTTTGTGTGTGAGTGACCAAAAGTGGTTCATCTATATTAAAAAATTATTCCCAAAGTCTACCTAAATCATTATTAAAGGTGTTGACTAAATTTATACCCTAAGGGTCAAGTCACCATTCCACACCAAAATTCCAAAATAATTATGAAATTAATTAAATTCAAACAATTCCTATAATATTATATCATATTTTTTATGTGAAATTCTTTTTATCTATAAAATAGAACTATTTCATTCCATTCCATGACTTATTCAATTATTTAATAGTACTATGATTATATTTAAGTTAGTGTATATAAATTTGTTTCTTTAAATAAATTTCAGGTCTTCAAATAAATGAATACATTTATATCATCTAAAAATACTATTGTGTTTAATTATTTACATTTCATTTAGAGGGTCTATATGTTCCTTTCCATTATTTTTCCTATAATTAATATCATTAAAATTATCATGCTTTATTACTAGGATGATAAATCCCTTCCACGTCTATATTATTAATCTAATCTTCTTATTTTTATTTTATCAGTGATATCATATCCCTTTATTACATTTAATCCTTGATTAACATTACTTTTAAAATAATTAATGTCATGATCTCTTTGGTGTTATCATCATCACATGGGATTAAATAGTACAATGTTTTAAATTAATTCACAATTTTCAATTATTCACTTTAACAAAATACTTTAATTCCCAACATATGTTAATTTCATACATCTCTGGTAAAATAATTCATTACTTTGATAAATCCAAGATCCCCCTTTTCAGTGAAACAAAATTTCATTATATTTTATTATTAAATAATAATAATAATAATAATAATAATAACAATAAATTATTCATTTAAACTAATTTATAACCTGATATTAATCCAAATTAAATCAAATTACCTATGTTTATTCCATTTATTAATAAGATTCGAATTGATCAGTGGAATTCATTTATATATTAACAAACTTAAAAAAATACAAATTACAATTATTTAATAATAATAATAATTCACATTTAATTAATATAATTTAGGATAACTCATTTAAATAAAAATGTCAAAATGTCCCAAATTGGGTTCTGTAAGGTATGGAATGTTGATATGATTCTAAGAAAACAATTGGTGTGTAATTTAAAGGATACAAACACCCTTGTGTGCCTTATCATATCCCTTATAATATGAGGGTTCTACATGGTACTCATATTTTCTACCTATATGTACCCATCTATGTTAACCCTTGGACTTACATTACCCCTAATTTATAAATTGAATGAGATTGATCACATAATACCATCTATCCGTGCTGACTATGACTCATTAGAATCCATATGATGTGATGATAATATGGACAAGATTTAACTGGCTTATTCCATATAGGGATGTTATCTTAACCCTTCTAGGGTTATGTGGAAAATGTATGGGAATATGATCTGATGATTAAGATACTATGTGTATCCTTTATAGTTTACCTTTTCCATGGTTTGACTAGCCACATGTCTATTTTATAACCATCTGATCCCTGAATAGATGTCCTAAATCCATCAACCAAAAATCTTCTATAATGAATGAAATTACAATTAAATGATCGTGTGTGGTGAAACATGAGTGATAGAGATATATTGAGAGAGTCAAAAATCCCATTTCTATTATATGTTTTTATTTTCACAGGAAATATTTTATTTTACATCAATATCTATTTTCATTTTGATAAATAGTATTTTGATTGGAATATTGACTATTGTTTTTTATATTAAGGAGACGATATCAGATCTAGATCAAGTATTGAGATATTTCTCTGGTACATATGTAATTTTCAGTGGATTTAGGTTGGAATTTTTGATATTTTTCACCACATTCATGATTTGGGTTGCATGGTTTGGGAAAACCCCTATGAATCACATTATGTGTTGAATATATAATACATTTTCTCCATAGACAACTATCACAAACAATTGGTGCCCCATTTATCTAATAAAATGTATACATCATGGTAACCCTTATGATCTTGTTTTTTATGTGCTTAGTGAATAGTTTACACATGGTTGGAAACAAAATATGAAATCCTATAAATTTATCTTAATAAATAATTTCATAGTTTATGCATAGAATAGAAAAAAGTGTTGAAAACCTTTTTAAGGGTATTTATTAAGATATAGGAAACAACATGGTTAGATAAATTTTTTGAAAAACATGTGGTAAAATTATACTACATTTCAATTTTTTAAAAAGGTTGTGAAATCCAAAATACCCCCTTGAGAATTTAACCCTCACCCACTCTAGTTCCTCCCTCTCATATGTGTGATTCATGGGTATCCTCTACCACCCATTTATCTTAGACCCCCATAGAATAGGTGTGACTATTGGTGGGGTTTCATAATAAATAAATGAAGTAACTTATATTCCGTCAATAGTTTTTCTCCTCCTGATATGACCACATATTTTTTTTGTCTCTATATAGGGTTTAATTTATGATTCTACCTATGAATGATCAAATTATCTTGATATAATGTTGAATATTTATAAAATAGTTATAGAATATCCCAAGATGATTATTATATGTTTCTACTCATTTTTTCAGAATTTAAAATCTTCTAAAATATTTTCTTATGGGTTTTATTGAAATTGAATGAAATTTAACATTGAATAAACTATTTATATTTGGAATATTTTGTATCATAGGAGTAGCTGCACACTGGGTATAGAACATAAAATATTTCTCAAGGTTTTTGTGTGGAGAAATTTCCCAATATTATTTTTGTAATTTAGGCTTTTTAAAATTGAATTAAATTTTAAAATATTTTATAACTTTTTTATAATTTATTTATTTTAATGTTAATTCATGAGGAAGTTACTCAAGTGATGGCATGAAGAAGGGAAGTGCTGTTGGTCCATGGTTAAAGTGGAATATATTTGGTTCTAATATGTTTTTTCTATAAATTCCCCTTTTGGGTAAATATATTTATATATATCATGTGATATGTGGTCTCAAAAACATTGGTGATTGAACTATTTAAATTGGATAAATGGTTTAATTAAAATTAAATTCTTATTGATGGATATATGTTCCTTAGAATATTATATACCCTTGATAATTTGATTATATACTTGTCTATAAATGGACATGTACATGATAGTGAATTTATATTATGAGATATAAAAAACTAGAGGGGTATTAATCTAATGAGTTAAGTGATTTTTGCAAAATTAGACAGGTTTCCTTCATTCCCATGAGCGATAACTAAGTTCATTGACCATATATGACTCCATGATTGATTATAATAATGGGATATGAGATAGATTTGACACTAATAGTTATAAATTAAATGAAATGAACATGATGTGGTGGACCTTATGATATGTGTTTTAGACCCCTCTATTAGTGATGTGTTTTTGATTTGGGATGATTGAGCTGAGTTAGACATGATGGATTTGTGATGCACATTTTATCATTTAGATTAGATGACTAGAGATAAGTGGGATGTTCCCCCCCCCCCCCACCACTAGTATGTGATCAATTAGGTGGGTAGTCCCTGGGTTGATTGGTGATATTATGGGTGACTGAAAAAATAATAGTTCGAGTTCATGAAGAGATATGAGATTTATTAAATATCTAGAGTGTGATTCCAATGTGTCTTTACCTGGAGGACAATGAGGCCCTAACTTGATTTGGGAAATATTTTAGGATATTATGACCTATTGCAAAACAGATTGGCTAGAGAGAGGGTAATTGAAAAGGCATACTCATGTATGGTTTATGACACATAATGAGAAATAGGGGACCACAACGGGTCCCCTATTTATATGTTGAACATAGTGAGGGATATTGTGGGAGAATATGTGTGGTTTAATTTCAGATTAACCTTATTACCTGAAATATAGTGACGTGAGCTTGATGTTTGTTGAGTGGTGATGGTGACGTGAAATATTATTAGAGGGAAACACTGCCCTCCTGTCTAGATGAATGAATTCCCAGGGTCTCACATGTGATTCCACCCTTAGGGATTTTTTTATTTCATAGTATTACCACATTGGAATTGTATTTAATCATGATTCTATTGGAATTCCTAGGATTAACTACTAAGATTCATAATTATGCACAATACAATGGATTTATCAAGAAGACTAGGATTCATCTTGAATCATCATTCATGGGAAAACAATGATATCTTAGATTAAAATATTTACACATGATATCATATAATTATAGGGAGATTAACTTGGATTACAATGATTACGCATAATGTGATCGAATTCCTTGTTTTTCCTCCATGTATTCAGATTATGGTTGATGGTAGCTTCAAATACCTAGGATACAAAATGGTATTTATCCTTTGGTTATATATATATAATTCATTGGTTATTACCTAACATTATACCTTTACTATTTTTTATTATTATTCAATGCGATCAGAAACACTCGGTCACTAGAAAAAGCAATTATAGTTGATCTTGAGTGTCTCCATAGCAATATTAGATCGAATATGCTTATTTTTATGCATTTATAGTTATTTTTTTATATTCCAAGCATATAAATTGTGAATACAGCAAATTTTATTGTTATTTTTGTTTCCCTGTTGGTGGTTCCCTACTAGTTTGTACTCACACCCAGCTCATACTGACATGGAACTTGTGTACCCATGTAGTCTTCACTATTATCTTTTTTTGGTTACCTAGATACCAAATGATTTATGATGGACCAGGATAGATCAAATGATATTAGAGTCTCTTGTGATATGAGTCTTAATATGGTATTAAATCTTTTCTAATTGAATAATTTTATTTATTTTAATTTTTAGTTAGACTAATGGGAGATCTGTATATGTATGATGATATGATGATGAATGTTTATGACTTTATGCTTCTAAATTTCATTTGTTATAGAATTATGGTATATTATATTTTGTAATATCATTGTTTTTTATGGATATTGTTTGATTAATTTTAATATATATGTTTCTCTAATATGAGTTTATAGTATCCACATGTAAATACCATATAACATAACTTCTAGTAACATGTATCTCTCATGTGGCGTGGTCAACCAAATATTATATAATGATTTTCAATATAGACACCATTCATGTTGTCTAGAGTAGTGGGGAATTGAAAATTGGTATCAAAGAATTTTTTTTAGTCTAAATATTTAGGGAAAAAATATAAAGGTTATATACGAATTTGGTTTTTATTATGATGGAATTGAGACTAATTTATTGAGAACTCCATTTACAATGAGAAAATATTGGTTAATATTGATATATGTATGTTATTCTTGGTTTTTGATTTTATCATTGCATGATTTCACATAGTGTAATCAAATTTATTTTTTGGATTTATGATTCATGTAATTTTGTTTCCTATACAACTAAGAAGGGACCTATTTAAATGTATTATTCTTAGAATATAGGATTCATAATAAATTTAATATTTCTCTATGTGATTTATATCCCAAATGATGAGGGTTTAATTGTTAAAATTTCAAACACTACTTATATGATGTGTTCCCATATAATATGTTTGTGGAATTATATATAGAGGAACCAATATTTAATTTCATCTAATGAAAGGTTATTTGTATTATAAAGATGGATTAATCTTAAGGATGGCTCTACATCCCCTAATTGTAATGGATTTTTAGTTACCCCTAATGATTCAATACATACATTATATTCCATGGTAATTGACCCATTGTGGTTGATTTTGATACACATTCTAAAAAGAAAATGTGTTTAGTTACTAAAAGTGTAAACAATAACCTATATGGTGTTTCCCATATTGATTCTTATTGGAATTATACTTAATCGAGGCATACAAAAATATCTTCATAAATATATATCTTCTATGTTGATTCCTTTAGATATATTTGGATGAGATTGTTATCCTCAAGGGACAGTCCCATATAAATATTTCTTATGAGGAGAAGTACACTAGTAATATATTAATTTTGAACGCGGTTCTTGACAGATATTTTTTTTTGATAACCCTAGAGTGTGTATCTTGGAAAGTGATATTTTGACTGATACTTAATATAAATGCAGTACTGTTTCCCCATGAGCGAGGACTTATATGAGTTGTGGATTATCATATAATTTGGAGAGCCTAGTGAACTTGAGATCAGACATGGTATATTGGTGAGTTGAGAAATAGATACAATGGTAACATAATAGAAGAGTTTCTTAGGATTTTGAGTACCCTTCTTGATGGAATTCATGTGTTTATTATTTAGTTATATAGATAAAAAATTGGCGGGTTTTCAAGATATGTGCAATATTCATGGAGAATTATTGTTATTTTTTTGATGTGAATCACTTGTAGTGGTTTTGGTATCAATTTAACTGTTTAGGGTAGGATTATTAGTATTCATGGAAACATTCATTCTAAATGATATTTCAGTGGTACAATGATAGAAATTATTGATCTTATGGTTTACGATATGGCATATTGGCATGAGATCCTTAAATAGACAATGAAATTAGTGAAATGAATCAATTATTAAGAGGATCACTAAGGGTGATTCCAGATATATGATACTAACATCCATTGATCATGTTTATTGGATTATGGGATTGAGACTATGATTTAAGGGATATTAATGAAGATGGTATGATAATGATAATAGAGTAGGTTTTCACTAGGGTGTATGATTTCTGGGGTAATATTATTTTAAAAATTGGGGATATTGTGTATTTTATTGAAGTAAACTCATTTTAAGACACATTATGTTAAGTAATAATCTTAATAAGTAAGTGTTTATTTAAATATATCACGATGATGGTGTTTTGAGACTTGGTTTGTGGTGAGAGATTGTTGGGATATTTTTTCAGATAGTGAAAGAATGTCATATATGAGTGGACAACTATAAATACTAGATGGGATTAAGCTTATATAAGTAAATTTTGTTTGAAGACATTGATATTTGGATTAGTTAATTGTCATGTGTGGGATATAGATCAATGTGTTTGATGAAATTCATATGATATTTTCCCCAAGGATGAGATGAAAATTGGAGGCGACCTTTTGAGATAATGATGAGATGTATGTTTTTTTTCATTAATATGATTCCTAGTGTGTATCATAATTATAAACATACATTTTATGATTGAACCTATATAATTTTTACTAAAAGTGTGCTATAAGGTTATTTTTATGGGGGATAATGTACCATAGGTTTTTTTAAGGATTGACCCTCATTACGGATAAAATAAAATGTATGTTGATGTTAATGTTCTTAGTGATTTGGGAACAAGTGGCGGTCAATGATTCACATTGGTTCATGGTTATGAATGGGAAAAAGATTCCCATTCATTATGTGTTGTAATTAATGGACAATGATCCATGGAAGGATGACCCTCATGTTGGTAGGATAATGGGTGTGAGGGGACTGGTTCATTAATGATTGATAAAGAACTAGTATTTTAGTGAGAATGTTTAGGATTATGTTAGATATACTATATTCCTTACCACTAATAATGTGATAGATTTGGATGTAATCTATGGTAAATTCAAACAAGAGATATTTAAATACACATTAGTGAATTATAATGAAATATTTGGTTAGTCGATGAACCAACTATGGAATTAAAATGAATTTTGGTTTGGAACATGATGTGGGTGTTTGGTAAATTTCAGGATTCCTCTATGTAATTAGGATTCATGACAGAGATATGAGATTGAATGAGAGTGAGTGACATTGTTAATCTTCATTATTAGTCAACTATATTGGTACTAACTTGTTTTTTTCAGGCAATTAAGTGCAGTGAAATGAAGACAATAATAAACATTTCCCTAGAAAATTGAGGATGTGTTTTGATAGGATACTATGATTGTGGTAATCACATTGAGTCAATATTATATTTTTATGAGAAGATGAATATATTGATGAGAAACATTACCATTAGAATAAATCAGTTAATGGAAAATTAGTATATCAGAATAGCTGGGTTTTATAAATTACTAACATAGTCATCAGGTGAGGGTGATAAGTAGTGGATTGAGTTTTAATTAATAGAATGCCTTGTGTTTGGAGTTTTGTAGTGGAAACACTTTTACAATTAGGGAAAAAATTGAAAATTGATTGGGGGTTAATTAATGATATTGGTATGAAGTTATAGTTTAAGGATATACAAGGATTCTTTTACATGAGAAGTTTTTTTTTGGGATTTTTGTAAAACCTAGTGAATTTTCATGTTTACAAATTTTTAGGGAATTTTATTTTATGATTTCTAGAGTTAGTGTAGTTATGAACAATATTATTCATAATTATATTCCAAGAACTGGATAATCTGAAGGTGATTTTATCATATTTGGAATAACTTTTAAGAGGGGTATATTTAGTGAAATTTGGGAGCTTCTTGTTTTAGTTTTTACAAATCATTTTCTTGAAATAATGTTTAGGGAAAACCATACAAATCCCATTACATGATATATATTCTATTCATTTTGTTCAAATAAATTTGGAATTCATGAATAAAATATTTTTAATGAAAAACCATATTAACATTAAGAAAATCCATATGATAATTTCTGGCTAGTGGGATAAGTGAATGATTTATAAAAAGTTACAGATAATCCATCCAAAACCTATAATTATTTCATTAAGTGGAATTTTATAGTTGATAAAAAATTTAGAAAACAAAGATTCCAAAATGTATGAATAGTGATTGATTAATATAGAACTAACCATAATTTTTACACATGATTTAGAAACTCATGATACCAAATTGTGTAGTCTCCATGATTTTATCTAGAATAGTTAAATAAAAAAATTTCTATGGGAATTTTACCGTCACCCCTATCCTTACTATATTTGACAAATGTCAAATAGGGGTCTCCGATCCCCCGTATTTCTCATAAATCTCATTGGAATATGATCCATTATTTTTTTTTCAGGGTGAATCAAGGTATGAAATTAATTTACCTCTATCGTTATTAACTTACCACTATGTAAACAAATTTTGGTTTTACGTGATTAGGATGTGATTGAAAATTACAATAGAACATGTTTAAATAATATTAATATAATTTGAATTTATCTATTAATAGTAAGATGATGTCTCGAGACATTGTATTCATATTTTTTCTTATAATTTCAAACAAACATGTATTTTTATCATTCATGAAGATGATAAAAATGTTTTCTAGTAGAAGAAGGCAGTGTATAGATTGCAGAAGACAATAGGAGCATGATATTCATTTTGTGATTATATTTTTTTTTGATGAATATCGATTTATAGTGTGTTGGGGTTGATTACTATCATTATATTTTCCAAAAGAGTTATCAATGTATGATATTTTCTGTATATGTCGATGATATAGTATTTTTAATATTGAATGAATCAAAATGATATTTTTAGTATATGTCGATGATATAGTATTTTTAATATTGAATGAATCAAAATGATATTTTTTAAATAATTTAAGATTTTTGAGTTTGAAATGTCATTTATTAGTGAGTATATTTGTTTCCTTGGTTTATAGGTGACACAAGGAAGGATCGGTACTTATATTTCTAAATATAGATATTTGATGGTTTTTCTGAGAAGATTTTTAAAGGAGGGTTATAAGGGGATGATAACTCTAGTTGTTAATTACGATAATGATTTAGTGGATTATGATGGAAATTTTTTCAATCATATAATATAGGAAGAATATTAGACCCCTTATAACATCCCCCAATTTTGGAACTCCCTCAAATAGTTAAAATGGGTTGGTTACAGGAACTCAAGCGCACCTATTCTTCTACTAGAGGACGCCACCAAGAAGAATGTGTATCAAAAGTATTCTGGAGTGACTATACTACCTAGTACAGATTATCGACTTATAATAAATAATAAATATAAATAATATCAGAATGCAGAAATAATGGAAAATATTCAATTCGATATAGAAACCAACTAATAAAAAATTGAATAATAAAATAAATAAAAATTGAATAATTTATTGTAATTTTAGAATGAAATTAAATGTAAAACTATAATTAAAACAAAAAAATAATCAGATAACTCAAATAAACCCCAAAGGCCAAGGCCCAAAACTCCATCTTGTCAATGTCTCCAAACTTCATCTCATCTAGCATGAAATAATAAATAGAAAGGACCCTTTCCCTAGTCCAATACTGCATGTAGGTAATTTTATCGAGAACCAGATAGAGGCCCATGTACTATGTGAGTGCAGATAAATAGGTCTATACCACTATGTCTAAGCATAACTAGCATGATAGTTCGTTCACTAAAAAAAATTAACCATTTTTTTAATTATTTAAAAAATTAAATTAATACCACATCAACCTGCTTTGTTACCATGCCAAAATATCATTGATCATGAATAAAAACCATTCCAACAACAACTATATACACAAATAACCTTATTTGGTTCAATGACGACATGCCCTTCAAAATTTCTCATAGCCATCCCAACAATAAATATATATCGATGATATAAATCACAAAAATTTGTGTTAATAACTATGTATAATAATTTTAGAAATAGACCATCGTCCAAAACAAGTATATAATCATTACAGTATGTATCAAGGCCATGCCTACTGTATAAGAATTAAAACATTTATTTGGTCCAAGACTGATAGAATTATATCATGTATCTAAGAAAATCATGGAATATAACCATTAATGCATGTATCAAGACAATTCATGGTATATAAGAAATATAGAATCTGTCATGGCCAAGTCCGGTAAATAATAATTGTCCATGAATATCACAATATCACATCATAAGGATCAATAGTAAATTTGAAAATTATAAATTATCTTTTAATTACACATAATTGTTTATCATTTTTATAAAAATAACATGCTAGTCATTTATATAGTTAAGATATTCCAAGGTAAATATATATCAATCAATCACCAAAAACTCAATTAATGATAAAAAACTATCATCCATTATTAAATTCATTAGTAAACTAGAGTTCACTAACCATAATGGTATCCATATTCCATATCATAAACAATTGGATCCAAAAGGGATTCTAAGGAATAAATATAATTCAAAATTAAATAAATTTATGTTCATGTTATGTAGGCTCAATTATAATTTTTCAAATAAACTTCCATTAAACATACCATATGGTTAAGTTTTAGACCCCATACCTTTAATCAGAGAATAACACAACACTTCTAGTGGGGTAACACTAATAATAAAGACGGCGAAAAATATCAAAATAGGAAACCTAGACCAAATTAGATTATTATTAACATCCAAACCAAATATTGTCCAATGATTACACTATGCAAAAAAAGAACAGTAGAGGAGTAAGTGGAATATAATGACAAATAATTACCTATGATAAATTACAAAAACAGTGCCTTTGTAAAGGATGACAATGCTCTAAAATCACATAGAGAACCATTATATGATTAGAGGAGGAAACTACAATAATGGAATGAGAAACATATCACACCTGGCTCTCTTTAAAACTGGTAGTTAAGATATTACTTGGTGTGCAACTCATTTACATGATGTTTATGTTTTCAGATGGACACACTAATAAACCTGTCATCTCAGCTTCATTTTATCCTGATCGACTATTACAAATCATGTATCCAAGTATTGATTCATTTTCCAGTATAAAACTATTCAATAAAATCATCTAGAAACATTTACATATCATATAATACATTTACATGGCTTGTAAATGTTCTATAGATAGTTCCAAGTCCAGTTTCATTAGTAATGGTCTCAACCACCACCAATATATTCCAATCCCTTGTAAAACACTCAAGTATCATTTTTATACATTTTTATGGAGCACATTAGTAAAGATAATCATACATCTATAGAATTTAGTCAATTTTACCCTATAAAATTTTTCCATATCTAAATAAGACATTACCACCAAAGCTTAGTGATTTGTGAAAATCCCAGTATAACATATTTATCACAGAAAATAAATGTGTGATGTACCTAGAGAAAAATAGGATCTTAAAATCTCAAAACCATAAAACAAATCATCCTCGTGATTGTACAAGAATCATAGTGGGATCGAGAAAACATGTCTTACCACCATGCTCACATATGAGACTCCCACTCCTAGGTCTTCTATGGAATATTCCCATGCTAAGACTACACTCGAACCAAAGGTACAACCCTATCCTAGAGATAGTTATCACTACATTACAAAATTTTTATCAAATGTTCCTAAAAGGAAACATCTACCCAATCTTGAAGAATTATACTTCTTTAAAATGACAAGGGTCTAGATGATATCGCTGAAGATGTGTCACATGAAAGATATCATTTGTGTATCTATATAATTGTGGAAGAGCTAATTGGTTTACTATTGGAATGACCATATCCACTATCTTTACCAACCTAACACACTTAAGTGATAGATTTACCTTATTCCATATACAACATTTCCCCAACCTAGGTGATAGAAAAAGAAAACAATGATGACCAACCTCAAGTTTCATAGGTAATCTCTAATGATCATAATAGGATTGCATCCTATAATGTAGGGTCACCAACCACTTTTTGATCAATTGAACCTTCTCACGTGTCTATTAAATGATATTAGGACCAAAAAGTATAGACTCACCTACCTATATTTAAAAATGGGTCGAATTACCTGAAAATTCTTACAAATAATTGAATAAAAGAAACTTAATCAATATCTAGAAGGTGTTTTTATATGAAAAATCCATATGTTCCATAGGTTTCTTTGAAGAACCATTGAAATATTGAACCAGGGCTCACAATATACCCTCCAGAACCAGAGTATTATGCTCAGATTGAACATTATTTTGAGGATGATAGGACATACTAAAAAGAACCTATGATCTCATATCCTTATAAAGATTCTACCAGATTCATGATGTCAAACAATGATCCCTTTTCAAAAGGATAAACCATAAAACATTGTGCATCTAAACATTCTCGCACATGTAAAAAATACCCATATAATAAACTATGAAGGACTCCCATATATATAAGAAGTTTGATACCTTCATCAGATGATCCTCAACCACCCATAAAACATAAATATTATTTTTTTATTGGGTATTCCTATCACAAAATCAATAGTGACATCATTGGATTTCAATTATAGAATGGGAAAAGGCTACAAAATACTAGCTCACCTTTGATTATTGTATTTAACCTACTTAAAAGTGAATCATGTCTACAAAAATACTTCTACCTACTTCTTAATTCCTAACCACCAATACACTCTTTGGAGAACATGATGCATATTTATCAAACATGGATGTACAAACCGTCTATCAGTGTGAGAATCACTCATCATATTCTCCCACAAGCCTATTAGACCCCATACTCAAGAATATAAAGGAATATAATTTCTGCTACCTTGATACCAACTTCATGGAATCTCTACACCATATAATCTGTGTCTTAGAATTAATCCCACCATATTAGATTACTTATTGGTCTTTATTATGTCCAAAAACACTTGTATAATAGATGTTGAATTCAATGAAATTCATCCCCGGGACTGTTGAATATAAAGATGCATTTGCGAAAAGAGTTCTATCATATGAAAATCATCAGAAGAATCCCTCACTGCCTCTTTATATGTCAATCATCTCAATGTATAAACAAAAATGTTATGATTTCATGGTGAATAAGAAAACAAGAATTCAAATGTTTACAAATTCTAAACCCAACTCCTATGCTAAAGGTTCATGTCCCTCTAAGAAAAGATGTACCTGATAATGTTATGGTCCATGTATAACACAATACTCTCACCCAAGAGATAATGTCTCCAGTATCTCAGGGCATGTCCCACTACTAATAAATCCATAACATGAGTATGGAAATTCATCTCATGTGATTTTAGTTGTCTAGTACCATAATAAACCACTCAATCCTCCATTATTATATATTCTTTGAGTCCAACTCCATCTGTGTGATAGTAAAAGGTATATTCATTAATCGGCATAGGTTAGTTGAGAGTAAGTGTTTATTACATCATACCTTTTAGCTCTTAAAAATATATATCATATGAATTTGACAGAACTATGATCACCCCCTTCTTGGCTGACCCTAAAATTGGTGCTTAAAATGTGAGAAGTCCCAGATAACTCACCTATAAAAAAATAATAGACCTAGAAGGAACTGAATTATGGAAGAAATTATTGAGATACTTACAAGATATAATGTATTCAACCTTTTCTAATTCCACTGACACTCCTACCTCTATGATTACATAGCTTAATAAGTGAATAGTGTCAAACTAGAAAACACATTTAGATAAAATTGAATAAAGCCGACAATATCTCAATATACTCAAGATGATGTAGATATTTTAGGAATTTTCATCTAATGAATAAGTTTACACTAATATTTTTCGAAAAAACAACCATAAATTGGTCACGAAAAGGATGAAATATTCGATTCATCAAATACATGAATATTGATGGATAGTTAGTCAAACCAAAAAATATCCCTATGAACTCATACAAGCCACACATGATCCTAGAGGAATAATGAGTTATTTCCGATGGTATGACACTAAACTGGGGTTTTCTAGATCTCAAATTATTATCACAGAATATCTTATCACCTCTCAACTGATTAAAGTGATCATTCATGCCCATAAGAGGATATCACTTCCTAACCATCATTAGGTTCACTCTCCAATAATCCACAAATAAGACCAATATACCATCAACCGTCTTGGAAAAGTAAATTTTATAACCCTATGGAGATGTAATAGTCCATATGAAACCCTTTAAATCTAGATCTTATGAATGAATGTTCCACTCACAGTGTTCTACTGGTTCCATCCTGCATAGCGGGATATAACCTAGATTTTCCCCCTAACACTGACTCTATTATTAACTCGATCTCATGATCAACATGTATGTCATTGAACATGTTAGGAAATACATCCATAAAATGGTCTACTAATATAGTAAAATAATCCAACTTCATTTCACCATCTTATAGAGTATGAAAATATATATGATCCATGAGACAAACCAATTTGAACCAAATTGGTCATGCCCAACCAACATGAAGATCCTACTAAAACTGGTGAGAATAACATCAAACTTATGGATATTTAAAATTAATTTTATTATTATAATAGTTTATATGTTCATGGTATATTACAAGAAAATTAAAACCACAGATGAAAATGAAAAAAATAATTTCCTACACTAATGGTGCCCACATGAAACAGTAACTTTGAATCTCTTGACAACATTCCTTTCA
Organism: Viscum album; assembly: GCA_963277665.1. Lineage (NCBI taxonomy): Eukaryota > Viridiplantae > Streptophyta > Magnoliopsida > Santalales > Viscaceae > Viscum > Viscum album. The sequence goes on along the minus strand of OY728158.1, from coordinate 1,340,972,602 downwards.
AAATTTTATATTCTTTGAATAAACTACCTAATGTGAATCATTGTTAAAAAACCATTTAATATTTAAAAATACAATAAAAGTATATTTATCAAAAGTTCATATAAAATGGAATGTTACAAACTTATATAAAAAACACAAGAAACTGTATAAGATAAAATAATAATACCAGTGGCAGTAGAAGGTCTTGCATCAATAATAGTTGGAGTGGTCTTAATAGTGTATAACTAACTAGCTCCACTACCCTAAGATCACATAGGACTCCCCAAATCTATTAAATATTCATGGTAATTTAATTCTTCTATTGGGGTAACACATCCCTAGTTTTGACCAAAAAATCTTATGGAACTCAAGAAACATGTTTGATGAGGAGTAGTTGAGTCCTTTCTAGACTGTACTACCGATATGGGCCCACTACCACTGCTCTTCTTGAACATTCCACTACAAAAACTATACTAGTGTCCCATCATACCATAAAAACAAAAATCCATACTGGGGTACAAAAAATGAGGATGGTTATGGGATATCGTTCCACCTAGGTTGATCTTTAAGGAAACATGATAATGAGATGAATTCCATGACCAAATTTTTTTTTTATGAAAACAATCATAGAGAAACATCATTCCATTAAAATAAGGGTTCCTAGTAATACATGATAAATTATCATGTACACTTCTTAGAGACTCTCATAGATACCATTTCATGACATGTTATATATTAATTACATTGGAAAAAATTCTTAGAAGGAACATGTTCACTGGTGATCTGATCTCATTGTGAAGAAAATCCGGAAACAATCTCATCGTTGATATCCCATCAGTAGATAAAGGAGTCATACAAAATTTATGGTTAGGGATGTTTCTGGTATAGTCAATCACTAACATTCCCTCCTATGTCTGGTGTATTAACTCATGAGACCTCTCATACCTCAACATATCAGGATAGAAGTGGATCAGGATCTTCACCTTGACGTCCTTATAAGACAACTCTTATTACTTTAGAGTCTTCTCTAGAATATATCCCCAACTTTTAGATGGTCGATGAATAATATATTCTACAAGTTCCACCATCTTATATATGGGTCTCTCAATATTCATAAAGATCATCTAGTCTAACTTGATCTTGATCTTGGCTTCAAAGTGGACTCTATACCCAATGAATGTAAGTAAATTTTACTGCACGAAGTCTCTCTCAATCTTAAATAGAAATGGTATTGTGAAAACAATCATACTTTTCATAGATCACATTACATGAAACATCCCCTAATCTAGCACTCTCTCATCTGGCTCGAAATGGTTGGTTTTGAGAACTCAAGTTCACTCCCTATATTCTAAAGGCTACTAACTAGCACTGAGGGTGTTAATAGTATAGTGGGGAGAATATACCCCCTCTTATGATGTTTTATATAATTAGAATCAATTCAAAATAAATTGGAAATAATAAGTGTAAATACATTGAAGAAGAAAAAAATAAAATCAAAATAAATAATCCAACAAATAAATAAGTAATAATGTAACTTTGTTATAGAATGTAATTTAATGTCATGCATTGAAAACCCCAAAAAGGCTAGTAGACTCAAAAAAGGGCTCATACTCTTATGTCCTAAACCCCATGTTGGAACCATATTTAAACTCCATCCCAACAATAATCAATAAATCAACATCAAAGTATTTTTTCCCTTTTCCAAATATACATCTATGATATCTACTAGGGTACCATATGGTTTCCAAAATAGGGTGTGAGTATAACTTAGTTAGTCGACCCCACCATGTCTAAAAAATAGTCTGATTGGAGTTTTATTCTATAAATCATCAAACATGCATATTAATCACATTAACAATTAATAATGTACAAAAAAACGTTATTTCGATCCATGTCATAATACATATACGCATTTCATAGGACCGTTCTAAGAACAACAATATATCTAAGGTAAAATAATCGGCTTCAGCTAAATGCGATATTATCATTGAGCATGTTTAATGACCATGGAAACAACCACCATATATCCAAGGTATATTCAAAATAAATAATCAGATTCAAACTCCTATAAATATTAAAACATTCTTGGTCAAATCCCTATGATCACTGTAGTATGGGGCATGGCATAACCCAATCTCTATAAGAATTAAATCTTGGTAATGAGCCAATCCAACTCTATATCATCATTAAAACATATAAATGTGAATTTTATGAGACTAATTATGGTATATAATAATTACAATATGAAACCAAATCCTTGTCATGGAACATGGATAACAAAATATCACATCCCAATTATAAATCATTAATTATTAGAATTTACATTATTCATTAATATACCACATTAAATTGAATTTAAAACTGAATAAAAATTATATCTATAAGAAATAAGGAAAAATTATTAGATTCAATATTATGAAATCAACATAGGCGACATGTCATGCTAAACAAAATTTAAACTATTTTCTGATTCAACGATATTCATGGTAAGCTCACCTCAGGGGTACCCATAATCTAGGTCAGAAACTAGTTGAAAACTAAAGACTTCAATGAACAATTCCATTTTTTTAATTCATTTGGATACAAAAATGATATAGAAATCAAGATATTGTATAAAAATGGAAATAATAAAACCACAATGTTATGATTTAGAAAACCTACCTTTAACTGATGATCAAATACACTTTTAATAGAAAACACCCATGAGAAATAAAGTGCAAGTTATTAAAAGAGGCTCCTAGATCAGAATTGACCGTGATTAAAACAAACAACTGAATTTGGAAATGGATTTCACCACAATAGTTGGAGAAGAAGGAAGAGAAGGAAGAAAATTAACAAGAATGACTTACTAGGAATTTCTCACATAAACAAGATGTCCAGATGGGAAGTTAGAACCCACAAATTTCATGGAGAATTCTCTAGGGTCTAGGGGAGAGAATATATAAATGATTATAATGAAAATCATCAACACAACATGTTAAAAGTATAAGGCTAAGCATTTATACATTGTGTAATGTGATGACACATAATGTCAATATTTATAATGGAATTCATTGTAAACCCCATCAATGAATATTTATTATATTAAAACCCTCAAACAATTACACAACATGTAATCCATTTATAAGATGTGTAAATGGTATTTAGTTTATTTATTCATCCTAATTTACTTTTAAAGAACCCAAACCCCCATTAATGGTTCTTGTCCTATAAATAACCCATGAAACACTTATCTCATTATACCCACACTCAATTAATTCAAACAAGCATACATCTATTAACATTATGTCATTCTAACCAACAATGGCTCTCCAGCTATGAGAAATACTCAACAACCGAAGCTAAAATAATAAACTCAAATAGAGACATACTTGATAAAAGATGGAATCTTACATCCTACCTACCCTGTAGCATCTCGTCCCTAAGCTACTCCAGGTGTCTCTATGTGGTATCAATATATATGTCTTTCAATTATGTTCATATATTAGACTCCCTCTCCTAGGAATCCTCTCATACTTTTCCATGAGGCCAATAAAATAAAACCAATAGTATAGTCCTACCATGAAAATATTTCTCACTATGATCCACCACCCATATCAGATAATCCACATAGAATGCATTGTCACAAATAATGTTGTGTGCTATTTCTATTACATGGGAAGAGTCTGGATAACATCTCAAAATATGTTACATTTGGAACACATCATACATGTAACTATATAATTGTGTAAGGGATAAATAGTATTCCATAAGACCAAAATGTGTCATTATTTCAAACGGCCTAAAAACTTGTGTACTATATTCCACTATTTTTTGATATAGTGATACCCAACATAGGAGAAACTTGAAGGAAAAAAGAATAATAGAATCACTCTTCGATGTTTAACATATAATTTCTAACTTCTCTACATAGTCTTCTACCACATTCTGATCAACTAAACAAGTTATGATTTCTTCTACATGAGACTAGTCCTAAGAAGTGCTAACTCACATTGCTTCATCAAAAAAAGAAGGAAAAACATGATATTCCATACATGGCCTCAAAAGGTGCCATTTTAATTGATTCATGGAAGCTATTATTATAAGAAAAATCTAGGAGTTCAATATGTTTCTCCCATGAACCACCAAAATCAGGGACATAGTCTCATAAAATATCTTCTAGCGCCTAAATAGTACACTCAAATTGACCATAAATCTATGGATGATTGGTTGTACATAAAATAACTCAAGATCCAAATGATTTATGAAGACCCTACTAGAAACGTGATGTGGCATGATGATGTCCTTATGAAATGATACTCCTTGGAACACTGTGTAACTGAAACACATTGTGCACATAAGGATTTACCATATCTTCAACTTTAAAGGTTTTTCTATTATGTATGTTGTGGGTTACCTTAGTCATTCAATCCACAACAACCAATACAACATCATTATTCTGTGTTTTCCTAGGTTATCCTCTCAAAAACTCTATTGTTACATAATCAAATTTCCACTCAAGAATGGTTAGAGGATGAAAAATCATAGCTGGCCTCTGAATCTTATCTTTCACCTAATAATATGTGATGCATCTAGTCATGACCTAGCCACATCATTCTTCATTCCTGGCAATAATTACTATCCTAAGAACATAATATATAATCTTTCAAAAATGATTCATCGTCCATATATAATAATGAAACTCCCTCATTAGTTCTTCAAAAAATCCCATAGAAACCCATACTCAGACATAAAAATGAAAGGATTTTAGACTTTCTAGAGACCACCATGATGGAGTCTCCCCACCATATAATTATTATCTCAAAACAGAACCCTCAAGATCGAAAAATTTCTTAGTATTAATCCATTCTAATATCATCAATAAAATAGATGTCAATGTCATAAATAATTTCCCCTAAGATTCCTAAAAATACTGATTAATGTCTAAAAAGTGGTATATTCCTTGAAACTCGTCACAAGAATCTTGTACTACCTCATAATATTTCTTTCAAATGAAAGAATCGGCAATAATATTTTCCAGTACTAGTTTATAATCTAATTCCATGTTGAAATACTGCATATACTTGACCTACCACCACAATTAAAGGTTCATGTCCTAATAATAAAAGAAGTACTTAAGGCTCTTTTGATCTATTTATACCAAAAAAACTCTGACTCATGATATATTGACTCCAACATCATAGGTAATATACCACTTATGCTAAATCCACATCGTGATTAGGGTAAATCCTCTAATGTTGTATCAGCTTCCTAGAGACATAAGAAACCATGTGATCCTCCTACATTAGAACTGCTCAAAGTACAACTCAAGATGTGTCATAGTATAAAATATATAATTTACCTAGAATAGGTAATGCGAGGATAGGTGATGAGGAAAACCATCATTTTAGCTCTCGAAAATATCTCTCACAAGAATCAGAAAAAACAAACATCACCCCATTCTTATTCAGCCTAGACATTGTTGCTGGCAAATGGGATAATTCTTGGAATAAATTCTAGGAATAACCGGTTAAACCCAGAAAGATCAGAATCTCAAATATGGTATTTGGATGTTCCCATGATATCATGAATGTGGATTTTTAGGGGTCCAATAACACTCCTTTATCTAATATTACTAGGCCTAAGAAGTTAACATCGATAATCAATAAAATGTATTTGTAAATTTGGGTGTAAATCTTATTCACTATCAATGTATTGCGGATGATGTCATGATATTTGGAATAATTTTGTATTGATTGTGAGTACGCTAAGATATTTTTAATTAAGGTTACTATAAAATAGTCAAGAAAAGAAAGAAATATCATATTCACAAGGACTATCAATATCACTAGCATATTAGTCCGCCCAAATAGAATCACTATGAATTAAAACAATCCATAATTTCTACTAAAATCAGTATAATGTAAGTCCGATAGTTTCACCCTTAACTGATGATATCATGATCTCATGTAAATATTGGAGAAGATATTTTCACCTCTCAATTGATTAAAATGTTCATTAATGTGTCGAAGAGGATACATGTTATTGACCATCATCTTTTTTATCCTCTGATAATCCACAGATAAGCATAGTGATCCATCAGCGTTTTGTAAAAGAGAACTGTAGAACCCTAACGATATTTACTAGGAATTATGAATTCTTTTTTATTATGGATCTTCTAACTGATCTTTAAACTCTCTGAGCATTGCTGTTATATTTGTTAGGGTGGGATAGAAGCTGAATATTATTCCAACACCAACTCAATAATGAAATTAAACGTTCACTGAAGCTGTAATCCCTAGAACTCATCCAAAAATACATAAAAATATTACTCCATGTTAAAATATAATCCTACCACATTCCAACATTATCTATAGAATGGAACCCATATGATCAATGAGACAATCCAATCTACACTAAATTGGCCCTGCATAACCAGCATGTAGATCTCAGTCACCATGGTGAGAATATATTCTTTCTTATAGTGATAGGAAAGTAAGTACCCACTATAATATTTGTTATGATCATGGTATAGAACTAACTAATCCATTCCAATTATCAAATTGAATATGTAATTTATTGTATGAACTACTCCCAAAAGAAATGGTATACACCATTCTCTAGAGAACACACCTCGCAAAGATTGATATTTTCTTAATGCACTCTCAATGGTGTGTAATTGGTTAAAATATCATTTAATCATTCCACATCCAAGAAAAAACCAATATCCAAAAGAAAAGATAAAATGAATATGATTCTCATATAACAAACAAAACAATAGCTAAGGTTATGATACAAGAATTATACATATGAAGGTAGACGGTCAGGAATACACAATAACTGGAGTATCCTTCATAATATGAAACTAACATGTCCCTCTACCATGGAATATAGTTTGACTACCTGGAAAGAATTTTCATTCTTAGTATTGTTTCTCATGCACTAGGCTACTATGTCATTTTCCATGATATGAACAACCTATTAAACTTTAGCTACTAGCATATAAGCGGTTAGTTGAGACCCTTCTCGATTCCAGTTCCATTTTTTATTAATTTTCATTGTTTTGATGTGTAAATTTTTCACAGAACCTATAAAGATAGTCCATTTTTTCACATATATGACATTTGACTATGGGGTAAGGACACTATGAGAACATATGTTAAAACATTCCATAATGATAATAATTGAACGAAACACGATCTTGATATGATTTTCCACTTCCCTACCTACTCTTACCACTACTATATTATAGGAAACTATCATAATTGTTCTTCTCACCACTCAATGAATAACATTATGATCACCATGATAAAATAGCTTGTCCACTGCTCGGGGCCTCTATTAGATTCCTTCCATGATGAGTGCCTAATTCATCTCATCCTCAAAGCTATTTAAACAAAAAAAGTATACCTACATGAAGATCACATAATGATGAACATACGAGAAATGTCTCTCCAAGGATATCTCATTAGCTTCAAAATATGGTGTAAAGTGTTGTAATTAATTGAAACCTCCAGTATAGTCCATCCCTAGAGACCCCTACCTCATCAGATATATGATCTCATTAAATTTTTTATATGTCAAGGTATCATGATAGAAATGGATTAGAATCTTTGTCTCAATGTCCTTCAATGATATCTTTTCTTTCTACCTATCTTCCCCTATAATATCCCACCAATTATTCAAAGGTCTAGTAAGGATATATACAACAAGATTCACCCTCATATTTTCAAGTATCTACATATGCATGAAGTTATTATCAGATGACTCAATCCAGAAGAAATCTTCATAGGCCACCATTACCCAGTAAATATAGGTAGATTCAAAATTTAAATATCCATTATCAACTAAGACAAATAAGAAATTGTATGAATAGTCTCCCTTTCCATGGATCACATGACCCTCAAGAAGTTGTCGTGATGATGAATATCCATCAGCTCCACAAAAACTATAGGTACGTCTAGTTTAGCTGCATTAGGAGCATTCTGGTTTCCACGCTCTTAATGATCAAGTTAATGATTCCAAGGATTAATTTCCTCTACAAAAAAATTTCACCCTACAGAACTGTCTTGAAACAATTTCAATGAAAAAGGTGACAACAACAATGAACCAAAATCTCTTGGTCTCTCTAGAAATAAAATACAAGTATTTTAGCATGAAATGACAATGCATTTCATTTATCTAGTGAAGGAAATTTCTCATATTAAAATTTAGTAGGAATGTATATTTGACATGAAAATTTGATATTCCCCTGTTATTAACAACTCATGTCAATATATCCCTATATTCCTATTATGATATATGTATTCTCAGCTTGTTCTATACATTTTTATGAGTACAAAACTCAAAAGAAAATAAAATTATAAACAAATAACCTCATAGAACATGTGAATCACCCAAGGTGAAATAACATCAACTGTAATAAACACATAACACATATAGAAATTCCATCATTGGGTACTTATATTTCTCCCATACATCGGTTAGCTACTCCCATTCACAAGATAATTATCCAGTCACAACACATCCTAGTATCCTTTCTACCTTTCCCAAGAAGTAAAGTAGAAGAAATGGAAACCTAATCCTATGATACATCCTTTTTACATCACCCATCCAGGAAATTTATAATGTATCTATAAATAATGGTTATTAGACCCCAAGCACAACTCTCTATATGCAAGATTCAATTTAATTGTTGTAGGGATGTGAATAGTATAGTGGGGATATTATACCCCTTGTTATGAAGTGTCATAGAAGTGGAAACAATTCATTATAAAATAGAAATAATTACAGTAAATACATTGCTAAAGACAATAATAAATGCCAACTGAATATTTTAATAAATATATAAGGAATAATCTAACAATGTGTCAGAAAATATCTAAATGAAATTCTAGAAAAAAACAAGAAAAATAATTATATACTCAAATAAATGACTCAAAGTACTTGGTACCGAACCCCACATCGGTCCCATCTCCATTATCCATCACAAAAAAATTAGAAATCCACAACAAGGTCTATTTTACTTATCTAAACTTACATCCATGAAATATGCTCAAGCACCAAATGATGGAATGAATTTGGTTTGAGTATAACTCAGTAGGTTGACGTCACCATGAATAAAAGAACTGGTATGATATAAATTTTATGTGATATAGTGATAAACAAAAATATTAATTAATTTAATAATTAGAAAAATTCAACAACAATCTTCATTTTCATTATGCTGGAATATCTCTCAGTCTGTCCTATGACCATGCCAACCATAACCATATAACTATGGTAAATTAACCTATTTTAGGGCCGTGCTGAAATAACTTTGAGAATGTCTTACATCCATGGCAACCACCACAGTATAACCATGTTATAGTCCAAACAAATAATCTCGGTCAATGCCCTCTATGTATTACAAAATTCTTGGTCAATCCCCTATAATAATTACAACATTAGATCTAACATAGCCTACTCTATTTAAGATTTAGTGCATGGTACTGGGCTAAGCCCTCTCAATATCAATACTAAAACATATACGTTTTCTTTTTATAGTGATGAGAAAAATATATAAACAATATATAATGGAACACAATCCCTATCAAAAAACATGGATATCAAAATATAACATCATATTTATCTACTGTTAATTTTGAAAATCACTATTATTCTATTATATATATCTTTAAAAAAAATTTAAATTTGGTTAATAATTATATCAATAAGAAATAAGTCACAAGGTATGGATTCTATGACAAGAAATCAGCCTAGGTGAAATGTTAGGCTAGACATACTTTATATAATTTGAATATTCAATTATATTCTTGGATAGATAACCCCATAGGTAGCCATAATCAAGGTTGTATGCCAATTGAAAAGAAAGTTCATTAATGAATAATTCCATTTGTTTATTTAATTCATTTCAGATCATGAAATTATGATTCAATCAAAATATTGCAAAAACCTGGAAATTATCAAACCATAGGGTTAAGATTTAGACACCCAACCTTTAACTGATGATCCAACAGTGCTTCTAACAAACAAAAACCCCTGAGGAAGAAGGGGAAGATGATTTTAAGAGGTTCCAAGATTAAAAATAATTAATATCAAGACCAACTACTCAATTGGTCAAAGTATTTCACCACAATAGTTAGAAAAGAAGGAAGAAAAAGAATAAACATAATAAAAAGGACTTTCTTGGGATTTCTCACACAAGCAAGATGTACAAAAGGGATGTTTCGCACACCAAAAACAGTAGAGAATGTACTAAGGATAAGAGGTGGGAATATAAAGTATATTAGAATGAAAAAAAGCCTCAAAACATGTTAAATACAATAGTTCGTAAATTTACATGTCGTGTATTGTGAATACATGTCATGAAAATGTTTCTAATATAATTCAATGAAAAACTCATCACCTTGGATTTATTTAATTAAACCCTCAAACAACTACCAGATGATTAATCCATTGATATGGAATGAAAATGTACTTTATTTGAATATTTTTCATCCCAATTTTCATTTAACATCTTCAACCCACATTAAAGCTTATCAACTTCCCAATAACCTATGAAACACATCACCCATCCAACTGAAACTAAATTAATTCAAAAAATCATACATCCCCAATCATTAGGAAATTTCCCAAAAAATTATCTCTGTCTCAGAAAAATAATCATCCACCAATGATAAAATGAAAACTCTAAGAGAGACATACATAGAATAACACAAGATCTTACACGGCTCATAGAAAACTCTCATGAAACTAAACATCAACTTGATCCTCACGAGCTATAGGAAGCTTGTCTTAGCTATGTTAGAAGCTTGATAATTTCCACACTCCCATTCCTCATGTTGAAGAAGATGAGGAGACATTTTCTATTGGACCCATGATGCTCTTGATAAGGGAGAAGATATCCTACAACCCACAACCTCAGGACTGCGATCAATAGGGACACTCAATTGTGTTGATTATCAACTATTGTCCCCTACCCAATGAGGATTTAATCACACCTCCATAGTAATTTGAACCCAGGATATATAAACTTAATATCCACTAGGGAGCATCATTGGTACCACTGCACTAGATAACATGGTGGTACTCATGAGGCTCCTCGGTGGCTATTAAGCCAGAGGTCCCGGTTTCAAATTCAGAGGGAGGCATTTATATCCCCATAAATATGGGGACAATACCAGATGTGTAGACCAAGTTAGTGGCCCATTTTACTACACTCCTGAGTGATTGGGATGCATCATATCCAGAATATTACCCAATTATGGGTTATTTCTGATAAAGGGGTGCCTTTTTGGGCTTGTGATACTCCCAAAAAATGGACTTGATACCTCATAGCCCACTATCTCAGGATTTCACTGAAATGGGATACTCAAGTGGGCCGAGTGATTGGTAGTGGCCCATTCCCAGTGGGGATTTAATCTCAACTCTCTAGAGATTCAATCCCAAAATCGATAGTCTTAATAGCCACAAGAGAGAATCTTTGGTACCATCAAACTAACACGTCTTACAAGTTTTTTAGCATGAAATGTCAATATATTTATTTCATTTATCAGATAAAATTGGTATCTTTTATCATATTTCATATACTAATGTTGATATCAAATTCATCAAATATGTCTCTATCATGAAAAATTCATGTCAATATATTCCCATGTGACTCTCGTGATGATTTCATACTCAACTAACTCTAAACCGAGCCATGAGTATAAATATCAGGAACTAGTAAAATCATGATATAATGACCTCACACAAAATGTTAGTCACAAAAGCTGAAATAAGATAATTTGAGACAATTAAACATCATAAATAGAAATCCCATCCATATGACCTCAAATTTTCCCCATACATGGGTTAGCTACTCCCATGAACAATCTCATTACCAAGTACTAACACATCATAGTCTTTTTTATCACTTTCCAAAATAATAATGAAATATAAACGAAATAAGCTGTACTCTAATAAAACATTGTAACTTCCCACAAATCTCTACACTCTCTCACATGGATGAAATAGGTTGCTGACAAGACATCGAGAATGAATAAATATTGAGAAACCTAAGATGTTAAGGTTGAATCAAGGTGAATTATTTATATTTTAAATTGATGTATTTTGTTCCCATGTTAGAAGGAACTCATAAAATTTAGCTGATGGAATCGTGCCATTATGAATCATTAATATGCACAAATACAACACATTAGTTTTATTTAGTATTCCACTAAGGTATTTTACATTGATAACAAAACAACAGCGTGATGTTCATTTCTAAATACACTAATATTCAATAGTTATTATGCAATACAAATGACCATAAACAATCAATTAGTTCTAGGAAACCACCCTTTTGAAGAATTATAGGGATATCACACTTCTCCCCTAAGAAATATTCGGTCAACTCCCCAAGCTCACAAATGTATGAGAAGTATTACTCAATTTAAATATGTTAATTTCACTTTAGTAGATTAGGCATTTAATTATTTTTCCCATATTATCACAAGACTATATTGACACTATATTCCTAATTTGATTAACTTGAAAACAGTTTTCACTTAATCCTAATGTTGATAACTAAAACTCATTGATCTCTTAGACATTAAGAAACTCTATTTCAATTTCAATGAAATTTCCAAATTCATAAACCCACCCACCTTATTAATTCTCCCATCCCTTAAAAATCCCAATGCCAACTTATAACACCATGTCTGTGAGAATCTCCCAATCTTCATGAAAATACCGTTTCTAAAAATCCATATAATTAGTTAAGAGATGAGTAGTCATTTCATTGTAATCAAGCTAAAAAATAATTCTTGATTCACAAATCTCCCATCCTTGATGAATTATGAGTGATTTAGAATTTTCTCAAAGTTACTTCATTTAAAATTAAGTGAGTGTGGAAGACAATTTATATACTCACCCATTCAGGATCATTCCATACACCCATTAGCCTTTTTATGAACCAAAAAATTCATGTTTGTAAAAAACATAGTCTTCACGAAGATCTAGTAAATTTTTAACCATCATTGAATCATATCCTAATTGCATAGATTTAGTATCTCCATCTCTCGCATTTAAAATATTTCAAAACATGGGGACTCTGGACACATTTGTAAATCTGCACACCCTCACAAAACTACAATATTATCAAAACCCATTACATTGCAATTATTTTTTCCATTTAATCATTAAAATCTACATTTCATGAATCTTGACCCTTAATCCTAATTTTGGGCTAAAAATTCTGATGCTTATAGAAATGATGCCACATTCAACAATGAATCCCTATGCACTGTAAGACCATTTTCATTAAAATATACCTTATCAATTCTATTTTTGATTAAAACAATACCCTCCATTCCTAGATATGAAGAAACCTTGGTACCAAAAAACTACTACATTGGGATTATTAGAAATCTATATATAATTTAAATAAAAACACCTGCTATGATCAAAAACCTGATAGGCGTAAAATAAATAATCCATCACCCTATTTATATGTGATCGATGATTAATGTATAATTAAATATTTTAAATATAAAATTTCATCCTTCTATATGCCGCAAACCAATAATATAAAACAAACCTATAAACCATCATACACTTCCTTTCATTTATCTCCCACTTAGGAAATAAAACTAAATAACCTATATTTATACTAATACATCCCAAAAAACCCTTAAATTTTATCTCCCTCATTGACTTACATCGTAACAATAAATCATATAATATAATTATCAATAATGGGGATAATGGCATAAATGTAACCTCGTTAGGAATTGGGAGGTAGCTGAACACTGAGTTTTAATCGAGGTTTCTCAAAAATTGGTGCCTCTAAAGGATTAGCCATTATGTCAGCAACATGGTCCTCATATTCAAAATGTTAAATTTTAATCCCCCATTGTTCATATTAATCATTGATGAAGTGATATTTGAGCCCAATATTTTTGATACAAGAGTGATGACCCAAATAGAGTATAAGATCAATTATACTCTTATCAAGGAGTGTATCACCCTCGGTTCTTTCACATCATCAAGAATATCTATATTTCTTTGCTTTATTCGTAATAGTTTACTGAAATCCTTATTCAAATATATATAATCTTATTAATCCATACTAAGATATGTGCTTTCTTATTTCATGCATAACCAACCCATAAATTTGTTTCTTATGATAAATTCCCCGCCACTTGTGGGATCTTGGTCCACCACATTTATCACAATAAGAAGCATAAAATACTGCTAAATCATTATACATTTCTATTTCAAAGTTAATTTTAAGATCGATAGTACCTTGAATATACTTCATGGTTTTTTAACAGCTTCAAAATGTTATTCCTTCATATTAATTTTGACCCGAGCTATTAAGAATGTTGCATAGATTATTTCTTTCAGTGATGTAGTCAAAAATAAAAAGATTCCAATGATCCTCTTATACAAGGTGGTATCCAAATAATTTCCATCTTCATTCATTCTATTTTTTTACCCAACTACAATCATAGTTGACCGTGGTTTTGAGTCATGCATGTTGAATTTATTTAGCAACTATATTTCATATTTTTACATATATATGAATTTATAATACTTTTTCGATTTATAAAAACATCCAAAAATCATTTCACTTCACCAATAATAGACATTTAGATGTCATATTTCATGTTATTAGATAATTATTTTGGTGATCTCTACATTCCTCTGCCAAAAATAATATCATCCATATATAAACTAAAAAAAATATATTTCTAATAATTATTCAAATAGATATTATATTCATCACATCTTATGTTAAATTAAAGGTTCCATAGACAATAATACAATCATGAATACCATACTATTGGTTCCATTTAATACCCTAGATATCCTTCTTTAAAATAGAATCCTTTACCTCGTCATTTAACATTAACATTACTACTGGTTGTAAATGTAGGATTCTTATTCAAGAATTTCATTTATGAATGTCATGTCTTACATTTATATGATAAAATATTTTCTGAATTTGAATTTCTATGGTAAGTAAGCACCTGATCAAATCCATTATAGATACTAGAAATCAATTTCCTTCAAAATCCATGTCATAAATTTGTGTATAGCCTCTGCATAAAAGGTATTCCTTTTTTATCACATTAACATGATCATCGAATTGTTTTTAAAGATCATCTTTTTCCAATCACATTTCTATTATTGGGTATATTAACAAGATACCATGTCCATTTTTTCAATCATTTTATGTTCTTAAATAATTGAAATAACCAATGATTCACCCTTCACTACATATTCAAATGAAGTTGCTTCCATAATTTATAGGAAAGAAGAATATGCTTCATTACAAAATCTCTATTTTTATGTAGGTGAAGATTGATCCCTAATAATTTTTGATTGATAGATTTATTCAAATATGTTTATCTAATGGGGTTATGATGTCGTTTCAACTGAAATGGTGTCCTATTTTTATTTTTCATATGAATCATCACCATTTGTGAGGCTTGAATGTTTTTCAGTCCTTCCACTACTGCATTTGAATATGTCCCATATCCACTTTCTTCTTTATCAGCAATCATATCAATATATGAGTCCTCAAGGTATTTATGGATTAATCCTCAATGTTCATGATTTCATTTATTTCGAAAATATTTATAATACTGTTATTATAACATTTCTAGGATTTACTATTCCATGAATATACATGGAATATTCCCTCTTATGTTACATCGCCATGCATTCCTTGATTTAATTCATTGTTAGGGATGAAAAACTTTCTTCAAAGATAGGAAAATACTACATATTTTTATACCGTTAATTCCATATCATATATTATGTTATTTTATCTCCTATAAAAATTGTAATTCAATTTTGAGTGAACATTTCAACTTGATCTATATATTTCTAGTAATCATAGCATACAAGAATCTCAATCAGAATAGTTCTAGAAATACTATTCACATATCAATTTTTACTTTCAATGAACCAATTTTGTTGAGGATTTATCACTATATAAACCCCTTGCATCATCATATTTTTATAAGGTAATTATTGAATTAAATGGATATGTATTCTCATTCATTATAAGATTGTTTAATGTTTATTATGTGTCCAATTTCATTCTTGGATCTTTGATGATAACACTTCATGAAATCAACAACATGATATTTCTTCTCCATAATCATCAAAATATTTCATTATACTATTAAAAAATAAAAACAAATTATGTACATCTATCCTTATGTTCCAACCACATTCATTGGGAAACATGTTCTTCTGTTAATGAGGTAATGTAGATTTGATTCCCTATTGTTCATCGACCGATATGAACTCCCTACCATCTTTACTCAGATACATGAATCAGATGAAAATTAAAAATAATTATTCAGATTCAGAATATTGTCTATTATCTTAAGCATATATATGTTTTCAATTTTTTGATAACTATTGTGATAGAAACTCTACTTTAATAAGTTGTATTCTTCATCAATTGTTTAATAAAAACTGTTTTTACAATCAACCTGTTAAAAATTTACATCTATTGTGAATCCTTTCATGATATAATTACCTATCTTTCCTTTTATAGTTCACCCCTTAGGATTAATTTTCACTACCATTCCATAGTTATATATTTGAATCACAAATAGAATATTGTGACACAAACTGAATACATAGAGAAGTTCAATTTCCTGTTGATCTTCATTTTCTTGTTCGGTATTTCCACTTGTGTTGATATTTAAATCACATTTATTTCCAAACACTATTACATTACCCCTTTTCAAAACTATTATTCAACAAATATGTATTTCCAATCCTGCGGCATGAGCTTCCGCTACCAGGAATCTATGTACTACCATTATTTTTACTATAAAGGGATATTTTTTCAAGTCTTTATTCCTTGATTTTCTTCATTTTCTTCAAAGAGATACTTGATTTTGTGGAGGAAAAATATTTCCTTTATATTCTCGGTACAATATAAATGGGTTCATCATACTCGTATTCTTCTTCCAAAGGAAAACACCTAGTTTTGTGGGTAATTCTTCTTGGATGAAGTGTATTGACTTACATAAGAGTTTGGTCGTTATTGTTCCTACATTTCTTCTTTCTACAATGAATAAATTTATGTTTATTGTATTAATAGACAAAAAATTTACATAGAATGTAGTTCCTTTATATTATGATGGATATAGTCTCATTCTACTTTTTTGGAATCTAGGTGATTCCCCATCCAGATAGATTTCTGTGTCTTCAGAATAAGACATGTCATAGCCTAGAAATCCATAGAAGAAACACTTTATAAGGGTAAATATAGTATAAATCCAATTCAACTTATTTTCATATTCATTTTTACATGTATTTTATCAGAGTTGTTTTTTGGATATGTGTGTATTATATTAATCTATATTTTCTATTTAGTTAAATGATTAATTTTTTGGGATAAGTGGTGCGTTCTTGATATTTCAAATATTATGATTAACTTTATTTTTTATATTCCCATTTATATCATTTGATGTTTTTTCACAAAACCCAATTAAATATTTTCCCATTAATTTGGATCTATGATCACTCAATTCCTTTTATACCACTTTTTAGTCATGTTTAGATCATTATAATAGCTCTGAATGTAATAATATTCTAAAATATAATTTTGACCTTTTCCCTTTATTTTGATTCAGTTTCTATTTTAATCTTTAGATTAACAACATATACATCATATTCTTCAACTATCATGGCTTTTACTCCATTATTTAGGTAAGGTCATTGATAAATTTTAACATAGCTTAATCCTATGTTCAAACTCCTCAACCTTTTCTGATCTTTAATGTGTTTTTATGTGTTCTAATGCATCTCCTTCCAGTCAATCAATTTCTGATTCAATCGGATCAACATACTCTTATGGAAAAATAGATCCCTACATTATATATTTCTTTCCTTGAATGTCAATATCATAAAAAAAACCACCAGGTCCCACTTTGATATTTATAAAACCAAGAAATTAATTATATTCATATTTTTTTGTTATACATTGTAGACTATAGAAATCATGGACTCTTTAAGCTCAAATTTAAAATCTAGTTTTATATCCTCTAATAGTCATTATCATCTTGTTCTTATTTTGAGACAAAGCTCATTTTTCATATGTTCATTCATGATTTGAATCATCCCTTATTAATGTTCCTCTTATCATGATTCTACATTATTTTATATCTAGTTTCTACATTGAAATTTTTTTTTTGGCATCAAGTGATAGTGTTCCCTATATTACCACACAAAAAAATGGAAATAGATTCATTCCTTTAGGTATCCTTTTTCATATCATGAATTTTCTAGAAACAAGTGAATGGAAATCATCATCCACATTATCTCTATCATCACTAAATTTTAAAATATTATGATTTTTATGGCATTGATTCCAATTTGTTGCATGGTTTAGGTTTTGTTTTCTCTGGTTTGACTCTCATTTTATAAGCGACAAAATGACATAGAAGATCATCAAGAGAACGTTTAAGAAAATACCATTCCTCAAGGAATTCTGCATTTGGATTATATAGATGTGGAATCCTTTTATGGATTATATTCACAATTTTAATATCTTTAATTTCATTACCATGTCCTTGACTATCTCTAAAAAAATTGTGAATTGGTTAACAACAAACTACATTTTCATCTAGATGTATTTTTAGATCATTGAAATTATTGTGAAAAACATGGAGTTTGGGATCCTCCACATTATAATCACATTCTTATATATTTTCTAGTTTCTCCAAATTATACTTGGTTAAAGTTTAACTCATCAGACACAAATATATTTGATTAGATAGAGATTCCATAAGGTAATTTTGTTATTTTGAGTCTCCATAAATCATCTGATGTGTGTTTCTATTACAAAAATACATGTTGTATAACTGACCTGAATCCCTTGAGGTATGGAAAATAATATATCTATCCCAATGGAAAAAATCTGATATGTCATATTATACTTTATAATATAGATGTATCTTTATTTATAAAATATTAATCCTCTAGCATTCATTAAATTCTCCATGAAAACAACAATGCAATGATTTATAACCTATAACCTATTGGCTTTGATACCACTTAAAAGACTGTATATCACTCTTATAGGGTAGGGGTGAATTAGTGTGTAATTTTTTTTAAAGAAATGGATTTGTTTCCCGCATTGATAGTAACATGTAAAACCCATCTAATGGGTTCATGAATTTATGAAACATTCAAATTTAAAGAGACAATACAACATTTTTACTTGGCTCACCACTAAGGGATAGTCCAAGAATCATAGACTGATAGTATATCAACCCTATCTAAATACACTAATCCTCTATAGTAATTGTGGATTAAAAATGACAAAACATAGTCACTCTATGCTAGTAACATTTCATTTACATGGATTATAGAGATAACACACATCGTCCCTCAAAACAATACTATTTACTCCCACTAGATAAGTGTCAGGGGTAATGTCTTACATAGTTTTATGACTTGAAGGCCTCCTATGTATATTCATAATTTAATTCTACTTCCATGGTTTTCATGTGACTATAATTGAACCATAGTCTTTAGTTGATGTATCTGAAAGAGATATTCAATCAAACCATATGTTAAAAACTATTATTTTTGAATCTACCACCCTTTAGTAGACCCTCGTTATATTTTAGAGAAATTACAGCGTTCCCAAATCCACACACTTTCACATTTCTCCCAACACTCAGATGATGATATCCTTCATGGAACATTCGTTCTTCATGAAACATAAAATTAAAAAAGTATTAGAATGAGTTATGTCTTAAATAGTAGTTTCAAAATTCAATAGATCGTAATTAATTCATGATTCGTGAAGCTCGATGCATTTTTGTATTAAGATTTATTGATCCCTCTCTCAAATTTTATTAATACATAATGAAGTGTGTGTAGGGGATTATTTATAGACTCACCTATTTATAAAGATTAAAGGATCCCATCATAATTTTTTTCAACCTCTAAATTCATTTTAGTGAATCTCCTAGTCTTCATGAATCTCTAAATTAAATTTTACCATTCACGAATATTATCATAATCGCAAAGATTTACCATCACCTGATCACGAATTCACTTAACTTAATGACACTGGATTCCTTTACGAAGCTCTATACCTTCATGAAACATAAATCATTATGAAACCCATACCTTTACCATATCTTTTAGGTGTTAACACAAGACATCCTCATTGTGAGTGACTCATCCCTTCATCTTCAATTTTGGTTCAATTTTTTTTCTTACAATAGGAAATGTTTCCACTTTTAATACTGATTCCATCTACATGATAAGATAAAATTCCATTGAAATTACTTTATCAATATTATAATTTATTTAAAACATACAAAGAATATTATCTATTTTAAGATATTAAAATAATTCTTTTACCCAAAAATATCCCCATTTTGGTTTTTTAGAAATGTGTGGATAAATTCAATAAAAATATAGGACATGTTCAAAAACATGATAGGCATGAAATTACTCATCAAAAAATAAATTAATAAGTGGGAAAATATTAGTGTCAAAAAAGAGAAGAAACATATACATTAATGATACTATATACGACCAATGAATCCTACAAACCAATCTGTTAAACCAAAACTTACTGAATTCCACTTATCCCCCCTTTGAAAATATCCCCAAAGAACCATTATTTCTAATGAAAGTGTAAAAAACAGACTCCCTATAGATTATACCTCTCCTATAGACCTATATCACATCCACAAAAAGATTCAAAAAATACATAAATGGGGATAAGGGACTAACTGTAACCACCTTAGGCATAATGATGGGGATGAACACTGATGTTCAAATAATGATTCTTGTGCGTTGTTTTACAAAATGCTTAGTTATAATTTCATCCACATGGTCATCGGTTCTATAATGATCCCTTTAAATCAAAAATTTTTAAAAACTATTTCCATGATGAATTATTATCTCATATAAATATGTTTGGTTGGAGGGTATATATCATATTACTCAAAAGATTTTCCATGATCTTGTTGTCACTGTGTATCACTATTAGATGTTTCACCTCATCACTAATATCATTATGTTGTTTCTTAATCCATAACAGGGGAGTTAAATCCTTCATCATAGAAATATTATATTCATCATCCAAACTAAGAGAAGATATTTCCTATTATGGGCACAACCATTCCACATATTTGTTTCCTCAAAAGAATGCACCACCACTCGTAGACTTTTCATCCAGCACATCTCTAGCCCAATATTCATCATAAAATGGTGAAAAATTGTTATCCCTTCATGATATAAATTACATTAAAAAATTAAGTGTACCTAGTATATACCTCATGATTATTTCAATATCTTTAAAATTCTCTTTTCATAGTTTTATTTGGAAGTAAAATGTTAAAATTATTGAAAAAACAATATATTTCCTTGTTGTAGTGAAGTATAATATGATTACAATGATCCTAAAATATAAGGTGGGGCCCAAAGAATTCCCATAATTATGATTTCTATGTATTTCCAAAATTTAATAATAGTTATCATTGGTTTGGATTCATCCATGTTGAATTTCATCAGCATCGTTATTGCATATTTTTTAGATAAATGAATTTATTATCCTTCTTTTGAAACACATGCCACTCAAAAAAAGTATTTGAGTTCTCCAATAATAGATATTATAGATTCATATTTCATTTGATTATAATACTATTCCAAAAATCCATTTTTAATTCCCCTAAAAAAGATATCATTCTGATACACAAGAATAATAAATTGATCATGCTAAGAATTACTCACATAAAGATCAGGGCAAACTCTTCTTTAAAATTATTCATTTTTTCATATAAGCATCAAATCAAGAATATGATGCATGTTGATAAGAGGAAATCATATATAACTTTTCTTATCATTTTTTTAAGTATTATAACTGAATTAAATGATAATTAACTTGGTTTATGTTGATTTTTTCAAAAAATAATCTTCCAAATTTTTAATGGATAAAATGAAAAAAATCAGAAAAATTACCCATTACATGTCGTGAAACCTCATTTCACACAACTTAGTAGAGTTTTATAGCATGATTCATGTTTTTAGTGTTACACATAATGAGTGGCTGATACATGTCGTGAAATTGTTGAGTTTTATTCCTGCTCTGAAGATAAATCTTAAAGGGAAGTGCATGTCGTGTGTATCTGATAAATGACATGAAATGAGTCAAATATTCCAATATCAGATGAGAAACACATGAGATATATTCACATTCAATATTCATGTAGGAATACATGGATCAACCTTACATTATGTGAATACCCATTATAGTTTGTGTGATATTTCCAATAAAAATAAAGAATTAGGGAAGCAGATTTAAGAGACATATAGAGTGGAAAAATATTTTTCTGTTATTCCTCTCTTATTTACAACATCCCAAACATGAAATATCTCACTCTCTTAATTATTTCCCTTTAATAAAAGTATCTTGGGTTGTTTTGAATTGTCATTATTTTTATCTTTTCACATAATCAACTTCAAAAAATGGTCATTTGGTGAACACTTTCTTGTATTCATTACAACTCTTATTTCAGGTGAGATGATTGAAAAATTGAGTTTTAAACATCTTTTTAAAAACTGATGGAAAAATCTAATCCTTTTATGTTTTTCAATCATTTATGTTTAATTCATTATATAATTTTGAGCATGGTTAAAATTATTCATTTACATGTGTTTAATCCTATCATGAGTGGATAAATCACATATGGAAGGGATATATAGTAGGTGTATCTAATTTCAATAAATATTTTATTCTTAATTTCTTAATATTAATGGTTAGTAATTAAGAAAAATTATATTTTTCAATTAGATTCATTCGATCATCCCTAACCATGAGATATTTGAGTGAATTACCCAATCTTGGTTGTAGTATATTATGTTATGACCAATAGCCTAAAATTATTTCTTCCTTAGATACCAATATTAATGCTATTAGACTGTCACTATTTCTAGATCAAGGAATAATTACCTCTTAGAAAGAATTAGTTTGTTTGACCATTGTCAACTAGTGACCTCCGCTTTCATCATAGCATAAACCTTTGTATCCTACCTAGTTAGAATTAAGATAATATTTCCTATAGATACCCCCAAATTGATCTTGATCCCTCTCTAATTTCTGTAATAAACCATTAAACTACAAAAAATAGTTTTCCCAAACGTAACAAATTTGATAGGACTCCTTCACCAAAGTGTCCCAAGCCATAGGTTGATAGTGAAAGATTAACTCCCTATGGGATCAACCCCAGAAGTTAACTATAAAATGTCCCTGTAGGAAATGTGTGGATGTGTGGATGGGTATCCTAGGAAAATTAAATGACGTTTTTGGGTGTGTAAAATTTTGTACTCATTCATAGAGATCAAAATATATGCTTAATAGAGAGAAATATCTAGAAATGACTAAATATTAACTTCCCCCACCCCATTTATTTCTTCCAGATTCCATTGCATCTCTTCTCTAGCAGGATAGTGAATGCAATATGGATCGTTGACTCATTCAATGAAAATTGCAGCACAAGAGAAGTTATTCGTTGTTATAGAGATCTATGATATTGCTCTACATGCCGCCGATCATCCATGGCTGACCAAAACAATCTAGGAGGACCCAACCATCACAACCCACTAAACATGAAACAACTAATTACTCTAGAAAACCCAATGAAACAAGAGAGAGACATAATGGACTATGGTTTTATATAAATCCATGGTGTAACAACATTAATACCGAGTTATCATATTCAAGAATATAAATTTGAGATAAAACCTAGATTAATTCAAATGATCCAGAACGTGGGCCAGTTTAGTGGACTATAATGTAAAGAAATTCATGAGCACATCTCCAACTTTTTGGAACTAAGAGATACATTTCACAACCAGTGTGTATCATCTGATGTAATCATACTTCATAGGTTTCCCTTCTATTTGAAAGATCAATCGATGTATTGGGTCATGATTTAGACTCTCCAGTCAATCATTACATGGAACGATCTAGTCAAAATATTTCTATAAAAATACATCCCATCAATCTAGACCTGGAAACTCCAAAATGATTTTCAAAACATCACTAGGATTGAATAAGAGTGGGAATGGTATTATTGGTATAGATTTATGGAACTGATAAGGAAGTTCCCACACCATAGATTATACATGCGGATCCTGCTCCAGACATTCTACCAGGTCCTCCAACCTATCGCACATAGAGTCCTTGATGCTGCAGCTTTTTTGGGACAAATGTTTATGACAAATAAAGTTGGAAGATCTATTTTGGATGAAGTATCTCACAATTACAGCCTATGGATGGGTGATCATAGACCAACTTGTCATGACATCCACAGAGTTGTAGAGAACACTATCCTAGCAGTGCAAGTTGATGCACTCACAAAGAGTCTATAATAATTTCAGCTACCCACTACACCACCCCTCTCGCTACTGTAAGGGAGATACAATCATGAGAAATGTGTAGTGGCCCGAACTTGTACAAATATGGAAACAAGGGAGTTAAAGAACCTCAAGAAAAATATTTTAATTACATCAATAACAATCAGTAAAAGACACTACTCAAAAATAAATACTAAAATTATCAACATATATAGCTCAATAGACACCTCAAAACAACCAAGGAATTTATCAATAGGGAAGTGGTCAAGAACCATTTCATAACCATAGAAGACTAGGGTATCCACCCATGTTCATTGTACCAAGACCTCAACATCATGAATATCAACAAGAATTCCCTCATACATCAAAATAAAAATTTCAACTAGCTCTATAAAGGCGTCAACCAAAAACTAACCCTCTCCCCAATAACATAGAGAACATCCTGGATATTTTTTTTCAAAAAGCTGACTATAAAATGGATAATCCAGTGACATGGATGCAAAACCAATGAGTTTATTTACGAAATATCAATGTTTATATGAGTAAAATTTCAAAGACTTTATCAAATAGATTACCATGGTACTCTACCTGGTAATACAGAGACCTACCCAAAGAAGGAAGCTGAATGTGTAGTGATAAGAGGGGGAATTTTTTTTGATTTCCAATAACCCTGTGGAAGTGTTGAGAGAAACAGTATAGATCCTAATAAGAAACCACCAGTAAAAGAAAAAGAATACGATGATACCATTCAACTAATACCCGAGGAGGAATCACAAAAAGTTGACACCCAAATACGTACAAATGAAAAAGACACATCTTTTGTCCACACAACTATATATGTCACCTCATCATTTTCTGGAAAGAGCAAGGCAAGTCCAACAGGAGGCACATTAGAAGATGTTTTTTTGGAAATGTTCTAACAAATGAATATCAAAACACCCATTACAGAAGTTATTTCTCAAATTACTATTTATGAAAAATTTCTTATTGATAGGATTTCCAATAAAATAAAATATAATATTTTAGTATCATCTCACTAAATGAATAATTCTCTATAGTTGTTCACTAGAAAATCCCACCAAACATGATAGGCAGTTAATTTTTTTCAATCCCATGTGCTATTGAAGGTCGTAAATTTAGAAGAGATTTATGTGATATCTGAGAAAGAATCAACCTAATTCTAAATAGTGTATTTTACACGTTAGAACATTATTAGATAAAAAAAATCGAGTATCTCTACCACTTTTAAGATGATCAGTAATGTATCGTCAAGGAATTTTTGTGGATATTATAGTCAAGGTTGTAAAATTAATCTTTCTAATAAACATGATAGTGTAAGACATGGAAGAACAAGGTGATGTCACCATAATTATTAGATTTCTATTCATGGCCACATGAAATTATCTAATAGACATGAATCCAGGGTGGCTTGTATTTTGGGTCAGAGAATTACAATATTCTTCAACCTCGTCAAGTTTTCTTAACAATATGATGATTCCATTGATTGTAACACTATATATCATACTCAAGAATGAAAATCAATACATTGTTGTAAAATAATATAGTGAGAAATCCCTCCCTAATATAGTGATAGAATATGATTTTTTGGGATTTAGCTTTAATGAATCTATCACAAGTGACAATTTTCCACCATTCATACCCTCAAATATTCATCCACCTACATTGAAGTTGAAGCCTATACCAAGTACATTAAAGTATTCCTACATAGAAGCTTCAATGTCTCTTATAGTAATCATCAACTCTAAACCATCTCATTTAAAAGATGAAGATTTGTTAATTTATTAATGATACACAAGCAGTCAATTTCGTGGGGAGTGGATAACATTAAAGGAATCAGTCATACTATGTGCACCCAAAAAATTCTACATGAGGATGATATAGAACCCATACATCATCATCAATGGTGGATCACACCACTAATGAAGGAATTTTTTTAAATAAATAGAAACTTATATACACTAAAATAATCTTTTTAATCACTGATAGTGAGTGGATGAGCCTTTTACAAGTAGTTCCCAAGAACTGTTGACTCATAGTGGAGAAAATTGATGAAAATGAATTGATCTCGATGCACACATTCAATGGATGGAGAGTTTTCATGGATTACATAATCTTATATGGGGGAAACAACAAAAGATCAATTTATTTTCCCATTTATGTATCAAATATAGGAAATTATTTCATGAAATTAATTTTATTGTTTCATGGATGGATATTTTGGATACAATCTGATTGTAGTCGACATAGATAATTACTAAAAAACAACATTTATATGTCAATTCAGAACCTTCACCTACATGTAAATTTCATTTTGAATTCTTTTTTCTCCAGTAACACATAAAATATTCATGATTCATATTTTTTAAGATATTCTATTAGAGTTCTTAGAAATCTTCATGGATAAATTTTCAGTTTATAGATGATCTTTTTGAGGTCTGCCTAATAATTCATGAGTTAATCTTATGATGATATGGAAAAAATGACTAGTTTTGATGTGGGAAAAATTTAATTTTTCTATTAAAGGAGGAATATTCCTTAGAAATAAAATTTATCTAGAGGATATATAAGTTTAACTAGCTAAGATTAATTTCATCAATGACTTAACTGAACCCTCAATTGTTATGAGTATAATGATATTCATTTTCCATGCTAGATTTTACAGACAATTTGTAAATGAATTTTCACAAGTTTCCCACCCATTGACACACCAATAGTGAATAGAATTTAACATTGAATATACTAAATAGCTTTATTAGGTAGTCACTACTATGAATAAATGAATGATAGTGGCCCCGGTAAAAATTTTACCAGATTGGGAAAAGGAATATGAATTTTTGTGTGATTCCAGCGACATTGCTTTTGGTTTTGTTTTAGGACAAAAAATTGGTCCCATCATTTATTTAATATACTATTATAGTCACACACTAAATGAACCTTAATTAAACTACATGTTTAATTAGAAAGAACTCATAGTATTTTTTTATTACATCAAAATATTTTGTTCTTATTTGATTTTATCCAAGGTAATTTTTCACACCAATCTTGCTGCACTAATGTATTTAATGAACAATAATTTTTACAATACAATTATGATAATATGGATCCTAATAATTAAATAATTTTATATTTTCATCAATGATAATAAATTAAAGTAAAATGTTATCGCTGATTATTTATCCTGACTCCCACTGCCACTCATCAAGTATGATGATGATACTGACATTGAAGTTTATTTTCTTGATGAAACACATTTTAGCATTAAGATGAAACATTGGTTTTTGGATATTTCTAGTTATCTCACCTAATGATTTTTAAATCTAGATATCTCATATATACAATGGAGAATATTTTTACTTGAAAATAAATATTACTACTGGGATAGACCACTATTGTTCATGCCTTGTCCTCATGGATTTTTGTGACATAGCATTCCCAAAAATGAAATCTGAAATTTGATAGAAATGTGACATACATCAACAAATAGATGACATAATGGAACTGATCACACTATTACAAAGATAATACCAAGTGTAATTTTCTAGTCCATGTAGCATCAAGACACCTAGGAATTCTGTAGAATTTGTGATTGGTTCCATCAAACAGAAACCATTAGGAAAAGGAAAAAAATGCCTCAAAATCCAATCATGTAAGTTTAAATATTTGATGTATGTGGAATAGACTTCATTGGACCATTTCTAATTTCACATATAAAATCATATATTCTTTTCAGCGTTGAATATGTCTCGAAATGGGTAGAAGCTGAAGCCACACCAAATGACACCGTAAAAGTGGTTATGATTTTTTTCAAAAAGAATGTGTTCTAATGGTTTGGATTTTCAAGATTACTCATTAGTGAGAAAGGAAAATTTTTTACCAATCAAGTCATTAAAGGATTAGTGGATAAATTTATAATCCTCTATAACAAATGAACTCCCTGCCAGCCAAAAATAAGTGGGAATGTGGAATTGTAAAATAAGGAGATCAAACAAATATTTTGGAAGATAGTGAACACCTGTCGAAGTGACTGGAGTTTGAAATTTGATAATGAACTTTGGGAATACTGTACATCCTAAATAATACCCATAGATACCACAACAGATATATTAGTTTATGGGAAACTAAGTAATATTCTTGTTGAACTAGATAACCACTCATACTGAGATATTAAGAAGCTAAATTTAGATTCTGAAAAACCTATAGAAGATTAGATGTTGCAGTTGGATGAATTTGAATAAATTAGAAGATATAATTATGAAAATTATAATATCTAAAATGAATGAAAAAAGAAATGGTATGATTAATGCATCAGGAGTAACATATTTTTCCTAGGGAACATGGTCAATATATTTATTTCTAGATTTAAATTATTTCATAGAAAGCTAAAATCTCGATGGTCCATCATTTTAGAATTATTTCACTCTTTCCCATATGATATCATCAAAATTAAAAAGGATAGTGGGCCACCATTCAATGTGAATAGTAAGAGGTTGAAAATATATCAAAAACTCTTCCATGATGGCTATGTCACGTGCCTTAAGATTATCTCTGCCTTAATTGGGTCATGATATCAATGTTGAAGGATGTGAGGATAGAAAGGAAACATAGGCTAGGCCATTTTAACCTAAATTAGATTAGGATAGACTTAAGAAAGATTTGGAAATTTAGGGAGATGGAGGTTAGGCTTTAAACACAATTTGAGCTAAGAAAGTTAATTACACATCATGTAACCCTATTAAATGTCATGTACATTTTCTATCATGAATTTAGTACATAAAATCATTAAGAGATGTAAAAAAAAGTTACATGTTGTGTTCCACCTCGGGGATGTTTAAAAAAACACACAAGTCATAAACCCTAGGCTCCCGACCTGAATCTGCCCCTTCCACCAACCCTTCGCCTACCTCCATCTCCTTATTCACTAATAATAATGAAACCCCTCCATTTCCTTCCCTCTCTCAACCATGCACCCCAAACCACTGCCTCCATAGCAACCAAACACATCCCCTATCCCTATCACTGCACCCTCCATTGTAACTTGCACCACCCATCCTCTTTCGTGGCACCACTTCACCGCCATCTCTCTCCTTCCTATCTACTCCCATGAACCCCTCCCTCCTCTCTAGGCCACAAAAACTCCTTCACCGACCCTTCCTCTTGGTTGTGCACCCCTATCTCATACCCTCCAACCATTTAAACCTCATCTACACCACCATCATCCTTCTATGTACCCACACCCCGAATTTTGACTCTTGATATGGCGTCGAGAAAAACCTTTCTCCTTGGACCTTCAGATTTATTTTCATATTATGAAGAATAGCCAACAGCCAAAATCTCATGAGGCACTACACCTCTCGCACAATCATCTCCTCCATGAGTAGCATGTGTTAAACCTACTACAATAGTCATATCCTCATATAACTCCAAGGACACATCTAGCCTTATGAAACCCCATATACAACCCATTCTATGACTCTCCAACACAAAGAATCATGTAAACCACAACTGTCTTCATAAGAAACCCATGATGAAAAAAATGACTTTGGACA
The DNA here is from genome assembly GCA_963277665.1 of Viscum album. Taxonomy (NCBI): domain Eukaryota; kingdom Viridiplantae; phylum Streptophyta; class Magnoliopsida; order Santalales; family Viscaceae; genus Viscum; species Viscum album. Next base: position 1,340,942,675 of record OY728158.1, on the reverse strand, counting down.
TGGCCATTTTTCCATCCTGAATATCAGTGATGATATCATTGACCTCCTCAATAGACTCAATTTATCCTACATTGTTGAGTTATGAGAGGATACACACATAGATCTATTCTTGGAGTTCCTTTCTATATTTTTTGGTCCCCATAGATATAATTCAATTTCACCTGGGTGGTTGACCACATGATCTCTCCATTTCAGAGTTTGGCATTGGACATGGAATCTATAAAGTTGAGTTTTCTATGTATGTGATTTTTCCAACACTTTAGTTTCAGCCGCCCCAGTCTCATTCAAGGATCCTATAGAAGATGATTTTATGATAATCCCATATAGTACAAGATCCACATATCACTGTGTCCACGAAGTTATAATGCCCATGCCTTCAAATACCCCATATATACTTGATCCACACCCCGTTTTCTCAAATAGAGTCTGACAAGAGTGCCAGCCTGGTTGACATTATAATTTTAGTACCATCCATTGGAGGACAAGTCATTAACCTCACTTCTTAGTTAACCTAATACTATTGATCTCACGAATAGTGAACTGTAGGCACATTAATAGGGGTTCTTTCATTACCCACCTCACCCACCATCTCGATGACTTTGAGCCTGCTCTCCCCCTCACATCACATGGACCTATATAGGCCATTAATTTCCTTATTTTGCACAAGATACGGATTTTGGTGAAGGAAGATGATACATACCATTGGGAACTAGGCATGTATGAGGTAACACCAATAGCAGTACCACCACCGGTAGATGACGAACCACATGATCCACCCACCACTTCACTTCCAGTAGCTCCCACCCATATCTCTATTTCTACTTCAACTGCTACCATTATTTCTCCATACACCCATCCCAGAACTCTAGATATATGGGCAATAAAACTATGCATTATAGAGAATATATGATTGAACTATACTAATATACACCCCCCCTTCACCGTGCTTTTCGATTCCACTACCCCACAACACCCATAGCCCATAACGACCTTCCCTCAGAGCTCACTAACCCTACTTCCTAGAAGAAGTTCCTCACCAAGTAGGCCTGGCAGGGAAAGGGGATGACCACTACCACATCTCTCAAGGAACCTATTGTCGATCCAACTCCCACACTCATGGATCCAATTTAGATCAACACCTCTCCACCACCTATACCATCCCATATTTCTATCACCATGACACAACCTTCTGTAGCTACTCTACCAGCATCTACTACCACAACTGTCACTAAACCAAGAGGATAGCTTCTACCACCACCTGATCATGAGTCGACATTAGCAAAGATTTGTGATTGTACCCTCTTAACATAGTTTTAAACACTTATCATTTTTTATTAACAACATTTGTGTTTGGGTTGTTTTTTTTCTTGTGTATTCCATGTATCCTATTATTTTGTATTTCTACACTCATCTGTATATAACAGAAGTGAAATTTGTGTCACTTTTTCAACAATTAATTTTCATATATTTTAAAATTTTAATTTCCATGTCTACAAAATCTTTTTTTTCTATCTTTATTGATGGAACAATTCGACCATAAGTTCTGGTTCAACGAGTGACATAACATGTAGCTAAGATTTAACATTAACTTAAACAAAATTCACTAGATATTCACTCAAAATAACCAAATCCATGTGCTATGATTCCATTCCTTCCACATTTTATTAATTCCCATGCTAATCCGAAATTCATCAATCTGGTCAATTGAACCCACGAACATGAAGGAACTTCCAAAAGTAGATGTACATACCAAAGGAAACATTGATCGGATGGACCACATTACATGATACTTTCATACATGTTTCTGGATGATGAGTTTTTTTTTGTTGCATCTTTATGGGTGGTAACCCATAGTTCATTTCTTTTCTAGTTTGAGTCTTTGTGATATAATCTTTTTCTATTGGTTTTGAGCCCATTTTTCCCTTTATTGTATAAATGATCAAACATTTGAATAAAATTGGTTACCCATTATCATCATACTGTGAACCTACCAGTTATTCTACTTATCAATGTTTTAAATCTGTTGACTAATGTTTTATCTAGTGCAAGATCTATATCTCAGACCTATTTTGATGGTAGATTAAGTCCAACTCAAGACACCTAAGTCCCCCAATGGAATTCCACTTCTAGAAAGTTTGTCTCAATTAACTTTAATTTTATTTTTTATATTTACATTTCAATTATATAATCATAATTTCCATAACACTCCCACAATACATCCATGGGTAGTGAATTAAATATATATTTTTTATGTGGGGAGATTTTTATAAGTTTTAAATTCGATACAAATGAATTTATTAATATTAGCAGTTGTCTAAGAGTCATTTTTTATTTTGGAAGCGTGATTTAAAACTAAAAAACATTATTCCCATTTATATAAAATAAAATAGTTATGTTATAAATTGTTGGAAATCAATGTTTTTTCACTGTTTTGATTTTTAGAATAATTGTTGAGAATATATATTTAATTCAAAATGAAATATTGTTGAAATTATTGCCAATTGAAATATTTCTTAGTTTTATACCCTTAGTGATTGCAATTTTCTATTTTTATTCACATTCCCAAGAGGATTCTGAGACTAGAGTCTCATAATATTTTTTGAGCATACATCATTAGTGATACTCAGGATATGTAAACCAATCATAACATGTATTAATATTTTAATGGTTATAAGACAAAACTAATTCAATTTTAAAATTATTGAGGCATTCCTTGTTCAGACACTTTTCCTTTGGACACACATTACATCTATACATTATTAAGCCTATAGTTTCCGTAAATGACCTTATAGGATGCAGTTATTCCAAGCTGATTTTTCCTTCCAACCATGCCCTTTGTGTAATGTATGATTTTAATATTGAAGAATTGTGGGGGAGATTTTCAAAGATCATATGATGATTATTCTATGTAGATGTATTTTTTTTCTCAGCAGACTAATTAATTGTGATCCTTATACACTTTTTATCATTTCACGTCTATAATGTTCCTTCAAAAATACAAAAGAAAAGAAATATTTAAATGGGTTGTGTATTAAGAATGTTAAAAATCATCATTTATAGACCTCTCGAGTCCTTGAAGTATCATATGTGGTTAGGGGATAGATGTGAGATCTGTTCTGGATATAACTATGCAAAAAAAGAAGTGAAAATGATACCCTTTTCCAATTACATGACATATATGTGGAATAATCTTGATATGAAGGGAGTGTGGACTTTATTATCAATGGAGGAATCATTTTGATAAAATATTTATTATAATTATTCTTTATACTATAGATCCAACTATCCGTTTTTAACCTTTTCACTTTTTACCTACCTACAAACTACCTCCGAGTCATTAGAACCCTATTGATGAAGCCCTCATGATTAATTTTATATTTATATTTAAAATGTGGAGATGATAGAACCAATGAAAGGCTATGGTTAGGAGCATTTACATAGGGTATAAACATAACTCTATTTTCATTTTATCCTCAATGAGGAAAGAATATTATTTTTGAGGTACATTGAAAATGGATATAGAATTCATGGAATAGGTTAGAGATTGTAATTAAAAGATTAGAATTTGTTTAAAGAACTAAAATATGAGGCATGAATAATTTTCTATACATGGATGATTCTGAAGACTATCTTTTTCTAAATACATGTAGTTTTATCTTCCTAGGCATAATTAATGTTTCCTTCTTTAAAATTTTTTATATTTTTGAAATCACAGTTGATACATTTTTTCTTAAAAATTGGGGAATTTGTTAAGATGATATGATATATACATTTTTCTTTTCAATTAGTTACTGGTTTTCAATTATTTAATTTATAATTCACTTCATATATGTTAATTGTTTCAGAAAATCGGCCTTCAATGTTTCAAAGGAGAAAATACAGAAAAGGAAAAAAATTACCTATTACACACTGTGAAACCACATTTCACACCGTATAGTAGACTTTCATAGTTTTTTGCAAGTGGTGATGCCAATCATGAATCATGTCATGAAAACTGTAAGTGGAGAAGGCATTATGTTGTTTTCAAAGACTGATACACATTGTTAAATACTTGAATGCAATTCCCTCTCTGAAGATAAATATTAAATGATTGCATATGTTGTGAGTCATTGATACATAATGTTAAAGGAGTAAAATATTAAAATCTGGGAAGCTATACACATGATATACACATAGATTCAAAATCCATAGAGGAATACATAAAGAATCCTTACATGATTTGAATACCCATTACACATTGTATAATATTTTTCTGATAAATAAAGTAGTTAGGTAGAAGAATTAAGAGAGCTCCAGAGTGGACAACTTATCTTTGGTAATTTATATCCTGTTTCCCCTACCCTACACATCAAATTTCATAAAATTATTATTTTTTTACTTAAATATAAGAATCGTGAGTTTTTTTCAATTATAATTATTCACCCCTTTTCCAATCATCAAATTTAAACACATAATTTTGGATAACCATTGGTTTCATTCATTCCTAATCATATTTCAAGGGATAAGTTTTCTAATTTTTTAAAATTACATGTTCATAATTGAAAAAAAAATTAAATTTTTAATGTTTTTCAATCATTTAAATTCAAATATTTATCATATGTTGATCATGTTTTAAATTCTCTATTTACTTGTGTTCAATCCTACCATGAGTGGCTACACCACGTTTGGTATAGATCAGGAGTAGGTGTATATGATTTCAATAAGTCTTTTATTTTTTTCCATGGTAAACATAAGGGATAGAAATCAGGATAAATAATATTTGTTAATTCAATCAATTATAACATCCCTAACCACATGATATTTGAGTGAATGACCCTATCCTTCTTGGAGTATATTAGGGTATGTACAATATCATAAAATACTTTCTACCTTAGAACCTACACTTATTGCAAATATGTTGTCACTATTTTAATATCATGGAATAGATACCTCTTAGATAGAACTAGTTGATTTGACTATAGTCAACTAGAGACATCCTCTTGCTTGGTAACATAAACCTTAGGATCCTACAAAGGTATAATTATGATCATATTTTCTACAGATCCCTAAATTTGGTAGTGATGCCACTCTTATTCCTAAATAAAACCATGAATCCTCTAGAAGCAGTTTTCCTAAACTGAAACAATTTGACATGAATCCTACACCAAAGTTTCCCAATAGATATTTTGTTAGTTCCATATTAACTCCACATTGGATCAACCCCAGAAATTCACTATACTACTCCCTTATAGAAAGTGATGCTTGGGAAAAACAGAATTCTAATCTGACCATGGCCCACATTAATTTAACGACATGTGTAGGTTCATCACTCGTGTTTTCTTCTTTAGAAAATAGATAGATTTATTTACTCTATATTACTTTGTATCTTCATTTATAATCATAAATTCTGCTATTTGTTCCTGGTAAACTTATATTTAAAGAACACCATTTAATACTTTCATTTTGATATCCATATGATACTCATTATAGACTCATTGAATTGCCTTGGTATGGAAGATCCTAATTGACTATAGTTCAGCTACTGTTGATAATGTTTTTTCAACATTAATTCCATCAATATATGAATTATCCATTATAATCCATCATGTATTATTTACAATCACATTTCTATTCTAATCCAATTTATTTAAAGATCCACTCTATTTCATTCCCATTGTGACTTTTTAGTTCTCTTAACAAGATCCCATTCCCTCTTAATTTAAAATTTAATCAATTTCATCATTCATGGACTTAAATCGTGATTCATTCTTCATTGATTCTCCAAATGAAGTTGGTTCCACAATTTATTGGAAGGAAGAATGATATTCATTCCTCATTCTCCATGTCTATGTAGTTGTGGTCCGTATCCCAATGTTGTTGGATTGATAAATTTATAATATTCTATTTTTATTGTGTGGTTTTGATATAGTTTCTCAAAAATGGTTTCTCATTATAATTATTTTTATGAATATTCATCTTATTGTGGTCCCTGATTATTTTTAATGACTTAAACTATTGCATTTGAACCTATCACTTGTCAGCTTTATTATTTATCTCAAATCATATAAAAATATGATCTCATGAAGGTACTAATTATTTTATCCACAATGATTTTAACATCAATGATTTCCAAAATATTTCTATCATGATTATTGTAACCATTTTTTGTTTTAATCTTCATTGAATATACAATTAATATTCCCTCATCTACATAATTAGAATAATTTTCTTTATTTTCTTATTTGTTTCAGATAACACATCTACTTCCAAAAACACAAAAATAATTCAGATAGGTGCTACTTCCACACCATATAAGGTTTCATATTTTATCCTATAAAAATTATTTTTTTATTTTGAATGTACACCACTACTTGAAAAACCTGTTTCCAGTAATGATGAGGAACACAACCCTTAATTAGTATGTTTCTATCTCTAAATTCACCTATCTATTTATGCATTCAAGAACAAATTTTTTCGACGGGTTATCAATGTTGAAAATTCTTTCTTTATCACCTGTTTTTGCAATGTAATTTTAAAATTCAATGGTTGTGTATTATCCTACGTGGTTATATTATATAATCTTTTTTGTGGGGCCATTTTCATTCTCATCTATTTTATGACATGTCTTTATGAAATCAATAACATTCCATTTATTTTTCAAAAGAAACACAAGAAATTATAATATAATCATCAATAAGAATAATGAAGTACCTATCTCCATATATTCCATTCACATTAATTATAACAAATAATTCTATAAGAATGAGATCATGAATATTTGATTCCCATTTATTATTTGGATGAAATGAACTTTAGTCCATAATTCCATATATGAATGCACTACATTTCTTTTCTCAATCACAAATTATATTGGGAATGTAATCAAATATATAAATTTAATATTTTTATTCCATGGTCAATTGATTAATGTGACCCAACCTCTGTATACTTATGTTGTTTTCTTCTTTAATTGTAAAGTAAAAATTGTTGTATTTACTATTAATTTCAACTAAATTGAAATATACATTTCATCATTTCACGAGATAAATAAATATAATACTTTTGATAGTGAAAAAATTATTATTAAATTTCACCATAAGTCATGATTTGTAGAGTTAACAACACCCATAATTTTTTGATGAAATCCATATGTATAGAAAATTAAATTTTCATTAGCTCATTATTTTCATGTTCTGTATTTCCAATGTGTTTGATATTTAAATCACCCACATTACCAAATCAAACCATTCAGTCAAACCTTTTTTAAAAATTATTCAACAATTTATTATTTCTTATCATTTGGGATGAGCATCCACTATCAATGAGGTTAGGTTCTACTATTTTTTAGAATATAGGGGTATTTCGAAAATATAGGATTTCTAGATTTTCTTCTTTTCATTACATGAGATACCTGATTGAGTAGAGATCAAATGTGTCCTTTCAAATATATTTCGAATATTATTGGGTTCATCATACTCATATTATTCTCCTATATGAGAATACATATTTTCAATGGTAATTCTTCTTGGCCTATGGGTATTGACTTGCCTCTATGTTCTATAGTTATTGTTCCCACCTTTCCTCTTCCTACAATGAATATATTTATAACCATAGTTAGAACAGTGAAAACAATATTCATTGAAACTATTTATTCTATATGATAAAGTATATGGAATCATTTTTTTATTGGATTCCAAGTTATTACCTAGATAGTGCATTTATACTTTATATTAAGGCATTTTATGGCCCATAAAGTCATAGAATTGACACTTTATAAGGTAAAAATCTTATCACTTCTATTTATCCAAGTGTCCCATTATTTTGAAATGGTGTTTGACTGATAATCAATAATAGATATATGTCGATTATTTTTAGCTCCCTTTTACTATTTAGATCATTGTTTTCTTTTTTGTTTGACATCAATAAACATTATGATATTTCAAACATTGTTCTTACATTTATTTGGGATCACACCCTATCCAATAATTAATGTTTCTTCATGACATCCAATTCCAGTTTTTCCCATACATGCTAATCTATTATCATTAAAGGCTATCTATACTATACTAGAACCACTCTTATCTCTTTATAACAACTATGAATATGATAATCTTATAAAAAAATACTTCTTCCCTATTTAAGTTGATTTTTTTTCTGTTTTAAGTTTAACACTTAGAGTAAAAACAAGTAAAGGTCCTCAAACTATCTTATCATTTTACTCCAAACTCAGGTTATGGTCCTTGATGACTTTTATATGATATTTAATATTGATTTCAATCTCTAAAAACTATTAAAATATATCAGGGGTTGTTATGTGTCATTGTACCTATCCTTCTAGTTGATCAATTTCTGCTTCAAGCTGGTCAGTATATTATAAGGACTCTTTCATCACAGTTCCATAGTTTTATTTTCCAATCATTAAATGTCAAATTCATAAAGAGAACCACAGTGTTCTAAAATTATATCAAAAACAACAATTTATGGATTATATTCATCATTTTAGGTTCTACCTTTTAAAATTTTTCCATATTGTGGGCATTGGGTTTAGATTTAAACAATTGTTCTACATCCTCCAAATAGTCATTATCATTTTCTTTGTCTTCATAAGAGAAGCTATTTCTCTATAATGTCCTTCATGATTTGAAGGGAACCATATTTTGGAATATCTCAATAGGCTTCGTCATGATTTATTATTCACTTTATATGTAATAAAATTTCCTTAGGCATCAAGGAGTAATTTGAACTACTTTACAATAATGAAAAAAAGATAAGGGAAAAATTCATTCCAATATCACATTTCCCCTTTTTTATTTTCTCTCAAGAGGCTAGGAAATTAATCATCCACATAATCTTCATTTTCAATACGTTTTTCAATTTCAATATTTTTAATGGATTTGGAAACTATTACATTACTTACTTGTATTTTTGTTTCTTCTAGGTTGAATATAATTTCATAATCCACTAGACAACATAGAATATCATTAAAAGAATGATAAGAAATATCAATTTCTTCACGGGTTGACACTTTGGGATTTTTGTGAGGAAGAATAATTATCAATATTCTTTAAAATGTTTATATCATTAATTTATTCACCAATTACTTGAATTTCTCTATAACATAAGTAATATTTGTCAAAAATGAGATATTCATTTTCACCTACATGTATTTTCATATCATCAAATTTATTACGAAAAAAATTTAGAGCATGGACTCAATTCATATTTTTATCACATTCATATATATTTTCATATTTCTCCCATAAGGACATAGATTTAGATAAACTCAACAACATCAAATATATTTGATCAGATAGAGGTTTATTAAGGGAATTTTTTTCTTTGGAATCTATATCAATCATTTTCTTATCTATTTCTGTTTCAGAATGACCCTTACCTCACTATCATAAATCCCTTTAGTTGCGGACAAATGAAATTATATCAAAATGGATCCCTGATGAGATCTCATATTATTCTTCCAAATCTAGACGTTTCTCCCATCAAATATTGGAACACCCTAAACATTGAATGAATTATACATGAAAATAGAAGAGGAATTATTTAACACTAATAAATTGTCACCTCTGATACCACTTGTAAGACCCTAAAAACCATGAGGGGGAGGGTGAATTTGGTTGTTAAATTCTTCTATTAAATTGATGGATCTTTTTATAAAATTTTTAGAAAAATATAAAACATTTATGATCAAATCATGATATTGTGAAATATTCATATACAGATATACAACCTTGTAGTTTTAATTGGTTTTCCTTTAAGGTATAACCAAATAGAATTCAATATTAGTGTTTCAGTCATAAAAAATCCACTAAGATTCATTATTTATTATTGGGTACATAATAAAAGAACTAATCACATTGGTCATAGAACACTGCCTCTAGAATAGTTATAGTGATATCACAATCCCTCCCTTAGAACACTTCTATCGACTCCCCTAGCTCACAAGCATGGGTGAATTTTTACATAGTATAAAGACTTGAATGTCAACTTATTATATTATGAATTTAATACTTTTTACCTGATTATCATTAGAATCTACTTGCATTATAGTCATGTGTTGATTTACATGAAAGAGAAGTTCACATAAACTAAATGTTCAACACAATTGTTTTAAAAAAATCACAACCCTGAAAAAACCCTCATTATGTATCTGAATAATTATATCATTTAAAAACCCGCACAACTTCATGAAGATCCGAACCATTATAAATATCAATGCCTCCACGAATCACTATGTCTTATTGAATCTCCAAGTCATTAGGGAACTCCTTTTCTAAAAATCTTTAGAATCACTTAATACTTAACCATTCATTTTACGATGATCATGATCACAATGAATTTATCAATTATAAATCTCATAATGATAATGAATTTATATTGACTTATACCTTTGTAAAATTTTCTTTGAATAAAATGAAGTGTGTGTCGCAGCTTATATATAGAATAATCCCTTCATGAATATTCCATGATCACATTGAGCTTTTCACGAACCTTAACATTGATGTTCATGATACCCCTATTCTTTTTTATGCTCCATTGATATGTTTTCCATTCAAAAAGCCTTTTGTAATCACATAGATTTATCGTCACCCCATCACATATTCCTGAACAATAAATCCTTCAGGATATCATATGCCTTCCCAAATCATCACACCTTCTTAAATCTCCAATATTCACAAAACCCATTCTTGTATAATATTTTTTATGGGTTAATCCTTAAAATACCCATTTTTTGAATATTATCCGTTCCTCATAATAATAGGATGAAAAAATTGGAAAACACTAGGAAATGAGGACACATTCCACAATGAAGACATTTTCTCCATAAGAACACTTTCCATGAAAACGACCTTACTAACCCTTGTGTGTATTGAAGTCAAAACATTACACACTATTTCTACATAAGAAAAAAATTCATGGATTTAACAAAGCATGGATCCTTGTATGCTAGAAATTATTGACTACTAGTGCATATATAGGAAATTTAAATTACAGACTATAACCCCATGTACATATTTACACCATAATGGAAATAAACAACATAAATAACATAAAAGTGAAAAAAATAATGGAAATAAAAAAATAAAAAAAAATAACCCAATAAAATAAAGTAGATTAATTTAATAAATGATAAAGGAGTAATGAATTTTCATAATGGAATGTAAATATATTTAAAATTGGAAGGAAAAAATAAAATAATCAACTAGGACAAATAAAATCAAATACATCAAAACTAGGCACCATGCTGGTCTAACTCTATACTATATCTTATCTGGCATGAAACAATCAATCAAAAGGACACTTTCCCTTTTCCAATCCTACCTCCACGTAATCTCTTCAGATACCAAATATTAGTCCAGTAGGGTGGGAGTATAATTCAATATTTCAAGACCACCATTTATAAAAATAAATATTCTGATAATAAGTGCATAGAGTAAATCAATAAAAAATTATGTCAATTAACTAAAAAATTAAATTAATACCACATCAACCTACTTCATCACAATTCCAGAATATATCTCAGTATGTAGCAGAACCATGAAAACCAAATCCATATACCAAATAACCGGTTTCGACACCGTACTCTTATGTCTCTAATAATTTCTCAAAACCATGCCAACCATAATTATATATCCATGGTATAAATAAAAAAAATATGGTCCAAGATTTACATATATTAATTATTGAAAAAACATTACCTTATAATGCTATATAATAATTATAGTATATATTTGGGCCTAGCTCATCGTATAAGCTTAAAAATCATCACGACCATGCCTAATATATATCCATTAAACCATGTATCAAGGATAACTCCATTATATAAGAATTAAATTATGTATTATGGCCATTCCTATTATATAAGAATTACAACATGTATCAGGGACATGTCTGGTCTATAATAACTATAGAAAGGATATCATAATATCAAATCCATAAGCTCAATGTTTATTGAGAAAAATTACCACTTATCATTGAATTACTCATTTATTTATCGTTGGGTCATAAACCAATAACATGGTCATCATTTCTATAATAATTTCATGATGAGGTGAATTTATATGAATCAATCAAAAAATTCTAATGTCAGACTCAACACACATTAACCCAATAATAAATTCATTTATAATCAAGAGTTTTCTCATCTGAATGGTAGAAATATGCTAGGTCCTAAAAAATTGGATCGAAATGGATTCTAGAGATTACTTCCAATTCAATATTTAATTAATTGAGGTGAATATTATATTGGGAAAATTTCAACATTGCACATAATTTGAAATTAAATAGACTATAGGGATAATGTTGAAACCCCCAACCATTAACAAAAAATTAACGCATCACAATAAATTGTGTAACACTAACTTGGAAAAAAGGTGAAGAATATTTCTAGATGAAACATTGAACAAATTAGATAAATAATAACATCAAACCAAAACAAGATCCAAGGATTCCACTAACCTAATCGAGAAAAATGTAAGCCGAATGAGTAACTGATGGTAAACATTTAATAGAGATCGATCAGAAAAATGGTACATCTAGAAAGGAGTATGTAAATCCAAAATTTCATGAATAAATAACTTAGGTTGAGAGGAGGAAAATGAAATAATGTAATGTGAAAAATATCATTCCCATTGTTGTTTGTAACTTATGATCAGGATAATACATGATGTGTAACTAATTGAAAAGGTTTGTATTTTTTTTAGAGGGATATGCTAAAAAACATGTCATCTTAGGTGAATTTTTTCCTGATTGGAATTTATAACTCATGTAACATGATTTCATGTTGTTCATTCATTTAATTTCATGAATCAATTCACAGCCTTCAATTATTCAAAACATGTGTCTGGTGACATTTACACATCGTGTAATACTTCAACAAAAAATTAAAATGTTTGGAAAATATTGGTTTAGCCCAATTTTCTGCATAAGGATCCAAACCCCCTGAAATATCATCCAAACCATTAGAAAACCCTTAAAACCTCATCTTACACAATTATTTATACCCAATTAATTTAAATAAACATATATATATAGACATTTGGTAACCTTCAATAATAAAGTATCTCCTTTTTTAAACAAGACTCAACCACTAAGGCTTAAAGACAAAGTAAAATCCGAATGGAAGAAATTTATCACAAAAAAATAAAAGAGGTATTTAATTGAAAAAATTCAGGATCTTACCAGCCTATTGTATATAACAGTGATGTGACTCAATGTTATATTGGACACATGTTATATGTAATGATATTAGTGTAATCCCAAATAAATCTGCATGGTATCATTGAATCTAGTGGAATGATGTATTAAAGTCACATTGTAGATTTGATTTATTTATAATAAAACATTGATACATGGGTTGTTTAAATATACTAAAACATATTGGGAAAATTTATTAGAAGATAGATAATATACATTATGTAGATCTATCTATTTTGACAGATTATGTATTTTCTTGATGAATATGAAACAATATTTCATTTCATTGATGATAATAAATCACAACCAGATATTCTTCTATGTATTTAGTGTGGATGAAGAATCCAAATGATTACATAGTTGTTCAAGTGAAATAATATATTATAATCAATTACAATGATTCAGGTTCATTAAATCTTTTCAAAAATTTATTCCAACCCTCATTGAAACAGAACATATAAATCAGATATAATTTTATTATGTAGAAATTAATGCATGGTTTTGTGAAGTTGTAGTATGTCCCTAGAGATCAATAATATGATTAAATATTGGAAAAAACCCTGACCCAAATGATTTTTTGAATTAAATTGACTTATTCTTACATTAGAGTTGACTCTACAAACATTAAAAGTGTGGATATGCGATCCTCACTCACTGAACTATGATGCATTGTTCACTATGTAAAAATATATGTTCTTTTCTCTATTGTATTCCTAAAATGAGTATCACTTAATTTAATTTAAATATGGACGCAATCCATTATCATGAAAGGGTGATAAATTTATGGGGGGTTTGTAGAAGGGGAGTCTATCGTTCATAAAAATGTTTGAGATGTTTGATCATTTTAGACGTATCATATATGATAAAATTTTGGATCATGATGCATGTGGTTTATGGGTTTTGGAACTTCTTTTTTACCATAATTAATGAAACATATGGTACTGATCACCTTATACTACTATAATTACACTTAATGTGTAATTGGTATTTGAGAATTTTCAAAAACTGGAATCAAGAATAAAGTTATTTATTAAAGAAATTATCATGACACTCTTGTTTCGTATGAAATTTTGACTCATGTGAGCCTACAGTAAATGTTGGGTAAGTTTTATCTCATAATATATATTTTAGAAAGATTTTTTGCAACTAAAATGCCATAATATTTATCAAAAATTTTGCTTGAAAGAGCTTAGATTGTTTTCAATAAACCAGAAGGGGGAGATGGATTGAAAAAAACTGTTATAAAATAATTTTAGAGAGTTAAGGTGGTTTTGTTTTTTGAAGAAGATATAGAGTATAAAATTGTATACAATGAAGAATAATATGGTAATTTTAAGATGATATAAATTATTTCTAGTGATTTCTAAATTTCTAGGTTTTAATTTTTATTCGAGACAAAAATATGGGTAAGGATTGTTCATTGAAAAATAGTTATGTAGACTAATTAATTTTTTGGTTGAATGTTTAAGAGGTATGTATTGAATAAATTTTCACATAAGTATTAAAAGGTTAAAGGTATCACTCTTAAGGGTCATATAGTGAAAAATAACTTTATATGTGTGAGGAGGTCATACGGAGAATACTAAATCACTTAATCATATTGCAATGAATAACCTAAAATATTGAAAAATGCATCACATAAAAATCTCATAGTGTATAGTTATATACTAAAGAATCCTCTTTAAATAATTATCATTACATAAAGGATCGTTACATGAAACAAAAATTACATAAGAAAGAGGATTTCATTTATTTTATGAAGAAGTATCTCAATTTCAAGCCCATTTCAGAATAAACTAAATAAAAACTGATTCAAAATAACATATGAATATTTAGGAGGATACTTTTATATTATTAAATTGATAAAGTATATATCTACAAAATTGTGAGTGGTTTTATGAAATGGGTACAATGAGTCTACTTAAAACACTGTAATATTTTTATTCATAGTGAATTTTGGTACATCGATAAAATGAATTTTTTTCACCTTGGACAATCATTGTTTTGATAAACTAAGTTAAATTAGTTTGAATATTTCATGTTTTAATTTCGTTATTTATATATTCATTCATGAAGAAGAGATAATGGGGGTTTAATAACAATTAAACATAAATGGGGTTGTTTTAATATTTATTATACCCAAATTAATGCCCCCCATCTCATGGTATTTGACCTTGTGGGGCCAATTAAAGGTTGTGGATATTAAATGACGATATAATCAAAAAAATAGAATCCCTAAGAAATCATATAAAAGTAATTTATAGGTGATCAATCGTAAATTAATGGGTTAATGACCAAATCAAAATAAACATTCAGTGAAGCATTATCATATTCTATTCACGAATACTCAGTAACCATTTATAGAAAGCATTATAATAAACATTAATGAATATTTACATGATATTTAGGTTTAATTATATTTTTATTATAAATAGATATATATATAAATATATATATATATTGATGAAATATTAACTATGACTTCAGGTATCATTGTAAATTCACTAGACCATTCATTTCACTATAACATAGAATTTAAAGGAAAAAACTAAACAAACTAAAACTAAAAAGCATCATGTGAGAAGAATAAAATGAATAATATGTAATTTTATTTTTGAAAAAAAATCATGAAATTACTAATTTGATTAAAAAATGTCCCTATTTTTGAAAATAAAAATACATACATGAAAAAAGGTAATATACAATTAATATAAAAATTATGTATCCCAATAAAATTTTATATTTGTCGTCTTGAGTATAAAATTTAGAGAATTCATAATCCTCACCCTTCTAAATAGATATTAAAAAATCATCAGAAAAAAATGTCACTTAACAAAACAGAACATAACATAGGAATAAATCTAAATACTCACCTCATTATTATTTTAAAAAAGTGAGAAAGATATTCTTAGAGAGTTAAAAAATTTATATAATAAAATTATTATAAGTAAAATCCTATTCAAAATAAAAAAAATTATAATGCCCCCCCTTGGGATTTATTTTCACTGGATTCTCATTACCAAATCATTAGGTATGAACGTAAATTTTCAATTTTAACCTCATTGAACTCAAACATCCCTTCTGTTAATGTTTTCCATAAGCTCATAACATTCTATCCATTACAATATTATCAAAAATACACAACGTTTCTCTCTGTTTTTGTATTATTCTAGAAAATAGACATTATAGAAATGAAAAAAGGAAAAAATATTTATTTTCAAAAATTTAAAAAGTAAACCCTTCTAGAAGATAACTTCTAATATAAATGAATGATATTATTTTAAATAATATGGTTTCAAAAGTTTTATTAAAAACATATACCTACAATTGATATAAAATCATTGAAAAATAGTATCATATAATGGATTTAGTAAATTAAAAATATATTCTCTCTAAAAGAGTAGGATAAAATAAAACATTAAAAAAATAAAAATAAAATAATCTTATTCATATAGGGGTCAAAATATATGTGAATCAAATGTATGAAAATAATTTTCAATTAATTTCCATGCATATGATAAATATAAACATACATATTAATAAGAATCACGAATTGGTATATGTAAACTAAAAAAACTCAATTCATTAATGTAAATCATATCACATAAAATGAACCTTATATAATAATTTTACCATTGATTTAAATGTTCAATGTTACTTTTGAATGGTGTATTTGAGAAAGTTGTTTAAAATTAAAATTTTAATTCCAGGATATATCATTTTTCAAAGTAAATTAAATACCTGAATATTTTGATAATACTATTATAATTAAAGAATTTCTAGCCCCAATATTTAGTTTTTTCAATGTACAATGTTATTGAAATATGTTGATTATTTTTTATAAAATAACATTGATCTTATATTACTTCTATTTAAGGTATTAAAATATATTATAATTTAATGTCTTAGTAAAAATCTCAGCAAGTTGGCCTTTAATTTTGATTAGCTTAGGAATATTATATCTTTTATGTTTCTCGACTAAAAATTCAGGTTTTATTATTCCATGATTTTTGGATCATAAATGATGTGGTGGGTTATTATAAAAGGAAATATTATTTTCCCTATCACAAAGAATTATATATTGAGTAAAAATCATCCTAAATTTAGTGAATGTGTGATGTATCCTCAAAAATTGACTTCAATAACTCACAACTTCCCTAAATTTTTCTTCAATAGTGAAAAGTTCAACCGAATATTATTTCTTATTAGAAGAAGAGACTAAAGCTCCTCCATGAATGAGACAAGTTTAGAATTAACTCTTCTAGTCCAATAAATAACCTCAAAAATATATATGTGAATAAATATTATGAGTAGAATCAAATCATAAAGAATAAAAAACACTTAGTTATGATGTTTCCTTAAGTTAATGAATGATTTATTTTAATTATTTAGGATGATATTTCCTAAGATTTTATTTAAACCTTTCAAATAGTAACATGGTGTACCTACTTTCTTGTTGACTCACTATCTAGTAAAATATTCTTTAGATTATCCAATTAAATGTTTTCTAAATAACTAGTTTCCTAGATTCATCAAGAAAATTCTTATATAGGGTACATAATAGAGTATTAAAAATATAATAATTATCCAAACTAGGATGTTTAAGTTGATAGATAAATTAATTATATTGAGTTAAAGTAGTTTATTTCAGTCTTTGTTTAACTTGGAAACCAATGAATCAATTTTTTATCCTCCATACTAATCTGAAATTTCGTATAAATAATTTCAAAAACATTATCTCTATGTGTTTTTAATTTTTATCCAAACATAATTTCATTAATATATATTTATTTAATTATATTTTGTTAAAAAAACTCTTGATAAAAATTATGGGATATACAATTTCTTTAAATGAATAGTTTGAATTAAAAAATAGGCCTTCTATCATACCCAGATATCAAGGCTTCTTTACAATTATAAGGTACCTTGGTATGTATAAATACATATTATAAGAAATTAATATCATTAAAACCAAGAGTTTTTTTAATATGATCATCCACATGAACACAAAAATATAGGAAGGAAATATTTATATATATTTAAAATATATTATAGTTTTTATAAGCTTACAATGAAAATATAATTCCTATGTATTCAATTCTAAATACTAAATAAGATATTTTCTCTAATATATCCCCTCTTCCTAGTTATAAACATTAGAAACATGATAAACTATATTCCTATCACACATATTTAAAATGTCCAATTTTGGTCATATAATTGAAATGTAATTATATAATTCCAAATAAACCCATAACTTGTTTCATTTGAATGGATAAAGAACACATTTCATATATATTGACCAATTCACTTTTCCCAAGTAATCAAATACAATTCTATTTTTAAAATGAGATAGAATAAATAATCATAACATTCAATTTATAAGAAACCACTGATTGTAACTGGTTGAACTATATATTCAATTATGTGATCAGAGAGTTGGTTCCCTAAAACAACCTAGTTTCTTTATAAAATGTAATATTGTTCCTTATCAGTCTTTTTAATAACTACTAATAGTATAACTTAAATTATGTTAATTTATTATTGATGTGGATCAATTTTCAAAAATAATATATAGTGGGTATCAAAATTTCAATTCATATTACTTTTATAATCCATATGTTTTACCATTTCATAAGGAATGAACTCATAAAACAAAAAATGAAACATTTCTTCAAAATTATGTGTCAATTGTTAAAAACCTAATCATACTTACTAAAAGGGGAGTAACTCTAAAAAATATCCATTTAAGATTTTAGGTCAAATTTATGTAAAATATCATTAGTGTTCACAATCAATACATTAATTTGGAAAACATTGTGGTATTGTTTTTGGATTCCTTCAATTCCATGGCTAGAAGTGGTTTTATTAAAAATCAGGAAAATTAAAAATCAATTTATATTATAGAAACTAGTACGTATGGATTCAAACCCAAAATACATAGAACCATAATATTATCAGAATAATGTTATTGAAATTTCATTAAGAGTTATATTTCACTTTTTAACTACAAAATTTAGATGTTATGTTCTTGTTGTGATGAAATTATGAATATTTCATAATTCAGATGTTTTTTTCAAAATTATATTTTAAAAACAATCTACCAAGATTACTATTAATAACGAAAAATAATAGGTCTACTAAATTTTGATGATGGTTTTAAAACCGTTGAATAAAAAAGAGTGATTCTGACATAAGAGGAATAAAATATACCAATATATATATTGTATAATCATTAATTAGGTTATACAAATAGTGTTTTTAATTGATTCATATATCTTTTGTATGGAAATATTATCCATGTATTCTAACTAAAATGGTTTGGTAGTTAGGATATGTATAGTATTTTTAAATCTTGACTTATATTTCTTATAATATTTTAATGTATTAGAAACTATATAAGAATTAAACATACGCCTATATAGATTATTCACTATTTCACTCCTAGAACATTTTACTATGCTCTAAAAAATACAATATCCAAATATTTTATCACAATTCTAATAATTATCCTTGAATACAATAAGAAAATGTGTGTTCCAAAAGCTAATGTATTTTAGAATGATAATATAAAAATTATCTTTCATTTCAATGAATAAAATGTAAATTCATTTTGAACTTATGATGGTACATTTTATATTCACAAATTTCATAATATATCTATCATTGTATTGTTGACCTAATTTAATTGGGCTGTATAAAGTTTCTAAATCTCATAGTAATATTTAAATAATATTCATACAAATAAATTAAACATAAAAATAACAAATATTAAAATTTTCACATAGTCTCCATAATTATTATGTCCTTTATGTTTTGTATGTTTTGTAGGATGTATTTGATTCTTGTCATTTTATGATAATAATCTCTATCCATGAAACAAGTATTTTGGAAACCTATACTTATAATACTGTACATAAATAAATATTACTAAAATTTTAGACACATTCCTTTTTGGGTCTATTGATGTTATAAAAAATGACTTTTGGAACCCATATATATTAAACCATATAGTATTGAACAAGTAGTAGTTCTCTCGAAATAGAATCACTATGAATTATGAAGGATTGAGCCTTTCTCAAAGAAGATTTTTATATCAAATTACATAGTCTCTATCACTCTTTAAAGACAAATTATATTTTAGGAACAAAATAGTTTGATTAGAAATATGACATAGAATAAGTAAAACAGACTCTAAAAGATTTATATGTATATTTTAATAGTTTTAAGATCTTATTAATTTTCACACCATTAAAATAAAAATGAAATTGAATAATTTTCACATACTAACAATATACAATCTTTACAACTATTTTCTATCCATAATGTGTTGAAATTGAAATATATTTGTAATTTATCTTTGAATAATATTTTGAAATGCAATCATCATTTTTTTAAAGGTTTGCCTCATCTAAATTATAGAGCTTCATCAACATTTTATGTATATTATCATTGAATTTAATAGATATTTATATTGATTAATATGATAAAATATTATCCTCATCATTCACGGAAAATGTGGAAGAACATTAAAATGATAATGTCATAAAATCCTTGAGAGTTACCCCACACATATAAAATATGTTATTATGAGGTGTCATTACATGAAATATATTAATAATAAGGATATAATTTTTTTAATTCACTATTATCATTTAAATGTGTATATTTACTAGAACTCAAAATATATAATTTTTCTCTATCACAATCACTTAAATTTGTTTATTAATGATATTTGACATTCATTTTCTCTATTTATGAAAATAATATAGTCTAATTTAATGTGTCTAGGATTCCTACAATCATAGATTTTAACATTTGAATCCATATTTTAATAATTATCTATTTTTCTTTCGATGGTGTTTTTCTAATAATTATTTCAATAAAATTTATTTATTAAAATTTCTACTTAAGTAAGTTTTTTCATTAACATTAAAACACATACTATAAAAATTTATATTTAGAATTTAACATCAATGTTATACTATGATTATACACATTATAACTAAAAGATAATTATATAGAAGTTGAATAAAATTAAACATCCTTATTAAACTTATCCTTATTAGGATTTCACATTTAATTATATTCATAAAAAAATATTTTATTGATTAAATAATTTATACCAAGATTAATGAGATTATTTGTATCATCTATTTACATTCATTTGGATGACAATTTTTTTTTTGAATATAAATCACAATTATTAATATTTGTTACTTAATTGTTTACTTATCATCAATTTATCACTTCCCATTAACCACCATAATAAATTCTTGGATCTTTTTTATCATTGATACATGACGTAGAAATTAAAATTATTAATAATTAACTGTAAACAAACCTCTTCAAGTATTGGAAACATTATATATTCCAAAGTGACTAATAAAAATATTCCTCCAAATTTAAATTACGATTTCACAAAAAATAAATAAGACTATTTTTTTATGTGTCAGAAAAAAATTAAATTATTATTATATTTTTAATTTCAAATAATATTATATATTTTCCTCTCTAATAAAATAATAAATTTTAATTTTTATTATTATGTACTTATCAATCATCATCTGACAGCGACGAAATATTATATTTATAATATAAATCTTCATTTGATCATGATAATATTAATAGTCAGCTCCATTGAAAATAGAAGGGTAACAAATATTCAGGCTCTAAATGGTCCTGATTGGCATATTTATTAATTTAAAATAATTATATATATTATTTTTAAATATTTATATAATGAAACATGATATAAAAAGTATAAATAAATTAAATGTATAGTGAACAGATATGATACCAAGTGGTGCTAAAAAAATAATAGAGGATGGCTTTATTACCAAGTAAATTTAAAAAAAATATAGAGACCACATTTGATAGAAACAGTTTTCCTAGATAAAAATAAGTTTGGAATATTTGTGAGGGAGATGAATTGAATTGAAAAGTTAATTTACAATTATTAATTACATTACTGTGTAAAATCTTTAGAAGTTAGAAATTATAAATAATTAGCAAATAATATGGAAAAGTAGACATGAAATAAAAATATAATATTCCTAAAAAACATAACATATGTTAAACAATAAATCCCATCATAAATTGAACACATAACCAATATAGAGTAATAAAAACATGTGGTATTGAATTTCCCACAAAATACTACAATAAAATATATTATTTACCAAAATTATTCATATTAAGGTAACTCTTCACATTAATCCCAATGTAGAAGGGGTTAAATAACCAGGTCTGGGGTATACAAACTCTACATAGGGATCCTCATTGAATAAATTATTAGAAGGTTAATGTTTTGATATAGGAACATATTTTATATAATTTAGGTATCATTAAACTCTAACCCTTATATCCTCTTCAATTAAGATGATTTAGAAATTCTAACAACAAGATTTTTCATACACCATAGTTTTTAAGAAGAATATTCCACAACCAAAATATCATCAATCATAAATATCACAATACAATGTATCTTAGACTCAAAGATTCCTCAATCTTAAATTATTATATCAAAATAATTGTAATTGAAAAATTGGAAATTTTTTAATGAGAAATTCATAGAAACTATATCTCTATGAAATCAAAATGAAAAAACAATAATGAATTAATATTAAAACCTGAAGGTAATATATAGATCCATGTAAAATATTAGTGAATTTTTTTAACTTTTGATACTAAATGAACATTCAATATTTTTAGAAAAAAATTGTAAAAAAATAAAATGTAAATATTAGAGACATTCATGTTTAGTTATAACTAAATCAAAATAAGTTCTAAATATTTTTATGAAATGTTCATCATCGATTCATTATTATATATAAATTATATAGATCTTTCAGTTCACTAGAACATATAATCATAATTTTAAAAACTACACAAATAAGAATATGAAAAACATTACATATGTATAATAGATAGTATAAATTGTCTAGATAGTTTTAAAACAACTAAAAAAATTAGTTATTTTATTTAATTGATAAATCTAAAATAAACTAATGAGATCTCAAAAAATAATTATTGAAACCCATTCCATCAAAGTCTGTGACTATATGTGTCAAAAAAGTATGAATAAATATATACTCATGGTTGAGTGATTGATGTAGACACAAAGTATATAAATGTTATTAGATATTGAATTGGTATGTCACATATTGCATTGAACAAGAGAATCATAACCCATTGTTGGAATTAGAATCATGGAAAAATATGTTCTATAAAATGTGTAACCTTTTTTTCATTCCCTAAAGGAGATTAATTCAATAATAACTGGTGACTCATGTGATGTGCTTCTCAGGTTCCACATTGGACTATAATATAGGTAAAGTAATCATAAATATGACACCATAAATAATTATATTATTTTAACATTGGGTAAATACTGAAGGGTATCAAGGAGTTTATGTGTAAACCTGTATGTGGTTAGAAACAGAAATGATATTTTGAGATAAATCATACAGTGAGTTATAGTGGGTTTTTACTTAATAATTGAAAGAAAGTATGGTATATATTATGTTTTAATTATGTGAAACCACCAATATAAATATTGGAGGTTATTTGAGATAATATACGCAAAAAAATTGGTATATAAGGGATACTACATTTAGTGATTGTTGAATGGTGAGTGGAATTAGATATTAGTATGTAAATAAAAGATCATGACAATATTTGAGATAATTAGTCAATGTTTTATCTCGTAGTATATCTATTTATTAATTTATGACTAATGGTTAAGATCATAAAATATAGTAACCTAAATACTTTGAACGAATACCTGGAAAACAATTCTACAAAACTAAAGTATGTTATCAAAAACTCTAGGCTAGAACATATTCCAATGGTGATAATGATAATGATAATAAAGAGTTAACTAAATTTAATAAAAATAATATATGTATTTCTTATATAAATATGATAGGACAATCCCATTAATTGGACTTTTCATTCAATTAAAAAATAATATATTTTTCAAAAACATAATGAAATAATACATGAAAAAAGTAATAAAATTAAAATAATACATGAGTCTCGTAAACATATATCACGGAATTAATGAATTAATGTATATATGTTCATAAAAATAAAATATAAAAAAAATAAATAATTATAATTTATAAATTATATATATATATATTCAAATATGAACTGTTATAAAAGACATACTGATCTCTATGTGATAAGTAATTGGTATGTATATAAAAAATAATTCATAGAATACATGAAAAATTATAGTTAATAATTAATCATGAAAGTAGTTTTACAATACCTCAAAAATAAATTTTTTTTGAATATACATGTAATCTATTGGCGTAGAAATAGGGAGTGGGTATGTATCTCAATAATATACCTCAATAGAATCTATTCTATCCCCCAAAAATGTTAAATATATAGTAATATTTTTAAATATGAAGAGTGAAATTAAATTATTTTATAACATCAAAATAAATATTTATAAAATATATGGTAACAAGGAAAACTATCTCATATAGAACATAAAAAATATAAAAAATTTATAACAAATTAAAAAATGAAAATCACTCAAACCATTTTAAATTTAGGGACACATGTAATCAACATCATCTTTGGTTAATCAAATATATGTATTAAATGAATATTTTTTAACAAAACTACCAAAATAAAAATGATGGGATAATGTATGCTCACTTGAATCACATGATATATATGTTATTGGGGGCACCCAATTTTATTGAATGATCTTGGGTTGACTAATAAAGAATATATATCTAAAACCCCCCTAGGCCCTACCATCCCATGAAGTTTCATTGATAGAAAAGATATGTAACACTTCCTAATCACACATGTCCCCTCAAAAACATCCTTAATAAAAAAATATAATTCATTGAGAGATATTATCCTTAAATTTCATGTAATAAAACACATCCCATGTATCTAATATAATAAAAAGCATAGAGAGTATAATAACAAAAATAAAATAAATCCTTTTTTACACAATATAAAATAAGAAATTTTAATATGTAAAAAACCTTTAACACAAATAAAAATGAATCCAAAATAAAATAATATTTAAATATATCCAATAAATTGAATAAAAAAATTATTTTATTTTATATTATATATTTATATCATGAAACACCAGTGGGTAGTTTTCTAAGTAATAGACAAGATTGAAACCACAAAATAACACATAATTTCTTAAAATCACACATGGAGTGCATTTAAAAATTCAATGGTCAACATAAGGTGATATAAAATCATTTATGAAAGAGGTTTTAAAATATAAATTTTTTATTTTAAATGAGTTGAGGTAGAATATAATAACAATACCTAATATTCATTTGATAATAATGAAAAACCTCTGACTATAAATACTCCGAAAATAGCCCTAAAAATCAAAATATTTGTAATAAATATATTTTATAGATAAAAACACCCAACATATAAAGCCCGGGAGAGAGTAACACTCACCTATATAGAAATTATATGAAATACACAGAAATTTGAGGTGTATAGTACTAAATGAAATATCACTTAACAATTCCAAATAAAATACCTCTCAAATATGGCTATATCACCTTCACGTGGTGAAAAACTAAATAT
This sequence comes from Viscum album, assembly GCA_963277665.1. NCBI lineage: Eukaryota > Viridiplantae > Streptophyta > Magnoliopsida > Santalales > Viscaceae > Viscum > Viscum album. The sequence continues at coordinate 1,340,916,893 of OY728158.1, read as the reverse complement.
CCATAACCTGTAGTGTATAAATATTCATCTATGAGGAAGAATATATAATGATAGAGATATAAAATAGTAATATAATAGAGTAATAAAAAATTCATAAGAACCCACCACATATCCTTTTTCTTGGATCTTTCTTTAAAGGAAATGGGGGAAAATATCATCCTTGGTTCCCAACCATCTAGTGATTCACATTAATGGGGGTGGGGGTGATCAATTAATTACGTTTAATCCATCTCTTCCACTTACCTAATATTATAATATTATTAAATATTAAAAATTACTAATAATATCATATTCATAAAATCTAATAAAGTATATAAAACACAAAATAATATTTATACTCCTATTTAATATTAATAAATTCATAATATCATTGCACTAATTAAATGATTTAAATAATAATAATAATACTTATTAAAAAATATCATAGGATTAGTAAAACAAATTCAAAAATTAAAAAAATCTCAATTGATGATCCACATAATTAATCTAAATATAATATAATATCATAATTTAATTATATTAAATCATTATATTAACTCATATAATTTTAGGAAATTAGAATGAATGTTTCAAGTTAAAGATAAAAAAATGAACATGAAAGTTATCCAAACCAAAAAATTGACCATCAATTTAGCATTTTATTAAAACCACTATATAGAATTGTGATTCATGGTCTTGGAATCATGAAGAAAACTGTGAAACTAATAAAACATTAAAATTATTCTTAAAAATTACCCAAATTAATCTAAAAATAAAAAATATTTAAAATAAATAAAATAGGAGTTTCAAAATTCACACCACCACATAGATTTCAACCATTTAAAATCCCTTATAATTTTTTATTTAAAAAAATATCATCGTTGAAAAGAAAAAACCACTATTATTTGAAAAAATAATTATAAATCATAAAAAATTAAAAATTAATTAATTTAATCTATCATATAATAAATAAAAAATAAAAAATTCAAAATATGACCATGAAAATATTTACCCTAATGAAAAAAATATCTAAAAAAATAATTTCCAATATGATTCTTTGAAAAATTAAGATTAATATTTTATTTTAATTCTATCTTATATTTAAATAGCATCCAAACCTGTAAAGAACATGTGTAAGGTAAATATAATTTTTTTAATATATACAACTAGAATTAAATATTCCTCTAAAATAAAATATTGAAAAACCCAATTTATTATAAAATTAAAGCCTTTATTATTTTTCAAAATCATTCACATGATATGAATGATTAATCCAATCTATTAAAAATAATTCTAGATAAAGTGTATTATTTTTTTATTAAATATAAACACATGCGCATTATGTGGGTTTCACTTATAAAGAAAAAATATGAAAATATAAATTAGTTAAATTAATAACATTTTTTATAAAAATTATTCAAAACATAGGGCTTCAAAACACCTGATTAAGTTCCACTACAAATTGGTGAATACTCTTTAGAGATAACATATGAATCATTAAGAACATATATTTTTATCAATTATTTATGAATATCTGTAGAATATCAGTATAAATAATAAATTAAAATGGAGAAATAAAATAAATGTGAGAGTGAAACTTTTTTAGAACACATGGATTTTTCCATAAGGTGTGTAAAATAATATATTACAACTTCAAACATAATTTTTAATCTCTTATAGATCTCTCTAAAAATATAAAAATTCCTAGGTAAAAATATTTTTATGTTTAATGTTTGATTTTTTAACCATGTTTCCAAAAAATATATGATTGGTTTCATGTCTTAGAGATTATTCATTTATAAAATCAATTATCTTTGTATTGATTTTTGAGGGATTATATGATTGGGAGACCATTAATCCAAATATTATATTATATCAGTAAATTTTAAATTTATGAGGAAAGATTAATTGATACCTATTTTTCATAATTTTTCCCCATAAATTATTAAAAATATTTAAATTATAAAAAATATGAAATAAATTCATCATTAAATAATTATATATTATTTTTCTATTAACAGTCATCAAATTATTCTATTTATCTATTACTCTCATTCCTCACATGTAATTAACCCAATAACTCAATACCAAATTTCTACAACTGAATATAAATTATTGGAATGTAAAGAAACAAATATACTTATTTTGGAAAATTAAATATGTTAAAATACCCAAAATTAGGTTTTAGATAATGAAAACTACAAACCAATATACACGAATAAAATAGTATATAAATATCCTTTGAAATGAAATTTCATGACATTTTACCAAATCCAAACAGACCATAAGATATTAATTCCCTAATTAAAACACAAACCAATTTAAATAAATCAAATAATTTGAAAATAATTTCATGTTATAAAATCACAAAACATAGGAATGATATATGAAAATAAATAAAGTTTCTTTTAAAATAAAAGTAAATCTCATTTACTTAATCCATTTTTATATTATCAATTATGTCATAAACCAAAAAATAAAATAACAGAAGACGAAATTAAAATAAAATAAACATGAAAACACCATTTTAAAATTCTCCATCCGTCTAAACAAGTAATAATGCCTCAAAGGAATTTAAATATTACAAAATAACAAGGTAAAAATAAAAAATACATAATTCATGTAAAATATTTAGGGTTTAATTTTTTTATTTAGTTTTTAAAATATTACTAAAAAAGGAACCACGGGGTACCTATTGGTTAAGATATTAAAACAACTAAATATAAAAAAACTAAAATAATTAATATTAAATTATTTGGATTGAATATTAGAGATCCAATATGATCCAATGAAATACTAATCTTAGAATATTAGATATAAAAATACATTACATTCAAAAAAATAATATAGAAATTGAATAAATTAAGAGAACATTATTTCCATATTCATCATATCCTTGAAAATTTAACATAGTTCTCCCCAAGGTTTCTTGGGGAGTGGAAACAAATAAATGATCTAAGATACATAGTAAAAAGTACAATAGAATAGAAACTATCATAACAAAATCACAGTATAAGTGATATAGAAGCAATAAAAAAATTACATGAATCCAAAACCAAAATAAAATGAGGAAATTTTTTTATCCATAACATGAAATGAAATACCATATAAAATAATCATTTACTATATACTTATGTAATATATAATATTGGAAAACAAACATGTTTTCAAGGTCTTTTTTAAGATTCTATACAAATATTTTTATATATAAACACCAAAACCAATGTTTTTTCTCATGTGATACTTATTGATGGATCAAGGGTCTATATAATTTTTGGCCTCACCTATTACCAATTTAAGTCCAATGAATACACCAATTGAGTTAAAAAAACACATTTCATGTTAATCTATAATGATCCTCATGCTAAATAAAAAATATATTTTCCTATATAATAAAAAAAATAGAAAAATACATACCTAATTAACATAATTATTTTTATGTTTATTAAAACATTCCTTAAAAAATATATAAGGAGTTGGGAGTCTTCAAAGTAATAGGAAATTCTTATATAAAAGAATTATTGTGTAATGTGGACTTTAAATGCATTGGGTTATCCATGGAAGAGAGTAATTGAGTTCAATATTCTTCATTAGTAGGAGATACCTTTAATGCTAGAAAAATATCTCCATCATGATTTACAAAGAGTGTATGAATATTCCAAAACATATCCCTTATGAGATTATATCATGGTGTGAATTCTTAGGACCACTCATCTTACATCAGAGTGATGAATGAGGAAATTCAAAACCCAACATTTTTATATTGACTTATTCTAGAGGAATAATTTATAAAAAAACATACATTTTCTTGTATCAAGATAGGGATGTAATATAGTGGAAACTACACACACTTTTATATTACCACAACATGGGAAGGGTTTTCCACAATGGAAAATATTGATTTTTATAATGTGATAAGAAAATATTCAATAAGAATCATACAAGTGAGGGATAAAAATATATACATATAAATAAATTGAAATTTATGAGGAACATTGTATATATTTTTTCCATTTCCATTTATTCACCACCAAAAAGAATATAAGGGGTGAATATAGAATAACGAAAAGTAAGATGAAAAAACTGACTAGTGTACTGGGTATTAATAAAAGGAAAATATATTGATTGTGATGAAATAAATTGATCCTAAAATTTAATAATGAAACATATTTTCAAGATATAATATCTCAAATAGGTATAATAAACACAATTTAATGTAAATTAGGTCAATAATATAAAACATTTCTCAAAGAGATAAATTTGGAATGGAAAATCCCTAACATTAATCTCGAATAGATGAATGTGATCTAACCTAATGTATAAATATATATATATATTAACCACATATTTCATAACATTGTTAACAATTATTATCAATTTTTAGAATCATTTATAATTATTCATTTCATTTATATTTGATAGTTGTTTTCTATTTTTAGTATCAGGTTTGGTTAATCTTGGTTGTTTTAAAAATATGAGGTGTTGTTTTTCTTTATTATCCAAAAATTAATTATTCCTAGATGAAATAAGTAACTATAATAGATAAATTTTATTTGTTTATAATGATATTATCTAATTCCATTAGTATTTCAGTAGATCTATTTGAAAGTGGAATTAGTGTCGACATATTACGGTAATATTATGCACTGAAGAAGATATTTTAATAATATGATAAATAAATCATAAAACCTATTATAGAACAATTAAAATACAATTATTATATTATTAAAATATTATTTTTTTATTTATTTTATCATAGTCATACATGGTTTAGTTTTATAGTATCATTCGATTAGGTTGTTACACCAACCCAAACATGAACATATTATAACTAACGTAATATAACGATTAAAAATGTTGTTTATTTGGAAAAATGTCAATATTACTATATCATAATGAAATAATTTCTATAATTTCAATGTAGTGAGATATATTTTAATATTTTTTAACAGATAATATATAAACTTGATGAAAATGGAGTTACATTACTTTATTAATGTAATAGACCACGAAATGCATGCTTAATGTTTGATTCTCTCAAATAATGAGATTCAATTAAATGTTATGAGAGTTATAATTTTCAGAATAACATTTATATTATATATAAAAAATTAATTCATCAACGTGATCATTAAAAACAACCAAGGGATGTTGTATGAAAAATAGAAGATGTGGATTTGTGGTTGTGGTAGTCCATACACACACACACACACACTAACAGCATGTTCGTCTTTTTATAACATATAGAGGGGGATACATATTAGATATTATTTTCTTGTAATAACATCCAATTATAATAATTATACTGATTTAATTGTATTATTAAAGATATTTGATGTTATTAAGATAATTATTAATAACAATGTAATAAGAAAAATGTAAAACATACATCATGATATTTAGTTATCTCTAAGAAATATCATTAGAAATGTAGTCTTATAGAAAATAAAATTTACTAGAGGCCTCATTAAGTGGAGGGTGTTCGTGTCAAAATATAATGGATGATTTTTTATAATAAATTATATTTTATAACTTTTCAATGAAGTTTAATAATCATGTCCTTTTTATAAGTGAAGAAAAATGTTCTTTTATGAATACACATTACTATTAAATGATATCATTACGCTTTTTAGGGGTCAATGAATCCAAATTTTGATATATGGAGGGTGAGGTTTAAGAGGGTTGTTTTGGAAATTTTGAAAAATAAATTCCACACCATTTTAATCATTATATTATTTATTTATCAAGATAATTTTAAATTTTCATAATTTTAGTTTTATCTTTGGTAAAACGTTTTTAAAAAGCTACTTTATATATTTTTAAAATAAAAATAAATCCCCTATTATAAAATTTAGGTGTTATTATATTAAAATTATTAACTATTTAATATAATTAAATTTATAAATATTATAAAATTATATTTTAAATTAAAAAATATAATATATGGAAAATCCATTTTTTAGAAAAACAAAGTTTTCACAGTTAAGTGTTTCCAATCGTATTTACTATTGATTAATATTGAAATAAAAGTCAGTATATTGATAAATATATTTATAAATTATATTAAAATCAATATTGATAAGAAATTAATTTATTTTATTATATGAATATTACAAAATATAAAAAAATAATTCTCTGTGAAAAATACATTTACCTTTATCATAGTAATTAACTTTAACACTAGTAATTTAATTATTATACCTTAGAATAATTAATTTTATTAATTCATAATATATACATGTTTATAATAAATACAAAATGTGTTCTTTTAAGAAATAATCCTATATTTTAAGAAAAAAAATTAATATAAGGTTGTAAAATCCATTTTTTGTGAAATATAGTTTTAGTTTCCAAAATGATAAATGTAGAGACCCAAATCTTGACGTACATGGAGATTACATTACTTTTTCGGAATACTTAATCCATAACAAAAACAGACACACGAGGACCATAATAGTTTAGTATCTTTGGAAACTTGGAATATAATCTTCTAATCGTGGTGAAAGATCTTCAACATCTCCTATAACTATCTTCCCCTTTTGTTTTCTTACCTAAAACCTTTCTTTATATCCTAGGGAAAAGAAAACATATAAACGGTGAGCTCAAATACTCTATAAGGGTAAACATGGAGAACATAAAACAATCCATAAACATTTGAATGCAAAAAATTGAACATAAAATCTAAACATCAAAATCTTGAGCAAAGACATAACTATTGGAAGTATGTGAGACATATATCATAAGAGAACATCAGTAATGATAAAATAGCATGAGAACAAAACATTTAAATGTGGAAAACCATTAATCACATGATATGATTTCCATAGTAGCAAAGGCATTGCTGATAATACCATCTTAGTGGACAAAGGACCTTTCTAAATCGAGTTCACTCCTCGTTCCAATCATGTAACACTGAACCAGATTAACATACCGTTCCATCCATGTCTATCTCATGAGATATAGATCATTACCCAATTCATTTTAGGGAGATATAGGTCCCACCCATCCCATAATGAAATCAGTCTTACTTGTGTCACAAAATAAACATACATCATTCATAATAACCCAATGAATAAAATGGGTTTCATAAACCTCATCCTATCATAAAATAATAGATACAAAAGAAATGGATATCATTTCATCATAAGAAAAATCATACCATGTAAATAATATATACATTATACTTGAAACATAATAATAATTTCATCTTAGATGGAAAATAGTTTTGACAATAACACTTGAAATGAATTCTTTAGGAAAATATCTTTTCTTCTTAAAAATAATTTTATTTTCACAAAATGCCTTGAAATATTAAAATAAAAGTGTTTTGTTGAAAATAATCATGCAATATTGTAGATGAATCTTCATGAAAATGAGGCGTTATGAAACCGTAAAAATCTGTTCATGCTGTATAAGTTAAAAATAACATTCTCCGCGTACTTTTGTCGGAAAAGTCAAAAAGTTCCTCGTATGGTTAAAAAGGAAAGATTCCTTACATACAATGTAGTAAAAGTAAAAAATGGGTAAAATGTACATTAAACATAAATGAAACCATTTTTAGAAAATAGGGACATTGATGATAAATATAACGCCAGTAAATACTTACAAATAACCAATCTCGGATAAGAATGCGATTGAAATAATTATCCCTTACCTTGGGTCTGATATGCTTCATACGTATCCAAACCTCCTGTATAATGATTTAAATAATTTATTTGACTTAATAAAGATTCATATTAATTGTTATGATATCATATATGGTTCATTTATGACTTTATATTACCCGTTCTTTTGTAAATTCCATGCTGAAGCGGAGTTTTGGGTAAAATCGTTTCATTTATCATACGTGTTTCAACTTGTTGTTCTTGATATTAATAATTATATCCTGATTTACATAATTCCAGAATGAAAAACATGATTTATATATATAATATATATTCATAATATACATATATATATGATAGATCAATAAATGGATTGAAATACACCGTTCATGGAGACAGTAGGCCGTACGTACGCATAAACGCTATTTTTGTTTTCTTATTGAATTGAATGGAATTAAGTAGATGAAAAACATATATATATATATATATATATATATAAATCCAGTATCATTATTATGTCATATATTTCATTATTATTCATTATATATACTTAATAATCATTCATGAATGGTTTATATGGAGAATGAATCTCATCGCGTTGTCGAGACGGTAGTCCGTACGTACGCACGAGTGATGATATCATTCCCATGATCGTGGAATTGTATTTAAGTGTATGTATACTATATCAGAAACAATATCACTTTAAAATAATCATATATAGTTATTATCTACACCATTATACCCATCCAAGTAAGGTGGTGGTGGAAAACAGATTACACCACGGCGTGGAGACGGTATTCCGTACGAACGCATGCGCGGTGATTTTGTTTTCTATAGGATGGATAGAAGGTGAAATAGGTTTGTTTAATATTTATAATAAAATATAAGTATATAATTAATACTGATGTTATTACTTTATAAGGATACAACTAAAGAAGAAGAAGTAGAAGAAGAAAGAAACTTGCGAAAATCGGAAGAATAAATTACCTCTTCTTCGACGCACCTCCATTAAGCTTCCTCTTAAGGAAGAATATTTGGTCTTTTGATAATACCAGAACATCTATAATGTATCTAGGGAAGTTTAGAAGAGAAATGGGCAGTGTTTTTCCAAGCTTAAAGGAAAAAATGGTTGTGAAGAGAAGAGGGAAGGGGTGCCCTTTTTATAAGGGAGGGGAGGGGAACCTTTGGAAAAACTAAAAATATTATTTTATTATAAAGTAAGATTGGGTTTTTAATAGATCCAAATTGATTTATTTAGAAGAAAAGGTGGGGATGGGACTAAATCCTCTCATCCAATTGAATTCGGACACGTTTAGGTTATAATTTGAACCTTATCATTTACATTTAACTTTATGTTAAAGAATTTTACTTTTACCGTGTCTTCTTGTTTTCATACACTATAAGGTTAATAAACTTACTATAACAAGACAAACGAACCCCAGGTGGTTCATTATAAATATATATAACCTTATATAAGTCTTATTTCCGAACCTTATATTTTTAAGAATAAAATAACAATTAATAATATAACATTTTTTTTAAAAAACTATTTTATGTCAATTTTGACACTATTTGGTAATTGATTTTTTTAAATAATAACAGCATGATTAGTTATAAAACAGTTAATTAAATCAATACTAACATGTCATATTAGACTATAAAATTAGTAAAATTCATAAAAAGTCTCAAATTACATTTATTTTGGTATTTATAACAATAATTATGTTAATATTTCATTAATAAGATAATTACCGCATCATCATTGTGTCAAAAATAACATAATTAATTTAATGTTTAAAAATTATAAATAAAATACAATTATGTAGGAAATATTAATATCTTTCAAATGAATATTTATAGTAGAATTTATCTTATGCAAAACCCTAAATTAAAAATGTTTTAGATATGAAACATTGATTTTAACTATGTTAACAATTATTTAAATAAAATAATAATAAGTGTCCAAATCTAATCAAAGTGGACCTAAATGGTCACATTTCATTACTAAGGTTGTTTTTGGTCGAATTACACTTATCCAACAGAATTAGGACTTGTGTTAGGGTAATAATATTATTATTTTTACCCTTAATTACCCTATTTACTTTTCACCGTGGTCAATAAAAGTAAAAAGTTACTATTCACCGAAAATTATTTTCATCTCATTGAAACACAATTTAGTCCTTGATATTATCCGTGTCTCTCATATTTTCGATGTTCCACTCACAGAAGTGGTAAAATTATGTTTTATGTAAATTTCCAAATTCTCCTAGGAGGTGGCTAAAAGACGGTGAAAAGTTCAATAAAATTTTTATATCTCTAAATTTATTATAAAATGACTCAAATGAATTACATAGAACTTATATAGCTATTATGTATCAATTTTGACCAAAACTAAATTTAAATAAAATAAATAATTATTTAAATAAAAATTCGGTTTTTAAATAGTAACCCAATGTTTCCACTATTCATCAAAAATTTATTGTTTTCAGAAAAATACCCTAAATTCACCCTATGCTAATTTCGATATTCCGAATCCAAAAATGAAGTCCATTTTGAAAGATAAAATTTAAAAAATTCTAAAAAGTAGGTATTACTATTTATAATGGTTAGCTTATATAATTTTTTAATAGTATATCTTTGTTTTGTGAAACTCGGTATTGCGTACAACACACGCTATCGTGGAAGGTCATGATTTAGTGTAATGTAAGAAAACTCAGGGTTGCGTGTTGTGAAATACTCCTTCGTTGTTTTGTATAACATAATCCAACCATATTTCATTTATACATTGAATATATATATATACACACACTCAATTTTGCGTAGAATGATTATTATCAAATGAACTAGAAATTGTGTGTAACACAATCCAAGAATAGTGTTGCGTATACTGCAAGCTAATATGGTCTTTTGTATAGCGCATGATAATATTGTTATTGCGTACAACATAAGACATCAATGAAATTAAAAAGAATAATCCTCATACAATCTCGGGTTGTTACATTCTACCCCCTTAAAATGAATTTCGCCCTCGAAATTTGTCGGGGTTATAAATGGTTTACTACTCCAATATTTCTTTAATAGAAACCCACATTGTAAAAAGGAATACCAAAACTTATCTTTAAAAACTAATGTATGAAACGTAACGGTTACCCATATTAACTAATCACTAGGTTTCCACATAGGAGAACATAGGTGAAAATATGGATATAGAAGAGATATCTAACCATCATGTTCCGTTGGTGAGTGGTAGAAAAAATGGCTATGAAAAACCAACAATCACAATTCTATAAATTTGTGACAATCTAAGGTACCCTCTGATTCATCAGATATAAGGGCACTAGGACAACATTTTTGGATTTCAATATCATTTCCCTAAAGTTGAAGAATTTGAATTAGAAGAAATAATTACTTTATTTCGGTATAATCTCACCGTTGTTCGTGTCTTGAACAATTTCCACTTCATCTCTTAAAGAAATGAAGTTGAATTTTTCATTTGTGAGGTTTTAGCAGATCATGTGACAGAATTATGGGTCATTCCATCTGTCTCAAACAAAAGGTTAGCGAAAATTATCAAATATACATAAGTCCTTATATGGTGAGGTTAATCGTATATGATTCCAAAAAATGGATGTATAATTCAACTATAATACCGTTTAATATAATAAAACTAGTTTCTAATAACCAGGGACTTCCTGTTGGCCAGTGGTAGGAAATAAAGTCCTGTCTCACTTTGGTTGTGGGTTCGATTCCCACAACCTTGTCCGACGTGATGGATTGTCGCCCGTCCTGAGGGTTGTCCTTTTTCTAAAACTATACTATTATAACATTCCAGAAATAATATCGAATAAATTTATAGCCTTAATCAATACTAACTTATTTCCAACATAATCCATTCCAATCTTTTGGCTTATCCAAAATACTTCTGTCCAATATTATAGTATAAAGAAAAAGATTACTAGAAATGTCATCTATAGAGCATGTGAATACCATCATTTATCCCTCATATATCTTGTTGGTCACACTCCAATCATGTGAATACCTTAATCAAGTATTATCTTGAAAAATGAATACCCATTGAACCTTAGTGAAAAAATGAATGCTATCAAAATTTAACTCTTTCCACATACCAAAATCCAAAAATTCTATATACTCAAACAATGACATAACTTTGTCCTTATATCAGTCAAGAGCTCATGAATATTGTCAAACTTTTAATTTTCTCATTATCCCTTCATTATGCGCATATCATTTTCTTTCCAAAAATATCTCAATCACTTTCCATGGTTACTGGTACCATAAAATTAATTAAAACCACAATAGAACAATACATAAATATTCTAATATTCCACGATACTATATACAACATTACTTTGGAATCCCATTCCATAAACACTTAATCATTCCACCACATCATTGTCATATTCAACATCTCCAATAGTGATCGCATGTGACTTCCCTTTGTCCTTTGCCTTAAGTGGTTGCACATGTCAATCATCATTAACCCTTGGATTAGGGAATTGATTAGCATAATGCCCAGTTTCCTTGCACTTGAAGCATTGAAGTATTGGTGGTGCGTTCTCTACATTAATTTCTTTATTCACATCATTAGCAACCATTTTTCCATTACATTGAAACTAATCTTCTCAATGACATTATTTTCCACACTTAAAACATTTTCTAGTCCCTTTAAGACAATCTTCTCCATGCTTCTTTCCACACTTTGACCATAAAGAAACATTTATCTTCTTTTCTCCATTATTCTGAGATTTCACCTTGAACTCCATCTTTCGTTTCTTGTCCAAATAATGAGATGGATATGTAACACCAACTTCCATTTCTACCTTGATAGCACAATGCAAAATTTCTTCATAGCTACTGAAGTCTCATATAGCTAATGCCCTTCAGAGACTTGGTTTTAAGCCACTGATGAATCGATCAACTTTACTTTTAGGTTGGATGATAAAGTCGGATGCATACCTTGCATGCATTGTAAAATTAGCTTCGTATATACCAATGGATTCATCATCCTTTTGCTTAAGCTCAAGGAAATCCATTTCCATCTATGTTCGAAGAATACGAGAGAAGTACTTATTGAAAAATATGTTCTTGATCTCGTCCCATTCCATGGACTCAATTTATTCTCTTTGCCACGTATTCTTGATAATATTCCACCATTGATCTGCATCACCATCCAAACGATATACTGCTAAGATGAATTTATCATGCTCAGAACATTGTTCAACTAAATATATCATTTCTGGGATAATGATCCATTGTTCAGCCACTAATGGATCAGAAGACCCGCTGAATGAAGGTGGACGCTGCCTCCTGAAGGATTCAACAGAATGTTGCTCCTTTCTCTTCTCATTTGGAAGTCCAGAATGATTCATAGCTTATGTATATATATAAATAATATTTTGCACTCCATCTCCCATATCATTGGTTTGTTCAGGAGGACAGTCATTGCATCATCCATTACATTGATCAACACGGTTCTTTCAGGTTCCATCCATCTTCTAAAACCCAAAAAGAATAGCGTGAGGAAAACATCATGATAGGGAAAACAACTTAATAAAGGGGGAGTACCTTCCATATCTAACATCATAGGTTTAATTATAATATCGTTACCATAATTCTAGGATTATAACCTATACTTATACTTATCCTTAGGGACATCCCTAAACATAACTTAGAAATTTCTCTAGGGATCTCACTAATGTTCTCGAATCCTAGTTTCCAAAGGCTGACTAAACCTTTCCTCTAATACAAACTATAGATACCCAAAGCTTGACATACATGGACATTAAATTACTTTTGCAGAATACTTAATACATAACAGAAATAGACACAGAAGGACCGTAATAGTATATTTTCTTTGGAAACATGGAATATAATCATCTAATCATGGTGAAAGATCTTCAACATCTCAAATAAAGATCTTCCCCCTTTTTTCTTACATAAAACCATTATTTAGATCATGGGGAAAATAAAACAGATAAAGGGTGAGATCAAATACACAGTAAGGGTAAACATAGAGAACATAAAACAACCAATAAACATTTGAATTCAAAAACTTGAACATAAAATCTAAACATCAAAATCTCGAGAAAAGACATAAATCTTGGAAGTACTTGAGGAGTATATAATAAGACAACATCAATCATGATAAAATAGCATGGGAACAAAACATGTAACTGTGGAAAACCATTAATCACATGATATGATTTCCATAGTATCCAAGGCATTGCTGCCAAGACCATCTTAGTGGACAAAGTCCCTTTCTGAATCGAGTTCACTCCTTGTTCCAGTCCAGTAACACTGAACCGGATTAACATACCAATCCATCCATGTCTATCTCATGACATATAAATCATTACCCAATGCATTAGAGGGAGATATAGTTCTCACCAATCTCATAATGAAATCATTCTTACTTGTGCCACAAAATAAACATATATCATTCATAATAACCCAAAGAATAAAATGGGATTCATAAACATAATCCCATAATAAAATAATACATATAAAAGAAATGGATATCATTTCATCATAAGAAAAATCAAACCATGTAAATAATAGATAAATTATACTTGAAACATAACCACAATGTCATCTTAGATGGAAAATAGTTTTGAAAAAAACACATGATATGAATTCTTGAGGAAAATATCCTTTCTTCTTCAAAATCATTTTCTTTTCACAAAATGCCATGAAATTTTTTAAAAAAGTGTTTTTTTAAAATAATCATGAAATCATGTAGAGGAATCTTCATGAAAATGAGGCATTATGAAATCGTAAAAACCCGTTCATGCTGTATAAGTTAAAAATAACATTCTCCTCGTACTTTTGTCTGAAAAGTCAAAAAGTGCCTCGTATGGTAAAAAAGGAAAGATTCCGTACATACCATGTAGTAAAATTAAAAAATGGGTAAAAAGAAATTTAATCATACATGAAACCATTTTTATAAAATAGGGACATGGATAATAAATATAACCCTAGTAAATACTTACAAATGAACAATCTCGGATAAGAATGAGAATGAAATAATTATCCCTTACCTTGGGTCTGATATGCTTCGTACGTATCCAAACCTCCTGTATAATGAATTAAATAATGTCATTGACTTATTACAGAATCATATACATTGTTATGATATCATATATAGTTCACTTTTGACTTTATATTACCTGTTCTTATGTAAATTTTTTGATAAAGTTGCGTTTTGGGTAAACTTGTTTCATTTATCATACGTTTTTCGACTTGTTGTTCTTGATATTATTACATATATCCTGATTTACATAATTACATTATTTAAAACATGATTTAAAAATATCATATATATTCACCATATACCTATATATATGATAGATCGATAAATGGAATGATATACACCGTTCATGGAGACGGTAGGCCGTACATATGCATGAACGTTGTTTTCATTTCCTTATTGAATTGAATGGAATTAAGTAGATGACATACATACATATATATATATATATATACAGTAGCATTATTATTTCATATATTTCAATATTATTCATTATATATACTTAATAATCTTTCATGAATGGTTAATATGGAGAATGAATCTCATCGCGTCGTGGAGACGGTAGTTCGTACGTACGCACGAGTGATGATATCATTCCCATGATCGTGGAATTGTATTGAAGTGTATGTATACTATTTAAGAATCAATATAACTTTATAGTAATCATATATAGTTATTATCTACACCATTATACCCATCCATGCAAGGTCGTGGTGGAAAACAGATTACACCCCGGCGTGGAGACGTTATTCCGTACATAAGCACGCATAGTGATTTCGTTTTCCATAGGATGGATAGAAGGTGAAATAGGTTTGTTTCATATTTATAATAACATATAAGTATATAGTTAATACTGATTTTATTACTTTATAATGTGACATATAAAGAATAAGAAGTAGAAGAAGAAAGAAACTTGATAAAATCGAAAGAAGTGATTACCTCTTCTTCGACGCACCTCCTTTAAGCTTCCTCTTAAGGACGTGGATTTTGACTTTTTAGAAGACCAGAACCCCTATAATGTTTATAGGGAAGTCTAGAAGATAATTGGGAATGGGTTGTCTGAGCTACAAGGCTCATAAGGTTGTGAAGAGAAGAGGGAAGTGATTCCCTTTTTATAAGGGAGGAGAGGGGCACCTTTGGAAAAACTAAATTGTTTTTTATTATAAAGTCATATTCGGGTTTTAATAGTTCAAAATTGATTTATTACTAAGATAAGGTTGGGATGGGTCTAAATAATCTCATCCAATAGAATTTGGACATGTTTAGGTTACTATTTTAACCTTATCATTTGGATTTAACTTTAAGTTAAATAATGTTACTTTTACTGTGTCTTCTTGTTTTCCTACACTATAAGGTTAATAAACATACAATAACAAGAAAAACGAACCCCAAGTGGTTCATTATTAATATATATAACCTTATCTAAGTCTTTAGGCCGATCCTTAGATTTTTTGGAATAAAATAACAAATAATAATATAATATTTTTTTGAAAAACTATTTTATGTCAATTTTAACACTATTTGTTAATTGATTTTTGTGAAAATAATTTTAGCATTATTAGTTAGAAAAAAATTAATTAAATTAATAATAACATGTCATATTAACCTATAAAATTATTTAAATTCATAAAAAGTCTCAAATTACATTTATTTGGGTATTTATAACATCAACTATGTTAATATTTCATTAATAAGGTAATTAATGTATCAGCATTGTGTCATATATAACTTAATTTATATAATTTTTAAAAATTATAAATAAAATACGGTTATGTATGAAATATTTTTAGCATTCGAATTAATATTTATAGTCGAATTTATCTTATGTATAACCCTATATTAAAAATGTTTTAGTTATTAATTTTTGATTTTAACTATTTTAACTATTCTTTAAATAAAATAATAATAGGTGTCCTAATCTAATCAAATATGACCTAAATGGTCGTATTTTATTTATAAGGTTTTTTTTGGTCTAATTACACTTATCCAATAGAATTAAGACTTTTTTTAGGGTAATAATAATATCCTTTTTACCCTTAATTACCCTATTTACTTTTAACCGTGGCAAATAAAAGTAAAAAGTTACTATTCACCAAAATTTATTTTCATCTCATTGAACCACATTTTAGTCCTTCATATTATCCATGTCTCTCAGATTTTTGAAATTTCACTAACATAAGTGGTAAAATTATGTTTTATGTGAATTTCCAAATTCTCCTAGGAGGTGGGTAAAATACGATGAAAAGTTCAATAAATTTTTTATATATCTAAAATTATTATAAAATGACTCCAATAATTACATTGAACTTATATAGGTATTATTTATCAATTTTGAGCTAAAATAAATTTAAATAAAATAAATAATTATTAAAATTATGAGTCGGTTTTTAAATAGTAACCCATTGGTTTCACTATTCATAAAAAATTTAAGGTTTTCCGAAAAATACCAAAAATTAATCCTAGGATGATTTCGATATTCCAAATCCAAAAATGATGTCCAATTTGAAAGATAAAATTTTTAAAATTACAAAAATTCAGTATTACTATTCATAAAGGCTAGTTTATATAATATTTTAGTAGTATCTCTTTGTTTAGTGAAACTCAATATTGCTTACAACACACACTATCGTGGAAGGTTTTGATTTCATGTAATGTAAGCCCAGTCAGGGATGCTTGTTGTGAAAGGCTCCTTTTTTGTTTTTATAATATAATCCAACCATATTTTATTTATTCATTGAATATATATATATATATATACACTCAATGTTGCGTAGAATGTCTATTATCAAACGAACATAAAATTATGCGCAACACAATCCAAGAATAGTGTTGCATATACTGCAAGCTAATACGGTCTTACGTATAGCACAAGATAATCTCAGTGTATCGTATAACACAAGACATCAATGAAATTAAAATGAATAATCCTCATAAAATCTTGGGTAGCTACAATAAACATAGGGTTTTAAAATAAAAAATTGTAATTTGAAAATTATTATTTTAATATATATATATAGAGTAAAAAAATTCAAATTTATTCATCTGATTTTTGTATTATGATATGTTATTAAATTCATGGTTCTAGAAATGTCATTATTTTTTACCATCCAACGGAAAATCACGTTTTTTATAAAATTACCAAAAGTTTATCTTAGAATATGTGTGATATTTTTAATTCCGGAATAATGTAATTTTTTCAAATTAATATTTTAAAATTGAAATATTTAATAAATTCAATAATAAAGGCTATTTAGAGAGTGTATTGTGTAATTGTTTTGGGATGATGTGTTTACCAACTATAGTAAGGTCTTGGGTATTACATTCTCACCCCAAAATATATCATTCTAAAAATAGGATATATTTATGCTACTGTAAAAAGTGAGGATTCCCTCCTCACAGCTTCTTTAGGATCCCATGTTTCGTCCTCTAGTATGTTATTTCTCCAAAATTCATTTACTAACAAATTTTTTGAAATCCATAACACGATGTTTTAATTGAAAAAATAATGAATGATTGTTTATTTTAATACATGACATGTGAAAAATATATTCCAAAATATGATATTATTTTCATTGAATTTTATATTTATTTCCTCTAGAATGAATCATTTAAGATATTGTGTACCATTGAAAGGTTGGGAAGTATATCCAATCAGTAAGCTAAAACTCGAATTCATTCTTGTATTTTAAGATAACATAAATTACTAGGTATTATCATACCGTGTTTACTAAATATTAAATCTAAATTTTTTGGGGAAACCTTTATGAAGACAAAATCCCACAATTGAAACTCCAGTTCATTCCTTCAATAATAACCTTATCCCTTTAATCTTTTTGGTGATGCTTTACTATGTTACTAAATAGTTATTTCTATAATAATAATATCCACTATAAAATCAAGAATAATTGACATTCATTATCCATATTATTTCAAAAATATTGGTGTTTGACTCCACTTATTATACATTTATTTATATGGTTCTATCTGGATGCTCGAATATAAGCTATTATTGCATAAAAATTTCACAAAAGGTAGATACAGATACAAAATACCATAGTTTTCTAGAGAACATGATATCAACTTAAATTTAAAAACATGTATGGTCCTTTCATAATACCCATTAGCTTGTAGATAATAGGTGTTTTATAAATGTAACTCCATGTCAAGACCCCTTTAAAGGCTCTATAATAATTTTGATTTTTTAAAAGAGTCTTTAGCAGATTCAATTAAATAATTTCCCCATGAATCCCTTTTATTTCATTGATATAGATCCAAGAAAGGAACTCGAGGGTTAAATATTTTATAATCATTTATAAATGAGCTGTCATAGTAAAGAAATTGGTAATGTCCCATATAATATCTTTCATCTTTAGAGATGTTGGAAGTCTAATAACAAAGTCCATCATAATATTATACCACTTCTATATAGGTATAAGTTTAGGTTTTATGGATCCCTTGGGTTGTTTCCTTCAATCCACTACTTAATGGATTATTATGAATCTGGAAACATAGTTCATAATTTCTTATTTCATACCATACCATAAGAAATATTATATAAACCCCATATACAACCTTTTGCTATTAAATTTTATAGTTAAACTTGGGATATTTTCTTTATCTATGTGTTCCCAATTCAACAATGGTACATATAAAACACCTAACTTATCCCCAAATATCACCACTCCATAACGATTGGTAATGTTTTCCAATTTCCCATAATTTATTTCATCAATATTCCTCTGTATTTTATTTTAAACTATTTGGGGCGTCTATATCATTTCAATATAGGATGGTATATCTGTTAACAAGAAATGGAAAAATGTATTCCATTTCATAAAAAAAAATATCTATTTTTAATAGATGTATTCATATAGGAACATTTTTAACCCTCATAATGGTAATAATTATATTCTACCTTTTACTTAATGAATTAGCAAACTTTTTTGCTTATAAGGGAACTAGTTTATCAAGAAATCATATTACTTGTATCGTTCCAACCATCATATTTCCTCATGTTGAAATCCTTCCAAGAGAATATATACATCAAACTATTATAATATATATATATATATATATATTTGTTTTTTCATCTTTCACCATAGAGGAATTGTCTATATATTTTCAAAAAAAATAATATGACCACCAGCTCAAGTCCTTGAGTTAGATATTTATATTCATAGAATCAAAATTTCTTTGATGCATAGGCAACCGATGTATAATTTTTTATAAATACATAACCAAGTCCTTTCTTTTTTTAATCTATATAGAATAAAAATACTTCCTTATAATATGGTAATTTTAAAACTGATTCATTAATAAGTCTGATCTTTATCACATAAAAAATTCCTCAAATTCCATTGAATAACTAAATTTAACCCATTTATATTTTAACATTGTTAATAGGTTATGAAACAAAGGAAAATCATAAAAAATATAACCAATTTTAAACTAATAAACCAAAGAATCATTAGATATTAGTTATGTTTTCAATGTATCCTTTTTTGACTAAATATGTTCTTGAAGGGTTAAAATAATATACATCATGGTTGTAATCGAGAAACCTGTTCTAATAGATATGGTCACCAAAACATCCTTGATAGAATTTATAATGTTAATTATCATTCGATACATGATGGAAATAAAACCTGGGGAATTATACAGATAATTGTTGTAATGATTTTAGTATCTATAAAAATATGATAATTTGGAAAGAAAATATAGTATCATGAATGATATCTAATAATAAATGAAATTTCCAAAAAAACTAAATCATAAAGGTGACATCCAAGAGGGGGACACAAACATCTAAAATAACAAACTAAAATAAAACTAACAGTAAACATAATGAAACACATGGTTTCATCCCTACGTTACCATATTCCACCATCATCATAACACAATAAAATTTAAACTATCATTGATAGTAATATTATTTTTTATTATCTCCCCTTTACCTATATCTTGAAAAACTAAGGGTAAAAATGCCCAAATAGAAATAGCTTGGAGTGAGAACTAATTCTTAGAATGTATCTACCAAATAATATATAAAAATTTAATCCACATATATCCATTAACTCTTATATAATACATATTTCTAAAACATTTCTAGATGAAATAATTTTCTCGCATAAAATCATTATTTCATTATATTTTAAGAAAAATATCTATATTCAAATAAACATAGTAATATGAAATAACATTAATCCCTGAGTCATAAGAAAATGAATAATTCCCTCTCAAAGAATCAATATTCATATCATGTGGGAAAATAAAATATCATGTAATAATGCAAGAATTGTATTTTTAATTTTCTAATGGGAAAATCACAACACAAGGGTGTGCACAACAATGAAAAAATAAATACTAGCTGATATAATAAAATCATAACTCACTGAACATTGGTTCCTAGGTAAATTCTACCCATTAGATCCAAAAAATCATGAGTGCATTCCCTATTGTTAGTTTTATATTCTAAGGATTTAAAATATCTAGTATTTATCAATACCCAGTTTCTACCCAATGTTTTCTTACCTTATTGTTACGATCATGAATATGAATTCTTATTAATTAATAATTTTAGAAGGAAAGTAACTTTCTTTTTCATGTCTATATTTCAAAAAAAAATTATTTAGTGACGACACTCTACTGTCATTCTTGAGAAAATATCTCTATTTGAAAACAATCTTTGATTCATTTTAGAAAGTAAATCATGGAATCAATATTATTTTCCACCGAAATCCATTTTAAGAAATCATTTCCCTAGCCAAAAATGATCAAATTCACCACTCATAGATTTCAAATAAATATTTTCCTAAATCAATAATAATGTAAATCACAAGAATATAAGAAATTTCAAGGTATAATCTATATGATAGAGAAAAATATATTAAGAAAAATGATAATCCTTCCACCTCTAAGATAAATGATTGAATAGAATGAGATACAGCACTCAAAAACCAAGATATACAATCTGTAAGACCAAGAATAATTGGAAAACCATAAGCTTATTTCATATAGAAGATCAATAATTAAATATCCCTTCTGAAAAAATATGAATTTGAAAATTGAGGAAAATAGACAAGAGTATTTAGTTTAATAGTGGGAAAATGAGTCAAAAATAACTACCCACATTAAGGATTTATGTGGAAAGTGTAAGAACCTTAAGATTATTATGTGGCTCGTCATATGTTCCATAAAAACTAAAATCTTCCCCACTATACTATGGGTAATACGCTACAAACATAGTTGATTTTCCCAAGAAACACACAAAGGGAAGCGAACATGTCCTTGTGAAAATATTTATTCCATTTCATACCACCACACCCACCACCGTTTTTGTGTGAGGTAAATCACGAAGTAGTCAATGATGCGACTCCCAACACAATCCACCGATGTAGATGTGTTATTATTGGCTATTTTCAACCTAATTTTTGATATAGTAAGCCCATAGTCTTTCCATGGCCTCCACCACAATCATGGTCTTTCTTTTTTTCCTAAGCATGATAAGAATATATTTTTTGAGACACTATGAAACTTTATCACATCTAAAAAAAGATGGATCAAAATAAAAACAATAAAGACTAGGAGGGATTCAAAATTCTCCCCACTATAATAGCATTTTTCCTCTGAATGTCTCACGATTATGAACCTGAAAAGTTATAATGGCACTACTAAATCATCATGAACTCAAGATCACATGTCCCATTGAGATCCCATCCAGACATCCATATCACAAGAATGAATGGGATCACCTTTCTAAACATCACCTAATCCATTCAGTGAAATAAATTACTATATTTTAAATCACAAAGCTGTTAGGTTCGAGTAGAAAACCCACATTCTCGAGGAAATGGGAAAAATATGGTTAATACTTATTATTTTTAGAAACATGGAACACATCTTAAATAAAATTAAAATGAGCTTGTATGTCTAATTAATAGGCAACATTCCAAAGTCACTCCATAATCTGAAATAGGATTAATAAATTTTGGTTTCAACATACCATTATTTTGTAATCCTCTATATTCAGATAAAATTGAAAATTTTATGATATACCAATTACCTACCTCAAAATTGAAAAATGGATAAAGAAATAAAATTATGATTTCATGATGCTCTAAGATATCACTAAACATTACCTTAACAAGTAAACTGTGTCAGTTGTCATATGAATTATGATTATTCCATCTATATAATATTCTCCAACATCATCCCAATAAAGAGATGATATACAAGGAATTCCATGTGAGGTAAAAAATGTTTCTATACTAAAAGAAGATTGATTACTATTATTAAAGGAAAAAATAAAAATAGGGTATATGTTTCTCCATTATTCCACTGATTTTAATAATTCATTCTTGAATTATATATATATGAATCTAGATGGATCGCTTATTGAGGTCGTCTATCTGGGAATAATTATCCATGGCTATCTTCAACTAAGAACCTATCACTACCTATAATAAAATCCAAAACTATTATATAATGTGAGTTTCTCTATGAAAAATGATAGATGAAGGAAAACTATGGAATTTAAAACTATATTTTATATAAATGTGTTCAATTTTCTCTATCATTATAGATTCTATAATGGTTTAAAAGTGAACGGATGTTTGAGTTAATCAATAATCACACATATCACATCACCACCATTAGAAGTCCATGGTAGTAAAATGACTAATTACATTGATATATCATCCCATTTACATATCTAAATGGGAAATGTTTTTATCAAACCAACAATTCAATGATGTTCTACCTTAATTTTATGACACATAAGGCAAAACGACTCAAAATTGTTAATCGATTGCCTCATTTCAGACCCTCAATAATGATATATCGGGTCATGATTCCAATTGGAATTACTCAGTGGTATGAAAAATATATTTCAATGTGTATTACCCACAAATCCTTATCTTGAGTATATCAAAATTACTATGAAACCATGAAAGTGAAAAATCCTATCAGGTGAGAGTGATCACTCACCTGAAGTCTCCCCACTATAAAAGTTCCTTCCATTGCACTACAAATCAATATTCCCAACCTAAAAAATTTGATTCTGATCACCAAAAATTGATTTTTCCCTTATATAATCTATAAATGCATGCCCTTTATCTCTCCCATCAATAAATGGAATCTTAGAAAACAATCCCATAATGATTGACTCTTCCATGGATTCTTTCACTATGTGAGTCTGTAATTTTCTAATCAATGTGTATGTGACCAAAATTCAATTTTCGGGGTTGTATGTATTATCAAAATTAATTATGTTAAGTTAATATACCTAGAGTCATTTTACCATTATTATATCATTCCATGTGAACATATATTTTAGTCTTTTACGGTTGAAATAAACTGAAAAAATACCCCATGAAGAGGTAGTAGTGATGAGTCATATGTGTGTGAAAACCCACTATAATCCCATGATCACGAATGGGGTGGTTATTTTAATTAGGAAATAATTGATTAGATCCATACGATACCAATTTTCTCCTCGGAATCATAACCCAAACCAATATTATAGATGATGCATTATAATGAACATCATATCCAAAAAATGGATCTGGAATGATCAATACTTGATATGAAGTCAGTGTCACATTCAGCTAATAAAAAAAATTAGAAATTATTTCCATAAACAAACATCAGACCCTTATGGTTTAAAAATAATATAGGTTATGAAATCATATTAAATTCTCAATCAATGAACCTATAGTAATGATATAATCTCTAGAAACAATGGACCTTAAACACATTTTCAAGATTCTTCCCAGACGTAACCACAGAAATCTCATCGGGATTCATTAAGACACCCCTCTGAGATACTACATGGATTATAAATTTTACCTCTTGAATATAGAGATAAAATTTTTATAATGTACTCTATATATTATGTTCTTTAGTGATACCAAGAGTTATATTCAAATTCTAAACATGATCTTGCACTAATCTATAATAAACAATGATGCCATCTACAAAAAAGTTATGAAATTGAATAAAAATGGATGATTTGATTAATCAAATCCATAAATACAATAAGAGTATATTAATTCCAAGAAAACAATACTAGATATTCATAATTCTTATAAATTATCTTGAATGTTATCTTAGGAATCTCATTATCTCAGACACATAGCTGGTGGTACCACAATCTAAGACCACTCTTTAAAAACCAATATCCTCCCTGGATATTATTAAAATGTTCATAAATCCTAGAAAATGGTTATTTTTTCCTAAACAACAATTGGTTTAGTTTTTGGTAACCAAAAAAATTTTGAAAACTCCCTCATTATTTCTTTTCATAGATTACTAGAGATTCCGAAAGTGAATTTCTTGGAAAAATAAATCATTTATCCTCAAGGTCATCAATATGAAGATTTAATTATATTGATTCAGTGGGTGAAAAATTGTATGATGATAAAGACATGGGTCTCATTATATGAAGTATGTTTTTGGAAACATGGAATCCATTTGAAGTTGAATCCCAGAGAAATAATATAGAAAAACTTTGGGATACTCACTAAAAACCATAGGAATAAGTCCACTAACACATGGTTGACTACATCGAGTAACATTTTTGAAATCTAGAATAATATTTTGTTATCTCTAGGAAGAACTAGACCTTTTCTCCCCAATATAGGATCTCACTCACCTTGAATTACATGAGTAAATCTATTGGTAGAAATAAACTCGATCTAATGATGATAGATATCAGTTTGGGATTTGTATATAATCTTCTAATCCATTCCACTAATAAGATCAAAGGATTCACGATCCAAAACTATAAATTTGAATATGATTTAATGATATCTGATCATAATTAACCACTATGGATGTTTAAAACACTAATAAAAATTATTTTCCAAATGACTGGAATGAGTAATCATAAATGGAATATGATATTATTGTAAGACCAACACATCACCATGGTTGGATGAGATAAGGAATGGTTTTAAAAAATATTAAATAAACCCATAACAATAGAAGATGTGATATACATCATACGCATCAAAGTTTCTAGTCCTAAATATACCTCTTTTAGTGAGAACTCCACTGTACAGACATATCCAACCTCATCCAATAATTTCCTCATAACATCAGTATCTCCCTTGGAATGAGTTTTATATACCACCCCATTTTATTTGTTTGATTTAAATTGATAGACCAAGATAATTGTGCTTCTAAATGTACTAACTTAAGATTATTTCCCATAGAAACTCTAAATATGACCATAATTCCACATATGTCACACACCATGGGTGCAGCCTTACAATAAGGTTTCAGTCTCCCCCTCTATCACACATGTATTAGACATCCTATCGCATCCCAAGAAACTATTGTGTATTCCTTCCACCATCTTGTGTCTCGTCACTCTTCTTTCCCTTCTACATTGAAAATACGCTTTAGTTACCTCATATTATCACCGATTCTCTCATGTTTCCTTTATTCCTTTATAAGTCATCCTTATCAAAAATTTCCTTAAATAAAACTTCTATAAGAATGGGTAGGCACATAATAATTTTCATAGAAAAAAATATTTGGATTCAACCCCATATTAGATATTTGTTACATCATAAATTCATTAGAGACACCATGTGTAGATAGGTGCATCAAATCATTAGTATTATTAGAACACTCTATGAAACAATTATTTCCCTACTCCATGGTTATGAATTATCAATTCAGGTCCCCATGAAACATTTCTAGATAATATTATTCATTGAACTATTTATTGAAAGTGTTATGTGAAATATTTGTGAATATTATCTTGAACTATATATTTTCACCACTTCCATCCCACTTCATCAATATTGTATGTGGTGAATCCAACTATATAGTGTTATAATGTTTTGAATAAGTGATAAATCCTATAAATCCTCTCAATATATTCATTTGATTCTTATGAAACGTTTTCACCATGAATTATCAGTGTGTACTAATTTGTGAACTATATTTTACGATCCAACTTTTTTTTGGTTAAATAATGGTGAATTAATCAATGAATTGGAACATTTTTCTTGATAACTGGACTGGAACAACATTGATCTACTTGATTTCTTCATCTCAACTCCCTGCGCATACAAGTGACACCATCAAAAACATCATGAACATGAAAAATACTCATTTTCTTGAAGTGATTAAATGTATTGTCGAAAATTACCATTTCTTTATTAATGATGATTTCATGATCTGGGAACCATTATATAATGGGATGCTAGAGTCGAAGAGTTTCTACAAACATATGTACATCAGTGATATGAAAAACGTTCGTTGCCTTAATAACTTCAGTAATTCCTGGATTAAACCTTTATGATTTACTATTGTTTGTCTTATTG
The DNA here is from genome assembly GCA_963277665.1 of Viscum album. Classification (NCBI taxonomy): domain Eukaryota; kingdom Viridiplantae; phylum Streptophyta; class Magnoliopsida; order Santalales; family Viscaceae; genus Viscum; species Viscum album. The sequence continues at coordinate 1,340,889,927 of OY728158.1, read as the reverse complement.
CTCACAGTAGGATTCTCATAGACTCTTGTTTACAAACTTTTTGAATCAACCTTTACTCTAAATACCGTATGTGTAACCAAAATCATGAAGATATTAACCATATATTATTCCCTTTTTGACACATATACTTCTATTTTCTATTATATCTTTGACATCTTTGAATGAAATTGGTTGCTTTGTAGTTCTCTAATCTCTCAGGTTCAACGATGTTTGGAATATCTGACTATCAAAAAATCAAGGCCCTCTTTTGTGGAAGTGATTGCAGAGATTCTGCATGTGATCTGGTATGGTAGGAATGATTATACTTTTTGAAACAATTATTTTACTCTTAATGGTGGTAAATGAGTATTATTATTTCTACCAATGAGGCGGCATCAATACAGAATGATCAGTGAATCAACTTGGTCAGGGATTTGGTGATCATGTGACGTCTTGGGATTGTAGGTAAGTATCCTCAAACTAAATTCATGTATGAAGTTTTTTTGGCATCCCCCACCCCAACATGATGGATATAAATCAACATAGATGGCCCCTCTAAAGGTAAAACAGGCCTAACGGGTTGTGGCACTATCTTTAGAAATCTTCTTGATCGAATTCTTGGTTGCTTCTATGAATCATGTGGTATTGCTACCTCCCTGGAATCCAGGATGCTCATAGTTATTCATGCGATCTTGTTTTCCAAGATGCACAAATGAAACAATATATGGATTGTATGCGACTCCTCTACTATCATCCAGGAAATCTGGAAGGGTACCATCCACCTAGCATGGATGTTCAGTTCCTACTGGATTGACTGCCTGAACTCACTCTCCTCCCTCAGCTTCATTTCTACGCATGCTTGTAGGGAAGCAAACAAAATTGCTTATTCCCTTGCCAACATGGGTGTTGATATGGACACTACCTTGAGAGATGGACTTCCCCCCTGAGTTTTTTCCTCTTTATGTTCAAGATGTAAACAAAATTCCTTCCTTCAGACTTCTGTAACCCATTAATTTTATATAATAAATTGTGTTTTTTGGGCTAAAATAATTGATCAATTAATTAGACCACATGGAATATAATCTCCCGAAATATAGAATCAACCTACAGATTCACCTTTGGGGATCTATCTAGATCACCCCCTCTGGCATTGAGGTATTATATTCATGGGGGATAAATATTATTCATATAAAAGATAATGGAATCCATCATGAATTTTTTTATTCCCTTATCGCAATCCAACTTTTAGAGAACAGAAATAAAAAATATAAACAGCTAATCAAGGATTTTAGATATCCCTAAACCTCCCATGGTAACTATATGAATTTCTTGAATGTGAATTACATAGGAACACTCCCACAATACCTCTAAATCATCAATATTATTCTTTTACATAAATAAATCCCATAAAAAAGATGATGAAAGACAATAATTAATAAAATATTTGATAATAATCTGACCCTCTGATACCAATATTCAATAAACCAAGCTTGGTCAACTGATTAGCTCAAAGGAACCATCCTTCCACAAGGACTGAAGTATATTCACCTTCACAATGGGATAACTATAATATCGAACAAATATTACATATAAATTTATAAAATATTTCAATCTAAATAGACATATGAAATTATAAAGACAAATTATAATACCATATATCCAAATAAACATTATATTTAATTATAACCAAACCATAAAGGCAAAATTGAAAAACAAGATAATAATGTGTAGTTGAACAAACCTAAAGACAATCAACATGAAACTAGGAGAAAATAAGGTGTCCATATCTATGTTACGATATGTCTCCACCTTCTAAACCTAATAGATGACAAAACTATCTAGGAGATCCGTCCTTTTCATGTCTATCTTCCCTCTACCCTTTTCCTTGAAAACCAAGGACAAAAATTCCCAAGGGTAGAGGTTCATTGTTAAAAATAATTATAAATCGGATTAAACAATAGAATATATAAAATTTATATCCAAATTATTATATTTGTTACTATATATAAAATAATTCTAAATAATTTCTAAAATAAATCATTTTCTCATATAAAATAATCCATTGTATTTATTTACAAAACAACCCATATTAAAATAAACTGTTTAATATGACATAAAATTTATCCATGAGAAATAAGTAGATGAATAAAATATATTTCGATAATAATTTTCTATATCATGTGTCAAAATAAATACCTAAATTGAACACAAATGTAATATATATTTATAACTAAGTGTAAAATTATAACACAAGGGTGTAGACAATTTATATAAACAAGAAACAATAGCCAAAATAAGTGAATTCTAAATCCATGAATCATGGTTACCTAGTATATCAAAAAATAAGATCCATATAATTCTTTTAAAATTAAATTCTGATAAAGTAACCCACAATGTATCCCTTATATCACGTTTTCCATTATACATAATGTTATTCACGATGCTATATTACATTGTCATTGAATTTCAGAAACCAATTTCATATTTCATAAAATTTTTGATGGAAATTCCATTTTAATGGTATGACCAAAATACATGTAAACATTTTCAATAGTTATTTCACTCAAATTTTATCCTTGAAAAACCATTTGAATTTTGAAACCATATTTGATGAATTTTACCAAACACATCATGTAATTAAAATGATTTTCAAAAAAACCCATTTTTTGAAATCCTTTCCATGGACACACAATAGAAAATTAACCTCTTAGGGATTCCAAATAATTATTTAAATAAATAAAATATAATTGGAATCATTACAACATAAGTAATTATATGGTATATGTTATAGTATATGGATGAGGAACATTAATAAAATGAAAACATAACTACATCCATGACCAATGTTGAGAGTTGAAAATATATGGTTCATATGAAATATGATATGTAATGAGAAATCCCAAAATGAAGGTAGAAACACTAAGTCACCTATAGTTAGAATAATAAAATCAAAAAACCCTTCCTAAAACATTATAAACATAAAAATTGAGTGAAATGGAGAAGTAGAACTATTTAATAGAGGGAGCCAAGTAAAAATATGTAAAAACATCCCTCATTAAGTTTTCACAAAGCTAGATTAACCAACCCTAAAATATAATGTCATCATTTAAGAATTCTTAAAATAAATAATTCACTAACACAAAACCATAGTTAATCAACCAAGAACATGGTGTATTTTCCCAAAAATATTCCAGAAGGATTGGCCATTTTGTCACGAATAGTTTTTGGGTGTTTTGGCCCACCACAACCTCCACTATACCCTGGTGAGGTCACTCTAGAAATGGTAAATATAGATAATAACATAATGATCTATCATAGAACAAAAATAGATGCTAAATATTTTAATCCTAAATTTTTCTTAAAGGAGACGCATAGTCACATCATGTCCTCAACCATGGTTTTGGTCATTTCCATTTCACACTAAAATAATCAAAACCTGATTTTCAGCAACCACAAAACATCAACACATCCAAAATCCATACTAACACACTTTAAGCTAAAAATAAGCCTAATTGTGACCTGGAGATTATCACATTTATAGGAAATATTACAAATACAAAAAACATTATTGAGCCAAAATTCTTATTTACTATAATTCTTATATAATTCGTTTTCTTTTAAGGGTCTATACAATTATTTATTTTTGACTCCCATTCTATTTATAGTTCATATATTTCATCAAAATTATACCACTATAATTTTTTTAATATAATCCATGATTACTATATTAGTCACATCTATTAAGGTAGAATGAGAATTAATTAATCAAAAGTGAATCACTATAAACACATAATGTCCATGCCTTGTTCAAAATTTTGTTTCATCTACACCATCTTTCTTATACAATAGATAATGATAAACAATGTAAATATAACTCTTGGAAATGTATTCGGATAAATTATATAGATAAAATAATTCCTCATTGTGTGGAAAATTCTACTTATTTTTTTGTTAATTCAATGGTCTCCCTAAAAAAAATATCATAGACACATCCTTATTGTTCATGAAAAAAATATGATCTCCCCTTAGTTAAACACTATAGTTTATATATCCCTTATCCAACTACTCATTTAGTTGTTTCATAAAATTCTTTAACACAATTGGTGAAATTTTACAATTAGTTATAGATATTGGCAGTCCATTATACATTAGTTCAATTGAGAGGTCACCTTCATTCTTAGGTGGATGATAATGTAATTTTTCTGGAAAAAGATAATTCAATTTTGTTAAATAGATTAATCCTCTATCATTACGATGAAATTTCTATTAACATGTTGTGTTATATCTTTCTTTTCACTAATAATTTAATTTTGGAGAATTACAAGATGATGGTCTAAATACATATCTATTGTTAATGTCTCTCTCTTCAGATAAAAAACAATTATGTGGACATTTTCCCTTTCACTACTTCCCAATGTGAGAAATATCATATCTAAGAACATGATCTATTTCTAAATAACCAATGTATTATAATTTTTGATTAATGGATAGGTTTCTGTCGCATTAACTATCCAAAAAAGGTACATTATGTTGTGGATCTGTTTGTTTCTCTATAAATGTGTGTTATTCATTCATAAATTGGGTCAACACCCCTAATATCATTATGATCTGATCATATTTAACACATGTATCATTGAATTTATTTACAGGAACATCCCAACATTTTCTATGGGTGTTGATATAGCTTACAATACTATTAATAAAAATTCCCTCTTAATAATGAAATACACATAAATATTAAAAGAAATTTAATTGTAAAATACAATTCCAATTTAGTCTCCTATAAAAATAATCCTAAAAATTTTAAGGTTTTCCACAATATTTTTAGTATCTAACTATGTTCTAATAAATATATTCACAAAGTATGCTATTAAATTTTTTTGATACAAACTGTAACATACTGAAATCTAGAAACCTAAAAATCGTTTCTGTATTAAATTATTGGTACATTATACCAGAGTTTTGGTAGGATCCAAGAACATAGTAAACTTTGGATAGTAGTTACAAACATACATTACATATTAAATTAGTATATTTATGATAAAAACATTGTGAAAAAATTATTATTCTTTACACCATATGATTTAACATTATACATATTATTCCTCCAGGTTTCTTAGGGAAATTAATTGAAAGAATATGGTGTTTATATTCACTGAAAGGAGTATTATAATATTTAATATATCATATCATAAACAATTGACCACTGATATGAAAATATTAAATTAAAAAAATAAATCCATAATTAGATTGAACTAATGGAATTTATTATAAATGAAAATAAATGAAAATAAAGATAAAAAAATCATTGTTCTCATACTGTTGGAATACATAATGTTATATATCAAAAAAATCAATCAGGCCTTATTAAATGATACTACACAAATATAGAGATATTTATAGACAAAATACCATGTTATTTTTCTTGCAATAACTATCGATGCATTGAGAGGAAATATAATTCTAGGACCCACCCATGACCTAAATAAGTCCAATTCATTAAACAATAGAGTCAATAAAACATTTAATACCATTATCTAAAGAACCACTAGCTAGATAAAAACATATCTTTCCATATAAAATGGAGAAAACAATTAATTCCCCATTTAATATAATAGTTTCTATGAATATGAGAAAATCCATTAGTCAATATAGAATCTCTAGGTAGTCATAAATCTAATAGGAATTACCCTTCTCAAATAATTATAATGAAATGGTTACTTTTAATGTTATGGGTTATTGATAAGATATAATACTTTTGTTTTATATTTTTTTATTAAAATGATACTAAGAAAATAGTAGGAAATATCCTTCATCATGGTTTAGATAGAGCAAATTAATATTCCAAATAATAACCCTTAGTAGTTTCTGTGTAGGTTTTGATAATTATACTAACTCATCATGTAGAAAATTGATGATTGAGTTAGTTCTCAGAAAATAATTTTCCAATATGTGAATTTATTTCACAACCTCATCAAATTTTAGATATTTATACTGGAATATATTTTCTAGCCAAATGGGCACAATTTTACATTAAAAATATTTATGATGGTTTTTACACCATAGAAAATATTGAGCTTTAAAATGGGGTAGGTAACTTTTAATTTGAAATAATATTATAAAATAATAAAAATATATACATTTAAATACTTTTAAATTCATTATGAATATGATAAAAATTATTTCGTGGAAATTTATTTTCCACACAAAATTAAATATGTGTTGAATATTGTATGAGTCCCAAAGAATGACAGTTGAGATAGAAAAACACACTTATATAATGTGCACAAATTATATCAAAAGATTTTGAAATATTTGATTTTTCTTTATCTTCAACTATAATAAATAGATGTAATATCCAGAAATAACTTCTCAAATTAGAATTATATACACAACAAAATGGAAATTAAGTACATAATAAAAAACATGTCTCAAATATATATTGAAATACCTTACCTTGAATCCCATTTAAAAAAATCTGATATATCCTCATATATTGAAAAAATAAACTATCTTAAAAAATTATTAATGATCATAATTTTTAATTATTAAATTGTTTCAAAATAATTTATAACTATTATATATATATTAATATATGTGAGTTAATATCTATTTCAAATATTTGGGGTGGGTAATATTAATTTTTTTGAACTATTTTCATAATACCAATTTTCTATTATTATTATATTATAGTTTATAATTTATAGATCAAAAAATATTCCATAGAAATAGTTTTTATAGATCTATAAATCAATTATATCATTCTATTTGAGTTTTTTGAGTGAATGTTTTATTGGGGTTGGTTTATTTCGATAAATTTTACGATAAAAAACGCATTTTAATAATAATTTATATAATTAATATAACCTTTCCAAAAAAATAAATGAATCGTTATCATTTTATTAACTTATAATAATTATATTATTTATGTTTTTAAATTAACAAATAATATGGTTTTATATCATTTTTCTTGTAGGTGGTTATACTTACACAAATATGTATTTGTTATAATTAATTAATCATTATGATAATGAAATTAGTTTATTTTTGACATAAAATCATTATTATAAGATAATCGTTATATTATTTAGATACATATAATATTGTGTGTCTTATTTTTATGTAGTTTACTAAATAATAAAATATAATTTAAGAAGATATATGTTACATTGGGGAGGATGGGGTTCGCAATAAAATGGTTAGCGTTTTATAAGAGGGAAATAATGTATATGATAATTTGAAACAAACGAAAGTGTGGTTATAATATATATATATATATACACAAAATATTCATTAATGAATTCTACCACTAAAATCATCCATGATAAGTAGTATGAAAAATGGAAGATGTCGATTCAGGGAGGCAGTAGTCCACACACATGTAGTAACAATTATTTTGATATTTTTCTTAATGGATAGGGAGGAATAAATATTGGTTTTTACATTCATAGAAGAATATAAAATTATAATAATTAATTTTCATTATTTATATTATAAAAGTAATAATATACTAGGAAGAGGATCATTAAGAATCAAATATTAAAAATATGGTAAAACTTATGTCGTGATCTTGAGTTTTCACATAAATGTATCCTTATAAGTGGAGGCCTTAATCTTAATAACATTAAAAAAAGTACTAAATAACATGGATGGGGTTTTTGGAATAATAGTATCGAATTTTTTAACGAATAAATTTTAAGGGTTATGTGTGGTATGAATAGGGGGAATTATAACCCTTTTATATGTGAGGAAAATCACAATTTTGAAAATAACCATTGATTTTTAATGATATCATTAAACAATTAAAGGTTCTATGTTTGAAAAAGTTCTGAATAATGTATTTTGGGATTTCCTTTGGTATTTGAAAACTTTAATAAAAACAATTATCATGTTTTCCATATATTATTTGTTATATAATATTTTATTTTTATAAATTTTATTTAATTTAGTTAAATCTTGTTAATAAGTTATTGACCATGTTATATATATATATATATTGATACAATATTTTACCACTATTAAAAAAATTATTTGATAAATATATATTTATCATCAACTTTGTCAAATTTAATTTCTAAATATGTCGAAATTAACTTTAATATTAATTCCTTTAATATATAAAAAATAGTTTTTTAGAAAAATCATATTTTATCAATTAGGAATTATTAATCATATTTAATATAATTAATAAATGAATTATTTTAAGTAATTATATAGATTTTTAAAATTTATATTATATTCAATATTAAGATGCGATGAAAATATTTCATTAGATTATAATATCATATTATTAATAATCCTAATTTTGAGAAAAACAACATTTACATTATTCCAGTAATAAAATTTATTGATAATAATTTTATATATATGAATAAAAAAGTTATACTTGTTACCTAATTGTCAAATGTTTTGATTAAATGTTAAATCAATTCTGTTAAATTATAATCATATATTTTTCAAAAACTAATCTTTTATATAACAACATAATAACTATTTTCTAATGTTAAATATAACTTAATTTTAAAACAATGAATACATGTTTTTATAGATAAAAAATAGAAATATTAAATGATTTATTTTACTTAATAAATATATATATTTAATTTAAAAAGGATTTAAAATATTAAATTCATTCTTGCAATATGATAATTTTATAAAAGTGATGGTTCTAGAAAATTTATTTATTTTTTACTATATATATAAATAGAAATTATTTTATAAAAGTATAAAAAAATAATTTAATGATAAATGTGATATGTGTAATTTAAAAATAGAGTTATTTTTTTCAAAATAAAATTCTAAAATATATCTTTTAAATAAATTTATAAATAAAGAATCTTTATAGTGTGAATTGTAAAATTGTTTTTGGAATGCAGAGTTTACCTTTTATTGTAGGGTCTCAAGAATTAGAGATAAAGGGTAAAGGATGACATTAGACTGATAAATAGAGTACTGATGGTTAGAACCAAGTAGTTATTAGGCGCGTGATGTATAGTGGTTATCTATTAGGTATCCAATGTTATTCTTGTTTTGATTTTAATAATGGAAATCCTTTTCATTTTTTTATCTTGGTATTTTGACTAAATCTAAACTTTCCCCCATTAATGAATAATGTTATCCAAAATCATCCTTCCAATCTGTCAAAAATATATAAATAAAACTTTTTTGCATCCATTATAATTCATCCTAGAAAACCATGTTATTTGGGATACTTTAAAAACAAAATCTAATAATAAATTAATTTTGGATGGATAATCTATCCCAAATATAAAAAAAATGATTACAACATCTATATATATATAAATATAATAGATTTAATATTTAATATATTAATTTATATTAACACTAATATATAATAATATATTATGATTTATATTATAATATAAAAATTATTATTGATATTAATGTTATATAATTTATCTATATTATATAATTAAATTATTATTACACAGAAACACACAAGAATATGTAATTTATCAATATATAATATTTTTAATATATTAATATATATCATACTATATATTATAAACCAAACAATGCCCTTTTTGCATATATATTCCAATAAATTAATAAACTAATTGTTATAGTTTTATTATAATACTAATCATATAATAATATTAATAAGTTTCTTATTGTCAACAGTGTATATGTGTAACAAAAGTTTTTCGATAATAAAGCTATTTAATATATGAAATATTTTTTAATATATAATATGTAAACATATAAAAACCTATTATAATTTATATTTCTATCTAATTATTGTTATCATTTCATATTTAATTAAATAAAAAATAAATAAATAAAATATATTTATGATATTGTAATTTATATTATAATAGAAATAAAATTATTAGTATTAGTACTTTATAATTATAAATATATATGTATGAGAATCAATTTTGTAAAAAACAAATTTGAGATGTATAAAAATATATTCAAAATATAAATTAAACTTAGTTTAGATTAAAATCCATTCCAAATTATAACATTTAATTATAACTGATTGAAATCCATCCCAATTAATCAATTAATATATGATTTACAATCCATCGTAAATATATATTATTTATATAATATATATATATATAATTTATAATTTAAAAAAAATTAATTTATACTTATAATATATAGATATAAATTATAATGTAAAATAATTTTTAATATTTATATATATTTAACACCATAGAAACATTAATTTAATTTTTATATTATTATATATATCTATATTCATTTTTTATAAATATATTGATCAATATTCAACAGTATATATTATAATATATTTCATGATTATACAATATGTATTTAATGATTTTTTTATATTTAAAGATATTATTGATGTAATTGTTATAAAAAATACATATAGAAATTTTTTAGGGTTGTTTTTGTTGACAATGTTGTCTTAAGATACTTTAAATTTCATTAAAAGTCTTGATATTGACTAAAGGATATTTGGAAGAAGTTTGAATGAGTTTAAAATGTTTTATCTATAGGTAAAAATTCATACCATGATGACACTAGTAAAACTAGGATGTGAGCTCCCAAATGAATTGAAAAATGAATGGATTACCCTACATATGTTAGTGTCTTTAATATAATAAATTGGAGTTATTGGAATCAAAGCTCTGGTTTCTCACTTCCCCATTAGGACATGAACTAAAGTCATTTCATGGATCATCTTGTAACACCTTGATATAACTTTCATAATGAATCTATTTATGAATAATGGTGTTATGGAGGAAGTTTCATAATATGATAACGCTGAATTTGAATTAGACTATAGGAAATTTGGAAGCTCTTTCGATATTCACTTCTTTGATGGTGGTGTCTCACCCTGAATGGATTTTTTGATGGAAATATATAAATGCCTCTTAGTATATATGGTTGTTTAATATAGTGGTGAGGAACATATATAAGACTATTTCAATTATTGAAAATGGTGGAGGAATTTCACATGCCATTGAAATAGGATCGATGTCATAATGAGGATGATGAATATTTCAATGGATATGCCATTTTAAATCTGTCCAAAATATGGAGAAGAATTATATCATGACAACTTGGTGTATAATAGTTTATATTCCAATATCCTAGGTTATAACATCATGATGAGGGACTCCACACAATCACATATTTTCCAAAATAGTATTCCAATTTTATCAAAATGACATGTTTTGAGCATGCAATAAATTAAATTCAAAATCTATTATTTATAGACGGTAAAAAATAATGTTGTAGAATAAAGGTGTAGAATTTAATATTCATGTTTTCATAAGATAATGAATTGACACTGTTATTATTATTGTCATTCCATGATGAAGTCATGTTATAATAAATGCAGATTTTTATTTCTTATTGTTAAATAATGAATTCAGCAAAAAAAATATCGGATGTTAACTTAATTATGAATATGTTATTTATAATAATTTTTACAAATAAATAATAAATAATAATATGTCAAGAGATCCATATAGTAATTATTTAGATATATAATAATATATCTCTATTTTAAATATAATTTGAAAGATCATAGAATATCATACGATAAATACATTTTGAGAATAAAATAAAATCTAAATATTTCTAGAAATAGTGACAAGGGAGATATAAGAGGTTATCTTCTTGGACGTTTGTGGAGATCATCTGTGGGTTTATTTGAAGTATAATTTAAAATATCCTATTTCTATAAACAAAATATGTTTTCATGAATATGAATGAAACAACATATATATGAAGAGATATATTTTAGTGAGTAAGATTAGCAAGTTATTTATTTTTATTAGTGTTGATAACCTTGATGTTAACTACATCTACTTTGAATTTCACACATGTAGTTCACTTAGTGTTTCCTATCAATCAAATAACCTTATTAAAAGTTCATTTATAGACCTAGTTTGGGAAAACCATGAAAAATTATCTGAGTCCCATTTCTAGTATCTTCATTGATTCATATTTATTTTTATATAGGGGAGTGGTCATAATAATAATAGAAATATATTTTTTGTGTGGGTTATTTGAGAAAGATCAACATACCCTAAATCACCCCTTAAGTGTATTTATATTTCATAGAACCAACTTTTTGTATTATGTATAATTGTTCATATTTTTATAAATTATATTCGAATGAATGGAACTGGTTATCAATAATAACAAGATTTCTATCCTCTATGGTATTAATTTTTAGTTACAGAATAATAATATTAATCACTATTTCTGATTATAGGTAATGTATGTTTACATGAATTCCATACATGGTATATCATTAAAAATAAAGATTGTACAATTAAAAAAATGTTTGAATAGAAACTAATGTTGGTGTTGGAGGATTCATTGTGTTAGGAAGTTTTTTGTGCAACCTGATCTACAATAATGTGATATTGAAAAAATACCTATGTGCCACCTAAGAATAATTTCACAACAACTATGAATGAAATTAATATAAACAAAAAGCTAAATTATAGGTATAATGGAAAAATTATAAGAACATGGGGATTCTGATGATTGATTCCACCAACAAATTATTTGATCGGGTGGAAAACATTATGAGATATATGTGTGAGATCAAAGAAACCTCAACGATTTTAAGATTGTAAATATGATTTCAAGGAGATTATCACATTGTTTTGAAAATAAATACTTGGTGCTGAAGGAAAAATATCCAAATGAGGTGTAATAGGCTTGTCTCTATAGAACTCCCATTGTATACGAGATGAGGAATAATGACATAATCCTAAACAAAGGAGAATTATTTTGAGGTTTTGTTTATGTAAATAACGACAATTATTTTGTAAGGTGTCCCAAGATAAAAGAATATTGATAGCAAGAGTTATTTCCTATCCACAATTTTGAAATTGAGAAATATATTATTCATATATAAGATTCCATTTACTTATTTTTTATATTGTAATTTTGGGAATCTTAGAGTAAATTTCCCAATGAAATTAAAAGAGAATATTGTAGATGATGAAAAATGAAGAATTAATATAAGGATATAAAAAGAAATATCAATTGAAAACATAAATTATTCAAAAATAAGAAGTTCGTTTCGTGACAAGATTTCATCTTGGTAGATGTGGAACCATGTAAAATTTATGAATACAATGTCTTTATTGAAAAGTTTTCTATGGTTTTCATTATCAAACCCCTATTAGAGGACAATGATGATGAAAGTGATGAAGATGAGTTAAAAGAATACCTCAATATTAAGATAAAATATTATATACAAGAAATTTGTGTTTAAAAGGACAATAGGAAGAAATAAAGTGGAATTAATATGATTTAAAACATTATATTTAGATGTAAGAAGAAGAAATATTTTATTTTAAGGTTGATAGTGAACAAATTAAATCATATAATAAAGACAATTGAAAAGAGTTATCTTAGATCAAGATAAAAATATAAGTCTGGGAAATGATTTTTGATAGATTGGATAATTCTAAAAGATAATTTTAAAAGGTCAGAGTATATCTAGGGAGAATTTTTCATGATGTGATAATATATTTATGATCAATATAGAATTCTCGAACCCTTAATTAATGTAGGAATATGGAGTGTATGTGTTATGGTAAAAGATATGTTGGATCATGGGGTGTTAATGTAAAAGGTTTAACTTTTACCATATATATACTGATACAAAAATAAATAATAATATATTTAGGTGAATAACTATAAGATGTAGTCACTTGTAGTTAATATGAAACTGCAAGAACCATAATCGCATAACATGGTTGATTTGGTTGACTCAAAAAAGACCAAAAGGTAAAAAAATGAGCAGTGAAGACACGCAATATTACACCATGAATTTGACATTATTTATATAGAAATATAGGGAAAATATAATATGTGTGTTCCCTAGAAAAGATTAAGTTTTGGATAAAAATAAACAAAACATAATGGGATGAAATTATAATGATTACATTGTTTTAAATAGATATTTTAATGGTGTGAATGTTACAAATACACTGATAAAAATTTATCATCAAAGGTACCAATCACTGTGACTTTCTTGAAATAGAAAAACATATCTCATTAGTTTCAAAAAACAACATATGGTAAAAAAACACATGATTAATTTTTAGCTTCAATAGATTAGGATGGTCTAATATAGAAAGAGTTTAAAAAACATATTTACTATTAAATAAAATAAATCAGAGAATATAGATAAGGAAAAAATATATATGGTAAAATGAATGTTGAGTATCTAACATTGAATGAAATGGATCAGAATAGAGTGTGCATATTTGAAAGTAGAGGAACTTATCATATTATTGGATGCATAGATCTTATCATGGGAATGAAATATGAGAAATAAAATATTTTTCAATTTTAAAAAGATGAAGTATTAAATATAAATGATTTTTGAAAATATAAAATACGGGGGAATGATTTTTTGTATGTGAATTCCTTTATTGTCGAAGGAATTGGTTAATATTTCCTATATTTTAGCCAATTTCATGACTCAAGTCATCCCATAAATTTCAACAAATAGGAAATAATCATCCAAGTATTATATAAAATGGTTTGTGTGAAATATAGGTTAAAAAATAAAATATAAACCATATTTGTGGAGAATAAGATTGTATCTTTTTATCCAAGGAAGAATAAAACATGATGTGGTACAAGAGTATTTATCTCATATTCCAAAATTCATTGGAGGACTTAATAAATAATGAATAAGCATATGGTGTCCCGAAAATGTCTTGTGATCTCCCAAACATGTGATAGTTATAAAAAATGAGAATAATTATTAATATTTACATGTTGAAGGATATGACATAGATAATATTATTTTAAATGGATCATGTGCACCTACGTGGTCAAATATTATCAAAATCCTTGGATAAAAAGGTATTATTTTTTAATCATAGATTATTATAATAGGAATAAATGTATTGATATAATAACTCTCAATGATAAAATTATCAAGTGTATTTAATTTTACTTGAGATTCATGAATAATATTATGTGGTTGTAAATCTACAATTTGGATATTGATAATAGTACAATAATCACTAATAATAAGGTGTAAAAATATCACAGGAACCCTAGGATAAAAGATAATGTCTTTTTAGATATTTCTCCTTAAATAGTGGCGCATCTGAGTTGAAGACAAGGATTTTAAACAACATCTAACGAACAATGGTAATTGATAATGATGTACTAGATAAATATTATAATTAATTATTTATTATATATTTATATCTTCAATAGTTAATTGTTATGCCTAAATGATCATAATATACTAAATGTGATTTGTTATGGGAAAAAACCATCACATAAGTAATTTCAAATTTTCATATGTATATTCTTTTTTCTCATAAAATAATAGAACATAATTTTTGATTCTCAAGGATATGGAAGCATTTTAATTGGATATTTATCTAATGTAAAAAATGTATATATTCCACGTCAAAATTATTATTGAAATTATATAAACTCAAGATGTTCTGACTATTGAAAATGAGAGAATTTCAAAATACATTGAGTAGTTTTAAAATTTGAACATAAATATAATAATAATGGATGGTGATAATGAAGTGAGTGTCCTATGTGGATCACATGGTGTGATAGAAAACCATTATTAAGACACTAATGATGTGGAAATCATATAAGTATCAACAAATTAAATGAATTGGAGTAGTAGAGCTAAGATCAATGAATGAAATAACATTGGTGTTCAAACAACTCAGATTAAAACACATTGGACAAAGAATCAATAAAAACACTTTTTTTTATGAATTAATGGAAATTTTTAATAAAATTTCATATATTTAAATTTAGTTAAATAAATGTATAATGAGATTGATCAAATTGAAAATATTTAAACCTGGGATATTGTACCAAGTCCAGAATACCAAAATTTCATCCAAATCAAGTGGGAACTCCATGATAAGATAATTAATTATAGAGAAAAAATTCAAAACAAGTAATTAATATTTTTTATGGTGTATTCCCAAGTTAATATAATTGTTTTTTAAATACATTTTCACATGTATTCTAGTTTAAATCATTCAACTAATCCTGTAAATGTCAAAAAAATAAAATTTATGGTGTAAAAAATGGATGTGAAATCAGTATGGCTCATTGGGGTTATTGAAGAGAAATTGTACATAAATCAACTATATAGTTTTATTATATAATAACAACATATAAAATTTTATCATTTGTTGAAGGAAATGTATGGGATAAATTAAGCACTAGGGGTTTTGTATTATAAGATTTATAAATACATGAGTCAACATGGATTCCATAGATGTAAAATTATTTATAATATAAATATCAAGAAAAAATAATGTCAAAGGATTTTGTTTCTCATTTATGTAGATGATATAATTATTTGAGGATTTTAAAAATAATAAAGATTTTTTTTCTAGAATACTTGAGTTTTGAGTTAAAAATATTTATAATCTAAGAATTAGAATTTTATCATTAGTTGGTAAGTAACCCCTATGAGGTAAGAAACATTTATTTCAAAATAAAATATTACTGAATAAGTCCTAAGATATTTTTTAATGGAGTATTATATAGGATGATAAAAACATTTTTGGTTACACATATTATGTTTTAATGAGATAATGATAACATGAACGTTCATATAATTGTGTATAAAAATTTATTGTTTGTCAACTATAACTAACAATGAAAAGGCCTTACATTGTTTCATCTAAATGTGAAACTATAAGGTACTAATATTTCCCAAAGTAAATATACATTACAATAGAGAATATAGTTATTCATTATATTAAAAAAATGGTGGATTAAAGATTATTTTATTCTGAAAAATAACAATAAGATTTCTTACTATACACTGATATGGTTTGGATACATTTAGATAATTATAATAGGTTGAAATTATGTGGTGAATTCTATCATAGTCGTTTATATATTTCATGGTATATTAAAAATAAATCTTAACTCTAAATTATCAATATTGAGGCTGAATATATCACTACTACTCAATAATTTACTCAAATACATTGGAAAAATAAAGTACTTTAAGATTTTAGAGTTGATGTGAAATCCCTTATTAGAATTACGTGGGATAAATAAAGTACTATTAAACTTAAAAAAATCATTTCAATCATTTAATTATACATGAAATCCAGAGAAAGTATCAAATCATCAAAGAGAAGGACGAACAAGGGTTTGTGAAGTTGGAATATATGTCAAAATACAATTAAGATATTGACATTATGATGAAGGGGTTATTGATGGTTGAGTTCAAATGAAATCTATTGGCTCAAAGAATCAAAAGGTCTCCATTCAACTAATTGTTTTGGAAAATGGAATCCCACTCCCCAAGTGATGTTTTTTTATAAATGTATTGGAAATATCACTTGAATTAAATATTTTAATTTCTAACCCAACTTTATGAACTTTTAGAGAATTTATTTTTACGCTCATTGATGAAGTGGTAGAACATTGTCTATAAGTTACATGGGTGATTCTTTCCATGATTTATTTTTTTATGATGTTGGATGAGTGTTCATTCCAATTGATAATGGAGGATCAATCCTCTTCCAGTTTTACTAGAAATAAATAGATATATTTAATGTTTATTTTAGAAGGGGTAGGGATCAACAAAAAGTCATATTGGGGAGAATAAAGTTTGAAGAATTGTTTCCATGATAAAATTTCCATCTAAGTCAGGTTTCACATGAATAAATTGAATATTATGGGATTAAAGTTGTTTATTAGTAAATCATTGAAATGATAACTAATTTTAGGAGGTTTTAGACTAAGAAAGTAGTAAGTTTTGATGTTTTTAAATGATGAAGTGGTGTATATATTTTTGAATATGTGGAAACAAACCAAAAGTGGGAGGTTTTCAAAAAAAGACACCCTAAGAGTATTTTTGGGAATTTGATTGTTAAAAATAGTTTGTGAGTATTATTATAGAGGATATTAAAATGTTCAAATAATATCTAGTAATGTCTTAAAGGAATATTAAATTTGTTATACAAGTTCGATCTACATAACAAATGTTACACCATTATTGTCCTTTCCACACTATGATGTGAATTCCCAAGGTAAATAAAAAATTCATGGGATACCTTGTTCATTAAAGAGTCTTTAATATAATAGGTAGAAACATTTGGAACCACATTTGTGTTTTTGTTCATTTTCTCTAGGATAATAACATCATTCACTCTCTTACACCTCTAGTCACATAGAGACAAAATCATGAAAAAAGATCTAGTTTTGAAGGATGGAATTTTGGGGTTGAGGAATTCAATGATATGACATTATTTGAATTAGGATATAATATAATTTAGAGATAATAATTTATTCATTCAAATGTTGTTGTTGTTATTTTAAAAATGCAATTTCATATGGGAATATGGAAATGTCCCTCATAATATAGGATTATTTATTATAGCGGTGAGGAATATTTGTAATATTATTTCAATTGATGAAAGTTGAGGGATAAATTGATTGTTCCTTGGAAATATAATCCATTTAATAGAGTGAATTATGATGATTTTGGTATTATTATATTATTAAGAGATCTATTTTTTGGAAGTTAATTACACCATGAAGATTATGTATGATTTTTTTATGGTTTCCTCTGGCATAGTTATTTGGGATTTAATGATGATGAACATGTTGTCGTGTGAAAGTAAATGGATAATTACTATTCTATAACCATGACATTCTGTATTGGTGAGAATATTAAATTTAGATATTAATGATTACATTTTACTATTATGGATGAAACAATGTGGAGATAATTAAGTTCAAGTTCATGTCTTCAAAAGATAATATAATAATCCCATGATGAGGACAGAATTTCCACAGTAATATCAAATTTGTAAACATAAAAATTTATATTTTTTATCATTCATAAGTGTGAAAACCTTTGTTTCATATGTATATCTTATTCTGGTAATAGATAATACCTTTTCATGTTTTATAGGAATTCAGTGGTAGAGATTAGAGAATTTTAGTATTTGAGATAACAAGGCCATGTCTGTAGAATGTGCATGGTTTGTAGTAACCATGGAGTAACTAAAAAACGGATATATTTATTTTAATGGTGTTTTTTATAGTTTTATAATGATTTTTATTACTTGGAGTGTTGTTAATAATTTTTGTTTATCAATGGGATTGGTTCTATAGGGTTTTAGATTGATTTAACATGTTTTTCTAACCATGTAAAAATTCCCAGGTAATTGAGTGCATCACTATTAAGGGGATAGTAGCTACCACATTGTTGGAAGAATATTCATATAACCATGACTCCCAAATGTGTGAAATGTACAAGTTTCCTATAAATCATAAATTACACTAATACCCATAGTCATTTTCAACATTAAAAATCCCATAATACCACATTATCTTTACTTAGACTCTCATTGATGTTGTAAAATGTATTCTTTTCATTTTGACAAATATTATCTTTTATTACTAGTGTATCTATTCTAGTTATGTTCTAATTTTCACATGATATCTCCTCCACATTCTAGATCAATCATTGATTTATCATCCCCTTATATAATTGTAATCCTATTATGAAATGTTTTCTAGATCTAGAGGTATATATAGGGTATTAATAATTTTTCATATAAATATAGGATTTTGAAGAAAAAACATATTAATTTCCATTAATTAGTTTCAAAGATGAATAGTATTCATCCTTTAGTGAGGTAGGTTTCTCTATAAAGTGTTTTTGTGGTATGATTTACTTAAAATCATTATAAATTCACTAGTTTTAATTTATTAAAAGTATTAGTTTGATATAAAATAAGAGTTGTTTTATGAAATTGTATCATAGGTGGCATGAAAAGTTGGTTTTAATGGTGATTTCATTTAAAAAAAATTATCCACACCAAGTCGGTGATAAAATGACTTAAATATAGTTTATATTCAAAAAAATTATTCAAGCTGAGGAGCGATGAATCTTTTATTTTAGAATTTATTTATAAAATTTTATGAATTATTACATGGATATTTTTTTTATAAATTGAACATGGTAACCTTGGGTGCATCCAGTTATAGATATATGAAAAAATATATTTGTGTGTAACCAATAGTTGTTTTGATGGTAATACCGATAGACAGTAACAAGACCCGATATCAGTAGAATTCATGGTATTCCTAGATCAGTGTTCCTGAATAAGCCTTTAAACATATTCTTATAGGATAGAAACATTTTTTATATGTTTTATATATTATATAAATGTTTCATCTATTGATTATTTCATGTACATTTTCATGTTCATATTTTAATTGGTTGGGGAATAATAATAGGAAAACTAATGAATGTTTTTTGAAAAGAGATTTCATATAATATTATATTATTTACTTATATTGTTTTAAATATTGAACTAATATTTTTTTAGTGAATAAAATTTTATAAATTCATATTGGTATCCTATTGGAATTTTCAACATTCCCAACAAATTCAATTATTGTATGTATTTTTTTATTTTTAAGGTATAAGTAAATAAATAGGATCTATGTAGTTCACTGAATTCTCTTGACCGCAATCCATATTAATATTTTCAAAACACACATTAAAAGGGTAAGTGTAAAAAAAAAACTAAAAATGTAATAAATTCAACCACTCCAAGATCCAACCACTGTAAATTCAAAATTCAAAGGATACAAATTCCCATTACTCAAAATTTAAACCGATAAAACAACACCACACTCGGAGCAAGATCAAATTGGCTTCCGGCTTTCACTATCCGCCACACACTGACAACCACCGACATCATCATCATGCATCCCTCTTTCACATTATACTATGATTGTTTATGTTTAGCTTATTATTCATTATATATTTTGTGTTATAATTCTAGGTTAAATCATTCCCATGGTTTTTTATGTTTATCGTGATGTGTTTTTTGACAACTTATGATGACCGATAATTCACTTGAATGTTTTTGGAAGGCCTTATTGGATGATGTTTCAAGTCAACCTAGATTTTTTCATCATAAGTAGTTAATTAATGGAATGAAATTTTTTATAATGGGTAATAATTATATATAGTATGTTGATTAACTTTCCAAAAAAATTGAGGGTAATTAATGATCTATAAATAGGAAACTGTAGATATTTTTAAATTCACAATAAATATCATTCTATTTTAAATTGTGTAATAAAGATCATATTAGATCACATTTTTGTATATTAATAGATATAATAGAGGAAGAGTTCTAAATATGTACTGCAAATTCAAGATGGTGATCCTTGATTTTATCTCATAGGAGGTTTAGGGAGTTCATCAGTTGATGAACGTGGATTATAATTGATAAACCCCTTCTAGTTTAAACTCACTCATTGTTTGGGAATATCAATGCAACAACATAAGAAGGAATAAAGTTATCTGAGTAAGTGATAGTAGTGAGTTTATTATTTATGTACTGGTTATATTATTGAAGATTCAGTTTTGATGGCTCAAATTATAATACAACAATAATACGTGGTTTTCCATGTGGTCCCCATGTCATAGTTTCACTCTCCATGAACTAGCCAATTTTTTGTGTAACAAGATACATTTCCTTATTTTACTCTATTAATTTAATTATTTATTATTATATATTATAATGGATAGGATTGTTCATAATAATAACAACAAAAATAAATGATGATAAATTTACCTAAAAATCATTATACCATTATTCACCCCTCTCACGGTATTTACATTTCAAAGGACCAAAAAAATTTATAATACCTAACACGATTTAATGTTATATCAAGTAGGGAAAAACTCTAATAGCTTGAATAAAGTTTAACATTCCATCAAACATCAACACTGTAATGGAGTGGATACATTTTTTATAAGGACCTTCACTTTATCGATATATTTAAATAGAGCCTCATGCACCCTCACTACCGTCATCATAAACACTTTCATTCCCCACGTTCTTGCATCCATAACTTCTTTATATTGAATTCATTCCTAAATCATGATAAATTTAATAAAAAATAATTATAATTTATTAGATATAATTTAGTTTATAGAGTCATCATGTTTTTTATATTAAAATTGTAATTAATTTATTCAAAATAAAAAACAAATTTTGGAAACATTTATCAGACCATGATTAAAACAATATTTCCAAAGGATTAATTGGTCCAAAATTGAAATATTATTGGGGATGAATAATCCATAAAAAAAAACATAATATCATAGATATATTAATCACACTCACATATAATAATATATATTAAAATTATATTTTTTTTTAAAAATTATTTGGGACAGATTAATTTATCTGATATAATAATTTAATTTCCCTGATATATTTATTTACAATTGATTATATACGCTATTAATTAATTATTTTCAATGTTGAAAATGAAATATGTGTCTCATAATAATATTTTAAATTCAAATTTTCATTAAAACACACATACAATGAATTTAATTATAAAAATAATTAAGATATAGATATTTGGTTTTCAATTATTGAAAAAATCAAATCCTAATGTTAGTTATTCTTTAACTATATTTCTTGACCATTTTATTAATAGTAAATGTGTTTTTCTAAAATAAACTTTATAATAAATCATTTTTATTATAGTTTGATGAAAATGCGGTCATTTGGTTATTGTATGGTAGATTTCCATTATTACATGGTTTGTAATATAGTTAATTAAGATGTATGTTTTCTCTATAAAAAAATATGTTTAATAAAGTCAGTATTGGAAAATTAGTATATACCAATGGATCTATAAACATGATTCAGTGAAACAATTGGTATTCATTTAATCCCCAAACATTTTCCAAATGTTTTTAAAAAAACCCTTAAAATAGGTTGACCTATACCAAAATAATTAAAAACCATTAGTATAGATTTTTATATAGGTAGCCTCATTTGGGATCCTCATACCCCTCCTCATTAGAAGCACTTTCTCTCCCCACTACCATCCTTAAGTGACATTCAACATCCCCCAACCCTCCTTAGGTGACATTAAGTTTCCCCTCCACTCCTCAAGAGATATTTAGACCCCCCACCCTAAATTCGTTATCACTCAAGTGAGCAGCCAACTGAACAAGCTGCAACCTCCCATATCCTTCAGTAATCCCACCTATTTCATTAATTTTTGAATTAAAATATTCATAAACATCAAAAAAGATAGTTTAGAATATATATTCTCTTATACATAGTATACATCTCATTTTTATCTATATTATCATGTGAACAATCTAAGATCACTTTTTTTATACCTCTTAAATTTAGATTAATTGATTTTTGGTTCTTTCTTTAATTCTAGATGTTGGGAGTTTTTGTTCATTCCAAGAAGTAAACTATTCAATGTTTATTGAATTTTTATGGATGTGGTTTTATTTTATATTTTTTTCTTGAATTTTGTCGACTAACCTATTTTATATAGAATTGTATCTTTTTTGTTATTCTCCTTGGATCGGTAGTGTGTGTGACTGTTTGAGTGTAAGTATGTTTCTAATGCTGTTCTAGATTTTTTTTAAAGTTTGGTTTTAATATTTTTTGTATATTTATTATTATATGTCTTCCCACTAAACCCAAATAGTGTTGTATTACGTTTTTAATTACCTATATATTTTATAAATCTATATTTTTTAGTGTTTTTATTTATATTTATTAGGAGAATAGTGTAAAAAACATGCATGAATTGTAGTTTATTATAAATTTTATTTTGAGTATTTTTCATCTACCACACGTGTGATGAAAAGTTAATAATTGGTTATCATAAAATAATTAATATTGTATTTATGAAATGATTTAATAATAATTATAAAAATTTAATATAATTCATTAATATATGTTTTACAAATTTGTGAGGCTATTTTTATTATTTAAAGAGAGTTTTAATTTCATGATTCACTTACTTAATGTTTTTACCCTTTAATTATTTGATTTTTCCGGAAACAATATATTTTTATAAAAACCAACTATTATTGGTTTTAGATATGAAATTTTTTTATTTCATTAATGGTTTATTAGAGATGAGGTGAGTGGATTTTAGATGTTTTTATTTTATTTTGAGATGAATCTCCTTAAATACATCATGTAAAAGACTTCTATAATCATGGGGGTTCTAAAAATAAGTAAAAATTCTAGGATATGGTACACATTATATAAATTTTCTACAGTTTTAATTACACTTTCCTTGTATAGTATATTTTTGCATTATGGTTTGTGTCATTTCCTTTAGGAATACACTTAATTATTTTTATTATGAACTATATAGTTATATCACATCTAGTTTAAGATCACTCTTGGGTAAGAAGATAACAATTTGTTTGTTTATTTACTAATAGGATTATGTAAATCCTTTAATTTGGATTTTGGTTAATCTACAACGATTCTTGGAAATAAATTATGTTATATAATTATTTTGACTTATTAATGTTTTTATGATAATGTGAATTTTGTGTAAACATGATTTTTATGTGATTTTATTTTGTTACTTTTATTCCATATAATTAAAATTTTAATTTTATTATATGAATTCAAAAATAGAGTGTCATGTTTTTTCCTAAAGGTTGTGCATATAAAATTTTATGGACTCTTAAAGAGATTCAATTATAACAACCATTATACATAATTTTGTTATTTATATAGACTCGATCTCATTTCATGAATGAAATGAGAAATATCTCTATGTATTATAAAAAATGTAATTCCCATTTGTGGCCTTTTTGAGCCCTATTTACAAGTAAACCCACCTCCACACAAATTTGTCAGTCCGGAGAGAGTGCTAACAGGGAAGGAGTTATTTCCATGAAACATATATGCCTTGAAATAATAGGTATTAAAAGTATTTTTATTAATTGGATGAGATAATATATGTGATATGCATACTTGAAACATGAATATGGGAATATTTAGTTTATTTTCTATTCCACTTTATATTCTGTTCACATTTTTAGTTTTCTCACCTCTTGGTATTTAAATCACATTTTTATAGTGTTTTGGATGATTTATATGATATTTACTATATTTAAAAAATATTTATCATGATAATTTTTATAACATTATATTTTAAAACAAAATTTTTATTTTATTAAGTTATTATTCAATATTTGAATGTTATTTATTTCAAAAACAATTATTTAATTTTTTTAATAGAAAATATATACAGTTTTTATCCTAGGTTCTTTTATGGGATTATTTTTTATTTTTATTTTTATTCAGGTGAAATCATTTCAAGTTTGTATATTGATGAACTTTGGCTATTTTTGCTAGAACCTGTTGAACAGGAATGAAAATTAATCATTGGTGTAGACTTGATTCAGTATCGAGATAGATAGATAGGGTTGTATTATTAAAATATAAGTTATTATATGAAAATAATAAGAATTTTCATGTTAAAATATTTTTCAATTTATCCACCATGATTGTGATTTCTTAAATTTCAATGATACCCACCTGGGTTCATTAATTGTAGTCATCAAATATAAAATATGTTACTTATATTATTATTTATTTCTGAAGATAATAGTATTATTTGATGACATTCATATTAAAATTGGTTGTAATGAATTGTTTTATTATGGTTTAAATTATTGACAGAAACATAAAAAAATTTGTAATAGAATGGATAGAAGTTTAATGTATCCTACCGATCATATTTCAATCGATTTTTAAATGAATATTATTTTTTTTACATTCCATTAATAAATTCTTCTAATGAAGTTTTATAAAATCTCTATATTGTAATTGTGTTGGAATACTATGGCTAAGCTAAGAAGAAGTTATATACCATATAAAAAAAGTTGTATTTAAACTAAACTTTTATATTTGGTATCACTATGGATAGATGAAATAATCTTCAATAGTTCACGAATAATAAGTGTGAAGTGGTATAGAGTATTTCATATTTTATTGGTTTCTATCTGTTCATAATCCCGAGAGAGATATTATGTTGGTGTAAGAAGGTAATGATATCAATATACATGAGGAAAATAATTATGATGATGATATTGAGATAGAGAAAAAATTCATGGATGATACTAGAACTCCAGTTTAAAAGAAACATACTATAATGGCCATGTTGGAATTTTTAATGGAGTTATACCACAGAGAAACTGTAAATGTAATTTCTAATACTTATGTTCATTATGTTCTTACATTTTCATAGAATTTTCTTCTTGATGGTGTAGATATTCCCTCAAATCATTATAAATAATGTAATTTAATTAAGAACCTTAGATTATATACTAATAAATAACATTCTTTTTTGAAATTTTGTATTTTATTCAAGGAAGAAACAAATGAACATAATTAATATAATGATTGTCGTTCATCTGGATGGAAGGAAAATGTAGATGAATGTAATATCGTGTGACAAATAAATTCATGTTGTAGCTTCCATTGACTTATAGGGTACCAAATAAATTCAGTTCTAGAGAAATCATAGCCAATATGTGATGGAATGATGTTGATATATTTAAAGGATATTGTTAGTTCGTTTATCCAGAATATGGATTAGCATGGTAGTAATATAATGTAAAAATCCAAAATGTTAAAATGAGGTGGGTAATGTCATATTTTTTCTATCCACTTAAGGTTTTAATTTGTTTGGGTAGAAGCATATAACTCACCATAGGTGGAGAGTGTTTACTCACATTTACAATCTTCCTCCATTGATGTGTATGTAAACAGATTCACTTTCATGATTATAGTTATATATGGGCCTTATAATCCAATCAATGATATAGAAATCAAATTTATAACATTAATAATATAGTTGAAGAAGCATTGGGATTTGGGTGCGAGAACATTGGATGCTTCTTTAATAAATTTATTTCAAATGTGTGATGCCCTTTTATGGACTATAAATGTTTCCCCATCATATATAATGATGTTTGGATGGATGAAGAAGATAAAAATAACATTTCCAATTTTTATGAATAATACATAATCCAGAAGGATTAAGTATCATCATAGTTTCAGTTTCATGGGTCTTCGAAAATTATTTCCAAATGGATCATAATTATATAATGAATTTATGGATAATTGATGATACTATTGATAGTGAAAAACAACCTCAAAATATGTCATGAACTTATCTTCTTATTGAATTGAAATATGTTGTATTTTAATTAGTCAATGGTCAGATTTAATCCAAAAATGGAATGTATTTTGATTCTAAAGCCACTTACAATTGGAAAAAAAGAAGTATTTTATTTTAGTTTCCATATTTTTCTACCATTTTGTAACATCATGGTCTAGAAATAATTAAAAGTAAGAAAAATATATGTGAAACCTTGAATTAAATTACTCTAAATGTCATGTGGAAGGAAAATTATGACTATTAATCAAAATAGGACTTGTTGGATTGGGTGATTTGATGAGAATTGAATATTCTGTGTATTATTGAAAATGAATGGGATGTTCATTATGTTTGTTATGTGATAAAATCATTTGATAAAAAACAGTTTTTATATTTATTAGATAATAACAAGGTTCCTGATAGTTATTCAAGATACATATCTGAATGAATTTATAGAGGGGTTTGGGAACTAAAATATTTAAAACATCATGATTATCACATCATTTTTTATGAATTTATTCCACTATAAGTTCAGAATTTTCAATCTAATAATGTAAGGGTGAAATTGTTTGAATTTTAAATTTTTTAGAGACCTTTCTACTAAAAGGTTATCAAATTAATTATTTAAAAAAATATTGAAACAACTAATCTTTTTTATTGTGAGATGGAAAAAAATTCCTCCATCATTTTTGACATGCATGGTGCATCTAACAGTTCATCTTCTAACAAAAATACTTCCTCAGGGACCCTTTTTCATTGGATGTATCCAATTAATAGTGTAACACCTGGATGTTTTGTGAAATATTTTCTCTAAATAATTTTAATTCATCAATAGCATGCACTGTGAAAAATCATTAGTTTAAATAAACCACGAGATTACATTAGTATATAATGTTAATTTTAACCTATTCCTTTTGTTATCGGGAATAAATATAACTTACTTATGAATATGAATGGTGAATTTTTTCTTTACAAATTGTCTATGAAAAATATAAATCAACTATATTTTTTGTCATTTTTTGTTAAACAATTTAGTGAATTATAATTAGTAAATGAAATATATATGTTATATACTTAATAAAAATATTTTTTATATTCATCTAAAAATATTTTTTCAAATAGTATGAATAAACCCTATTTGATGTATAAAAACCTATACATTTCAAAAGAGTAATTTTTTGTATTTTAATGGTGAATGCATTTTAAATTAATATTTTGAAACATTAATAATTTTTATATGAAAACATAAAAAAATTTATCAAGTAGGATATAAAAATTTAATTTGGTTGAATTTTTAATATTTCTCTAATAACATTATCATGTTGATGAATAGTAAAACTACACTAAAAACTAACTGAAAACTAATGTTTTCATCATAAACTTTTATATCATTAAATTATAATATTTAATGGTTTTAAATTATAAATAGAATATATTTTTATCATTTAAAATAATTTATTCTACTTGAATTAATTTTACATTGAATTCAGATGTAAAAAAATTTCAATCTTTTGTAATGTTTTATCTTTTAAATTCCGTTCTCTTTTTTAAAAAACATGATTAATTTTCAATTAATTACTAAAAATTAAGTATTTGGAATTTTAAAAATTGGATTCTATATTTGAAATCAGTAGGTCAGTATTATTTAAATAGATTTATTTTAATTTTGGGCATTATGAATAATAACTTCAGTAAATTTTATTAATAACATAAAAGGGAAAATTGGTTAATTAAGGGTAAGAATGCGATCATAAAATTATGCTAACACTTATATTAATATAATTTGGTAAGTTTTTTTGAATTAAATCATCATTGGGTCAAAATGGTGTCCTTTGGAATCCACTTTGATGAGATTATGACGATTAATTTATTTTATTTGAAGAAAAGCTAAGTATGTCAAACTAAAAATTATAATAACAAAATCATTTTTATATAAGAATATTTAGAATAAAAAATAGATTATAAATAAAAATTTAAAATATAATTTCTTTTTCTTTATCATGGTAATTAATTTGGGATTTTATGTAAATAAATAATTTCTTAAAGACATATACATTGATGATATAAAAAATAATTACATGATGGAAATAAATAAAACATTTTTTTATTAAAATAATAATAACCAAAAAAAGATCCAAAAACTTGAAAAAATATTATTGTACGAGTATATCTCTACCATTACCTTCTATGGTTCGTGTTAGTAACAATTTGGATCCTTATTGATGAAATTGTGATAATTATATTATTTTACATAATATGATGTTAAAATTTCCACATTCGTGTTTTCGAAATTATAACATTTTAAATGTTGGATTTTATAGAATATAGATTTAACTAAATGTATTATCATGAAATAGAGAAAATTTATATTCTTCATAGTATTTTATTTTTATTTCTCATTCCTCAAATTAATATATTAAATAAATACACAAGATTGATGTAATAATTATTCTATTAATGGAGATAACAGATAAATGTTATTAAAAATATTAAAATAAATATAATTTCAGCTAATTACCATGTTTAAATAATTTTATAGATTTCCTTGACATCTTAGGAAAATAATAATTTCTTTTAAATTAAATTACTATCTTAATATTACAAAAAATCAAAGAATTTGAATGTGTAAAAATTGATGTTATTGTTTGTTTAGGAAAATAATTTTTCATTAAATTAATTAAAATTATTAAAACATTTTTAAGAAAATAGAATAATTACCATATTTCCAAAAAGGTTATAAGGTATTTATTTGATATCTCATTTACATCAAATTAGTAAATATTACACCATTTTAATATTTAAATATTTGTTACCCTATTTAAAACTTAAATTGAATAACTAAATACTAAATAAAATATTAAGGATTAAATTGATAGAAATATTTTCAAAAATTTATTGGTTGATTAGACTACAACCCTAACTCATATCATCTTCTAAATTGGTAAATTTTAGAGGTTTATGGGTATGGTTTTATTTTATTATAAATTATTTTTCTTTGAATTCCCCAAAGTTCCCCTCTCCCTATTATAAAAGGAAACCTCCTCCCTCGCCTCTTAAATTAACTTCGTTCCATGAATATTGGAAATCCCCTATCATTTTCCCTCTCAACACAACTAGTTACATTATATTTTTTTCTTCTTCCAAGACCAAATATTTTTCTCTAAAGGGAGATTTAGAGGAATCATGTCAAATGATAGGTAATCTCCTCTATCGATTCATTCAAACATCTTTCTTCTAAAACATAATATTCATGAGTTTTTCAATTATAATGTAAAATATCCAATATAACATATATACTATGATGGTTTTATAATTATTAAATAACCATAGTCCACCATCTATCCGTCATATGAAAAATGAAATCACCATGCATGCATATGTATGGCTTACCGTATCCAAGCCAATGTGTAATATGCTTTTCACCACTACCAAACATGGATGGATATAATTATGTAAATAATAAATACATATGATTGTTATATCATTATATTAATTCTGAATAATTATACACCATCCAATTCAATACAATTCAATAATTATAGGAATGATATCGTCGATCATCCGTCCATACGACCTACCGTCTCCACAATGCGCTGATATTCATTATACATGATCTTCATTAAAGGAAGATTATATAAATGTACAAAATGAATAAATATGATATATATTATGTTAATATAAATTTTTAGTTATACAACTATGAATTAAAAAGGAGAACTGTATTTTATTCAACCAAACACGCATAAGAACATAAAGTAGTTAATATCCATATTACAAGTTACAATAAAGTTTTACCAAAAATCGAATTATAATATGATCAGATATGATATCATAAAAATTACTATGATTCTGGAATAAGACATTGACATTATTTAAATACTTGTACATGATTTTTAGATACATACAAATGATATTTTATCTAAGGTTATTGATAATTTCAAAATCCCATTATTATTCTAAATTGTTTATACATAAGTATTTATTGGGGTATATTTATCATTTGTATCCATGTTTCCTAAATATTATGTATAATCTTTATTCTTCTACAATTTTTTAAATTAAAATTTACTCCTTTGTGATTTTTTATTAGATAGTATAAAAGGAATCATTTTTCATTAATAAAAATAAATTACTTTTTGACATCTTCGGAAAAAGTATGTGGAAAATATTTTTTAACTTATACAGAATGAATGGATTATTATGTCATCATAGAACCTTACATCTAGGAAACACCCTCTACACTATTTCATGTTTTTTTAAAATAAATTAATTTCATTTAAAATTTTGTGGAATTTCGAGAAATGAAACCGTATTTGAAAAAGAAAGGATATTTTCCCCAAGAATTAATTTCAAGTGTTCAATAAAACATATTTTCCCTATAAGATATCATTTTATTAATTGGGTTATGTTTAAAATACAATATCATTATTTTCCTATGATTTTATTTTTTTTATTATGGAATGATATTTATGAAATCTATTTGTTTTACATTACCTATGTAAAGGTGGAATGATGTTTAAATAATCTCATATTATTCATTGGGTTATGATGAATGTATTATGTTATTGTGGAAAATCTAAGAATGATTTTATTATGATATGATTTGGACCGATATCCCCATCCAATGAATTGGGTTAAGATTTATATCTCATTATATAGACATTAGTGTAACATTAAATGATCTTGGTTCAGTAATACCAGGCTAGAACATGGAGTGAACTTGATTTAGTAATGGGGTTTTTCACTATGATGGCCTTGGAAGTGAGCCTTGAATAATATGAAATGATATTATAAGATTATATATATTCCAAAAAAACTTTATTTCTTATTTTATTACTTTTGGTATTATATTCATTAACTTTTATGAACATTCATTATTTCTTCCACGGTGTGATATCACTATCTTTCATATATAGGATAATATTATAAAATGTTATGTTCTTTTTTCTTCTGATTGTGATATGATTAATATCACCCTTTTTACCCTTATTGAGAATATAAGATCACCCTTTAATTAGTTTATTTTTCCTTGTTCATAAATAAGGGTATTACGTAAGATATGTCAAAAAGGGGTCTAATTATAAAGAAATAAGTGGGAGAGAATGAAGATATTTTATGAACCATATGTTTATGTTTTTCAGTTTCTAAAGACACTATACCTATATGTCAATATAATGGATTTGATATATTTTGTATTCAATATTCTTCAACTTTTAATTAATATCAATGTATGTAAAGTATGGGTCATTATAGTTGGTATCATAGGAAAGTTATAGTTATCCTTTAGAAACTAGGATGAGAAAACATTAGTAAAAACTCAAAGGATATGTCAAATTATTGGCTACAATAATAGTGTTTTAGAAGTGATCATGAACAACCTACGATAAAACCTCAATTTTCCAATATTGAAATTTTATTCTTGATTATTTGGTTTGTTCATTATTAACAGTTTTTCTCACACTATGGTTCTTGGATTTATTTTATGTATAGAACTCAAAAGAACCACATTAATGCTGAATGTGACGTTTAATGAAATGTTTTTACTCCCATGATGCCAAATGTTATTCAAGATGGAATGAAAAATCTTGTATCTATGTTCACAAAACATTCAAAAGCTATGAATTATGTAGGACTTCCAAAAGAGAAAAGGATTGAGTAACATCAATTGAGTCCTTTATGACACATATTTCAACTTCATTCAATGGGTCACCTGATCCATTAGTGGCTCAAAAATGAATCACTACCATTGAAAAGTATTTTCAGTTCTCCAATATTCATAACATGATAAATTCATCTTAGTTATCTATTGTTTGGAAAGTGAAGCTGATAAATGTAGGAACATTATCAAATATATGAGTCAATGAAATAAAATTTATCCACATGAATGGGATGAGTTCATGAACTTATTTTTCAATAAGTACATTACTCATATTTTTTTGAAAAAGATGTAGAAGAAGTTCATTAATATTAATCTAAAAGTTGATTAATCCATTGGTACATATGAAGAAAATTTTTCAATATATGCAAGGTATTCTTCTAGAATTATCATCCAACTGTATAGTAAAACTAATCTACTCTTTAGTGCCTTAAAACATAGTCTCTAAAAGGTGTTATCTATAAGGGAATTCAGTAGTTGTGAAGAAATATTTCAATTTTTTCTTAGGGTTGAGATAGATATTGGAGTAACCCATCAGTCCTATGGGTTTGATAAGAAGATAAAAATGGAATTAAAAGTAAAATATAAAGGTCACACAGAAAATAAGATGAGTTCTCTCACATGATAAATGTTTGGAATGAAACATGGGGGAAATTTTTTTTAATGGGACTAGTAAATTTTTTATGTGTAGAAAAGAAGGTCATTGGGTAGTTGAATACCAATGTCATTGGAAAAGGATGTC
Organism: Viscum album; assembly: GCA_963277665.1. Lineage (NCBI taxonomy): Eukaryota > Viridiplantae > Streptophyta > Magnoliopsida > Santalales > Viscaceae > Viscum > Viscum album. The sequence continues at coordinate 1,340,856,562 of OY728158.1, read as the reverse complement.
TAATTATGCGAATATAAAAATGGCTACCTAGAATTAAACTCCTACACTTAAATGTCTCAAGTGTGAGGAAATGGGGAATTAATCCAATTGGTGCCCTAATATAAGGGTTATTTCTGATGATGAACATCACCAAACTCTAGATGCTAATCCCAATGGAATGTTACATTCAATCACTATCGGTTATGTGGAATAAGATAATGAAGTAGTGAAAGGTACAATTACTATCCACTCAAAAGTATAAAATTGTATATTTGATTATATATCCACCATCTTTTTAATTTTAAAAGAATATTATATGGGTATCATCTTATTACCTCAACAATTAGATGATGAGTTAGCTGGGACAACTCCGAATGGAACAGTAGTCACATCGAAAGTTTATAACACTTTTACGGTTAATGTTTGTGGGAACTTTATTCTGGTAAATATTTTAATCCTTATTATATTAGAATTTTTTGTGATTCTTGGAATGAGTTAGATTTCTTTATATGGGGATCATATCAACTTCCACAGAAGGGAAGTCACATTTCATATACCATATCAATCAATTATCATATATCAATGAAATGATGATTATGAAATTCCAGTGAAAATTTATTCAGTATTATGAGTATTGATTCCTATAAATTAAGGTTATATATCTCAAATGGTTGGGGAGAAACTCATAATTAATAAAAAACCCATTTTACCAATGTTTGATGATGTCTTTCTGGAATAATTTCTAGGTCTTCCACCGAATCGTGAGGTTATGTTTTCAATAAAACTCATACAGGGTGCTATTCATATATCAATGATACCTTATTGAGTGTAACCAATTAATTTTAATAATTTAATAATAAACTCCAAGATAATATTAATAATGGATTCATATTCCCTTGTTCATCACCTTGGGGTGAACATGTTATGTTTGTTAAAATGAAAGATGGATCAACTAGACTCTACATTGATTATCAAGAATATAAAAATATAACTATAAAGAACAAATATCCTCTTCGCAAAATTTATGTGGATCCAGCAAAACAGACGTTTTTAAAAGTTGTCTGAGACCAACAATGGTAACTAAGATCCTATGTTTTCTTAGTGTGTCTAGATATTAACGACATTTTGTGAAATATTTTTCACGATTATCTAATCCACTCACCAAGTTGACTCGAAAAAGATTTAACTTCACGTTGATGGAGAAATGTTATGATAATTTCAAAGAGATAAAAAGGAGGCTATCGAGTGCACAAGTGCTCAAAATACATTATAGTAGAGAAATTTTTTTGACCTATTTTGATTAATCCACGATGGGCCTCAGTTCTGTCCTTATGAAAAATTATATTGTGATAGGTTATACCTCACGACATTGGATAATCCATGAGTAGAATTACCCAACTCATGATTTGGGACTATCTATAGTAATTTTTTGACTAAATATATGGAGACATTACATTTTTTGGTGAAATGTGTGATGTTTATATAAATAAAAAATGATTAATGTATATTTTCAAAACAAATTGATATGAATATGGTTCACAAAATATGGTTGGAGTTGATTAAATATTAAGACTGGTCAATACATTACCACAATGGGAAAGTGAACAAGGTGAACGATGATTTGAGTCAAAAGGACCACAATAGCCAATTCTTGATGAGGATAAAAAAGATCCAATGTTAATGGATTTGAAAAGGATAGATCTTGAAATTTTAATGGTAGGGTAGACATATTATCTTTCTCAAATGAATGTTCAATAATATATACAAGTGAATAATATGTATGTGCATAAGGAATATGTAATGATACAATAAAAGGTGATAAATTTTCCTGAATTCAACCCCAATTGTGATGAAATAATAGGCATCCAGATTCAGTTATGTATTCCTCCCATACAATAATTAAATAAGGATCTATTGGATGAGGCTCATAGTTCTTCATTATCTATTCACCCTTCAAGAAAAAATATGTATATGGAATTGAAATGTTATTTCTCATGGGATTGCATGAAAAGAGATGTTGTTGAATATGTCTCATAGTTCTCGGTTTGTTAGCAAGTTAAGGCAGGGAGATAGAAGTCTATGGGGATCTTACAATGATTACCCATACCAGAATGGAAATGGGAAAATATAACATTGTACATTGTTTTCAGACTTCCAAAAAAAACCAATGGTCATAAAGATATATGGGTTATAGTTGAACACCTTAATAATTTGGCACAATTAATTGTTATTTAAGTGGATTTTTCTCTTCATCGTCTTTCAAGGATATATGTAAAGGATGTGGTAAGATTACAAGGAGTACCACTTTCCATTATATATGATCGGTATATGAGGCTTACCATGATGTTCTAGTTATGTCTTCAATAGGCTCTAGATATAGAGTTATGTTTTAGCACGAACTATCATCCTCATACAGATGGTCTGTTTGAGAAGAAAACTCATACTCTAGAAGACATGTTGAGATCTTTCTCTAAGGATTTCAATGGTGGTTGGGATTGACACCTAACATTAGTGAGTTTTTTTTACAATAATAGTTTTCCATATTGTATTTATATGGCTCCCTATGGTGTCCTCTATGGAAATAAGTGCATAAATAAAACATGCTAGGATGTAATTAAGAAAAGAAAAATTTTAGGACCTGATCTTGTTAATGAAATGGCATAAAATGTTAGATATATTCAATAACACATAATAGTACGTCAGAGTCAGAAAAAAAGTTATGTTGACATAGAAAAAAATACCTAGAGTTTGAGGTGGTTGACAAGGTGTTTCTAGAAATATCTCCTTGAATGAGAGTAATTTGATTTTGTAAGAGGGAAATGTTGAGCCTTAGGTGTATCCATCCCTTTAAAATCATCGATCGTGCTGGGAAGGTATCTTACTGATTAGAACTCCCACTGAATCACTCTCAAGTTCATGATGTTTTCCATGTATCAATCCTAAGAAAGTACATACACCATCCTTCATATATACTAAACTTAGATTTCATACCGCTGAATACAGATATTTATTATGAAGAACAACTGATATATATTCTAGATCATAGTGAAAAGGTTATGTGAAACAAGACCACTAACTTGGTTAAATTTTTATGGAGGAACCACTAATTTGTGAAAGCTATGTGGGAACTTGATGATATGATGACAGAGAGATATACCCATATTTTCTTCATCTAAGTAATGAATTTTGAGGGAGAAATTAAATTTACGAGTGGTAGAATGTAATGCTAGGATGTTTTTATGAAATATTTTCTCTAAATAATTTTCATTATTAAATATTCGGCACTACACACAATCATGAGTTTAAATGATCTATGGGATTTACCTTAGTATAAAATTATCATTTTAACCCAGTCTATAGATTTAGAAGAATAAAACTAACTAACTTATGAAAATGTATGGTAATGTTTTCACTACCAATTATTTATTGATAATATAAATCAACTCAATTTTTATAATTTTACATATAAATTGAGTGAATTAATATTAGTAAATTAAATTAATGGGTTATATATGTTATATATATGATAATGTTTTTTTATATTCATCTAATATTTATTTTTCTCATAGGGTATGAATAAATACTATATAATGTATAAAAACTTATATTATTCAAAAGGGTAACTTTCCACATTTAATGGAGAACCCCTAATAATTTATGATTTTGAAAAATAAATAATTTTTATATGACTTTATAAAAATTTTCATTGGAAGAGGGATATAAAAATTAACTTTGGATGGATTTTTATTATTTTTGTAATAGCTTTCAAATTTTGAGGAATAGAAAAAATACACAAAATTTTAATTGAAAACAACTTTTATCATTAAAATAATTTATATGGATAATTAAAATATTTAATTATTTAAAAATATAAATATAATATATATTTATCATTAAATATATTATATGTCATTAGAATATATTTTACATTTAATTCAGATGTAAAATCATTCCAAACATTTACAATGTTTTAACTTTTAAAACTCGTTCTCTATTTTTGACAATGGGATTAATTTTTAATTAATTATTGAAACATCAATTTTTTAATTTTGAAAAATGTATTCCATAATTTGAATCATTAGGGCCAAATTATTTAAATAGTTTTTTTTGGGCATTGTGACTAGTAAATTTGGTAATTTTTTAGGAAATTGTAGAGGGTAAATTAAATAATTAAGGGTAAGACTACTATAATAAAATTACCCTAACACTTGTCTAAATATCATTAAATATGTGTTTCTTTACTGAAATCATAATTAAGTCTAAATTGTTTCCTTTATATGCCACTTGGATGGGATTATGAATTTTATTTTATTTTATTTAATGAAAAGTTAAATAAGTCCTACTCATATTTTAATAAAAAATATTTCTTTGTATTAGTCAATACAAAAAATAAATTAGATTTTAAATGCTCATTTTGATGAAAAAATGTTTTTATTTATCAGGGTAATTTATCTCTAATTTTTAGGAAATAAATAATTTAGATAAAAACTTATACTTTGATGGTGTAAAAATTAATTAAATGATGAGAAATAAATAAAATGATTTTTATAGAAATACTAATAAACATAAAAAACAAAAACTTGACAAAATATTATCTTTCAAGTATATGTAGACCATAACCATCCAAGGGCCTATTTGGTGTCCATTTGGAGCCTTATATAAGAGATTGTGACACTATTATAATTTTATTTAAAGTGATGTTAAAGTTTTCACATTCATGTTTTCAATATTATAATATTTTTAACATATGATATTATAGAAGATAAATTAAACTACATGTATTATTATCAAATATAATAGATTTATATTTATTATAGTTTTTTATTTATAATTTTTATTTTAAAAATAATTATATTCAATAATTACATAATATTCATGTGGTAATTGTTTATTAAAGGAGATAACACATAAATGCTATTAACAATATTAAAATAAATATAATTTAGGCTAATTAATATGTTCAATGATTTTTATATATGACCTTCATATCATTTTAATATAATAAAATAATTATTTTTTGTAACATGTCACCTTAAAATTTTTAAAAATCAATGAATTTAATAGTGTTGAAATTGATACTATTGTTCGTTAAGGAATAAAATTTTTCATTAAATTGTTTAGAAATAAGAAAATTTTTTATAAAACATATAATAATAATGATTTGGTAAAAAAAATTAAGGTATTTATTTATGGTCTCATTTACATCACATAAATAAATATGAAAACATTTTAATATTTAAATATTTGTCACCATTGTTAAAAATAAAATAGAATAACTAAAACATAATTACAATATCAAGGATTAAAAAGACAGAAAACTTGTAAACAAATTTTTGGTTAAATATATTACAAAACTATATCATATCATCTTTGAATTATATACATTTAAGTGGTTTTTGGGTAGGTTATAAGTTTATTATATATTCTTATTTATGGATTTTCATTAAGTTATCTCACCTAAATTATAAAAGGGAACTTCCTCTATCACTTAATCACTTAACTTTGAGCCTTATATCTTGGCTTTCCTCTACCATTTTCCCTTATCAACTTCCATAGTTATATTCTAGAGATTATGGTCTTCTTATAAGACCAAATCTAGGGCTCTAAGGGGATATTTAGAGGAAGAACATCGAAGAATATGTAATCTCTTCTATTAATTCATTAAAATATTATTCTTCTTCGACATCCTCTTCATGAGATGTTTCATTATGATAAAATATATCCAGTATCAATTATATACTTTTATTTCATTATAATTATGAAACAACAATATTACACCTTTTATCCATCCTATGAAATATTAAATCTCCACACAAGCATACATACAACTTACCATCCCCACGTAGTGGTGTAATCTATTTTTGACCACAACATTAAATGGATAGGTATAATGATGGAAATAAAAACTATATATGATTATTATAACATTATATTAAATTTTAAATATTATATATCATCAAATTTAATATTATTCAGAAATTTTGGGAATGATATAGTCTTCGTGCGAGTATACATCCTACTGTGACCAAAATGCAATGTGATTTATTCTACATTATCCTAATTAAAGAGTGATTATAAAAATGAAAAATATGATTAAATATGGTATATATAATGTTAATATCATTTTTTAGTTATATAACTATGAACTAATATAGAGAACTTGAACTTATTTGATAAAACGTGCATAATACCATAAAGATGCTAATATTTGAATAACGAGTAACAATGAAATGTTACTAATAAAATTAAGATAATATGATCATATATGATATCATAAAAATTATTATTATTATATAATAAGTCAATGGAATTATTTAAATAATTATAGTAAATATTCGGATACATAAAAAGGATATCAGATCTAACGTATGTGATAATTTCATAATCTCATTGTTATCTGAGATTATTTTTACATGTGTATTTACTAGGGTATATTTACCATAAACATATATGTTTCCTAAATATTTAATATTATTTTTATTCATATACAATTTTTTAAATTCAATTTTTCCCATTTGTGTATTTTTACTACGCGGTATTAAATGAATCAATTGTATTCATTCGATACGAGGTACAATTTGACTTTTTCAAAAAATGTACATGAAGAATGTATTTTATAAATTATATGGAATGAATATATTTTTACATATACATGGAATCTTAATTCCATTAAGGTTACTCTAAAAAACATATGGTTTATTTTCAAATAAATTCATTTCTTTTAAAAATAAAGGGCATTTTGAGAAAAGAAAACATTTTTTAAGAAGAAAGGATATTTTCCTCAAAATTATTTTCATTTGTTGAATCAAAATTATTTTCCATTAAAGATGGAATAATTTTATAGGGTTATGTTTTGAGTATGATATTATTATTATTCCTATTATATAATCTTGTTTATAATGGAAATATATTTAAGAAATCCATTTTTTACATAGATTATGTAAAAGTGGAATTATATATAAATAAACCGATATTATTCCTTCGGTTATGATGAATGATTTATGTTATTGTGGAACACATAATAATGATTTCATTATGATATAGGTGGGACCTATATCTCCCTCTAATTCATTTGGAAAATATTCATTTCTCATGAGATTGACATTTTTAGAATACGAAATGATCTCGTTTGAGTAATACAGTGCTTGAACGATGTGTCAAATTGGTTCTGTAATGGACTTTGTTCGCTGTGATGGTCTTGGAAACGAGAATTGACTAATATGAAATCTTTTTCTTTAATTATGTGTATGAAAAAAAACTTCATGATTTATGTTATGAATTTTGGTATTGTTTTCCTTTATTTTTATGGACATTCATGATTTTTCCCAAGGCATTATATAACAATATTCCATACATAAGATAAGATTATCCAATGCTATGTTCTTATGTATTATGATTATGATATGATTGATATCTCCTCTGTTTAACCTTACTATGTATATGAGCTCACCCTTTTATATATTTCTTTTCCCTAGGACATGAAGAACCATATTAAGTAAGATATGTCAAAAAGGGGCCGAATTATGAAGAAATAAGTGTGCGATAATAAAGATGACTTATAAACCAGTTGTTTATGTTTTGATAGTTTCTAAAGAAATTATACCTATATAATCATGTTGTGTTTTTTTATATTTTTTAGTCCGTATTATTTTACATTTAATAAATATAAATGATTGTAAATTATGGTTCTTTATACATAGAGAAATTTTCAAGAATAAATCTTATGTCAAAAATAATAATTCTCTCGATAGATCCATTGTGAGAGGTTATGTGGATAAGGAATGTGTGGATTTTTGTCCTATGTTTTTTATATAAGGTCAATAAATAACATTACTATATGAAATGATTTATAGAAGCATGGGTAAATGTATCCATCATTTCCATCTCTTCCCCAAATAGGAGTAATTCCTAGGTCGTATATGTTGGCATCTTTCAGCCTTCAAGAGCAGGATATGGCACATCACAAAGTATTTTTTAACGGTGGTTTGTTTGATGACTATAAAAATTAAGTAATTTGGATATTTATATGTTATATCATACTATTTAATTTCATACATAATATATACTTTTAATACTGATTATATAAGGAATATAAACAAATTATAAGTAGAGTGCATTAATCATTTACTTTGAGAAGGAAAGAAGTGTGTCATAGCCCATAGTTTCATTCCTTGTTGAAATAAAAATTATGACCATTACATTAATTAACATAAAGTATACATATCAATTTAATTTTATTATTAATATATATTTTAGGTGTCGAGCTTACCTATTTACTCACTTTCTCAAGAATTATGAGGTTTGGATTTTTGTCCCAAATCTATGTATTGTAAATGAAAATCATTAATAATCATTGGGTGTAAATTTTATACAACTAATTGTAAGGGGAAAATGAGAACACAAAATGACACTATTACCTGAACTACTATAATTTAATTCTTTTCCACTTCATGAGATTGTTGTCCTAAATATAAAGATGTGTATTATTATAGATTTTTTGAAAAAATATTATTTGATTACTACTCTATATATTGAGTCAAATTTTTGAAATGTAAATGGTTTGATTCAATGAAATGAAATGGTACATTTATTAATAATTATGTATTTGGAGTCATTTACATGATTCAATTACTTTATACCTATAAGCCTTACATATTGGAATCAATATAGAAAAGTGTTTTATGTGAAAGATCACTTGATACCTGTTTATGGTATCATTAATGAAGTAATCCCTGTACAAATTTTTCATGATGTTGGGGAACAAATTGACACCATTGACACACCCATTAGTGTTTAACAAAATATTTCATTTGATGACTCATATTTTCCCATTTTGAGAGTTGATGTAGAACCTAAATTAGTTGTTGGTAATATATAGAAGAAACCATCTATGTTCAATGTTTTTTCAGTTTATCTAGAAATTAGTTTCTAGTGTTTTTTTTATTTATTTTTATTCGGTTTCAGTTGGGAATGATATTTTATTTATTATTGTTTGATATCATTGCATTTAATTTTTTTTTAATTTAGATAACTATGATTTAAATGGGATTTTAAAAAACATATAAATTGGTTTTAAATTATTGTTACTACACATATTATGACATTGTATACATTTATTTTACATCTAATTTCTTATGAATGATTTTAAAAATTTGTTTCTAAAAAATATACATTTAATTATTATGAAGATTATGAAAAGTAATTTAGAAGTTTGAAGGATGCGATTTTTTGATGTTGACTGATAGATGCACGAGCATGGGTTTCCACCTCTAATTCCCATATTCATTATAATAACTTTAATACTTTTCTACCTCATTACATATAATGTCATTTACATATTATTAATCATGTTTTTAAGGAAATTTAGTTCCACTATTTTTGACTCATCCTCATCCTACTAGAATGGGTTCAAGTGGGGATTCTCCTAGACCAAGGCGAAGCACCCATCATACCCATTTCCACCCTAACACACCAGTGGACACCCAATCTTCCACACATTTTCATCATATTCTTGATCCTCGATGTATTTTCCCATCCTTTCCTTCATCATCATCTCATTTATCCAATTATTCCCATACTATGTCTATGATATCTCTTGGGATACCCCCACTCATGCCTCTATAATCATCTCATTAATCATCTTATTCCCATACAATGACTACACTGCCTCTAAGGATATTCCAACTCATCCATCCATCATAATATTATCTAGCATATGTTTCCCATTCCATGTCTACTCCTCCTTCAGTGATGTTCCCACATTTACCATATCCATATCCATTTATATATCTGTAAGGATACTACCTAATTTATTCCACATTTCTGTGTCACTTATTTCATACCATTCGTCTAAGATGAAATGATTATTTTCTTTTAGGTTCCAATCCAGTGCATAAATATCACCCATATCATGTATTGGATCTGAAACATACTTTAAATCCATCTAATATCAAATATCCTAGGGAAACATTAGCACTTATTGAGCAGCATGCATCATGTTTTCTTATTAAAACTATGACAAATAATATCACATAATTTTTGTTCAATTGTAATGTGACTTATTTCTTATTTTTCCCATGTTATCTTAATCAATGTGATTTTCTTGTAGCCAACATGGATTTATCTATTTTTAGGAATCCTGGAATCGGCATACATAGATAACGGTGGATTAAAATTAACTAAATTAGATGGTAGGTAAAAATTCCAGGTAGTGTAAATGTTTCATGGAAAATTTCGCCATGTACCACAATATCATTCCAGTGGAACTAATCTTATTGATATATATCATAACTGAAATTAATTACAATACATGTGCATATAAATGTCCAATTAAATTTTATAAATTTATATCTATATTATTTTTATATTTTTATGAAGTAACATGTTCATTGTAGAGTCGGATTAACTTTACTGATGGTGACGCTACAAATATTGCAGGGTCGATATATCATGGAGAGTTTTGGAGATCCCAAAATCATGGGTTATATATTCATTGGATTAGTAGTGTTAATTATAATTTAGAGTTATTAATTCACATTTAGCCTCTAAATTTTATCATATTATGCTATTAAATAATTATGATATACCATAAAAATGTTCATTTTAATCACGATACAATGTATAATTTCATCTAGAACTAAAAAATAAGATAAATTCTTTTTAGACATGATATATAATGATATTTTAATCATAAAAATCCCATTTGTAAAATGTGATATAGTTTTCATAACATAGATGACTTAGGGGACACCTTCCTTCATTTGATTAAAATCTTTACAATAATTATTATGACCTTTCTCAACATCATTGGTTCCTATATTGGTATTCAACTATATGAGTTACATATTATTAAATAGTATTTATATCTTAGATAGGTACTTTTATTACATTTAATAGTTGAGATATACAATTAAAATATCTTTAATCATAGTCTATTATTTACCTTTTTCAGTTCTTAATAATGGGATTTTTTGGTGTATAACTCATTGTATTTTATTTCATCTTTATCTATTAAGAAATATATTATTAAATTATTTAACATAAATTCTATGGATTACAAATGTATTGAATTTGGTCATCTTTTTCTACTTCAATCTCTCACTCAGGATAATTATTTGTATTTGGGGATTCAGCCATGTTATTGAAATACAAATTTAGTATTAAAGGAAATAAGTGTCTATAAAACTCTACCCAATTTTTATAATGTGGTAATATTAATTTTAAATGAATGTTGGTAGTGTATAGTTGGATTTAATTTTTATTTTTATTACTAATTAAGATATTTTATTTATGTAGTTTTCATAACGAGTAGATAAAAAAATAACATTTTTATGAATAGATTTTATTTATGAATTTTTCATTAATTTTTATCACATATTCAGAGTTCAACAACAAATGTTTTATTGAAAAAATAATAATACTATCCCAACATATCATGGATATTATAGGAACTAATATCATGGGGGAATGTAGTAATTAATCCCTAGAGTATCATTAATGAAAACATTAACATCATATTGATGAAAGCATCCATATAAGATAGAATTGATAAGGGGTTAGAGGAGAAATCCCAGTATTCTGAAAAATCGTCTTCCTTATCCCCCTCCCACCAAGATTAATTGATTCTCATTCCACCATTAAGTATATTTTTACACCTATGAACCTGATAAATGGTTGACTAGGGTGTGGAGATACGACCATGAAATGTTTTGAAAATGAAGAAGGACTTAGTTTTAATAGCAGTAATCCTGATATTCTTCTCATTGCACAACTCAAGGCTAATGAGTATTGCATTGTATTTGGAAAGGAGTGAATCACCTTGAACCAAAGATGCATTGAAGGAAATAATGATGTGGCATTTTTAATCATACACATGACCTACATCATATATCACACTGAAAATATGTGATCCATCTATGTGGAGTGTTAATCATAAACCATAAAAAACATATGTGTCCAGTGAATAGAGGGTTGAGGAAGACAAACCAAGAGTACTAGGAATCATGAGTGATTGAAGAGAAAGATAGGCAGCCTAATTCATTATCTGTTGAATCAGATCAATGAAAAACATCAACATTATTTATGAAGTTTCCATTTGAGACCTATGAATTCTCTAGAATCGGGCCTTATTATTTGCAGACCACAAAAACAAATTCCCATCAGAAAAAATTATAACTTCGATATTTCATCTCATAGTTGTTATCCCAAATGCCTTGGAACCCAAGAGAAATGATGTTATCCTTCATAAAATCTTGGGAAACCAAAAACCTGAAGCTACCCAAATTGATCCACTTCTATTTTCCCAACTAAACCATTAAAGAGAGATGTTTCATGGTTTCCTCATAATGAATACTACAACAATGACATCTAGGAGCATGAAGAATATGTCTATGCTGGACATTAACATCCCCAGGATTGTAATTATTCTTGATGTACCACATAAGCAAGTCGATTATAAATGTGATATTCCTAAACAGTAAATTCTCACACCACCCATCCCATTCCATTAGAAGGTGGAAAATACTTCGATAATCTTTAACATAGAAAGGTTCAGAAGTCAAACCAATAAATTGATAGATATCAATGTCTATTAAAGTCACAATATAATAAAAAATCCCTTATTGTTCAATTTTATGAAAAAATAATTAATTAAACCACAGTGTTTAAATTCTTATCTAAATGAGATAATTAGGGTGTGATAACCAAGGAACATAAGTTTTATCCCACTACAGTTAGGGAACCAGAAGATAATATCACATTCCCTATGATCTATCTCACGTTATTCAATAGTTCCAAAATTATAGGGCCCATTGATCGCTAGATATTAAATTTACTTCCTTTCATAGGATCAAAAAGAATTCTATATTTCATTATAGTAGGACATCCCTAGAGTCTCTAATCCGCCATTCACCCCCATTTACACTTATCATGTGTCCCATGCATAGTCTTGGAGATGCTTTCAACACCAACAACTACCTCATACACCAGCCTTGCTAATGTTCCCTATTAGTCCCAATTAGGCATCCCCTAAAGATTATCATCCCATAAATACATGAATATAACCCTCTCCTAATTAGAAATGACAATTTTTAGAACCCTTGTAACAGACAAAATGTACATGAGGGAAGAAGAAAGGGCACTTTTGATTAACATTGTCTTTCACCCTAGTAAAATTAGTATCTCTTATAGTCGGTGATTTAGCTGGTTAGAAGATTCACCAGATTATAAGAATGATTCACTTTGAGATGACTAAAATAAATTGGGATTCCTAAATAATCCTTTGGTAGAAGTCTCTTATTCATACCCAAACTATCAACCACGTACCTCATTATCCTTCCTATGAACTGATTCGAAACCATAATTCTTCTCTTCTAATGGTTAAAATGGTTCCCATCCCAATAATAGTAGATATCAATAATCATTCTTAGACCATGTATTGAATAATTTCCACCATTGATAAATATAACTGCATTTTTCACATTCATGATATTAAATAGGCCTTGAATGTGATTATAGCACTGAAATAGAACTATCCTACCATCATGATGACTCATATAGATGTACCTAGTAAATGAATTATCCATCAATATAAAAATATTTTGGGATAAAGTATCACCTTGGGGAATCCTATAAACCAACATAATAAACCCATAATTATTCCATATAAAGGAAATGGATAGCCACATGGACCTAAAACAACAAAAAAAATATCAACTTTAAGAATTGAAAATACCATGAATTAAAGCACCTTGAGAATAAAGGATAATTCAATATGGTTGTACTCTTTGTCCATGTCAAACATTATGATGATGTCTAACGCATGAGATTTATTATTTAGATCACCGATTTTTTTTGAAAGGCCAATAGATCATTGTATTGTTCGTAATTTGATAAAAGTATGATGGTCCTCTGATATCCATCAAAGAATATTATAAAATAGACATCTTCTAATTACAATAGCCAAACATTTATACACAACACTACAATTGTTGAAGGGTCTATAGTGATTCTGAGAGGATGAATCCTTCCATTTGGGAATGAGCATCACAAATTTTGTACATTCCACTCGAGTTAAACTTCCATCCAGAAATAAATTACCCACCACATCTAATATAGAATTATTAACCAGACCCCATGTAGTGTCAAATAAATATACTTGTGTTGGAACCACTTTGTGTATAAGGTTTTATTTGTTGTCAATAGTTGTCAATAAAGATCAAAATGAAGGAGATCAAGAAGTACTCCGATAAAGTGGAAGAATGGTAATTCAGATGATTTTTTTACTAATAATAAGTTCAAAGAACATGTGTCAAATGTGATACATTGTTTACAACAATGAAGAATGTGAGGTGCGATCCATCTGAGGATGATTAAAGAAGAATCGGGGTTTTGGATGAAGACCATGCAATTCCTCCTTTTTGCATGAGAACCATGGGTTTTGATGAAGACCATGCAATTCCTTCTTATTGAATGAGAACCATCGGTTTTGATGAAGACCGTGAAATTCCTCATGATTGCATGAGAACCATGCAAGGGACTTCTTGACGAACTGAATCATATGGTTTTCATGAAGTAGATCATGAAGGTTGATGAAGAAGACAATGTGCAAATGGGTGGAATTTTAAGATGGCTGTGCAGGGATTGGAATTATGAGATAGCCATGCAAATCACATTGTCATAGAAGATGATGATGCTAATGCTATGCCTTCAAAGAATACATGTCACAATAGTGGAGTTTGTGATAAAATAAGAAGATTTGATGAAGGATACAAATCACCATGAAGAAGTGTTGTTGAGGTGATCGTGCTTGTTGACAAAGAAAAAAATGATATAAATTTTTTTTGAAAAAGGATATTACATGGTGGTATGTAGAGTTCAAGGACTGTGGATAATGATCCATGATTTATTCAAGGAACATCGACAAAGGAATGGATGATCTGGAGGCAGAAAAAAAGAGCAGATACAATTGTTTGCCAAATTTTTGGGCCTGAAAATTGACAAATAAAGAAAAGTGTTTTTGGAAAAGGTACTTTCACGCCGAGGTCTTGGAGGATAGGAAACTTGTGCGCCATATTTTTTTGAAGATCACATCATCAAAATGTGGAAAAGTGATAAGGGTCGCGCAAGTTTTGGTGAGGTCGCGCAGGTGACTTGTGCGCTGTGAAGAGACTTGCACGCCGATGCCTTGGAAGTTTGATAACTTGCGCGCCCATGGTTTTTCATGATCAAAAGACAAAAATTTGGAAAAGGAAAGAGGTTCGCGCATGTTTAGAAGTTGGTCGTGCAAGTGACTAGCAGGGGAAGAGAACTGCTTGTCGAGACTTGCGCGCCGATGGTTGACTTGCGTGCCATCGTGCAAGGTGGTCAAATTTCCTATAAATACTAGACCATCCCTCCTCATTTCCAACGGAGTTAAGCACATAGAAAAATCAAAGCTCCAGTCGCACAGGTATGGAAGCTGCGCAAGTATTGTGTGGTCGCGCAGGTGGACTTACGCACCATTATCTGAAGCTGCGCGCTGGTTGTTGGCAACGCTCCCAAGGCGGTTTGTGAGAGAAAGGAAGTAAGTTGCACAGGCTAGAAGTTGAGGAATGCAGTGTCGCACAGCTGGTTTGGTGATACATGCGGTCCGGTTTGGACCTGCGTGCCGGAGACTTGCGGAACATAGTAAGACTTGCGCGCCATAGTGAGACTTGCGCGCCGTATTGGGACTTCTGTGTCTGGCTTGGAGAAGTGCACCAGGTATTGCTGAACCCCGCCGGTCTGTTTGGAGCTGCACAAAAGTTGGGAGATTACCCGATAAATTCGTTGAAAAGTGATATTGAAGAAGAAATCTAAATGATACATGCATGATCTCATCATACATGGTGAACTGATTCTGACGATGAAACTTATGTCGAGCATCATTTATTGAGCAATCACATAAGTGATTGTTATTCAGGAAAATGAAGACAAGGGGATCTAGTGCATTCGGTCATTGCACTAAAGAAGAAGGATTGAACTGAAAAGAGAAAAAACTCTGAACCCTGATGCAAGCCAAGTCTCATGCTGAACATGAGACAACGAACTTCAATGTGCATCTCTTGAAGAGACATTCACGTCTATAAATTGAATGGGACTTCACCAACGGTAGTGAGCCATGGGGATTCAACAGGAGTGACCTGAGGGATGCAGTGAGCTATCCCTGAACCTTTGTAAAGGCAGTCAGCCTGGGACAAAGTGACTGTACCCAAACATTTTTAATCTATAGCTAGTGAAGCATAGTGGATTTTGGTATGACTGGAAACCTGTCAGCGTATGCTTCTTGGACGTATCCCTTAGTGGTGAACCAAGTAAAAATAGTTCTGTCATCTCTCTGCATGTGAATGTTTCATTACTAATCATATCCATCATAAAGGTGTAACGAGTTCCTACCAACGTGGGAACAAGATCCATAACATTATGAAGAAAAAGTTGACACCCTGATTCA
This sequence comes from Viscum album, assembly GCA_963277665.1. Taxonomy (NCBI): domain Eukaryota; kingdom Viridiplantae; phylum Streptophyta; class Magnoliopsida; order Santalales; family Viscaceae; genus Viscum; species Viscum album. The sequence continues at coordinate 1,340,840,115 of OY728158.1, read as the reverse complement.
CCCCTCCCCTCTTAGGGTGTCCCGGGGTCCAACAACTTGAATACTGTTTAGGCTATGAGAACTATTAGGGATAAGAGAAAGAGAAATTATATGAATTTCATGTTCATCAAGGATAGATTAAATCCTCAAATTATAATGATATGACATAAAACAAATAATAACTTATAAGATATCTAAGGATCCCCTTGAATATCCCTCGACCATGCAAGGGTTTGGATGTGATAGAATAGTTTTGAAATGGGTGTTTTCAAGGCCTCCCACCCCATCCTTATCAATAGTAAAGGAACTGTCATCTTAGATAATATTTTTCGAATAATCCCACATATATAATTGATACATTCATGAAAATAAATTGTTTTCATATCCCCCTATTGATGCCAGTTTATTATGGATTATTGATGAGAAAGGAATTTATCTTCAAGAACATGCTCTACAAGATCATTCTTTTTAATGATCATATAGGTAAATGAACATTCATCCCACTCAGTCTTGAGATTAAATTCAATTTGGTAAACATATATATTAAGATTAGACAAATTAGGGAGGCATAAAAGAAGTACATTTTACTAGTTCTTAATGTCATAATAAAGGTTCCTCAAACTATGATAAAGACTTTTCCATGGGATTCCTTGGACTGGTTATTCCCATTACACATCCATCATATAGAGAAACCAAAGGCTAGAATGAAATCTTTCAAAAAATAAGAATCACCCCTATGTATTATGAAATGGATTTAAATCTACTTGGGTTTGGAAATTTTCAATAAGGGTATGAGGAATTTGTGTCACATTAGCATTTTCAAATGAAGAAATTGCATTAATATTAGATTAGAAGTAGTAAAGCCTACACCAATAGAAAAACTCACACGTCTGATGGTTACACCACATATATTAATCACATTTAAATTGTAAATGTCATATTCCCTTTTGTGCTAAGAATATATAAAATTTATCACACATCTTCCATAGAAATAATCCTCTCTTATTTTCATATGGTTGTAATCCAATATTAAAATCTATTCCTAAGAACATTGGAAAGTACCATAGATCAAGGGACGATAGATCATGCTAGAGGGACTATGTAGATATCATATCACACTTGGAATAGAAAAATGTCACAAAAATTCACTGGCACCCCATGCTCACGTCACTAGTGATAAAATGATAAGACGAAAACACCAACAAGAAAAGAATCATTTGAACTTTAGAAAATCCATATGTGTTCTTTTGTGGGTATATATGCTTGAAACTCAAGAAATTAATCCTCGACACAAAATCATTGATTGCAGAGGGTAATTTATTTTTCACGAGCACTACTAAAAATGAAATTATTTAACTATGAATATCTTGTTTAAAAAATTAATTATTTACCCAAGAACCAAGGCCCCGGGTGATTCCCAAGAGATATGAAATCATTGGTAATGTTACAGGGGATGGGTTGGCCACTGAAACTAATGATTTTCTTTTTTTGGTATATAAAAATAGGCACATTTTCTATGATCTTCAATACACATCATCAATAGGTATGGAGGAACAAAGATGTGATGAAACCACATGATCCAGTCATGGGTCACACTAGGGTAGATTACAGAGTGCTGAGAAACCATTATATAAAATGGTGAATGTGTTACATGAAGGCCTAGGATTCATCATGTAAATGGGGACCTCCTTTTCAATTCATATCAACAAATTTCTTCTAGGATGGGACTAGTTGAACTTCTCATACAAAGAAATTATTGAAAACCACAAAATTATTGCATGTCAAAGTACTGGAGGGAAGATGATTGGGGGAGGGAGAACCCCAACCTGGAAGAGAATCCAATGAAACCATAGATCTAACATTAGAATAATTATAATTTGGATAAAATTATAAGGGTGGGACATTGAAGTGAGATGAGGATACACTCGGATGCTGAGAAGATAGAAAATGACTATAAGAATGTTGGATAGAGCACCACCACAGTGAGAGGCCTAAAAACCAGAACCTAGTCTCTTCCATATTAAGGATGAGCTACTATACAAAAAAAAATGTAGAGAAAATAATTATTGGGATTTAGGAACTAAATTCTTCAACCATGATAAGGATCATTCCATGAGAAAAACATAATTTTAGAGTGGATAGGATAAATCTACCTCCACACTTATCTGAGTTAAAGAAGAATCAAGAAAGAGTGTAGCGTGATTATATACACACAAAAAAGGAACCCACCATGCCATCAATGGAGTGGAGAAATTAAACATTATGAAAGGAAAAGGGGTTCCATGAATTTCTGAAAGAAATCCCAACCTGTGGGGATTTGATACCAGAGTTGAACACGAATGACCATTGAAACAGGTTGATGTTCTAGATTATGCATGATCTAGTTCGGGAAGATCACACTGGTAAAAAATCATCCCTGGAAGTCACCGACATAGAAAAATATTTCTTATTCAGAATAGATACCCATGTTGGACCATTCAGATTCAACAAAGAAGCCAAATTTTGGAAAGAGGAATGTGTTGTTATATATTTCCTAAAAAAAATCAACAAGAGTTCATTGGTGAAGCTTTATAGCTGACTCAAATGATTTAGTGGTGAATGGGAGAATTATAAATCCATCCACCATTTTTATCTAACCAAAAATAGATGGATCTCTAAAATTGAGGGAAATTCATTGGACATAGGAGGCTCTGGCCTATGAAGAATCTATTCGAGTGAAGCCCCACCACATGTGTCTATAGGGACCTGGCCCATTAGGGGGTATGGGAGTTGATGAAACCCCATCAGGGGATGAAGTAGTTGATTCAAAGAATGGTTATGGACCAACACAGAAGGAAATTGTACCCTCATCAAGGAATGAGAAGTGGAAACAATGTTTGAAAAATGTTAACTGATGGGGGTGCATGACATGTGTTCTTAGGAGAAAGACCTATTTGAAAAAGACATCATCGGTTAATTTCAAAAGATATGATCTAAAAATAATTTATCACATTTTAAATTAATGATTTTTTCATTAAATTAAAATTTATTACAATTTTTATGATTATAAAATTTTTATATTCTGAATGTGTGTATACTAATAAATGTCATTTATAGCATGGTTTATTGGTCATTGAGTGCCATGTTCCTTTAGAAAATTTATTTCCCTCAAGTAGGAATAACAAATATTGATTTATAATAAATTGTAAATTATAATAAAATATTGTATGTATTTTTATTTATATTTCAAATATATTTATTTAATTCATAATCACATAACTTGTTTATATTTTCAATAGTCTACCATAGAGACCCTCAATTAAAAGGAAAATTACATATTCATTCCTAATGATCATTTCAGTCAAGTATGAGGAGAGGATTACTAGGGGAGAGTCTGATATCGATATGAGAACAAAACCATACCCTCTAGGTATTTTTTATAATTTAGATCCTATCAAACCTCTCAGACCGATGAGATATAGTGTGCTAATGCAGAATTAGTTTAATCATAAAATATATTTACTGGAGAATGAAAGAAGTAAACAGGTGTATGAAAGAAGTAAAATTATCACCAAACACTTCTTAAAGGATTTGTTAGTTATACATAAATCAATTCCATGAGAGTCTATTACTAATACTAATTCATATATGGAATCAATTCACTAATTAAATAATCCCCCAAGTGATGACAATGAGGGTCCTAGTGGCAGTCGAGTTAATGGTGGTGGCGATGATGAAGGTTATGATTTTATTGATGATGAAGGTGTTTATGATGATAGTGTTGCTTATCTATATGATTTTTTGCAGTAATTAGGATTTTGGTGATGGTGATGAGGTTTTTTGTAATAGAATTTATTATGAGGATTTTGGCGATGAGGGAGATATTTATTCCCCTTATTTATTATTAGTAGTGGTGATACATGCAAAAAAATTAAAGACTAGAATTCATTGTTTTTATGGATGTTTATATATGTTCTAATATTGTAAATTGTCTTAAAATTAATAACATTAGTTGGTTTAATGTATAATATACAATAGTTTTACTGCATTAAATGTATACTATGTGTTTTATTTGATTTAGAGGTTTTGGAGCTAGTGAAAGAGGTATCAGTGTTGCTGCTGCCAAATGGGGATAAATAAATATACCCACAGTTTAGAGAATTGTGGGAGTAGGTTCCCTACTAGGATAATCTATAAACATGTTTTTCAAAATAGTGGTTATTAATATAAAACCATGGTATTGATTAAAATATGGTTATAATAAAATCTGTAGGGCCTATACCCATAGTTTTTATAGAAACCATGTGTTTAGATCTATACCCAAGCCTCCCATGGCCATGGTTCATAAAACCATGGGTATATCCTATACCCACATTTTTTGGGGATACACCAATGTTTTTAAAATGTTACTATATAGTTGTTCTTCAATATTGGGTCTTTCTATGTGATTTTAATTTTACTTCTATATGTGATATTTCTATTTTCTATTCCAAATTTAGTAAAAAATATATTTTTTCTAATGAGATAAATATTATTTGAATTAGAAATGATGAATCATATCATCAATGTGTGATTAAATTCTAAAAATGTGTATTAATGTTGGGGTAATATTGAATGATTAAATAATGAAGGGATATAAAATAAAGGGATAGTATTACCATTGATGTGAAGAATAATTGTGATATTTATTTATTGGAAATTGTTGTCTTATAATTCAATGGGTAAAAATTAAATAATGTTAGGTTATCAATAATTTTCATTTATTTTTATTATTCTGTTAGATAATAAACCACCACTCCGGTGGGGTGGATCAGTGGTTTTCCATCAACCCAAAATCTCAATATATGAAATTTTTACCAGTTAGTGTGATTGGATATTGATGGTGATAATGATATGAAGAGAGATATATTGAGAAAGTACAATACCAACTAAAGTTCATATAAAATTTTTAGCGAATATTTCTATTATGTCGAGAAACCCAAGTTCTTAGCAATTACAATCTCACAATATATTTTCATGTTTTATATCAATAAGAAAAAGGAATAGAACATAAAAATAGTTCTGAAATACCAATCACATGACATATTTATAATATCATCAACATGTTTATCATTCTATCATAACATTTTACCTCTTGTGACTATTGTTTTCAGATCATGTATGATCCATTTTTCATATATAAACCCCATCCAAAAGTCACCCATATTGGATGAAATATTATCTCATATATTCAAATTTTTATTCTTTCATGACTCAATGTGTGAGTAACATATTTTTCTATGATATACATGTTTCATGGTGGGAAGCATGATATTACAGTGAAATGGAATTATATAAATCATATGGAAATATAATCCCGAAAATATTATATCTCCCTTTGAATACCATTGTTCTAAAACTATATGTATTTTTGAATAGTCCCTTTTATCCTCATATCAATTGAGGTACCATATATTCAGTACATAGAAGATGTTTCATTATCTCTATCATTGTGGTGTAAAATATAACACCAATAAAAGACACAATTTGTCTTCTAAATAGCGGACACCAAACACTCATGACCTCCACGTCATGTTGTAATCCAATCCACACAATAAGTTTTGGAATAGCCATTCATCAACATATGCTATGAAATGATTCATATATATAAGAGTAACATTCTCTCCCACCATATCCTATTAAAGATATGGAAAATATCATCATGGTATGTGGATTATACATAAGAATAACATATTCAACTTTAACATTTCCATCAGGGATAATTAGAGACATAACGTCTTGATACTCTTAATCTCACTAGAACATTATTCATTTGTATATCCACTAAAAAAGTATGACATCAACTCATACATTAACCTGTTTTCATTAAATATAATATGAAAAAATAAAAAGAACCCATAAATGAGATTCTTTAATAAATAACTCATATCCTACCTCAAATGTAAATGTCATCTAAGCACCACATCATGAGATACAATTATGTTTTAGAATATTATTAATCCCCTTTTGTAGAGATAAATAATATATTCAATATGTATTTTATAAGATCAACCCAAAAATTATCAATTTTTCATTATCTTAATGTGGGGGTTCTCCAATCATTAACACTAATCAACCTTCCCCCACGATTAAGGTCTCTCTAATCAATTCAATGTCCTATAATTCTACCCTTTTGATTTATTAGAAACATGTGGATCAATAGTTGATAAAATTATAAATATTTATCTAAAAAATTATTATGTTCAACACTTTACCATCATTAATAAACATAAACATGTGACCCTCCCCTTATAGATAAAGAGAACCTCCACCATTGAAAACAAATTTGAAGGAACGAATGAGTGAAAATAAAAAGGAATAATTATTGGTATCTCAAGAGATAATTCACTCAAAATAACAACCTAAAATGTGGAAAGGTATCCAATGTTAGAAAATTTGTCATTACTTCCATATATTTACTATGGATGAATCATTATCAATGAAATAGTATTGTACTTCAACTTTTCCAGGATTAATTGGTACTTTATCTCAATATAAATGGACCACAAATTTTTTAACAGATTATTTAAAATATTAATTTCACATAACTTTTCAAACCAAATCATCAATCAGTAAGAGAGATTTATCTTCATTTCATTAATCATTAACATTATTCACATAATTTGAGTAGTGATTTGTCCGTCTAATACATATTAATATTACATTTTACATAATGTGTTAGAATTTTTCTATATTGAGTGTAACATCCTACAATAATTATTTCTAAAATAAAAGTAAACTTTCAATAAAAAATATCCCTTTCTTGATCTATAATAGAGTATTAATTTATATAAAATGATATGTACTTGTCATAAGTGAGACCAAAATATAGAGTCTCAATGATGTATCTTAATATCCACTTTATCACTATAATATGATACTCTTACATACTTCTTTGGAATCACTGAAAAGTATAATGAAAAATATGATGTTTAGTATTGAAATCATCATATAATAAAGGCTTATAATAGATCCTTATATCTATATTTGATCCACACTAATTTTTTATTTATCAATGGAATACTTTTTTCCTTGGGCTAGATGGGAATATACCTCTCTTATTTCGTCTATTCCAAAACATAATAAATAAATAAATAACACACATCTCTTGTGAGAGAATGATAGATCCTCCATAATATATAACATAAAAACCAAAAAATAATTTCATCCCATAATTTATAGATGTATTGTAGTTTTTACTCAATTGGGTAGTAAATCCATTAGAATTATATTTTGATTTTTCAAAAAAATGTCATAGATATATAATAATTTTAAAAGGATTTTAATATTATCCGTTGACATATAGTTCATAATCCAATTTGAATTTTATGAATTCAAAGATCATTTTATTATTTTATATCTTTGAATACTTGTCTAGAGGATCATATTTCAGCTATAAAATCCTTATTTATCTTGAAAACCCAAGAACAATCACTATTAAGTATGAAACCTTTTGCATGTTCCATGATGACTACTTTAATGAGTTCACCATTCAAAAATGATAACTTCACATGCATCAATGAATTTTTTTTAATTAAATAGATTAAAAATATCTATAAATATTACTACTATTTCAATAATTTTTAATGAATAAAGATTATAATAAAAATAAATTACCTCAAATTGAGAGTATCCCTTAAAATAAATATAATATTTGTTTCATGCTACATCACCTTTATCATTTATATTATTTCATGAACCCTACTTCAACTATATAACCTCCCAATATTTGAGGTAGGAAACTAATTTCAAAGATTCATTATTCTTAATTTAGTTCAACTCATACTATATTATTGTTATCTAATCCTCATGTCATAGTCCTTCTTCAAAAAAACTATGGTTTAAATATGGAATACATGTTTTTATGATTGGAATTATTCAGAATCCTCTAGGATTGGACTCTATTTCTATAATATTCAAGATTGTTTTATCTTACATTTCCTTGTATATACAGTGACCTTAGTTTCTTACAACGAAAGGTTTTCCTCATAACTAAAAATTTTAGATTCCCCATTAGAGTTTTGAAAATAGTTTTGTGCATTGGAAATACTACCATGTTATAAAATTTCCTTGGAAATAACTTCATTAATTTCATTATCAACAGGCAGTGATATTTTTGTGGTACTATATATTTATAGAAATATTATGAAACATTTATCCCCAGTCATTATTAGATTATATTTATTGAAGTGATATGAGCTATAAATATACAATTATTCCCACAATTTTGGTGAATATTCAATAAATAACATAATTATACACACCACATAACCATAAATGATTAAATAATTTAAAAAATAGATGAATAATAGACATATATTGAAAAATAAATTTATCATCTCCCAAAAAATTTAACTCTCAAAGTTCAATTTCTATATAATTCATACATAAAGTATTTCTTCATAACTTTTGGAAAATTGAAACATAAGAAAGGGTGGAGTCATATACCTAGTAGAGGTAAACATAAAAGTCATCATTTGATGATATTATTCAAGAATAATAATTACTTAATAGTTTAAAATAATTATTATATATTCAAAATTCCTTTCTCAATTAGTCATAAATCATATATCATGAATCATGAACTAAAGTTTTACCAATCAAAAATTCATGTTTCATTAGAGTGATGAACAATTATTAATAAATAAGTATACAAGATAGTATATCATAAGAATAATAATGTTATATAGAATTTTTAGGGAACTATAATAAGCCTAAGAAACATTCCATCATTCATGGATCACTACCATGACTATCATTGTCTATAATGTCCTATATTTGATTGGGTTCACTCCCCATTCCTTAATTTCATTAGTTAATATTTACTAAAAAGAATATCATATTAGAAAAAGTCCAATAATGAAGTAGTATCACAACCCTTTTGAGATGATATTGTATCATAAGAAATTAATCGTTACGTAAGGAAATATAGGGATTTAATGGACCTACAATCTAGATAATAAAAACCATACAATATCATAAAAATAATTATAAATTTATCATAACATAATCCTTCGAAGAGAAATAGGTTTTATAAATATTTCATGACCAGATAATCATGAGTCATCTAGTGAAATAACATTAATGTAATCAATATATCATAACTCCTATAAATTATTATAAACATCAATGTATTTTTACATAGATGAAAAGTCATATAAAAGTGAATTTGATCATTTCTTTGGAAAGATGGGGAAATATAATTTTACTTTTTTATTTATAAAACAAAAAAATACATAATTATTGAAGAAGATTTATATTAGAAAAATAAAATCTGAATCATGTAAATATATAATAAAATAAATAGACAATAATTTTGTTATGAAAATCAATTTTTTTGGTAGACATTAATCATTTTTGCTTTCACAATTTTGGTAAAATGTAAATAAGAACATAATATGGAAAATTAAAAGAAGATACCTTATAAAACATGGAAAATACATTCAAAAAATTAAAATTACTTTCAATAATAATTTTATTTTCATAAATAACTTTATATAAAATATTTTAATGAACATGGTCATGGAAAAAACATTTTTTGACCAAAAATGATATATGGTTTAATTTTTTTAAAAGAATTTCTCTAGTAATTTTATATACCAAAGGGAGGATAACATAAGGAAGACATGAAAACCCCATGAAATAATAATTTTACATAAAACTTTATGGGGTTTGAATGATAATAAATATATAATTTCCATCAATAGGGATTTAACATAGATAATCTCAAAATGTAATGAGACTATAACATAAAATTTTAACTTATGTCTCTTATAGAATCATAATCAATTATAAATCTGATATAATAAATAAATATTTATTATTATAATATTAAAAAAATATTAATTCATTACATACTATATATCATTTGAGTATATTTTCCAATTATCCTTTTATTAATAATACTTCATTAAAATTATCATTCATTTGAAAACTAGTACATTTTCCATAAATGTTTCAGGTCAATGGTTCAGATCCTTTAACCTTTGTCATGGATTCATCAAGTAAAATACTTATTAATTTACTATGTATCATATTTACTAATTAATTAACATTTTATAACCATCCTTATAATGTTGTGATGAAAAATGAATTACATCACTTCGTGGAGAAGGTATTACATAATTATTCATGAATAATGATTCAATTTTCGCGGAATATAAAAAAAGAAAGATAAATCATAATATATATTTATATAATCACAATAATAATATAAATATCATATAAAATAAAATGAATATATCCTTATTATAAGTCATTTATAATGGAAATGAAAAAAAACCACTTAATTTCATGGTGGTGGTGGTACGCATGTACGCCCAATCCATATTATCATATTTCAATGAATTAGAAAAGATAAAAAGTGAAAGAAAACATAAAAGACTATATAAATTTAATATAAAGATTAAATAATATTAATATGTTTATAAAACAATTTTACGAGGCATAGTAAGAAAAAAATAGGAAAAATATCAGTAAGAACATATACTACTTCTTTAGGTATCCCCCTTTTAAATGAACCTTGAGGATTCATGGTTTGGCCTTTTGGGATGTCCAAAACCTAAAGTTAATTCATAAGAACATTTGAAGAGAAATTTAATTAGAAATTTAATTTTATAATTGGATAATATGGTGTGTATAATAGGGGACGGGAGGTTATATTTTATAAGTGAGTGGAGTGGAAAACCTATAAATTATTAAGAATATTAGAATATTATAAAGCACCTCTCATGGGAATATGGATCACAATTGGACATTGTTAAAATATAGGTCAATATATAATCTATATAAATTAAAAAATATTATGTAGATATGTTTCTAATAAATGTGGGTACTAATCGTTTTAGTTTAACCCTTCATTAACAAATTTGACATTTACCATAACAATGAATTTTTATCTCTATTACAATTCATAATGAACAAAAATGATAGTGGACCAATTCCAAAAAAAAAATTAACATTATGATTTGAAATATTGAAACCATTTTACAATATTATATCCCTATAACTGGAATAAATTCGATTTAAAATATGAACTTAAAACAAAATAAAAAACCATTTTATAAATATTCATTTTTATGCTCAAAAATAAATTTATTATAATTCTGTCCATAGAAAAGACCATTATATGAATATTAATTTTTATATTGAATATATGACATAACAATATCATTAATATTGTTCATATATAGTTATTAATTTAATTTATTATGTTAAATCACATTATGCATATAAAAATAGTTTTCATAAAAAAAAATTTTATACTAAAATTGTTTTATTTTAAATTATAATCAATTGAAAACCAATGAATTAATTTTCTTAATATATAAATAATTAATTTTGATTATTTATTTGTTACCATTCATACCCAGAAATCCAAAACCTAGGTTATAACTATCAAATTTAATAATAATGTTTCAATAGTATATCATGATCAATTTAAACATGGGGTTTCATGTAAAACAATATATACAAGATATAAATCTAATTTATGGAGTAATATATCATAAAAAATTTTGTTTTATATTTATAAATCTAATTATACCTTACCATGATTTTATATTAATATAATATAACATTATTGGGTCTTTGATTAAAATTTATAAATTTTTAAACATCAGTTTAATAAAATAAGGGATGTAAAATACATTTTATATATTAAATTTCAATTTTATTTTTTGAAAACTACATTTAATATGGTGTGTTTAAAAAAATTTCCCATAGTAGACATCAATTAAAAATATAAATATTTATTGTTTTATCTTTCCTCTAAATGAAGATTTTAGTTTAATGTTATGACAACATGGTTCTTCCAATGTTTACCAAACACAAGTTATTTATCTCAACTATTCCATTTTGATATGGAATATATTGAAATAAATACTTTATAATTATATTTTTATTCAAGAAATATTACTAAATTTATTCATTCTTGTATTCAGAAAAGTAATATGACTAAAATATGTTTATATATCACCCCTTTCTGATCTTAGTATCCATTAAAAAGTGTTGAAATATCTCAAGGGATTGTGATTTACTTAACATAATATAGATAAAATACAGACAATTAAAATAAATTAAAAAATCATTAAATAACTATATCTATAGTTTTGATTCATAATATTCATCTATATACATCCTTATGTGTGAAATATATAGTATTTGTTATCCCTATATCTATGAAATTATGCATTTTTTCACCATTTTTACTTTGTGACATGTGTTAAATGTTTTATGTCTTTTATGATTATCAAAGATTAATGTTTGAAAGGATTATCCTTGTTTTTCCCTAAATTTATACCTTATATAACCAAAAAAATGTACCTCCTTCATGTTCCTAAAAAATATTTCTTCATCATTAGAAATATGAAACTTGTTTTCACTTGATTACATCCCCCACCATTAGATTTTATCATCCATTATCCATGTAATAACACACAAATCCATATGAAATATCCCCTAATTTAATGTTCTATATTTTTACACACTATATAAATATTTAATTAGTCCCTCTACATAGATAATGCATCCGAATTTACTCTTACCAATCATATTATATCTTACTCCACTCTTATCTAGGGATACAACATTACCGAAAGTGATGGAAATCCACTATTGAGTATCTATGTATTCTATCCATTTACAACATTATAAGTAACCTTAAATGTCATTTATTAATCTTGATTATGCATCCTCTTGGAATAATTGGAATTTTAATATTGGTTTAATTTATATCTGGTATAATTTTGAGAATATTTTTAGTGTTTTTTATTATTTAATCTCACATTTCAAAAGATTCATCAGTAGATTTGAATATATTACCAAATTTTATAATTTATTTTGGATATTTCTCATCTGGGATCTAGAATATTCACCTCAAATCCCCCTAAATTCATAGAATCTATTTGATTAGGGAATTGAAATATTTTACCAAAGAAGATAAGACATTTACTTATATTCTTCATAGAACCCAAAACATCATTTGAAAAAAAATATGATCACGCAATTGATAGTTTCAATAAAATATTATCATTTTTGTGTATTCAAATTTGAATTCTTTTACCAGTTTTCAAAAATTTAACTCCTAAGATATTTTTCCTTTTACGTAGCCTTTCTCTTTGGATAATCCATGATTTTATTCTTCTGCAACACATCATTGATTTTATCATCAACCTAAATTCAATTAAATTTATAAATGGATTTTTTCTACTTCTTCAGTGATATAACTACCTATTTCACTTTATTATCATTTTTATGTAATATTTGAGATTTTTTCAAAGGTACAAACCATTAGCTATCAACATTATTTACTTTATTTGGATTTTAAAATAATAACTAATTGAGTATTGGAGGTTTTTATGGTGTACTGGGCTTGTTTGTATCCTAGAGACACAAATATTAGAGAAATAGACAATGATACATGGTCAAGAGAAACTATATAGCCCAAGTCTCACGGTTTCACTAATTATACGGTGTGAGAAATCCTTCGGTAGGGGTTCACATGTTTTTTATGAAACTATTTGATCCCAGGATAAATATTGTGTGAGAAGAACGTTATTTTTTATAGTGTCTTTGACACATCTTTCACACGGTTAACCAAACCATGTGTAAAAGAAATGAGGTGTCTATCCTTAACCAAAATAAGACACACGGTTGGTGTATATCTTTTTTTATCTGGTGAAAACCCATACAACAAATTAAGTGATGGGTAAATAACTTTTTCACCCCGGAAATGTTTTAATACCCAATTATTTTCTCCTCGTACATTTATCTAGCAGACCACATGCATTAGATATTCCCATATCTTCTCATATTGATTATTCTACCTCCTCAATCTGATTTCTGATATCTTCACTGTTAGGTGTATTGGAAATCACTATGTAGGATATAAGATACATATACTCACATTCCATGTTTCTATTATCTAATGTTTCACTATTTATATGTGACCTCATTTCCCCATTCTCAATGTGTTTGAAAATTTATTCCATCACACTTATTGTATATTGATTCATGGGAAGAAAACATATGAGTGGACTTCTTCGAACATTAGGTATGTTAATGGTTTCTTTCCCAATGTTTTGTTCTTTTTATATGGTGTGTAGTTGTGTGACATGAAAGTAACTTCCTATGGTGCCGCTTATTTTTAAATAAATTAAATTTACCACAATTTCATGTCTGATACAACCTTAGTGAGCTATGAATCAACATTTGTTTGATATCCTTGACGTTGGAAAACCTAATGAGAGACCCTTTTCCTTTCAAGGGAAAATTTAATTTTTTCCAAATAGTTAAAACACATTTAATGTTAGTTTCAATTATAAAAAATTAATTTATATAAATAATTGTATTATGTTAAATTAATTCCCATGAGTTCGGGCCTTATTATTTATTTTTTTAGGATCCAAACTAAATTGATTATGATTCGTTGATTTCTGCATGTTTCTTAGTGCCATGTGTTTATTCCCTAATAACATGTTTTCTATATTTAATTAAATTATTTTTCTTTTTTGTTTAACAAAATATGTATGAAATTCATTTTTGATGAAAAATGTTCAATGATGTTATTTCTTATGTGCTTATGGGATGGTAGAAAACACAATTACCGAGATAATGATTTTATGGTTGGGCATAGAGTGATTCCTATTAGATCTGGTGGATGGACTAGGAGTTGAAATTTTCTTTCCTTATATGGTATCTATGGGTGGTTTATTATACCATTGAGGGAAAATAGTTACCTTGAGGAGAAATTATGTAATGACCCATTAGAATGATGGTTATATCATGCCTCATGTGAAACTTAGTCCCCTTTGTGAGATACCCAAGATGGGATCATAGGTAATGCTTACACCAAGTCGAGAGTCAAATGAGGGATGCCTTTTACGGTTGACCTAAGACTAGATCTTTGGTATTGGTTATTTTAGGGGATCCTATAATAACCCATAATATTGATTTATGTATATCTATGAATAGGATCAATATTCCATTAATAGATTAAATGGATTTATTATTTAGATTTTATGTGATCACTTTTTATCTAAATATGGATAATGAAATTGATTTTTTAGGGATGTTCCAACAAATCCAAATCACAATTTTAGATTCATTCCATTATTGTTTCATTATTTATGATTCCTTATGGTTAGACCTTATTTCATGTGTTTGTTCTATTTTTTTAGACATCTTACTTAGGCCAAAGTTGGTTGCATTAGTCTGGTATCCTCTCAGGAACTTGGACAGAAGTAAGTAAGTATATCTGTAATTAATTATTTAGATGTTTTTAATCTTATTAGAACACTATTAATTTGATATTTCATGAACATGAATGATAAATACACCATTGGTGGTGTCCTACTAATTATGTCTCACATCCATCTTGGTCTACCCTTGGTACACAAGAATATATTTTGATTTTAGACATAGAAAAAGGGAAGTGGCATGCATCCAATTCATGACTGAAATTTCTTGGATGGAGTAAGAGAGAAGAGGATTGAGCCTATACTCATTATTCTAATAATATTTTCTTTTTATATTTTTATATTTTTGTTTAGAATTTAGTAAAATAATATATCCACTGATTCCTAGTACTCATTTTTTAGTGTTACATGACATCATGATCATTATCTATTATTTATTTTCCAGCTTTCTCTAGCTTCTTCTTCCTCTATGAAGATTTATACTTATTATTATTATTATTTGAATGATTTATATTTCATATTACAACTTTTTATATGGTGGGTTATTTGTCTATTAGTTATAGAGTCTTTCTCTATGGTTTCTAATTTCAAATATATTATAATTCTCTACTACGATATTTGGGTTTATAGTCTCCCCCACTGAAATACCCTAGGCCATCACTGCTAGTCGGCATCCTCTAGCATATGGGGAGGCATGATTGAGGTATTACAGCTGATTGACTTGGGGCACCGTTATGTGGAACCAATGGTGGTACTCTATAAAGTAGTATCATAGCTAAACTGCTATTTACTATTAGTATTTTGGTATTCAACATGAGACTAGTGTAGGACCCCATGACACCCAAGGATGGGAGGGGAAAATCAAGGTGTCAAATTTTTCTTTTAATGTGATGGATCTTGTTACCAAGTTGGTAGGAACTCGTTAATCCAATATTATTGATATGATAAGAAATCAATCATTCACATGAAAAGACAGGGCACAACACTTTTATGTGGTTAATTACTAAGGGATACATCCCTGGTGCATATGCTGATAGTATGTCAGTCATACTAGAATCCAACAATCTTCAATAATTGTGGAATACAAAAGATATGTAACAGTAACTATGTGCTAAGAACACCCCCTTTACTGTATTTCCGGATATCTCACTGTTTCCCTCAGAAAACATTCTCTAACTCCCCCTTGGTCACTTCTTTGAGGGAAGTCTAACTCAGTTTACCGAATTGAAGGCCACTTTAATGATTTGTCATTAGAGTCATTGTCCCTAACCTATCTCAGAACTTTTATTACACCATAGATATGAGTTGATTCACATGGAAATCGCTATCCACTTAAACCTTATATTAAAATACTTACATTATAAATGCTCTTTCATGAAGCTCACTTCTTTGAAAAGCACCCCTACCTCCAAGGAACTCACTGTCTTCACGAAGATCCCTTTCCTTCATGGAACACATTACCTTCACAAATCTCCCATGAATTAGTAGAACAACCTGCCTTTCCAAATCTCACTAAGCCAATGCAGAACGTCATATCTTTATGAATCCATCAATACATAGAATCATTGACTTTATTCAAGACTAGAATAGTATTTTAGTAAAGATCATGCTTAAATAGATCAAAAGTTACACATATCACCCCTTTCTTCATGAAATCAGAGATATTATGGATATTATCTAGAATGTTCTTGTGAAATGAATAGGGGTGGCCTCTTAGTTATAGGCTCGGCTGATTGGGAAGCTCCACCATCTCTATTTTATTTTCTAGATCTGTCAAACACATCTTCGTAGTGATCCTCCATTCAAAAACTTATATAGAATTATAAATTATCAAAGATTGTCTTAACTATATATATTTTTTCCAAACCCTTCATTATTCTATAGATATGAAATTATCATAATCTTCAAGTAACACCATCTCAAATCATAATGCTTCATATCTTGAAAATCCTCAAGCCAAAATTTGAAAAATCCAATCATTTTCTATATTTTTGAAGAGCTGATTTCAGAAAACAAAATACATTTTGAAAAGATAAATTCTCATAATCATAGAGCACACCATAAAAACACTTTAATCCTTTGTTAAATAAAAATAATGAATCCTATATCTTTGAAACTCATGCATTTTCAATATTTTCATAAGTCCTTCAAGAAAACCCACTTTCGTAATCTTTTCCTCTGTCTAAAAATTGGAGCCCAAAAATTTGGAACAATAAGAAATGATGTTGCCTGTAATCCAAGATATGACATGAACTATATGATTTCATTCCATGAAATTTCCTTCATCATCAATGATAAGATTAACAAAAAAGAAAAACCATGCCCCATTTCTAGAAAAGAGCAACCCTGATTCAAATTATCTCCTCATTTGGGTTTGTTGGAAATATACAGATGAATTTAATGAAGTGACAGACATAATAAAAATCTAAAATGTAAGAAACAAATCACCAGAAACCCTAATTATAAGTGAGAAAACATTAGGGTAGAAAAAACAGGGATCATTAATTGGATTCTCATGTCTATAACTCATCATTTTCCCCTATTATAACGTTTTTTGAATTTCTCTATTTTCAATATTACTACCTCCAACCAGTTCTCAATTTTTAATACTGCTGCAACCTACCAAAAAAACATATCATTATCATTGAATTTCCCTATTCTAACCCATTTCAAAATTCCAAAAGAATAAAATTTTAACTTTTAAATAATTAAGAACATTACCAATGGATCACATCTCCACCATAAACATCCTTATGCACTAGGATGTGGTTGAACATTTAGGTATAACCGATGTTTCTCAAACACAATTTTTGTTAGTGGATTGGTTAGAATATCTTCCCTTTGCACATCAATCCCGACATCATTGATTTTAACCATGTTGAAATCATATTTATCCTTGTTGAAGTGATATATGATCTCAAAATACTGTATATGAGAATGTTGAACAAGATTCTCTATAAGATTAATCATGCTCTTGTTTTCATAGTGAATCATCATTGGCTGCTTTAACTTATTTCTAATATATATCAGTTATTTCTTCATCGAAAGTAGTTTTGTTCATGTATTTTTTTAGAGATATTCTCATCTTTAGAAGTACTGAGGGAAGTTATCTCATTTTTTTACTAAACTAGAACACACATTTCATTCCAAAAATGATGCTACACCACATGTGGACTTTCTTTCCACCGCATCTCTAGCCCAGTTAGTTTCATAGAATGATGATTTTCATCATAATTAGCTACAGAAATTTATAGGCCATAATTTTGATTACCTTGAATGTATATCATGATTATTTTCATTAATTCCATTTATTTTTCCATTGGATTACTCTGAAAGAGGGCCACTAAGAATGTTACAAAGACAATATCTGGGCATGTTGCTTTCAACTAATGTAATCTTCCAATGAATCTCATGTACATTGGGTGATCTACTGATGTATGATCCTCATGAATTCCATGTTTAGTTCCAAACAAAATCGGAGTCGACATCGGTTTGGATTCATGCATATTTAATTCCTTACGTAACTTTATTCCATACTTATATTTTGAGATAAATGTGATGTCCTTCTTATGAATGGTTGGCAGTCCTAGAAAATTTGTGACTTCACCAAACATTGCTATTTCAAATTCATATATCACATGATTGAAAATTCATCCACTGATCTCTACATACTACCACCGAAAATAATATCATCAATGTACACCAAAATCATGAACAAATCGTTCTGAAAATTATTCACATTGAGATTGTGATCCACTCATCCTATTTTGAATCCATGTCTTTTAAGATAAGAATATAGCCAAGAGTACCATGTTCACAGTGCTTGATTCAGACTATAGAGTTCATTGTTTAATATACTAATCATCATTTCATAATTTTCCATAAGAAAACCCACTAGTTGATTAATTTAGACTTATTATTCATGAATTTCATTTAATAATGTTGTTTTGACATTCAATTGATACAATTTATACCCTCTTTGGATCGCCATGGTAATAAATATCCTGATTGACTCTAGTCTAGCCACAATAGAAAATTTTTATTCAATGTCGATGCATTCAATCAATGAATATCTTTTACACACCAATCGTTCCTTATTTGGGATCACATTACCATAATCATCATTTTTGTTCTTAAAAATCCACATCATACCAATTAAATTGTGATATTCTAGTCTCTTAACTAGATCCCATGCTTTTTTTGTTAATCTGGTCCAAATCTTAATTCATGGCCCTATCCCATGATTCATCCTTTATATATTTTTCAAAAGAGGATGGTTCCATAACCAATAGAAGGGAATATTATGCATTCTTCTATATTCTCCTTATCAATGTGGGTATATTACAACCCCCAATGATGTTAAATTGATCAATTTTTGCTCTATGATTTATTATGGGAGATTCAAAAGAATTTTCTTCTTCCACAATTTCCTCTTCTGATTCTTCCTATGAATCCACATCGTGTAGTGACCTCTTAATGTATTCCAATCCTTCATCTATATATAACATTTAATTGTTTGATTTTCATTATCTTTTGAATCTTCAATCACATAATCATAAGATATATTTATGGTATTTTTGGTCATATCATCAATTATCTTAACATCACAACTTTTTAGAAAATAATCCATGGCACATAATGAAACATTTTCAGTCTTTTCTATTCATTTAATAACATAGGAATATTCTTTCATCCCCTGCATCATCAACCTTTCCTTAGTTTCCATATTTGTTTCTAAAATTAATTTAATTAAAAAAATATGGAAATACTTAAAATATGGATTCCTTTGATGAAATAACTCCTAAGGTGTCTTGTTTTCACCCATATAATGTGTTGTTCAATTTTGAATATACAGTATATCTTGAAAAAACTCTTTCTAATAATGTAGAGGGATTTCATTATCAGTCAACATAGTTTTGACTATATTGTTCACGTATTGATTCTGACATTCAACAACTCCATTTTTATATTGGTTTCTTATACCTGTAACCTCATTTTGTATTACACACTTCTCTAGGTAGTTTTCAAACATAGTAGATGTGCATTCACTTCCATTTCCTGACTGCATAACTTTTATTTTTTATCCAATATCATTGTCGATGATTCTGAGATATGTTTTCATGCAATGAATCACTTGTTTCTTCCAATGTGTAATTGTCAGACAACCCATTCTAATTTAATAATCAATGAAAATGAAAAATTACCTTTATCAATGACTTCCAGAAACATTTATTAAGCTATATATGTCTCTATTGATGAGATCAAGGAGATGTGATACCCTTTTCCTCTTTGGATAATATGAAATATAACCATCTTCCCCCATTTGTATGCATCACAAGTCTTTTCCCATTTATGTTTCAGAATGGGTATATCCATCACTATCTTTATCTTAGATATCTTTTCCTTGTCTTTCTGAATAATGTTCCCCAACCATCAATGCCAAAAGTTTCTTTCTTCATCAACTAATATATAGCATGTGTTCTCATTATTATCTACCAAATACATTTTTTCATCTATTTTGTATACTTTCATGAGTTAATTTACTATATTTCCCTTTAATGTGCATCCTTTTTATTTAAAGTAATTATAAGTCCTGATTCATAGATTTAATTATCACTAAAGAGATTGTGACACAAACTATCCATATATAAGACAATCATTTCCTTCAGATCACCATAAGCTAGTTCAGTACTTACACTACTATTGATATTAAATGAAACATCATTATTATACCATACCATTTCATTGACCATTTTAGTAACATTTTATAATAATACAACATTACCTGTCTTGTGTGATTAACATCTGATATTGAGGATCCAGTTACTTTTTCTCTTTATAGCTTTGAGAGCCACATTTGTAAGGATGGATTTTTTTAATTTTAGTCCTTTACTACCATGAAATATTATATTTAGTAAAGGATAAATATGGAATTTCATATCTCTCTTCTATTTAGGCAGGTTCATCATACTCATACTCTTCTTTTAGAGGAGAAATCATTTTAGTAAGAGCAACACAATCTTTTTGATGAGTATTGACTCATCTCTATGTTTTATATATATTTTTCATTAATTTCCCCTACCTATAATAAACATCTTTATGGCCAAATTTAGTATAATTAAAACTATATCCAAAAAAATTATTCCTTATACAAGATGTAAGATATGAATGCTTTCTCTTTTTTTGACTTCCAAGGTCTTTCCCATTCAAATAGCTCCTTTCCTCTTCATAGAATGACATGGTATAGACCATATAACAATAGAATTTATATTTATTAAGTGCATATGTCTTTTCATTTATATTCCTCCTCCTTCTATAGGAAAATAATTTGGCTACTTATCATTTCTGGAGGCCTGAGAATAGGTTTCAGTTCTCATTTCATTTTTTAATTATGGGTTCCTTTTTTAGCACTTCAGCTGACTTTTCAACATGTATCACATTCAATTTGACTTTATTTTGGCACAATGTTTTCCATAATTTTATTTCTTAGTATCACAAATTCTTCCACTATTACCCATTCACGCAGGTCTTTCATCATTAAAAATATTTTCAAATTATTCAGATACATTCTTAGCTATAAACAAACTCAATAATTGAGAATTTTTCAAATTTTATTTTCTTATTTTCTTCTTTTGAATTTGATTCACATTTGAGTTTACACCTAAGAGTAAAAAATTATTCTTCTTTTCCCTTAAGGGAATTTGTATTTTATTCTAGTCTAGAGGTAATCTCATGGATGATCTTTTCATATTCTTAAATTTCGAGTTTTAGTTCAACTACATGTTTTATGCTTTCAAGGATTCATAACTATACTTTCAATAATTCTTTCATTCATTCAATTTCATCTTTGAGTTGATCAATATATTCTGATGATTATTTCACAACATCATTCCACTTTTCAAATCTCTTAATTTTATTCCCAATCTTACCAATATCATTCTTATGTTTCAACTTGAGATTAATATCAGTGGTCAGCTGATTATCTCTTGATTAATCTCTTATTGGCTCTAATTTTTCCATGGTAACCATTATAGAAGCATGGGTTCCATATTTAAATATGATTCTTCTTAAGGAATTCATTATCTTTATATTCGTCTTCAAATATCAAACTCTTTCTCTGTACTTTATTTCCATATTTGATGCCTCCCTTTTTGGAAAACATTTTTTAGGATTCTCCATGCTTCCATCTTTGTTCACTTTATCATTTAACATTCTTGAGCACTGAGAGGCGATGTGCTCAACTCTTCCACAATGAAAACAATCCACAATTAAATTGCCTTTAAATTTCCCTTTTACGATCATGAATTTCTTCGAAATAATGCAAATAAGTTTGTTTTCTTAGTTTTTTTCATCAGTACTATCTTTTGAAATTTAACATTTTCCATGGCTTTGAATTACATTTCCATAATTACTCTAGTCGTTGAATCTTCTGGTTTGACTCTCATCACAAAGTCCACTAGGCTGCTCATCAGATCATCCAGATAATGTTTTGAGAGATCCATTTCCTTAAGATTTGACACCATTTAATTATAAAGAGGTGTATGGTTTCTTAATATGTCCATTACGATATCAATATATTTGATCAACTCTCCTAGCCCTCAAATTTCTCTTAAAACTTTAGTAATTTGATTAAAGAATGAATCTTCATTTTCATCAGGGTGCATATTTAGATCATCAAACATGTTGTGATGAAAATGGAGTTTTCCCTCCTTCACTTTACACTCTCCTTTAGAGATATTTCTATGTTTTTTCCATATAGACATTGTTGAGGTGAATCTCATCATCTTTAGATAGATCTGATTATAAAGTGGTTTAGTGAGAGCATTTTTTCCTTTAGTGTCCACATCAGGAATTTCCCTATGTATATCTGTAATTGATATCCATGTTGGATAATTGACTTGTATTCATTGAGTAGTATAAAAAAAATGAATTCAATTTCATGGGATCATAGATAAGATCTCATCATATTCTTCTAAATATGGATGTTATTTCAATAGAGGAGGGGGGACTACCCTTATATTGAATGAATTTAACATGACAACAAGAGACATATTTAACACCATAAACATTCTTATGATACCACTTTTTGGACCCTAGGACTCCCTATGAGAGGTGGGGAGAATCAGGGTGTCATATTTCTCTTTAAGTTGATATATATTCTTCCCACATTGGTTGTAACTCGTTAAACTTGCATAATGGATATGATCTATAATAAAACATTCACATGCAATGAGAAGACACAACACTTTTAGTTGGTTCACCAGTGTGGGCTATATCCAAGGAATATATGCCGACAATATTTTGGTCATACTAAAATAAAAAAAATCTTCACTACTTGTGGAAAAAAATGTTTTTCAAAGTAACTCTATGCCAGGAACAATACCTTTACAATATTTCATGGATAGCTCACTATTTACCTCAGAACACTTCTGCTGACTCCCCCTAGATAACTACTTTTTGAGAATTATAACACATTTTATCTACTCTAAGGTCACCTTAATGATTTGGTATCAAATTCTTTGCCCCGGAATTAGCATAGAACTCTTCATCCACCATATACCGGAGTTTATGCACACTTGAAGTCTTACCCACAAAAACCTAAAATTAAAAAACTACCTTTCACAATGAACCTTCATGCATAACTTTTGAGAAGCTCACTTCTAAATGGGGAACCGCTAGTTCCACAGAACACACTGCCTTTGTGGATATTCCTTTCCTTCACTGAACAACCTACCTTTGTGAAGCTCACTGAGCTATTGCAGAACGTCCCATATTTATGAATCACTCAATACATAGAATCATTGTCTTTGGTCATGACTAGAACCATATTTTCACGAATATCAAGATTGCATAGAAAATTGGTTTTATGGAGCACCCCCTACTTCAAGAAATCAGAGCGATTCAATATTTTCTATGTTAAGTTGATGTGAAATAAAGAGAGGTAACCACCTATTTATAGGCTCGAATGATCATGAATCTCCACCGCCTCAATCACATTTTTCAAATTGGTCAAAAACGTATCCACGATGCTCCTCCATTTGCAAAGCTCCATGCAAATTGTCTATTAAAAAAGCTCATTGTAACCTTATAGATTTTATTCATAACCCTTCATATTGAATTGGGAACCAATTCCCATAATCATGAAGTAACACCATCTCAAATAAAAATGATTCATAACTTCAAAATATTTAATCCAATATTTGAAAAATCAAATACTTTACCATATTTTTAATGATATTTTTTCAGAAAAATACCTTTCATGGTGCTCAATTTATCGTAAACACAGAGCACACCATCACAATACTTTAATCTATTTCGAAATAAAGAACATGAACCTAACCTCTAAAAAAATTCATTTTCAATATTGTAATAAGGACTTGAAGAAAAATCAATTTTTACAATGCATTCCATTCTCTAAATTTTATAACCCAAACATATGGTAAACACTAGGAAATGACGCCACCATCAATCCTAGTGATGGATTGAACTGTATTATTCCTTTCCTCTAAATATCATTCATCATCCTTTATAGTATTGAAAACAAACCCAAAACATGATCCATTTCTAGAATAGAACATCCCTCCTTCCAATAATCTCTCCATTTGGGTTTGTTGGAAATCTACATATAAATTCAATGAAGGACGAGATTCAATAAAAATATGATATGTGAGAAACAAATCATCTGACACTCAATATTTATGTGAGAAAATATTGGTGTAAAAAAAGAGCTTGAATTGTGTTCTCATATCCTGTAACTCTTCATTCTACCTAATTGTAATTTTTTTTGAATTTCTCTATTCTCCATCTTCCTATAACCAACCAGTTCTCTATTCTCCGCCTTCCTACAACCAACAAGAAATAATTTCCATTATTGTTGAATTCCTCCATTCTCCCCCATTGGTAAAATACTCAAAGATCAAATTTTTTACTTATAGATCTTTAAGCACAATCCCCCTGGATCATATCTCCTCCATAAACATACTTATTAACTATGAGGTGGTTGAACACTAGGGATAAATTGATGTTTATCAAACACAACTTGTACTAGTGTACTGGTCATAATATCATTCACTTTTACATCAGTTCCAAGATGATTCATTTTAACCATGCCTTGTTAAAAATTTTCCCATGAAGAAGTGATATTTTATATCAATATGCTTCATATGAGAATGATGAACATGATTATTTATAAGATTACTCATGATATTGTTATTATAGTGAATCGCCATTGGTTTATTTCCTCGCCTCTAATATCTCTCAGTTATTGCTTTATCCAATGAGATTGTGTGCATGCCTTTATTGCAGAGATATACTTAGGTTTAGAAGTACTAAGATAATTGATTTATTGTTTTATACATAACTATCCCACAAATTTCTTTCCAATAAAATATTCTCCAACACTTTTGGACTTTATTTCCACCACATCTCTATCCCATTCAGTATCATAGAATACTAATAGTTCATTATCTTTCCCTACAGCAAAGTATAATCCATAATTGTGAGTACATTGAAGGAAACTAATGATTCTATTCACCATATTCATATGTTCCTCCTTTGGATTACTATAAAATAGGGACACTAAGAATGTTAAAATGAAAATATATGGTCATATCTCAATCAAATACAACAATCTTCCCAAGATTTGTCAATACATTGTGGGGTCTATAGATGTCCAATCCTCATTCTTTAAAATTTTAGTTCCAACCAAAATCAGAGCCAAAATTGGTTTGGATTCAATCATATATAATTACATTAGAATATATCATGCATACTTCCCTTGGGAGATAAAAGTGAAGTATTTCGTTTGAATCAATTGTAGTACTAAGAAATATGTGAGTTCAACAATCATGGAAATTTTCGTATTATGATTTCATGTGATTGGGAAAATCATCCACTGATCCCTTATTTCTTCCAATATAAATAATATCATCAACATAAACCAATACCATGAGAAAATACTTCTAATAAATCTTGACATAGATATTGTGATCCACTCCTTTTATTTTTAATTAAATCCTTTTTGGAGAAGAATCCAGCCAAGGGTACCAAACTCTTGGTTCCTACATCAGAATATAGAGTTATTTAGTAAATCTACAAACCTTTAGTTCATCATTTCCAAGATGTAAACCCACTGGTTGTTCAATATAGACATTTTCTTCAATAATACCATTTAAAAATGTTATCATGACATATAGTTGATACACCTTATACCCTCTTTGGATCACCATGGAACAAAATAGCTTTATTTACTATAGTCTAGTCACCAAAGAAAATGTTTCTTCAACATTGACACTTTCAATATGTGAATATTCATTACACAATATTTGATACTTATTTAGGATCACATTAACATGATTAATATATTTTTCCATTAAAATACACTTCGTACCAATCACATTTTTACCTTCATATCTCTGGACTATATACCATGTTTTTTATATGGTCCAACTCTTCATTCATGGATCTAACCCATGATTCATCCTTTGTAGATTATTCAAAATATAATTGCTTCACAAATGATAGAAAGGAAGATTTCACATTATTCTTCATTCTCCTCTTCTACCGGGGTGTAGTCTAATCCACAATTATTTTAGAATAATCAATTTTTTCTATTTTATTTCTCAAGGGATGTTCAAAATATTTTATTCTGCCATAGTTTCCTCTTCTGATTCATCATTTGAATCCACATCGTTCGGTGACCTCCGAATGTCTTGAACTCCTTTCCCAACTATTGCATTTGAATCTGTTCCATGTTCGCAAACTTCTGCATCTTTATTCACATCAATATAATATACCCTCATTGTATTTTTTTTCAGGTCATCAATTATCTTACCATCACTACTTTCCATAAATTTATCAAGGTTCATGTTGAAAAATTTGTTGGATTATATTTTCATTTAATAACCGGAAAATATTCCTTCATCCACCACATCAAAATACTTTCCTTGGTTTCCATCTTTGTTTTTGATAAATAATTTACTTATTAAAACATAGAAATTCATCAAGGAGGCCTAAATTCAATACCACATCTCATAAGGTGTCATGATTTCACCCATATAAATCCATTTTCAGTTTTGAATATACACTTCATCTTGAATGTCTTATTTCTAGTAATGTCAAGGGATATGACCCTCAATCTACATATTGATGGCCATATTCTACATCTATCAATTACTATGTTTAAAAGCTCTATTTTCAATGGTTTTATCACATCTTCCACCTCAAATTGTATTCCATGCTTCTCCACGTAATTTTCATGTTCAATGAATGTTTATTCCACTCCATTTTCTAACTACATAACTTTGATTATCCATCTAGTATCATTCTCAGTGATTCAACAATATGTTTTCATGAAAACAAGACCTTTTTTCTCCCTGTGTATAACCATAACACATTATATTCTACTATAATCATCAATTAAAATGATGAAGTACCATTCTCCATGATTTTGGGAAACATTTGTCAAGCCACATATATCTGTATGGATAATATAATGCTGATGTGATGCCCTTTTATTCTTTGGAATATATGAACTACTGAATAGATTCCGCTATTTTGAAATCATCACAAGTATTTTATCATTCATGTTTAAGAATAGGGAAATCCATGAATATCTTTATAAAACATATCTTTTCCATGTCCTATTTATTAATGTTCCCCAACCTTCGATTCCACATGTTGTTTTCTAATTCAACTGACAGATAGAAAGTGTTCTCTTTACTATCAACCTAATATATGTTGACATCTATTGTGTAGCCTTACATTAGAAAGTTTAATGTGTTTCTATTTATAGTGTATATTTTTTTATTAAATGTCACTATAAATCATATGTTGCAGAGTTGGCTGACACTAAGGAGACTGTGATGTAGACCATCCACATACATGACTTCTATTTTATTCATCCCATCATTAGCTATATGAATACATCCACTGTCATTGATCTTCAGTACGCCATAATTATCGAACCTTACCTTTCCATTGAGCCTTTTATTAAAATTATTAATAATTAATCACAGTCTATTATATGGAATGAACATCAGCTATCAAGGATCCAAGTATTATTGTAATTTGTAGCTTTGAGAGCCACTTCTATATGGTTGGATTTTTTAATTTTCATCCAATAAATCCATGAAATATTAGATTTAATGAAGGATAAAGATATCCTTTTAGATATATATTCCATTTTTTAGGTTATTCATAATCCTACTATTATTCAAGTGGAGAAAATTGGTTGGTTAGAGCAACACCACCTAGTTGACGAGTATTGACTCGTCTTTGAGTTTTTTATGTATTGTTCATGTGTTTCTTCTGCCTACAATGAATAACATTATGGAGAAAGGTAAAACAATGAAAACAATATCCATAAAAATTATTCCTTCAATAAGAAGTAGGATATGATTTTTTTTCTTTTGTTGACTTCCAAGATCTTCCCTATTCAAATAGCTCCATGACTCTTCACAGTATGACATTTTATGGCCCAGATAACACATAATTGAAATTTTATACATTGATATGTCTTCTCATTTATATTCCTACTCGTGTATCCTTATTTTGGTAAAAAAATACACTTTCAATCATTTATAGAGTCTTGATAATAGGTTTCACTTCTCCTTTTAGTTTGAATTAAGGGTTCATTTTTCAGCACTTTAGGTGACATTTAATCATGTATAACTTTCATCTTGCCTTTATTTTGGAAAAATTTGTTTCCCAAATTTTATGTCTCAGTATACCAAATTATTCCACTAATACCCATTCGTGCAACACCTAGATCATTCAAAATATTTTCAACTTCATCAGATCCATGCTTTGCACTCTCCAGCAACTCATCATCTGATAATTTTCTAAATTGAATTTCCTTCTTTACATTTTTTGAATTTGATTCACTTTAAAGTTACTCTTAAGAGTAAGAACTTCTTCTTCGAGTCTCTAAATGGTATTGGAATTTTCATCTAATCTGGAGGTAAGTTAATTGATGAAAATTTATTTTAATTCAATTATGTTCTTTAGTTACACTACATCTTCTGTTCATTCCTAGATTGACGAATATAACTTCCCTAGTTATTTTTATCATTAAATTTTATATTTGGGTTGATAAATATATTTTTATGATTCTTCCATATCTTACTTCAAATTTTTGTATCTCTTAGTTTGATTATCAGTCTTACCAAGGTAATTCTTAAGTTGAAACTTGAGATAGGAATTAGTGGTCAACTAATTATCTTTAGGTTTATCTCCCAATGGTTCAGATTTTTCAATGGTAGCCATAATGGAAGCATGGGTTCCAGATTTAAATTTTGGTTCCTCTTCCCCAAGGAATTAATTATCTTCATCTTCCTATTCATAGAAAAATCTATTCCTATGTACATTATTTTCATATCTGAAGTCTCCATTTTTGAAAAACCTTTTCTAAGTATTGTTTATGCTTCCTACTTCACTCTCTTAGCTGTAAAACTTTCATGAGAACAAATAGGCAATATGCCCAACTCTACTACCATGCAAACATGCCATATGAATCTTACCTTTAAATTTCTCTTTACCCCTCATGAATTTCTTGGAAATGAGTGAATGAAGTTTGGTTTCCTCATTTTCTTCATTAGTACTATCTCCTAAAATTTTATGTTTTTCCATGGATTTAAATTCAATATCTTTATATACTCAAGTCTTTGCATCATTTATTTTGACTCTTATCTCATATTCCATATGGCTGCTCAATAGATTGTCCAGATAATTTTTTTTATAGATCCATTTCCTCAAGAGTTGGTACCATTGTATTGCCAATAGGGGGAAGTCTTCATAAATTTTTTTACAATATCAATTTATTTGATCTCCTCTCTTAGCCCTCAAATTGATCCTTCTTCTTAAGTAATTTTATTGTACAAAAAATCTACATTTTCATCAGGGCAGATTTTCAGTTCATCAAACATGTTATGATAAACATGGAGTTTTACATCCTCCACATTAATCTCTCCTTCATAAATATTTTTGAGTTTCCCACATTGAATTTTCCAACATGAATCTCATTACCTTAAAATAGTTCTTATCAGAAAGTGATGAATAGAGATCATTTTTTTTCTTCATCATTCACATCATTCATTTTTCTATCTATATCAGTCATAAACCGACATGTTGGATTATTGAATTGTATTTCTTCTGCATTATAAAAAAAACTTTCATTCTAATAGATCTTAGATAAGATCTTATATTGGTCTTCCAAATATGAATGTTACTTCCATAAAAGAGGGGGACTCCCATAACATTTATTGAATTCTCAATGACAAAAATGGGAAACATTAACACCAGAATGCTCCCTATAATTCCACTGGTAGGACCCTAGGACACCCTAATAGGGTAGGGGTGAATCAGGGTGTCAACATTTACTTTTAAAGTGATAGATCTTGTTCCCAAATTGGTAGGAATTCATTAAACTTTTATGATGGATATGATCAACAATTAAAACTTCACATGAGAAGAGACGATAGAAAAAATTTATATGGGTCAATACTAAGGGATACATTCAAGGATTATGCACTGGTAGTGTGTCGGTTATACAAAAATCAACTAATCTTCACAAGTTTTGGAATAGAAAATTTCGATGACAGTCACTCTATGCAAGGCACACTACCTTTACAAGATTTTAGGGATAACTTCCTACATCCATTAAAACACTTCCGCTGACTCCCTTTAGCTCACTGATTTGAGATAATTGTAACGTAGTTTATCAACATGAATTTCGCTTCAGTGATTTTTCATTAAATTCCTCATCCCTAACATAGCACAAAACTCTTCATGAACCATAGACCTGAGTTGATGAAAAATGAAAGCCTTATCCTCTAAAACCTGATATTAAAAAGCTACCTCTATAAAAGATAATTTTCAAATATCACATCTTTTTGAATCACCCCAACCACCATAGAACACAATTTCTTTATGAATATCCCTTTCCTTCTCAGAACACACTTCCTTCACGAAGCTCCCTTGACTTCATAGAATAACCTGACTTTGTGAAGCACACTGTGCCAATGTGCAATGTCCCATCATTGAAAATCACTCGATACCTAGAATCATTGACTTCAGTCATGAATAGAGTGTTATTTTCATTGATATTAAGATCTCATAGACAACCAGTTTTATGGAGCACCCCTTGCTTCATGAAATCAGAGTGATTCCAAATTTTCAACGAAAATTTCATATGATATGAAGATGGGTAGAATCTTATTTATAGGTTATTCCAATCACGAAGCTCCACCTCTCTAACACATTTTCCAGATTGGTCAGAAACATCTTCATGGAGCTCCTCCTTTAGAAAGTCTCCTTCAAAATTCTATGTTCACTAAGATCATCATAATTATAGAGATTTCCATAAAAACCATTTTCACTTCCACAGATCTCCAATTTTTTAATCGTGAAGTAAAACTATCTAAAATTTCAATACTTCATATATTTTAAATCCTCAATCCAGTCTTTATAAAATCCAATCATTTACCATATTTATGAAGATCTGATTTCAAAAAAATACCCTTTGTGAAGATTGAATTATCGTAATCGCAAAGAAAACCATCACAATACATTAATCCTAATGAGAAAAATATCATTACTCCCATCTCTAATAAACTCATATCTTTTTCATATTTTCATAAGGCATTCCATAAATACCTTCTTCAATACTTTCCATTCTCTAAATATTGGACACCAAAAATTTGGAAAACACTAGGAAATGATGCCACCTTCAATCCTACATTCTACTTCAACTATATGATCCATTACCTTGTAATCTCCATGATCATCCATGAGGGGATTAAAAACAAAGATGAACCATACTCCATGCCTAGAAAATAACAACCTCGGTTCCAACCACTAAGAGAAAATGGAATGTGGTAATGTTCTTGTTCCTAGGAGTAACATAAAAATATTCTAGGGAAACCCCGATTACATAGGATTGATAAATATAGTTTTATTTTCCACTTTTTATAGGTTATTATATTTTCCCATTTTTTGATACATATTTTTTTTCAATTTTTTGATTTTTAATATTATTATTAATAAATATTTATTTTCTATGGACCGATTATATGAGGTTGTATCAAATCATACAATATACTAGAAACCATAGGAATGTAATTCCATTAATTATACCATGAAATGATTATTATATTCATGCATTTCTAGTATTTCATGTGTTTTTTGTTAGGCCCTTCTTGTTATGTATTTCACTATGCCAATATTTATATGGTATGGAATGCTTTGTTTAATAAGAGTTCCAACATCAATATAAATGTTTTTTTCTTGCATAGATTGATGTTGAAACCTTAATTAACCAATTATGTCACAATATTTGATTTTATTGATAGATTACACCTAAAATTTATGAATCAATTACATATATAAATTGAGAATTATATTTTATTCAATCAAATAATTATACATGACTTTTTACATCCTAATAACAAAGCTACATGCAAAATTGAATTCCCATAGCATGCCAAATTCAATTTATAATGAGTATGTGCCTTGTAAATTTTGAATTGGAGATGTTATTATGTATATTGAGATATCTAAATCCAAATAAATGAGAATTTACATATTCAAATTATAGTTTTAAAATTCATGTTTTTACTACTAGATGAATATTATAAATGAAAGTTAAATGTTGTTTTCCTCTATACCATTCACTTGAATCACTATATACTGTTACCTCGGTAGTTGTATGCAGCCTTTTACTAACCCAATCATAGTAGTTTGTAGTAGTTTGTGTCTCGTGTGATTCTTTTGTGACACTTCCTTATCATCATGACCTTATTCTATGAGTCGAATATGGGTGGGTATTTTCTTATATAAAATCCTTCTGATTTTACATAATTATTATCCCTTTCCCTATCTATTATAAATACAATATATGGTATGTTCTGGGAAATTGTAGAGTTATGCCACTAAAAAACCATCATTTAGTGTACCATGATTTTAGAGAAAAGAATGCTATTAATGTGGTAGGATATGTTCCACCTATAGTACCACATATAGTGCCACATGGGTAACCTCTTAGAAATTTTCCATTAGGCATTAATTATCACTAATGAGGAAAATTATTCTTTTTCATGTAGCTAGTATAGGGTTATCCTTAACCTGAAGTAAGTCTGTAATAGATGATTTGGGATTTACAGTAGTATCATCCTCCAACATTCTCAAGAATGGTAGAAAATAGGCTGTTGAGTGATGGTTAGAATCCAAATAACTAATTATTGATCATATTTGTATGCCTTCATAGATGACTTTAATGATCTTTATCAATATGTGATGTGATTTTTCCATACACTAGTGAGATATAATCTCTCATGTGTAACGTTATGGGTGTATGGACAAAGAGTAATTTTAGATAGTCTTATATAATAACTTATTGCCAATGACTTTTGGAGTGTGTTATGCTAGTGATTTTAGTAATCTTTAATATGGATCTTTAACATAGATAGTGTTTTATTTTCACTTAAATAAACTCTATGTTTTTTCTCTGAAACATTCTATTGAGGAGTTGACGCGTGTTATGAAATTTGAGGACGGGCTTTTTTATGCTACTTGATCACTACTGAATATATTCCATATGATTACAAATATTGGGATATTGAACTATGAATTTAATATATAACATAACCATAGAGAACATGGCAATGTGATCCATTTTGGTTCAGTACTGAGGTAGGGTGATGGTTAATCTGGTAGTAGGAAACACTGTTTGAGGGGTGCACAAGAGGGTGGTGTGTAATGCCCTGATCTTTTATGAATAGAATTTTCTTTTATATTATTTAATTTTGAAAACACATTAAATTTTTATTATTATTGGTTTTGAATGAAAATTAATTATCATTACCATTGATAATATAGTCACTGACTAGTGAACACAAGACTAGTTTATATGTATGGTTTTAACAAATCATTTGGACACATCCAATGAAAGTGATGGCCTCGACCTGCAGGATCATTCCATTTGTGTCTCATTTATCAGATATTTTGATGTCGATAGATTTTTTTGGTATTTTCCCTACACCCAACCCAAGCAAAGATACAAAAAAACAAGCATGATCGAAATAGTTTACAAGATAAGTTCAAGCTTATCGAGATCACGAATAAAACCATGTTCACCGAACGGCTGCAATAAATCCCCACCATCATACACCTTACTCTTATGTATTATGCTAGTGTAATAAATGGATATTTAACAATACCCTATCATTATTATTTTATGAATTGTTTTTTTATATAATAATTAATATATATTAATTTTATTATTCTTACTTTGTAAATGATTTTTAAGGAGAAATAAGTATTTTTAGTTAATATTCAATTTCAATTAAGAAATATACTTTTATGAATAAATGGATTTTTAATTAAATAATATTTTAATAAATTATTATTACTAAATTATTATTTTTTAAACATAAATGATCATATAATTTTTATAAAGTCAATTGTAATATTTTTTTTAAGTTTGAAAACTTTTTTCTCAAAACTCATGAATTTTCAATATATGTATATTTTTATTTTAAAAGTGAAAATTCACATAAATATAAAATTATATAGATAAAATGAATATTTGTTTTTGAATTAAGACATCAAAATTTTGAATTTTTGAATTTTTCATAATTTTCCTTGAGAGTCAAATTGTTTGGTAAAAAATAAATGTCGTATAAATATATAATGTGTTTTATGATATCATAATGACCTAATAGTGATGTAATAAAATAAAATGTACTTTTTTCTTATGTATGTTTTAACCTTAAAATAATGTGATTTTAGAATTTTTTGATTAATTTTATAATGTCTTAGTAGAACCTCCATGACTTATAAAATATTTAATCATTTTAAAATGATTTCCTTGAGAGTTTACTCATCACCATATAAGAAAGCCTCATTTTTTAATATGTTCATACATTATCCTTATAAAATATTTTTTCCACTCATATTTGGAAAAACCAAGGGAAATTCATATGATGGTTTTTGTTTTTGAATATTTAATTTTATAGATTCTAAAACATAATTTTTTGAAATATTAAATAATTCCCCTCTCATTTCCAATATAAACCCACGTAATCTCCAACTTATCTTCATCAAATTACATGTAGCACGTCCCCACTCTGCCCTAATCTTCATATAATCCTTCCAAGGTTCTCAAAGATCTCAATAATCCCTTCTTCAAGCTCTTGAAGTAACACACACAACTAAGGTATTTTTTCATTTCTCATTTATATCCACGTCTCTTTATTTATAATACCATTTTATGTTCAATTAAAATGTTGGGGGTATGATTTCACAATTATTCTATACTTACCTACTTTTCATTGAAGGATGAGATACTACATTCCCTCTCATTAAATCCTTCAATGTATACCTATTATGATGATGAAATTCTGTAAGGGATTTCTCTCTTCTTATTTCTATTCAAGTATATCTCCCATACTGTACATCTAAATTCCATTTCATATGTTGGGATATTATGTTTCATGATCCAATTAATATAAATTTCATGTATAAATGATTAAATAACCCTTTATCTCTCATTAAACCATCTTATTAATTTCCATATGATGATGTTATGCTGCCGAAATTGCACTGTGATTTTCCATGCCGAAATCATCATATAGTGAATACCATAATCATTCATATATCAAGGTTAGTAAAAATTATACACAAATATATATTGAATAGTATTTAAATGTCTATATTTCCCATTACTTTGTCCTAGAATAACTTATTATGTTGAATGATTCCATGTTATATGATTCATGTGGGACACTTATGCATGAAATGAAATGCTTATAAAAGGTGCACCTTGATAGTGTTACAATGCATTGGGTAATGTCTAGTATCATGATTTTCAATGTGAAATGAGGTTTTAATCTTGATAATATATGTGAAATGACAGTTTAATAATTCTAATTCAAGTAATTCTAGGGTTTACTCATGGTAATCCATGTTTAATGAGCCATGGCTTATGTTAATATCATGATTTATGTCATTGCCACATTTCAATGTTATAAAGTCATGATATATCATGCATTTAGGTTAATGTTTCTCTTATTCACCATTGATATTAATATTTCCTAAAATTTATTTAATTCTTCATGTTATACCTCATTTAATGCATTGATGGGATTTATATCTCATCCCGTTCTCATATATGTCCTCAGGTTATCCCATGCAATGCTAAGTACGAAGGAATGTTGTGGTCATGAAAAATAAATTTTTAGTAAATTTGTTTTATTCTATTTACTACTTTTTCTTTTAATATTTACAATTTCCAAAGACATTATACCTCTAAATCCTCCAAGTACTGTTAAGTAAAATTTTATGTAATAAACCATGTTTAATTTGTTAATAGAGAGAAGGGTTGTTATAATTGGTATCAGTGGATATGTTTAGTTTTTTTTTGGAATTAAGTTTATAAAATAATAGTGAAAGACGTAGGGATAAGAATTAGTATATTAAAATAATCCTTAATTTTTTTATTATAGTTTTAGTGGTTTATCAATAGAATACATCCCTCTATACATACATACAAGTAGAGATGGATCTAGAACATATGTATCTATGGGTAAAACCTAAAAACACCGCTTTGATCTACACACGAACGGGAACTGGATCATGACAAAGAGCCATGCCGCACTCTTGGTTTGACACTCCTACGGTCTATTATTTGGTAAATTAATAAGATTAGTATGAACCATTACACAGGGAATAAAAAAGGCCCCTAAGAATATATGTTGAGAAGTACACCATGGATAACATAGATTGAAGCCTATAAATTCATAAGTTAAGGAAATCAATGTAATTTAAAATTTATCCATTTTTACATTAGAGTCCCCTTTTGTTTTTAATAAACATTCCCATAAATATCCTATTATTCTAGCTAATGGATTGTAATAGGAGGAATAGGGAAAACAACTAATGCAATGATGAATGTGAGGACTATTCTAATGAGATTAACAATTTTATGGGAGAGGGAATTGAAAATTTTGTCATGATATACTCTCAGTTAAACGATTTTTTTTAAAAATAAACATAGGTCAGTAGGAACATTCAACCCGTATCCCCCCTAAAATTGAACAGGCTTCAATCGAGATCTTTTGTGAGACAAAAAGGACTCTTACTTTAAATGGATCATATGACCCTCAATCATCGAACAATGGATCAACTCCATTGAGAAGATCTTATCTATCCTTCAATGTTCCGAAAAAAGAATATTCTACATACTTCTTATCGTATAGAGGGTGAATTTGATCAATGGTGGGCATTTATCAAAAATACAAAGCCTGAGGAATATATCAAGGCATTAGGATGGATATATTTTTGGAAAATATTTTTTTGATCAATATTTTCCTTACACCCATTGACTTAAGATGGAATGGAATTCATTTCCCTGAAAAAAGACATTAAATCCATCAATGTTTATGAGTGAAACATCAAAAGTTTTTCACGATATGCCTCCTGCTTTTCCATTACCCCTAAATTCAAGGTTTCAATATTTTTCGGTGGGATAAAACTTAGCCTATTAAAGCCATAGAGATTCGTGACATTGAGAACTATGAGAAAATTTTCCATTCTTCCCTCGCAGATGAAATGGATATAAGAAAATCATAGGGGTATCATGGGGATAAGAAGTGGAAAGTGGAATTTAATTATAGTAGTCCAATGGATAAATCCAATGGTTCAACGAAATTACATCACATCACTTGTCAAAGGTATGGAAATTAGCACAACAAAAATTTACTAAAGGGGATGAGAAAATTCCTTAAGTGTGGAAGAGAAGGGAACTTGGACATTAATTACTAACAAGAAAACCCAGCTACTGTGATAGAGGAGATGAATGCTCCATTCGACCGTCAACACATTGTTCATTGCTAAAATTTCAAAGAACTAGATAAAATTGTGAACCAATGCCCTAAGACAAGGGTTTTCGGAGGAACCAACAACCTTCAAGGCATCAAGGGATATATTTTTCTATCATTACTAAAAACGTGAATCCATAAATTTAATTGGTAACATATATTATAGTTATTAATTTTAAAACAGTGAAAATACATTTTTATTAAGGTTTAACACATTTTTTTGTATCCCAAAATGTTAGTAGAACAATCCAAACACCACCACAAATCATAAATGTAGAGATGTCAGTGGAAAAGGAAAATGGGGAAATTATTTCATCATGTGAATATAAATCCTCCCATATCACAATTTGTGGTTTTAACTACCCATAAAAACTCACCATACTCCCTATGGTGGAATTTAATGCAATTCATGGCATGGATTGGATTTCCCATATACATATACAACATAAATTTTTAAATGATGGAAATAACACTCCATATGGTGAATTGACCCCTGATTCTATAAAAGTGAAAGGAGGATTAATATTAATTAGAACCATCATCTCTTGTGTGGATATTAATGCCATATGAGCACACATATATTCCTTAGATGATTGATTCTAAGGAGGGAACCATCTTCAATGACATCCATTTTGTTAGAGAATTTGCTGATATGTTTCCTGATGAATTTCACGGTCTTCCACTTGTAAGAGATGTTGAATTTTTTATTTATTTTATACTTGGGGAATTTCCAAAATACAAGAATCCATATAGAATGTCTGTTGTTGAGCTGGAGGAGCTAATGAAACAACTACATGAGAATCTGAATAAAGGGTTTATAAGACCCACTATTTCACCATGGGTGCACTAGTCATATTCATCAATAAGAAATATGGGATAATGCATCGTTTTATTGATTATTATTAGCTCAACCAAATAATGATAGATAACATGTATCTTCTCCCAAGAGTTAATGACTTATTTGATTAGCAATGTGAAACACAATATTTATCCAAGGTGGATATGTAGTCAGGACATTACCATGTTTGGGTGAAGAAGGATGATATCTTCAAGACTTATTTTTGTACAAGGTATAGGAACAATGAATTAATAGTAATTCCTTTAGGATTAACTAATACTCCAGAAATATTCATGGACATGATGAATAGATTCTTTAGATATTTCCTCGACATGTTTTTGGTAGTCTTTATAGATGATATTCTGATATAATTTAAAACCAAAGAGGAGTATAAAGAGAATATAAACACTATACTAGAGACCTTATGATAGGAGAATCTCTATGAAAGGTACAATATGTGTGAGTTATGGTTAAAGGAATTCTCATTCTTGGGGAATATCATCATAAGAAATAGGATATCTATGGACCCCTCCAAGACAAATGCATTTGAGGGATGTCTGAGGGAAACATATATGATGGATATCCACGGATTTCATGGGAGAGATGGATATTATTTCCAATTTGTGATAAATTTCTCATGATTGGAAATCCTTCTAACCAAGATAACATAGAAGGGAGTCAAGTTTTCTTAGAATGAGGATTTCCAAGAGAGCTACGTTGAGTTGGAAATGAGGCTTATCACTAATCATGTGCTCACACTAGCCATAGCGTAGAAATTTTTGTGGTATTCTGTGATTCTTCGAAGAATGGTATGGGTTGTGTGTTTATGAAAAATAAAAAAGTCATTTTCTATACTTCAATGAAATTGAATGTTTACGAGAAGAACTATCCAACACATGATCTGGAGTTGGCTGTAGTAATATCTGATTTAAAAATTTGGTGACATTATCTCTTTGGGGATGAGTATAAAATATATACTGATCACAAAAACCTCAATTATATATTTACAGATGAAGAGTTGAATATACGACAACAAAGATGGTTAGAGCTGATGAAAGACGATGACTACTCAATCCATTACCACCATGGGAATGTTAAAAAAGTAGTTGATGCTATAAGTAGAAAGGACCAAGTGATTCTATCATTGATGAAAATTGAAAAGGATCTAATCTTCATAGATTTGATGATGATGGACAGTGTAATCATAAATAAGGGAACATCATTAATATTTTTAGAAATTATTTATCAACTGTCTCCTTTGGGAAGGATAAAGGATGATCAAAAGGATGATGTGAGAATTTAGAAGAAAGTTGAAACTATCATAAAAGAAAAATCATCATAGTTAAATGTTAATAAACAAGGAATTGTGTGATTTGGGTTAAGACTATGTGTTCCATAAATTACAGAGTTAAATAAAGAACTTTTGGATGATGCACATTGTTCTAATATCACCATTCTCTTAGAAAAAAATGATATATCAAGATCTCCGAGAGAATTATTGGTGGGATTAAATGAAGAAGGAGATCATTGAGTATAAAAAAAGTACCTAGTATGTCAGTAAGTGTAGGATGAGTGAAAGAAGTCTAAGGGAATGATGTAACTATTACCTATACCGACATAGATATCGGGAAACATCACCATATGCATTGTCACTAGACTTCTGAATCAATGATGTATGTGTTGTTGTGGAACGTCTAATACAGACAACACACTTCATTACAATTTGGGAGGATTTATCATTGGATCAACCAACCCATATATACATTAGAGAAGTGGTAATGATCCATGGAGTACCACTATCGATTGTATCTGATCTTCATCAATGATTCACCTCTGTGTTCCGAAAGAGTCTCAAACACTCTCAAAATAATTAGATGAAAATAAATATGTCTTATCATCCTCAAACTTCTGGCCAATATGACAAGACTATCCAAACACATAAGGGAATGTTAAGAACATGCTCAATGGATTTCAAATGAGGATAAGATCAACATCTTCATCTGGTTGAGTTCTCTTAAATCAATATTTTCTACTCATGCATACAAATAGATATTTATGAATACCTTTATTGTAAGAGGTGAAGAATACTAGAATGTTGTTATGAAGTTGGGGAACAAAATCTTCTACGTCTAGAAATGGTCAACAAAATGGTGTATAAGGTTAAGACCATCCAGCAGCACATTAAAGCTGCTCAGAGTTGAAAAAATTACTTTGTAAATAATCATCGATGAGACATATATTTTGATTATTGAGACATGTTATTACTCTAAATACCACAATGGAAGAGATTTATGAGATTTGGGAAGAGGGGAAATATTAGTCCAAGGTACATCAGACCTTTTGAAGTCCTTGATCGTATTAGAGTTGTGGCCAATCGACTAGCACTCCCACCAAACATGTCTCAAATACATGATGTATTCCATGTATCACTCTTGAGGAAGTATATACCTTAACCATCACATGTACTCAATCCCAAGGTGGTACCATTAGAGAATTAACTATCTTATGAAGAGAAGCCAGTGAAGATATTAGATCATAGGGAAGAAGTTCCACGAAATAAGAAAATTCCCCTTGTTAAGGTGTTGTGGGGAAACCGCATGTTTAAAGAAGAAATGTGGGATCCAGAGGTAGTGATGAGGCGGAAATACCCTCGTCTATTTTAGTGTGTAAAAAAAGAAAACATGGGGAAGATATTTCATAAGGGGGATTGTCATAATGACCTGATATTTTTTGAATAAAATTCCCATTCTTTTAATTTATTATAGAAAACACATGCAATTTTTTATTATTATTGGGTTTAATTGATAGTTATGGATCATTACCATTGATAATATAGTCGTTGACTAGTGAATACATTAATAATGTATATATAGGGTTTTAACAAATCCTTTTGACATAAATAAAGGATGTGATGGCCTCAACAAGTATGATTATTTCATTTGAAGCCCATTTATCATAAATTTTAACATGGAAAACATTTATTCACTTTTCCCTAGACCATTCCCAATATGAGATCAATAAATTTAAGCATGATCAAAACCATTTACAAGATATGTTCATGATCATTGAGATCATGACACAAACCATGTTCACTAAACGGCCCTAGAATGATTTGACATCGATCACCTTAATCATAGGGCTTATGCTGGTTTAATAAAGGGATATGTAACAAGAATCTATCATTAAGATTTTTTGCATTATTTTGGGTATATAATAAGAAATATACATTCATTTTATTATTGAGACTTAGTAAATGATTTTTAAAGTGCA
Organism: Viscum album; assembly: GCA_963277665.1. Lineage (NCBI taxonomy): Eukaryota > Viridiplantae > Streptophyta > Magnoliopsida > Santalales > Viscaceae > Viscum > Viscum album. The sequence continues at coordinate 1,340,797,939 of OY728158.1, read as the reverse complement.
AATAGTATTTTTAGTTAATATTCATGTTCAATTTATATATTTATTTTTATGAATTAATGTATTTTTGAATTAAATAATATATTAATAAAATATTATTACTAAATTATTTTTTATTATATATAAATTATAATATAATTTTTCTGAAGTCAATTGTAATTCTTATTACGGTTTTAAAACTATTTTTGTCAAAACCAATGAATTTTCAATAAATGTCAGGATTTATTTTAAAAGTAAAAAATTCACATACATAGAAAATTATTTAGATAATGTAAATATTATTTTTGGATTTATTATGTCGAAATTATCCAATGGTGAATTTTTCATAATTTTCTGAGATACTCAAATTTTTTGGAACAAATTAAATACCATATAAATATATAATGTGTTTTATTATATCATAATGACCCAATAGTGATGTAATAAAAACTATAAAATATATACTCAGCCAATATATGTTTTACCTTAAAAATAATCTTATTTTAGGTTTGTTTTTGTTAAAATTATTGTGCCTTGGTGGACTCTCCAAGACATATAATGTGTTTTTCATTTTAAAATGATTTCCATGAGAGTGTGACTCACCTCCACATAATCCAGCATAATATTTTAATATGTTCGTCCACTGTACTTGTAAAACAATATTCCAACTAATATTTGTAAAAAATCATGGAAAAACCCATAATAAAGTTTTTTTTAATATTTAAATATATCGATTCCAAAACCTATGTTTCTGAAATATTAAAAATATTCTCTTCTCATATCCTATGTAACCCCAACCAAGCTCCCATTTCTCTTCACTCAAAATATTTGGAGCATGTACCTACTCTTCAATCTCTCTAGGATCCACCCAAGCTTCCTCAAGCTCTCATGAATCCCCTCTTAAAACTCTTGAAGTCACACACTAAAGTAAGGGATTCTTTACTTTCAAATTTTAATCTAAGTTTCTTTATTTTTAATACCCTTTTAAATTCAATTAAAAATGTTGGGGTATGATTATTCACCTCACCCATATTTCCCTAATTATTTTCTAATGATGAGATACCAATTTATCTGTCATTAAATACTTCCATGTATATAACAACCCAAAACTGACGTACATGGAAATTACATTACATTTGAGGAATACTTAATACATAACAAACATAGACACCCAAGGACCATAATAGTTTAGTCTTTGGAATCTCATAAAATAATATTCTAGTCAGGGTGAATGATCTTCAACATATCCCATAAAGATATTCCCTTTTTTTCTTTTCATAAACCTCTCTTTATATCCTGGGGAAATGAAAACATATAAAGTGTGATATCAAATGCTCAGTAAGGGTAAGAATGGAGAAAATAAAACAAAGCATTTACATTGGATCTTAAAAAATATGAACATAACGTTCAAACATCATAATCTTGAGTTGTGAAATAATTCTTGGCAGAACGTAAGGTATAGATCATAATGGAACATAAATCATGATAAAATAGCATGGGAATAAAACATGTAATTATGGAAACCATTAATCACATGTTTTGATTTCCATAGTAGCCAAGGAATTGCTACCAAGACCATCATTGTAGACAAAATCCATTACTGAACCGGGTTTACTTGTTGTTCCATCCCTGTATTACTGAACCAGGTTCACTTGCTATTCCAGCCATGTCTATCTCAAGAGATATAAATCTTTACCCAATGCATTGGAGGGAGATATAGGTCCCACTCATCTAATAATGAATCCATTCTTATGTGTTCCACATAATCATAAATCCTATATCATAGCATAACCGATGTAATAAAAATGGGATTCTTAAACATCATTCCATCATAACATAATCCATATTAGATAAAGGACTTCATAAAAATAATTCCATCATAACATAATCAAATCAATATAATAATAGGGATATAAACCTAACCCTATATCATATTATAAGGAATATAATTTTGATAAAACACTTGAAATGAATTCTTGAGGAAAATTTCCTTTCTTCTTCAAAATAATATTCTTTTCTCAAAATATCTTGAAATTTTAAAAGAAAATAATTTTTTTGAAAATAATCATGAAATATTGTAGAGTAATCTTCTTGGAAATAAGGCATTTTGAAACAGTAAAAATCCATTCATGTCTTATAAGTTCAAAAAACATTCTCCTTGTACTTTTTCCAGAATGTCAAAAAGTGACTCATATGGTAAACAAAAGAGATTCCATCCATTATACAAAGTAAAAGTAAAAAAGGGGTAAAAATGACTTTAAATAGTAAACACATTATAAAAACCTTATTATTAAACATAGACATGGATGATAAATATAAACCTCGTAAATGCTTACGTATAAGCAATCTCAGATAAAAATGAGAATGAAAAATTATCCCTTACCTTAGGTCTAATTTCTTCTTTACATGTCTAAAACTTTTTTATAGTGGGATTAAACATATTATTAACTTGTAAAAGAACCATAATAATATTTATGATATCTTATATGATTCACTTACGACTTTATATTACCCGTTCATTTGTCAATTCCATGATAAAGCAACGTTTTGGGTAAAATCATTTCATTTACCGTACGTGTTTTTGCTTGTAATTATTCATGTGATTACTTAGATAATGATTACATACATCCATAATGTAAAACATGATTTATATATAATATATATTTATTATATATATAAAATATATTGATAAATGGAATGAAATACACCGTTAATGGAGATGGTAGGCCATATGTACGCATGAACGCTCTTTTTGTTTCCTTATTGAATTGAATGGAATTAAGTAAATGAAACATATACTTACATAAATCCAGTATAATTATTATTTCATATATTTCATTATTACTTATTATATATACTTTATTATCATTCTTGAATGGATATCATGTAGAATGAATCTCGTTGAATCGTGGAGACGGTAATCTATATGTATGCACGAGCGATGATATCATTCCAATAATTGTTGAATGGAATTGGAGTGGATGATATAATATCTCAAAATTAGTATCATGTTATAATAAGCATATATAGTTATTATTTCCACCATTATACCCATCCAGGTAAGGTGGTTGTGGAAAAACAGATTACACCACGGCGTAGAGACGGTATTCTGTACGCACGCATGTGCGGTGATTTTGATTTCTGTAGGATGGATAGAAGGTGAAATGGGATTTTTTAATATTTATAATAACATATCAGTGTATTAATTATACTGATGTTATTAATATATAATTAAAAAAATAAATAAGTGGAAGTTGAAGAATAAAGAAACTTGGAAGAATCGGTATAAGAGATTACCTCTTCTTCGACACGCCTCTTCTAAACCTCCTTTTAGGGCACTAAAGATGGTCTTTGAGAAAGGCCATGACCTATAGTATGTTTATAGGGAAGTGGAGAAGAGAAATGGGCAGAGTTTGGTCTATCCTGAACGCTCAAAATGGTGTGGGGAGGAGAGGGTGGAGGTTCATTTTTATATGGTAAGAGAGGAGAACTTATGGAAACCTCTAAAATATTAATTTATAATAAACTCAAAAACCACTTAAAAACATTCAAAAATGACTCAAATCAGAATATTAGATGAGATAGGTTTGTAGTCTCATAAAACAATAAAATTTATACATGTTGGGATTTTATTTTAAACTATATCAACTTGATTTATCCTTATTTAATCTATTTAATATTTTTTGTGGTAATAATATTATAAATTTTAAATTTGTATAAATAATTTCTTAGGTGTTGTGAATTGTCCATAATTGGATACTTTATGTAATATTTTACCATATAAATTTCAATTTATAAATTTAAAATATTTTTTTATTTTTAAACATTTTAATAATATGTCATTTTTATAAAATAACAATAGTTTCAATTTTGAAACTATTCATTTATTTTAATTTAAATAAAATACCAACAGAGAATATATTCAAACAAAAATATTTAATAGTTTCTTAACATGTCATATGAATCTAAAATTCTTGAAGAATATTAATTATTTCATATAATATTTATTTTAGTATTTTTAAAACCATTTATTTGATATTTCTCTTAATAAAATAATTACATTTACATTTTGTATAATTATTTTATATATTAATTTTTTCATAAAAATTAAAAATAATAGTTTATGATGAAGATAAATCTAATATATTTTATAATAATACTTTTAATCGAATTTATCTTCTAAAATATCGATCTTTTAAAATGTTATGTTTATTAAATTATGAAGGTGACAACTTTGACATCATTTAAAATTAAATAATATAAGTTTCATAATTACCTTTATAAGGCTCTAAATGGTCATAAATTTGACCTTGGGATTCTTCGATTTATATTTACACAAACAATAAGTTTTGGTCAGGTATTTAGGCCTTTTATGGGTATTATTAGTTTAATAAAAACTATATTATTGATTTCTCAATAAATAAATAATTTATGGATCATCAATGTATAAGCTATTAAAGTAATTATATATTTCCTAAAAAGTTAAAATAAATTACCATGATAAATAAACACATTTTATCTTTCAAATGAGTATTTATAACCAAATTTATTATCGGTATAATCATATATTAAAAATAATTTAATTATTAAAGTTTGAGTGAGACAAATTTCACTTTCATTAAAATAAAATAAATTAGAGGTCTTAATCACATACAAGTGGTTTCTAATAGACACTATTTCAACTAAAGTATATTTTATAACGAAATATAATCATCGAATTATATTAAGAAATGTTTTAGGGTAATTTTATAAATTATATTTACCTTTAATTACCTAATTTAACTTTAACTGTGGTAAATAAAATTTACCGTAGTTACTATTAATAATGTTCAAAAATAGAAAATATCCTATTAACATAATTTGGACCTACTTATTCCAAATATGGAATCCATTTTTATACATTAAAAACACAGAAGTTCCGGTACTTAATTTAAAATTAATACCTTTGTTGAAGAAAAAAAAACAGGTTTTTGTTTAAAACATTGCAAAAGATTGAATTGATTTTACCTACGAATTCAATGTAAAAATAATGCTAATGAAATAAATTATATTAAATGGTAAAAATTTATTCTATTTATAATTTAAAACAATTTACTATTATAATTTAACCATATTATTTATCTTGATGGAAAAAGTTTTGTTTAAGTAAAAGTTAACGTGTTTTTTCTATTCATCAAAATAAGAATGTTGTCAGAAAAATATCAAAACTTTATCCAATGTAATTTTTTTATCCTGATTCAAAAGAGAAAGTTTATTTTGTAAAACTGAACTTATAATCTTTTAAAAAATTAGATTTAAAAAGGGTGTGCCATCAAAAGGAGGCAAAACTGCATTTTTTTAAAAATACTTTTTTTATTCGAAAAATTTATTTTGTTCTCATAACTCATTCTAGAAAATGTGTAAAATGAATTATAATGATATAATATTCAAAATTAGGTAAATACTATTCATAAAGTCTATTTCATAATAATATTATAAAAATATATCATTGTTTTGTGAAACTCGGTATTGCGTACAACACACACTATTGAGGAAGGTCACACATGTGCGTAATGCCAGCCAAGTCAGGGTTGCATGTAGAGAAAGATTCATTTCATGTTGCGTATAACATATTCAGAATATATTTCAGTTATAAATTGATAAAAATCTATACATGTTGGTGTGTAAAATTAATTTTATTCAAAAGAGATTGAAATTGTGTGCATCACAAGCCAAGAATAGTGTTGCGTATAGTACAAGCTAATATGGTGTTGCATATAGCACAAGCTAATATGGTTGAAGGGTACAAAAAAATAAATCAAATACATTAAAAAGAATAATTCTAATAAAATCTCGGGGTGTTAAATTCTACACCCCGTAAATAAATTTCGGCCTCGAAATTCATGGGGGTTATAAATGGATTACTAATTGATACTTTCTTTCATAAAAACACACATCATAAAAAGGAATACTAAAACTTCATTTTAATACGGAAATTTAGAATCATAATGGTAACCCAATGTAACTCAGCACTGGGATTCCACATAGGATAACATAGGTGAAAAAATGCATATGGAAGAGATATATAATCATCAAGTTCTGATGAAGAGTGGTATCGAACATGGATATTAGAAAGCCAACAATCACAAAACCATAAATTTGTGATGATCTAAGGTACCATATGATTCATCGGATATAAGAGTACGAGGACAACATTTTTGGTTTTCAAGATCATTTCCCTAATGTTGATGAATTTTTACATAAGGAGAAATACATACATGATTTCACTTTAATATCATCATTGGTCGTTCCATGAACCATTTCCACTTAATCTCTTATTTAAAGAAATTAAGTTGAATTTGTCATTCTTTAAGTATTAGTGGATCATGTGATAGAATGATATTTCATTACTTCTGTTTCAAACATAAGGTTAGAAAAAGTTATTAAATATACATAAGCCCATCTATGGTGAGATTAATCGTATATAGTTCCAAAAATGGACTTATACTTCATCTATCGTAACGGTTAATAAAATAAAACAAGTTTCTACAAACCAGGGACATCCTGTAGGACATTGATAGGCGATAAAGGCATATCGGACATAGGTTGTGGGTTCGATTCCCGCAACCTTTTCCAACGCGATGGGTTTTCATCTATCCTTAAGGTTTTCCTTTTCCTAAAACTATATTATTGTAACATTCTAGATAAAATGTTTTAGCTTTAAACAAAACTAAATGATGTCTAAATTAATCCATTCCAACCTGTAGGCTTATCAAAAATACTTCTGTCCAATATCATAGTATAAATCAAATTATTACAAGAATGGTCCTCTACCAAACATTTGAATACCATCATTTATCCCCCATATATCATAAGATATATCATGTTGGCCAAATTCAAAACATGTGAATACCTTAATATTGTATTCTCTTGAAACATTAATTACCATAGAACCTTAGTGAAACCATGAATGTTGTCAAAAGTTAACTCTTTCCACATACCAAAATCCCAAAAATTCAATATACTCAAACCATGATATCACTTTGTCCTTATACTAGTCATGAGATTATTAATAATACAAAATATATTATTTTATCCTTATCCCTTCATTATGCGCATATCATCTGCTGTACAAAAATATGTCAATCACATTTCATGGTTACCGGTACCATATAATTATTGAAAACCAAAATTAACCAATAAATAGATATTCCAATATTATATAATACCAAAAATGAGATTCCGTGATACTATATTTATATCCCATTACCTAAAAACATAATTATTCTACAACATCATTTTCATAATTAACATCACAAATAGTGATCGCATGTGACTTCCCTTTCTCCTTTCCCTTATGTGGTTTCTCACGTAGATCATCATTAACCCTTGGATTAGATATTTTTTTATTTTTTTTAAAGGTTGGGGCGGAAGCCTCATTTTATTATTAAAGAAAAGAAAATACATCTTTTATGCGGGTAGAGGGAGACCCATTACATATCCTGAAGGCCTAGTGGGCATGTATCCCATTACATAGCCTGTAGGCCCAAAAGATTTGCCTAAGGCCCATTTTTTGAATAGTAACCCAGCTGCTACAGTACCCGCTACTGCTGTAGTGCCCTGCTGCTGCTACAGTACCCTCCGATCAACAGTACCACTACTGTTATAGTACCGCTACAGAACTGCTACAGTAACCTTGCACTTGAAGAATTAAAGTGTTAGTGGAGCATTTTCTGTAGTATTTTCTTTATTCATGTCATTAAAAACCTTCTTCCCATTAATTTGGAACTCAGCTTCTCGATGACCTTCATTTCCACACTTGAAACATTTTATAGTACCTTTTTTACAATCTTCACCATGCTTCTTCCCACACTTTTAGCATAAAAAACATTCATCTTCATTTCACCAATGTTCTGAGATTTTTCCTTGAACTCCATCTTTCGTTTCTTGTCAAAACCATGAGATAGATATGTAACACCAACTTCCAGTTCTATACTGATAGCAAAATGCACAATTTCCTCATAACTACTGAAGTATCTTATAGCTAATGCCCTTAGAAGACTTGATTTTAATCCACTAAAGAATCGATCAACATTTCTTTCAGGATGAATGATAATGCCAGATGCATACCTTGCAATCCTTTTAAAATTTGATTCGTATATACCAACAGATTCGTCATCCTTTTACTTAAGCTCAAGGAAATCATTCTCAATCTTTGTTCGAAGAATACGAGGGAAGTACATATTGAAAAACAAGATCTGGAACTCATCCCATTCCATGGATTTAATTTCATCTTGGGGCCTTGCATTCTTAATTTGACTCCACCACTTGTCTTCTTCACCTACTAAATGGTAAAAAATCAGAAATATTTTTTCATGTTCCTAACAGTGATGTTTGGAAAATATATTTTCTATGGAACTAATCCATTGTTCAGCAATAAGTTGATAAGAAGAATCATTGAAAGAAGGTGGATGTTTCTTTATGAAGGGCTCAATAGAATATCGTTCCCTTCTCTGCTCATTTGAATGTCCAGAATGATTCATAGATTATATATGTATAGAAATAAGATTTTTCACTCCATCTCTCATCACATTAGTTTGTTCAGGATGATAATAATTGCATTGTCCATTATATTTATCAACATGGTTCTTTCGGGTTCCAGCCATTATCTAAACCCCTAAAATGATATTGTGAGAGGAAAAATCATACAAGGAAAACAACATAATCAGGGGGGTACATTCATTCTCTAAAATCTTAGGTTTAATCTTATGTTATTCATGACCATTATCATAATTCTAGGAATATAACCTATACTTAACATTTGGGACATCCCTATACATACCATAGAAATATCTCTAAGGATCTCACTAAAGTTTTCGCATCCTAGTTTCCAAAGGATAACTAAAACATTCCACAGATACAATCTATAATGACTCAAACATGATGTACATGGAAATTACATTAGTTTTTCTGAATAGTTAATACATAACAAAACAAACACCCAAGGACCAAAATAGTTTTTTGTGTTTGGAAACTCTTGAACATAATATTCTAATCCTGGTGAATGATCTTCATCATCTCCTATAAAGATATTCCAATTTTTTTTCTTACCTAAAACCTTTCTTTATATCCTAGGGAAATGAAAACATATAAAGGGTGAGCTCAAATTCTCAGTAAGGTTAATCATGGAGAAAATAAAACATGAACATAAAGTTTAAACATCAAAATCTTGAGTTCTGAAATAAATCTTGGAAGTACTTAAGGAATAGTTCATAAAGAAACATAAATCATGATAAAATATCATTGGAATAAAACATGTAACTGTGGAAACCATTAATCATATGTTATGATTTCCATAGTATACAAGGCATTTCTTCCATTACCATCATAGTGGAAAAAATCTATTACTAAACTGGGTTTACTTTTCATTCCATCCCTGTATTACTGAATCGGATTCACTTGTAGTTCTATCCATGTCTATCTCATGATATATAAATCTTTACTGAACACATTGGAGGGAGATATAGTTCAACCCATCTCATAATGAAACCATTCTTATGTGTTTCACAAAATCATAAATCATATATCATAGCATAACCTATGTAATAAAAATGGTATTCTTAAACATCATGCCATCATAACATAATCCATATAAGATAAAGGACTTCATAAAAATAATTCCATCATAACATAATCAAATCAATGTAAAAATAGGGATATAAACCTAACCCTATATCATCTTAGATGGAAAATAATTTTGATAAAACACATGAAATAAATTCTTGAGGAAAATATTATTTCTTCTTCAAAATAATTTTCTTTTCTCAAAATGTATTTCAATTATAAATGAAAATAATTTTGTTGAAAATAATCATGGAATATTGTATTGGAATCTTTATGTAAATAAGGTGTTATTAAATCGTAAAAATATATTCACGTCATATATGTTAAAAAAACATTCTCCTTGTACCTTTTCCGGAAAGTCAAAAAATACCTCGTATGGTAAACAAAATAAAGATTCTTTTCATACTATAAAGTAAAAGTAAAAAAGGGGTAAACATGAATTTAAATAGTAAAAAATTTATGAATTTTTTTTATAAATGATTGAAATGGATGATAAATATAACCTAGTATATACTTATGTATAAGAAATCTCAGATAAAAATGAGATTGCAAAATTATCCCTTACCTTGGGTCCAATTTCTTATGTACGTGTCCGAAACTCCTGTATATTGGGTTTAAAAATATTAATAATTTTTAAAATAACCATAATAATAATTTTATTATCTTATATGATTCACATACAACTTTAAATTACCCGTTCTTTTGTCAATTCCATGTTAAAGCAACGATTTGAGTAAAACCGTTTCATTTATCGTATGTGTTTTGACTTGTAATTATTCATATGATTACATAGATCATGATCACATACTTCTGTAATGTAAAAAATGATTAATATATAATATATTTTCAGAATATATATATAATAGATCGATAAATGGAATGAAATACACCATTGATGGAGACGGTAGGCCGTACGTACGCATGAATGCTCTTTTCATTTTCATATTGAATTGAATGGATTTAAGTAAATGAAACATATATGTACATAAATACATTATCATTATTATGTCATATATGTAATTATTAAGTATTATATATACTTTGTAATCATTTTTGAATGGTTAATATGGATAATGAATCTCATCGCATCGCCGAGATGGTAATCCGTACGTACGCACGAGCGATGATATCGTTCCCATAATTGTTGAATGGAATTAGAGTGGATGATATAATATCTCATAATTATTATCATGTTATAATAAGAATATATAGTTATTATTTCCACCATTATACCCATCCAAGTAAGGTGGTGGTGGAAAAAAAGATTACATCACAGCGTGGAGATGGCATTCTGTACGTACGCATGCACGATGATTTCATTTTCCGTATGATGGATATGAGGTGAAATGTGGCTGTTTAATATTTATAATAACATATCAGTATATGGGTGGTAATTATGTTATTACTTTATAAGGATGAATAAAATAAGAGGAAGAAGAAGAATAAAGAAACATGAAATAATTGGTAGAAGAGATTACCTCTACTTCAACCTGCCTCTTCTAATCCTCCTCTTAGGGAACTAAAGATGGTCTTTGAAGAAGAACAGGAACTCTAGTATGTTTATATAGAAGTGGAGAAGATAAATTTTCATGTTTTGGCAGATCTTGAAGGCTAAAAATGGTGTTAGGAGGAGAGGGAGCATGTGCCTTTTTATAAGGTAGGAGAGGGGCACTTTTGGAAACCTCTAAAATATTAATTTATAATAAACTCAAACCCCACATAAAAACCACAAAAATGTCTCCAATCCAAATATTAGATGAGATAGGGTGGTAATATCATAAACTAATAAATTTTAGTCATTTTTTAATTTTATTTTAAACCTTATCAACTTGATTTATCCTTATTTAATCTATTTAATTATTTTGTGATAATAATATTCTAAATTTTAAATTGTTATAAATAATTACTTGTGTGTTGTGAATTATCCATAATTGGATACTTTATGTCATTTTAGACCATATAAATTTCAATATTTAATTTTTAAATATTTTTTTGCTTTTCAAGCAATCTAATAATATGTCATTTTTATAAAATAACAATAGTGTTAATTTTGACAGTATTCCTTTATATAAATTTAAATTAAATACACACAGATAATATATTCAAAAACAAATATTTAATAGGTTCTTAACATGTCATATTAATTTATAAAATTCTTCACGAATATTAATTAGTTCATATAATATTTATTTTTATATTTTTAATACCATTTATTTGATATTTCTCTTAATAAAATAATTGCTACAACATTTTTGTATAATTATTTAATATACTAATTTGTTGTGTAATAATTATAAATAGAATATTATGATTAATATAAATCTAATAAATTTCATATGAATTCTTTTAATATAATTTATCTTCTAAGATACTAAACTTTTAAAAGGTTATGTTTATTAAATTATGAAGGTGGTAACTATGACATCATTTAAAATTAAATAATATAAGTGTCATAATCTCTTTTATAAGGCTCAAAATAGTCAAATATTAGACATTTGTATGATTATGTCTTATATTTACACGACCAATATGTTTTGGTCAGGTATTTGTGCCTTTTATGGGTATTATTAGTTTAATAAAAGCAATATTATCGGGTTTTCACTAAATAAATAATTTATGCATCATTAATATATAAGCTATTATGGTAATTAAATATTTCATAAAAATTAAATAAAAACTACCATGAAAAAATAAACAATTTATCTTTCAAATTATTATTTATAACCGAATTTATATTCTGTATTACCTTATATTAAAAATAATTTAATTATTAAAATTTGAGTGAGACATATTTCACATTCATTATAATAAAATAAATTAATGGTCTTAATCACATAAAATTGGGTTCAAATATATTCAATTTCTACCCATGTATATTTTAGGACAATATATAATAATCCAATTATATTAAGACAAGTATTAGGGTAATTTTATAATATTATTTTTACCCTTAATTACCTAATTTACCTTTAACTGTGGTAAATAAAATTTATCGTAGTTACTATTCATAATGCCCAAACATAAAAGAAGACTATTAAAATAATTTGGACCTAATGATTCCAAATATGGAATCCATTTTTTCAAATTCAAAACACATAATTTGTAGTAATTAATTTAAAATAAATCCCGTTGTTGAAAAAAACAGGTTTTTGTTTAAAACATTGCAAAAGATTGAATTGATTTATCTACGAATTCAATGTAAAATTAATGATAATGACATAAATTATATTAAATAGTAAAAATATATTCGATTTATAATTTGAAACAATTTAGTATTATAATTTAACCATATAAATTATCTCAATGAAAAAAAAAATAATTTTTTAGTTAATATTTAGCATGTTTTTACTATTCGTCAAAATAAAAACGTTGTCAGAAAAATATCAAAACTGTATCCAATGTAAATTTTTATATCCAGATTCAAAATTAGAATTTTATTTTGTAAAATTGAGCTTATAAACTTGTAAAAAATTTTATTTAAAATTTGTTCTCCATCAAAAGGTGGCAAAACTACATTTTTTTAAAAATACTTCTTTTGTTTAGAAAATTGATTTGTTCTCATACCTCATTCTAAAAAATGTGTAAGATGAATTATAATGTTATAAAATTAAAAATGTTTTTAATACTATTCATAGTGGATAGTTCATAATATTATTATAATAATGTATCATTGTTTAGTGAAACTCGGTATTGCGTATCACACATGCTATTGAGGAAGTTTGCTAATGCATGTAATGCAAGCCAAGTCATGGTTGTGTGTAGAGAAAGCTTCCATTGGTGTTGCATATAACATATTAAAAATATATTTCAATTATACATTTATCAAAATCTATACTTTTTTTTGTGTAAAATGAATTTTATTCGAAATAACATGAAATTGTGTGAATCACAAGACAAGAATAGTGTTGTGTATACTACAAGCTAATATGGCGTTTCATATAGTGGAAGATAATCTTGTTGAAGCGTACACTAAATGAAATCAAAAAATTAAAAAGAATATTTCTCATAAAATCTCAGGGTGTTACAATGTATACCTATTACCGTACCAAAATTTCTTAATGGATTTCTCTCTTATTATTTCCGTTCAAGTATTTTTCATATATTATGCATCTAAATTCCATTTCATATGTTGGGATATTATGTCACATGATCCCCTTACTACCTATTTAATGTATAAATGATTAAATACCCTTTTTTCTATCATCAAACCACCTTATGAATTTCTATATGATGATGTTATGCTCCCTAAATTGTATTGCGCTTTTCCAAGCCAAAATCATTATGTTGTGAATAACAAACCATTTATCTATCAATGGAATTCACATTTATTAACATATAAATATTTAATGGTACTTACATGTATGTATTCCACAATAATTAATCATTTAATAACTTATGATGTTCAATGATTTCTGGTTATATGATCCATGTGGCACACTTATGCGTGAAATAAAATGTTTATAAAGGGTGCGCCCTGATAGCACTGCAATGCATTGGGTAATGTATAGTATCACTATACACAATGTTCAATGAGTCTTTAATAATTATTATCCATATGAAATGAGTGTTTACTCATGATAATTCATGTGTAATGGGGGTTTACTCATTCCAATCCATGTGCAAGGAGCCTTGGATCATGGTAATGTCATGATATATGTCCTTAACACATTTCTATGTTATTATAAACATGTTATGTCATGTCCTTATGCACATATTTATTTCATTTTCCTTTGATATTCATATTTACTAACATGTATTTTATTCTTTATGTTATTCCTTGTTTACACCCTTATAGGGATTTATAAGTCACCTTTTTCTTATGTATGTCCCACTACCACAAAACAGGGCATTCCCATTGCCACCCTTTAACAGCTCTTTTTTTAGCGCTGTTAAAGGGTACCCCTTTATCAGTGCTTTTTTTAGTAGAACTGATAAAGGGGGGTCTTTATCAGTGCATTTTTTAAAAGTGCTGATAAAGGTTCTACTTCGAAAAAAATCATTAAATATATATATATTTATATTTAAATATATAGATATAGTTATATTGATGTAAATATAATTTATATTTTTTAAATTTAATTTTAAATATATTTTATATAAGTATAAATATACAGTTACACTTAATATATAAGATATTTAGTGAAAATGGATTATAAAATATAAAAAAAAATTTAATTAATAATTTTCAAATTATTATGGAGTAATAGTCATTTAATAACAATTTTAATACTAAAAAGATTAAAAAATTTAAAAAAAGAACCAAAAAATGTTGAAAACGCAACTCGAACATCAAACGACCATAACTTTTGATCCGAGTGTCTATTTGAGCACTTTCACATATCAAATTGAATATTGTGATGAGCTCTACGTCATAGTGAATGAGGCAACCCCGGTCAAGGTTTTTTCGAGGCTAAATTAGGCCCATAAGGCCTATGAAACTGAGTTATCAGTCGGGGTACCTCGCTTTTTTAACATTTTGTTGATTTTCATCCTCATTTAAAGGGGTATTATTGACTTTTTTTGTGTGGACTGAATTTATTCCAAGGTATTACATTCATATTGATATTATTTCTTTAAAATTTTATCGTTTCTTATATTGAACTGCAATTTATAATCAAATATATAACTATATGTACATATTTTTTATATATTCACGCCTAAAAATTTAATTATAAATATAAATAATAAAATATATTTATATATATAATATATTATCTTTATCTAAATAATAAATAATATCCATTTTATTTGAAATAAAAATATATGAATATTTAAATACCAATATTTTAATCAAACTATATATATATTAATATAACTACATATATATATTGATATAACTATAAATATTTATATTAATATCACTATAAATATATATATATTAATATAACTATATATTTATATTAATATAACTATATATTTATATTCATATAACTATATATTTATTAATATAAATATATATTACTATACGAAAAAATATAACTAAATATATATATAAATAAATTGATATATCACTAATAGGATAACAAATCAATATAGAGTAGTGGCAAAGGCTTCAGGTGCGCAGGGGGGAGGTCTCGAGATCAAATCCGGTTGGAGGCAGGGATGTGTGTGCATGAGTGAATCTAGGGATAGCGTTGATAAAGGGTGGAGCGGTGCGTGCAGGGTGCTGGAGGGGGTAGAAAATCATTGTAAAAGGGGGATCAAGCACTATAAAAGCCCCCCACCCCCCAATTGGAAGGATTTTTTTAAATTTTTTTAAATTTTATTTCTTTTATCAGTGCTAAAAAAATCACTGATAAAAGTGGTCTTTATCAACACTTTTTGGAGCGATGATAAAGGGGACCGCACCCCCTTATCTTCGACGGTATTTATAGAGTTTTTTTAGTGCTGTTAAAGGCCATTTTTATCGCTGATAAAAGCCGTATTTGTAGTAGTGTCCTCAAGTTATCCCATGAAATAAGAAGTAAGAGAGAATATTGTGGTCATATAAAATATGGTTTCAATATAGATTTTGTGTTTTATTTATTATGTTTTCATTTAATGTTTCTAATTTCCCAGGACATTATACCTCTTGATCCTCGGTGTTTTCTTAAGTGCATGTTTATATTATAAATCATGTTTAAGTGTGTAATAAAGAGAATGGTGGTTATAAGGTAGCAGCCATTTGACATGCATTGACTATAATGTGTTGTGTCACTAGTGTATTAGTATAGTGTATAAGAATATTAAATATAGAATAAAACTGTTTGAGCACCAAGCATGCAGTATGATGGGGTACCTTTAGTTCCTATGATGATATTTTCTTCTAGGGTCTTATTAATAGGGAACTGTAACGATTCCTTCTTCAGGTATAGGATCTGAAAATCCATGTCTGGATGGGATTTGGTCTTCAAATGGAGATAAAGTAGATGTGGTGAACGTGGTTAGGGAATTTAGGCATCAGAGCTTCATCATCAGAAGAGTGAACCTCACAATCTAGTCAGGTAGCATATCAGGGTCATCGTTCTAGAAATATATATATAGTTCATCCTGATCCTAAGGATCATGGTCTATGTCCTTTTAATATATGATGTACTCATAAGGAAGAATCTACAATGGTATCTTCCTTTATTGATACAATTTCTTCACCATATTTTATATCATTTAAGGTTATGGGAAGTTTGAGCATAGTGAAATAATACTCCAGTGGAATAATAAATTTTGATACTCCACTAGGGGTTAGATCAGAGAAATATATTTCACTAAAAAGAGTGACCCTTGAGATAGGAGGGTACCATTTCATGTGATATTTTTTATTCCTTGAGAGGACTGACATTGATGTCATTATCAGTATGTAATTTATTGTACCTTATTGTTCCCATGTGGATTTCTCTTTCTGGCTGGTGGTTTTCACATCCCACTAGGGAAGCATGTATATTCATAATAGATAATGGGATATATATACAAGTTAATATGGACCTAAGAATACAAGGATGGGTAAGGTGACTATCCAGATAATGAGTCTCTTTATGAGTGATCGAAGAATGAATCTTGTATAATTACCACATGTTGTGGATCATCTGAAGGATATATTCCCTAAAAATTTCTCTATATTACCACCAGAGTCCTAGACAGAGTTCTCGATTGATATAGTGTGAGGTTTGGAACCATCTTACATAAATCCTTATAAGATGTCACCTATGGATCTATTGAAACTCAATTAGTTATTGGAATACGTATAGGATAAGGGTTTTATATGAACCAACAACTCTCCTAAGGATTTAAATGTCCTTTTTACCATGAAGGAAGATGGTTTGCTTTTGTTATGTGTTGATTACTATCGATTGAACCAAATTTCATTAAATAACCAGTATCCACAACCTCATATAGATGACTTCTTTGTCTAGACTCATGGTGTGATATTTTTCTATAAAGTTTATTTGGGATCATGTTATCATAAAGTGCATCTTACTCTATCATTCATACCACATAAAATATTCTAATTGTTTTATAATTTTTATGCATATCTATTTATGTTGTATTGGATTTCAAATGAACCTATTGTTTTCATGACCTTGATGAATAGGGTTTTCCACCCATACATCGATTAATGTGTGGTGGTCTTTTATATGACATATTTCGGTATTAAATCACCAAATAAAAACATTTTAACCATATTTAGACCATGTCAAAACAATGAGAGAGAACCAGATTTATATGAAAATCAACAAATTCCACTTTTGGATCAGTAAGGTTAACTTCTTGGATCATATCATTTTTTGGATGGAATATCTATTCACTCAAGAAATGTGACAGTCGTGGTTTCTAGGGAGTATCCCAAGAATTTTATTGACATACAGAATGTCTTGAATATAACATTGTATTAAGGGTGAATCATTCATGAATTATCATACCTATAATTTCATCTCATGGGATTGATGAAAAAGTGTTTCATGGTTTTTTAGAATATTGTGAGATAACTACCCAATAGTTTAATGAGAGACTAACTTCATCGATGATCATTATTCTACCTGATTCAGGAAGAGGCTATGATGTTTATGGTGGTGCATCGAAAAACAATTTAGGAGAAGTCGTGTTGTTGGGTGATTAGGTTCTATAATATGGTTCCTATAAGATAAAACCTCGTAAGAAGAATTAACCTATCCATGAAATTGAGCTAGTATCGATGTTTTATTCTCTATTATATTGGAGGAATTATTTGGTGGGTGATAAATTCATCTTTTTATATGTATAAAAGAGTCTCAAATACATCTCCACTTAGTTAGACGTGAATCTGAGATAGCAAAGGTGGGTAGAGTACCTATAGTCATTCGACATTGGGATTGATCCTACACCCAAGAAGGGTAATGTCATAGTTGATTCCTTTATCATGATGAATCGGATACATGTTGTCCATTAGGTTAGAAGTGAGTGGTAGTTGATGGATTTTTTTATGATATGAATCTATAGGTCTTGGAATAATAGGGGAAACCATTGTTCATAGATCTAGTAGTCACATCCTCTATTCTGGAGTGGGTACGTTAAAGACAACTATCCGATCTTGAGGGACTCATTTTGAAAAATATTTTATTTAGTGTGAACCCACTTTTTGATTGGGTTGTTGATGAGAATGAGACTGTACTTGTATATGGTCTTCTTTGGGTGTGGTATGATATATGGAGTAAGTTTATATGGGAATCTCAAACCTCTTCTTGGATATTTCACAATGGAATTTCAATTATGTACTAAGAAATAAGTCGTCAGAATTGGTTTCCATGTATAAAGAGGCATATTTTAGGTTTTATTACTATATCATCTACTTATCATTAGGTGATGGCAGAGCGAGAGAACCCATCTAAACTTCTATAGACTCTATCCATTACTGAGTGGAAAAGATATGATGTTACCATGAATTTTTTTATCATATTATCAAGTACCCTTGATGAAGTGATGCAGTATGGGTGATCATCAAAAGGATTACTAAGGTCACACACTTCCTACCAATGCGAGAGACCTTCTTAGTTGATTATCTAGAAATCAAATACATCTGGGGGGTTTTGTTTTTGGATGGAGTTATCTAATCTATTTTTTCTGATCAAAGAAGTCGGTTTACTTCACAGTACTGGAAGGGTTTGTAGGGGGTAGTGGGTCCATAGGCGATCTTGAGTATAACATGTCACCCTCATACCAATGGGGGGTCCACAAATATGATATGGGCATTAGTGGAAATGATTTTAAAACGAGGATTTGTCATCAAAGGTTCATGGTAATTGAATCATCGTCTAGTGTAATTTTCATAAATTAAAATAATTTAGTAAATCATTCAAGTGGATTTGTATACTTTTCGTTATGGTAGGTCATTCCACTCTCTAATATGATAGTTAATGGTCAGTGAGGTAGGTCTAATGATTCATAATATCATATAGGATACTTCATAGAAATTCCATATAATTGAAAAACATATGGCTATAGTTCATTCTAGGAAATAGTATTATACTGATAATCACTATTGACCTCAGGAGATTATGTGGGCCATTATGTGTTTTCAAGTGTATCACCTCGGATGGGTAATAAATGAATTTAGATATAGTGAAACATATCACCTCCTTATTATGGTCCTTTTATTAAAGTGGAGAGGGTCGGTCCATTAGCTTATAGGCTGTAGTTACCTCAAAGAAATTGTGCCATGAATGAAGTATTAAATGCATCACATTTTTGACTGTATCATGTTTACTCATTTCACTCATGTAACACTAAGGATATCAAGCTGTAGACTAATGTGTACATTGAGTAGTATCCAATATGAACTTTTTATCAGAGAACCAAACCTCTCTACAGTAGGGATGTTCAACTAGTTTAGGTTCTATGGATACACGATTGTTTTCAGAATGAGACATGGGATAAGAGGTTCGATGTTTGCGTGAATTGGTCACAACATTTATTATATGAAATTTTTCCATCATTGGATGGGAAACTCAGGGACATATTGTCTTAAGAAGGAGGGGTTTTAAGGTCCGAACTTTTCTCAATTCTATAGTCCTTTAGTTTTCATCATTAATTCCTTTAGTTTTCCCTTATAAGGTTTTATAATGGTTTCTTGGAGGTAGTGAGGGTGTACAGGGTAGTATGGAGCCTAGATCCCAAAAAGTGGAGAAGTAGGTGAGGATACATAGTAAGGGTAAATGGTGCAACCCATCCTATAGGGTTTCCCTAACCGTGTGTAGTAGAATTGTGGGGGTATAGGGAGAAATATAATTTTTCTACAATCTTGTGACCCCAAGAACACTCTTACATGAGGGGAAAGGTAATTTTTTATTGTGTCTTCCACTCTTCTTACAAATAGTTAACCAAACTATGCACTAAATCATTACATTGTCCCTATTTAAGTAGAATAGGGAGCATGGTTAGTCCACCGTATGGACATCTATGTAGAAAAACCATGCGTCCCATTATGTGAGAGTAATCATAAATTTTGTCCTTTTATATTTTTTAACTCCAAATTCCTTTTCCACCCCATTTTCTTCTAGTGGGTCGTATACATGAGAAATCCTCCTTATCTTCTCATAGGGAATTTTCTACCTCCTAGATATGATCTTTGTTTCATTCACTATTGGGTACGTTGGAATCCTTGAGATATGATATATGATCCTCATCCTTCATTTATTAATTTCTTTTCTCTCATTTTGTTCTGTTCAGCTACTACATGATTTTTCTAATTTTCACTAAATTTGATATTTTCATCCATAACTCTCATTCTAGGTCAATTCAAGGGATAAAAAAAGATGAGTGGTATTCTTCTAACCTATGGTAGTTAGTCCGACTTCTTTCCCAACATTTAGTCACTATTTTTATAGTGCTACATTTTTTATTAGAAAGGAATATATCAACGATTCCGCTGATTTTTGAAATAAATTAAATTGAATGAGTTTTAACATCTGGTACGACCATAGTGAGTAGTAAATCAACATTTTAGTTGATATCCTTGATGTTGGATACCACTAGGTGAGCCTTTTCATTTCAAATCACAATAGATTTTTAATTTTTTTGGATCAACCTTAAATGTTAGTTGAACATGAAATAAATGCATATAAATAATGATTATATTAATAAAAACTGAAGGCAATGAGTTAGAACGTTATGATTAATTCCTTATTATCCATAATACATCACTTCTGTTTTTTTAATTATGAATGTTTCTTGGTGGATTGTTTTTATCATATTATTCCATGTTTATTATCCTGAAAAAATGAATTGTCTTTCACATTCATCCTATTATATATGAAATTCCTTATGGTTGTTACATTATTTTGGTTGATATAGCATAACATCATATAGGAAATGATTAAACACGGGTCATGACTTATGGATTTCAGGGATGGTGTTGACATGCTTCGTATTGGATCTCTTAGACATGCCAGGTGTGATACCCATATTTCCTTTTATGGGTTCTCTAGGTGTAGTATTATACAAATGAGTATAATTGGTCGCATAGGGAAACAACCATGGTCAGTCTCACTAGATAGATGGTTAATCCTTTCCATGGGTTATACTCACTTCCCTATGTGAGATGCTTGGGATGTGTTCAATGGTAACACTGACACTATGCTTAGAGTGATACAAGGGATGCCTTATATGGGCCACCTCAGTAAGGCTATGTGGTTATGTGTATTTTGAAGGCACCTATAGTGAATCATGGTATTTTATTATGGTCTTTTTTATGGGATTAAGATTCCATTACCAGATTTTAAAAACAACTTTTTTGGAATTTACGTGATGTCATTTTGATAAATTAAGAAAATTCTTAATTGATGTTCAAGGGAAGAGCCCCCTAAGTGAAAACACAGTCTTGGTGCTGGTCCAAACTTGATGCCTTATTTATTATGGCCCATGTTACAACCTTATTACTTTGTCATTTTTTATTTTTTCAAACATATATCATAGGATGAAACATGTAGTACTGTCAGGTATACTTTGAGGAACACGTATTGAATAATTATTAAATTATTTCCCTGAATTTACTCATATTGGCACGATGTTTATTTTATATTTCAGTGACATGAATGATCTAGAATGAGTTGCGGGTAGAATAAGGAGTATATATCACACAATTCTTGGTACACCCTTATAACATAGTAAGACATTAAGATTGTATGCATAGATAAAAGGGAATTGTCCCACTTCAGATGCATGATTGAGATTTCTAATATGGAGAACTGGAGAAGTGAAACAAACCAATTCTCATGATGGTTGTAGTAAATTCTTTTGGCCATTTTGTATAGAATATAGAATATACATGTATCCCATGATTGCTTTATACTCATTTTGTATAGTTATATGAAATCATTATCATCATCTATTATTTATTATTCAGATTCTAGCTATTAGTTATTACTCTTTGATGATTTATATTTTATATTTTTGTTCTTCCACAGCTATCTGTTTCCCATGACGGAATCCACTATAGTCGGTTACCGGTCCAGTTTCTATAGATTCTATTTCTCTGGTTTCTTATTTCATATATATTGACGTTATTCACATTGATCTATAAGGTAATAGTCACCACAAGGACAAACCATATTCCCATACTAATAGCATGAAGCATCTGACATATATGGAGGTGTAGCGACCCAACCCCAACACGTCTATAGTTGATGTGTACTACCATTAAATTGGAATTATTATAAGGAATCAACTACCTAAGTACCTATAGATTATAAGTCTTGGTAAGCCAGATACATACATGAGTCTTGTATTATAAATTAACACACTAATTATAATATAATTATTTTTCTTACTAAATAACATTAAGGTAAAAAAATTTATTCCATCTAGCATATCATTGAATATATTTATTACATATTAGATTCCCAAGGAAATTAAATATAATAATGGTGAACTCAAATTCTCATTAAGGCTAAATTACATAATAAAAAATAATGAATTGATTAAAAGAGTCATGCGATAGATAATTAAATGGAAACACATACCATTCAAAAAACTAAATTAGGAGAAATAAATATATAAATTACTTAAAATGAAAACATGTTCATTTTAATAAAATAACTTATAATGAAATACATACATATATATATTGATGTAAAATATCATGGATTAAAAACTACTAAATCTGAATGAGGGAAATTATTAATTATTCGACGACATGTTTCCTAGGTAAACAGAACTAGTACCATCATGGAAATTCACATGACAAATTTTCATATTGGGTAGAAACACATCTATTACAAATGGAAAAACACTATAAGGTATTTTTCAAATAATAGTTTCACATGAGACTACCGATGCATTGAGGGGATTTAATAAACTGGTCCCCAACCAATAAGGGTTAGCCTAAATGGTCCCCAACCCATAAGGGTTAGCATAAATGGTTCCCAACCCATTCTATTAATTATCCAAATAATTCCCCATATAGAATAAATAATATTAATTATCAAATATATGTATTGAGTAAATAATAAGTATTTTAAAATATTTTCCAAAATAATAAAACAGCCTTGAATGTAATCTTTTTAGGGAAAAGTTTATACAATTTATGCAATTAACCTATCCACAATAAATGATATTTAATGCTAGGGGAAATTCAATGTTCAATGATCATATGAAATTGAATATTTCAAGGGGACTAAAAAATGAATATAGGAAGTGAATGTTGCTAATATCCTTGGAAAATCAATAAAAAACCATCCAGATGAAGATTAAGGATGGTATCAATTCAACATACCATAATAGGATTAAAAAAAGTATTGTTATCATTGATTAGTTAAGATATATTTTAAAAAAATTCTTGTGGAAGATATACTTTTGATTTGAAAAAACCATTTGAAAAACCTTTTCTTGGAAAATAACTTATGAAGAAATTTTATTTAAAAATTATCATTTTAAAAATGAAAAGAAAGGTTAAAATAAATAACTAAGGGAAAACTCATATATTCTTAATGGGGTAAAAGAACATTCCTTTTCATGGTAAAAAGTTATAATAAGTCCCTCTTTATAATGTGAAAAGAAAATTCCATTTGAAAAATTGGTAAAAGAAAACAGTAAAAAAATATTTAATAAAGAGATTTGAAATATAAATAAAATTTAAAAATTTAATGAAAAAAATATTTTATAAGAAAACCATGTTCTATGGATAAATATATTAATGAAGTCAAGTTTTCATAAAAACATATTCAAAATCTTTTTGAGTACCATAAATTGGAAAAGTTGAACTAATACCTAAAAATGGTAATGGATAACTAGTGGAGAAAAAATTAAAGTCTTTATTAAAAAGTATTAATAAATTTACATCAAATGGAAATGAAATATCATTGAATTATTATTTCAGAAAATAATATTTAAACATTCCAATGTGTCCCATACCACTTTGAATCATTTTAAATTATATGCCTAATGAAGAAAAAATAAAATGAATATTTTAAATAAGATTAATATAATATAAATAATGATATAATATGTTAAAAATTGAAGTATATACCACACAAAAAATAAGTAAGTGGGAAATAGGACATTTATCTCAATGATTTAAAGAGTGATAAAAATCCCTAACCTTCCATCTAATTTGTCTATTGTGTCATTATATTCTTGAATAAAAAACATATGTTAATTATTTACTTGATTCAGAATATTTTTCATGATTATCAATACTATTTTTCTCTTATTTCTATGTTTTATAAAAATAATAAATCAATAATGTTTACATTAGGTGTTTTGACCAAATTCGTTTTATATGTCAGAAATAACTTTTTTAGATAAAATATGGTCAATGGGGTCACTATATAATATCACAAGAATAATAATAATGACATAATTATAATACATATAGATAAATTATAATTTTAAAAACATTAGTTATATATTTTTATAAAATATGAACAAATATTTAATTCATGGAGATGGTAGGTCGTACATATGCATGATTAACTCTCCCATTTTTCAATGATCATTTTCAAAAGAAGATATGTAACACTACATAATTCCAGAATGATCATTATATCATGAATAAATTTTTATTAAATAATATATACTTAAATATATATTGATTTTTATTTAGAAGTAATCAAATCATGTTGAGGAGGCGGTAGTCTACCCATCCACGAAAAACGTTACCACTTCGTATGTGTGTGGAAGGGTAATAAAAAGAATGACACACACACACATATATATTATATTTAAAATTATGAAATTATGTCATTAATATAATATAGTTGTTTTTATTTAACATATTTTTAACTAAAACCATCCATTATAAATTCCATGTATCGTGTGAATGAATCACATCACTTTTAGGTGGTGGTAGTCCATGCATCCACAAACAATGTTATTGTTTTCCCATAAATTGGAGTGCATAATGATATGTGTTATAAAATAATTATATAAGAATAAAATAATTAAAAATAAAATATATAACTTATATAAATAGATTTTCCATCATAACTCCCAACCATTATAGTAGGTAAATGAATGAAAAGAATCATTATTTCCTAAGGAAGTAGTTTTTCTTAAACATACATAGTATGTTCGTTACCAATTAGAAAGCTTTTTGTGTGAATTTATGTCTATATATTATCATAAAAACATCATATTAAACTTATTATATTGGTTTTTTCATATAATAATTGAATAATAAGAGTTTATTGGTTGTATAATGGAAATTAAACTAAAGGGTTTAAGGAAAGATTTTACCTCTTCCTCAGGTAACTTCATTTCGTTTTCACCGAAGGGATTCCATGAATGAATTTATTCCAAATGGGAGGATTGAATGAATAGAATAGATATTTTTAGGATATATTTGGGAGGATCTTGGTTGAGAAAAATTTGTGTTAAAGGTTTGAGGATGTTAGAGGATAGAAGGCCTTTTTTGGGGAGGAGGTGTATCACTCTTGTAAATTTTTGAAATGTGAATTCCAGCCTAAAAAATTTCATTAAAATAGTTAAAAATAATTAATACTATACTATAAAATATATTATATGTTATGTATACATCCATAAAATTTACCTTGGAAAAGTTTCTATGTAAATTGGGCACATGATATTATGGTTTAGTCCCTTTTGAAGTGTAATATACATTAATCGTTGTAATTAATTTTAATGAAATTCACTAATGTTTTTGGAAAAAATTAATTTCACCATAGTATTAATTAATAATTATTTTGATTAATACTATATAATCCATTTCTCCAAATTTGAAACATAAAAGTGGGAGAAATTAATTTAAATTTAATCATGCAGACTGGACAACAATGTAGTGTTTAATGTAAAAAATGTCTAAAAGTTTGCTATGTTTTTATACCTAATTTCAAATTGAATTTTATTTAAATGAACTTAATTGGATTAAATTATAAAATATTTATCTAATTAGCCTTTAAAATTAATTTAATATATACTTTATCCATATAAATAAAATATATGAAAAAACAATTTTAACTACAATTTAGTATTATTCACTATTTATTAAAAATGAAACTTTATTGAAAAATATAAAAATCATTAATCCTAACAATATTTATTTCTTTTTAATTAACATATTAAGTTTCAATTTACATATAGGATTTAAAAAAGTTACAAAAAATAGATTTAAAATAGGTTTTCTATTAAAACATGGTATAACTTACTTAATAGAAAGATAGTATTTTATGTCTACATTTTAGTTTGTTATTATATTTTGACAATAAAGTATATTTTATTAACATGAAAAAAATATTTTATTGAATAATATATATATATATATATATATATATATTACATTCATATCACTAAGTAAATTTAATTAATTTTATTTATTAGGATAAAATATCCTTGTGAGAAAAAAATTGGTTTTCAATAAAAACATTCCATTTATATTCAATTGGTTTTTAGAATTACTTATTATTAATTTTTAACCAATGAGTTTTTTTAAACCAAATATTTTCATATGTTAGTAAATACTATTCATAATAGCTAGTTTATATAATATTATATTAAATAATAATATTTTAATAATATATTACTGTTCGGTAAAACATGGTCTTGCATGTAACACAAGCCATTAAACAAAATTCTTTTAGTGCACAACATACACTAAATCAATGGGGTAGTTGTTGCAATATATATAAAAAAGTATAGAAATTTTTTGAAATATTAAATATACTATAATGTCTCAGAATATTTTATTCTTTTATGACCTTGGTATTCCATGTCATATATGTTGTTGAATACAATCTTCTTAAATTATATTTTTGGGGTGTCACATTCTACACACCATAATTAAATTGTTCCTTCATAATTGAAACTCGATCTTAGTTATATATTTTATGACATTTCATATATTTGAAATCCTATATTATAAATACTATTGGTAAAAAAGTTTATAGAAAATAGAAAATGGTAATTTAAAAGGCCACATAAACTGACATATAACTATGTCTATAAGTAGGATAAAATTATTGACATATATAGATATGTACATAGTGTAATAGCATAAACATTTATAGTGAGTGATGGAGGTCATATATCACATACAAGTGAATGATCAATTGAAATTTGATGGCTATAAATCTCTAAATATGTGATGATTTAGAATACCATCAGTTCAATTGAAAATAAGGAATTAAAAAATTTATTTCTAAGTTATTTTCCAAATATTGGGTAATTACATTAAAACCTAATAATATAAAGAAACATAGTTACATTATAAATTTATATATACACAATTTCATCTGTACGCTTTCCTTCGATCAGTTTTCAAATTCTTCATAAAATTAATTTTGATTCCTAAAGAACTAAAATACATTTAAAAAGGTTTGTAAAGATCATAAAAGGGTGAAATTCCAATACATTTCTCAATAAGTATTTTCTCAATCAAAAATGGTTATTATCATAATCTATAAACCTAAAAAAGACAAACTACAAGGACTTCAATAAATAATTATTCATTAAATATTTTAACTAAAAACGAATAAATTATAACCCAAAAATTATGTAGGACAATGTTTGTTGTGAAATGCATATTGTCCTTCGGTCATGGGTTCAATCATAGCGACCTCACTGGACTTGATTGGTTATCACCTAATATACAATTTTTCCTTCCCAATATCCAAATTAATATAATTTTGATTTTAAATATGATGTACGTACTTGAAATAAGGTTATACACTTAATTTACTTTTAACCAATGTTTTAAATACAACCCTACACATAATTACTTCACCCATTTATTTCTATATAGATTATTCCTTGTTCAATAGTCTATCAATAATATATTTATATAGATTTATAAATCATAACACCTTATCTTGAATCTAAAAAACAATTGGTTTAACGGAGGTCATTCATTTTCATTATCTATTCAAATAATTAATAATAGTTTGTAAAATAATGTGAATTATCCTAATCATTCTCAAGAGAATTTAAAAATAGGTGCACAGTAAGGGCCATTTTTATGTACCATGTTACGTTGAGTTTGGCCTAACATACTATGTAATATTTGTTACTCTTATGTACATTTGTTCTAGAACCACATCAACATTTAGTATCCCGACATGGATGTATTTCATGGAGTTCCCATAAAATATCTACCATAATAATATTGTAATTTTTTATTCTAAAAATATCTTCAAATTATTCTTTATGGTTATGTGGTCAAATCTATGGTTTCAAAAAAAATCCCATGTTAACTAATAATATTCATATGACACCAATTGTAGTGACCAAACCCCCGAAATCCCTGATCCAGTTTGTACTGCATTTACTTTGGAATGATTACAAGGTATAAAATCATAATGTACTGAGAGTTTAGTACTCTTGGAAAGGAAAATAAATACATTGGTCTTGTATAATAAATTAATACACTAAATACTGTATATTTTTTATCTAGATAAAGAACCTTTTTGGTGATAGCTTTATTATATGTAGCATATCCGTACATATAAATATTACTTATTAGATTCTTAGGGAAAAGAAACATAAAAAGGCTGATCTCCAATGATAATTAAGGGTAATGTATGGTGGAATCAATATTGAATTATTTAGAAGAATCAAATTTTATTGGAAATAAATGGAAACATAGTCCATTCAAATTACTAGATAAGTAAAAATAAAAAGTTAATAGAAAGAAACTGAAACACATGCCATTTAATCTGTGAATTCAAAATGAAATGTCTTTATTGATATGTTAAGGAAAAATGTCATGGATGAATAGTAAGTAACCAAAATGAGGGAAATGACTAATTATTGGATTTCATTTTTTCTAGGTAAATGGAATAAGTACCGTCAACACCATTCGCAATATAGTTCAACATATCAGGTTGATACCAATCTAGTTTACTTGAAAAAAACACTAAGGGTTTCTTTGAAAACAAGTTTAATCCCATGAGACTACCTATTAATTGAGTTTATTTCATTAAATGGCCCATAACCAGTAGGTATGACCTTAAATAATCCATAACTTGTTTCTAACATGTCCACAGAATTCCTCATATTGAATAAATATTATGAATTTTTAAATATCTTTGTCAAATAATGGATAAAATTTGTTAGTATTTCCAGAACTAATCAAATAAAATTCAATTTAAACATAGTAAAAAAAATTATATGATTCTTGGAAATTAACATATCATTTCTAAATTCTATGGATGGATAAGGGAGATTTAATCTTCAATGATCATATTAAATTTAATATTTCAAGGGGACTACCAAAGTAATCAAGGAAGTTAATTTCATTACTATCCTAATCCAAATCAATCAAAAATAATTCATATGAATTTTAATTATGGTATTAATACAGCATACACCAACTGTATTCAAATAAAGGGTTGTTTTTGCTGATGAATTAAGATATATTTTAAAACAATTCTTGAGGAAAATATCCATTTATTTTGAAAACACATTTATTTGAAAATATATTGTGCAAATAATTTCTTAAAAAATTATCTTTGTAAACATGAAATGGAATATTCAATGAAATGTCAGAACATAAATACATACACGTTATACGAGGTAAAATAACACTCCTTTTTCATGGTAAAAAGATAGAAAATTTCCTTATTCGGAAAGATACAAAAATATTACTTTAAAAACAATATTAAAATGAAAAAAGTGTATGAATTTATTAAAAAATAATTTTTAAATGATTAAAAAATGTTTAAATACATTTTAATAAAACATGGTTTTTAGAAAAAATTGGTTCCCCTACTAAAGAGATAAATCAATTCGGGGTTTCTTAAAAACATTTCCTAAATAATTTTGAGTACCAATGTGTAAAATAATGGTACTAATACAAGAAAATCGTCATGAATTATCAAATGAAAAAAAATAAAATGTACTACTAAACAATGGTCATATAATATCCTTTCATTTAAATAAAAAATACTTAAAATAATTATTGAGGAAAATAATATAGAAACATTCCATAGATTCCCATACAACCGTAAAACATTTAATATTATAAGTCTATTGAAGGGAAAAAATTAAAAAAATTATTTAAATACCATGAGGAATAAAGGAATAATGATATAATATATCTAAAGATAAGTATATATGACACACAAAATAATTAAGTGGGGAATATTACATCTATCTCACAGATTTAAAAAGAGAGAAGAAACAACATTAACCTTAGTCTAGTTTTTCTGATGTTTCTTTATACTAATGAATAACAAAATTATGTTAACTATTAACATGATTGAGAAAACATTTCATGTTTATCATTACTTTTATTTCACTTATTACATTTATATTTCCAACTACATAATCAAATATGTTTACATTATGTGTTTTGACCAAATTCATTTTATGGGTTAAAAACAACTTGCATATGTCAACAATGGTGAAAGGGATCATAATATAACATCTAAAGAATAATAATAATGACATAATTGTCATATTTATAAATAAATTATACTTTTAAAACTAATAAATAAAAATGGATATGAAAAATGAACCATCATTATAATTAAGGAGATGATAGGCTGTACATACAATCATCATCATTTATTTATTAATTTTATTAAATGACAAAGTGTAAATAAAAACAAGGATGATATACTTATAGGGTATAAAATAATGTTATCTATGTATATCCCCTCTTACTAATTCTCCCCATCATGAGTCATAGAAATTATGTCTAGAGAGTATATGAAATTCTTCCCATGGGTCAATAAAGATGTCAGATAATTAGAAACCTAGTTACCCTCATTCCATGTATGGATAATGTATATGTGGGTACCAATGAGGATGATGCATTTCAAAATAATATTGGTGATATAACATGAAATGGATACCTTACCTGTCAGTGAGTTGTAGATAATAATAGAGTTTGTCTCTACTGCACTGAGGGTGATGTTTCTCTTATAAGACAAGTATAGGATGGTATGTATTACTAAGGCATCATCTTACAAGGATTGAACAATGCCATAGTGAGTATTGGAGGAAGGTATAACAAAGCCCCCTAAATCCCACTGTAACCCCTCTTTATTCCCATGTCACACGAACCATCTATATTCATCTTGGGTCTCGGAGGGTGAGGAGAACAACATACCAAGTTCTTAGGTATATTGTTTCATGTGGGGGGGTATAGATGGTTACCAATGTTAAGTGGCCTCAGAGTAGGGCCTTCATTCCAGTACATACATTGTAGAACCATATCAACTAGTGTTCTCGAATTCTTTTTAATCATAGATATAAAGTAACAATTAACCCCTATATTCTTGTCTCTATTTCTTGCATACCAAATGCACAAAAATTCTACAACAAGCACCAAGGAACGAGCCTTCAATTCCGAGAATTTATTAGCCACATAATGAAAACATATTTCAAGAAATTGATCTTCCAAAAGATCCCTATATGTAATTCCAATAATGTCCCCGAATAATGACCACACCACACAAGCCCACTACCCATCAAAGAACAAATGATCTGAGGTCTCATCCGGAATCTCCCTACATTAAGTGCATCTAACATCTATATGAATGACCATCCATTAGAAATTATCATCAATGTATAATGCACAAATTCTAATTCTCTATAATAAAAGATTATAATTTGTTGGG
Source organism: Viscum album (assembly GCA_963277665.1). Taxonomy (NCBI): domain Eukaryota; kingdom Viridiplantae; phylum Streptophyta; class Magnoliopsida; order Santalales; family Viscaceae; genus Viscum; species Viscum album. The sequence goes on along the minus strand of OY728158.1, from coordinate 1,340,765,840 downwards.
ATTTTGTTTTTCCGTAGGTCTCATCTCTATATATTAGTTTGATATGTGGGCATCAGTATCCTTTACAAATATTTAAAGGTGAGGGAACCTAAATTCGAGGCTGTGAATAACACTTGTGTAGCTCTTCATTGATAACAATAAGATCAAAATACTCCCACTGGATACTATTCAAGATATCTGTAATAAATTTTGTGATCATGATTTTATGATGGAAGATGATATTAGTAATGGGATACCTAGAAACATGGTCCTAGAACCTTCCTAGTTATGGTTCCAAAACTAGATCTAGAATCTTCCCATAATCCGTCTTGTGTAAGGATGCAGGGTCGAAATATGAGTAGATATCATGGGACATAAATAGTGGGATTGTCCAACTTGTTACCCTCATGATCTTCATATTTAGACCCCATGACCCTTCCCCACTGAGATCGTGATTCAATGAATTAACTAGAATACTTTTAATGCATTCTATAAAGGGTTCTAGAGACATTTTATAAACTGATACCCCCTCCTTGATATGTCTATCTATATTTTCCAATGAATCCTAATGTAATTTCCTACAAGAATGCTCATCCTAGATAAATTAAACAAGAATTTTTTCAGTATTACAAGTCACTTTCTTGAAGAACCTAATAATAAAGATTTCATGAACCAGGATTGAGGTATGAATGATATTCACTAAAGAGATCCTAGCTCTAAACTTAATGAACCTATTTTTCTATGTTTTGACATGACTAGTAATTCTATAAGTAATATAGTTGAAGTTGTGTATTTTCATCCTTCTAATAGAAATAAAGTATCTCAGGTATTAAATGGGAAAAGAACCATGCCTCATATTCAATTTGTTACTCAAGGATTTCTTTCAGCTATGCAGGCATCGATTGGATATTTAGAATGTGCACTTCCCTATATCAATTCTTTGGCCACTCTAATGGAAATTTTCACCCATTAATTTATTGATTACTTGAATGGATCTCTTATTCAAGTTGATGAAAATTTACTTGTCATCAGAAAATATGATTTGAAAGATACAATTTGGTCTCTCCCTATAATGATAAAAATGTAATAATCCCTCTACTGATTCTCCTATTGATATGTTAACAAAGAACATCCTGGTCCATGATCAATATTCATAGGGATATAGGGTTTCCTTGTCTCATACCAAGAACCTAATTAAAGAATACATGTTTATTATTCATGAAAAATAAAACCATACACAAGGGTTTGATACACCTTTATATCAAGTCAGTGGCCCCAGTGGAAAATTACATTCTTTCTAAGACATTAATGATAAAATTACATTCGATTCAATCATATGATTTATCCATGTTGAGAGTTAAGGCCATGTTTGATCCATTAACCTTCACGCTATCATCTTTCAGAACATCCATGTCCAAAGCAATAGTCCCTTATATGGAACTCCCCCTAACAAAGTCGTGTTGTTCATCCAAAATCTAATGGGTGAGGTAGGTAGAAATTTTTCTATTGATCACCATTTAAAGTATTTTATACAAAAAATTACATATTCTCATGGGACTATAATGGTGGAGGGTGGAGGGATATTCAATTTTGGGTATTATAAAAAGAGTAGTAGAGCATGAAAAGTGGGGGAATTTCCCTCCCTTGAAGAAGTAATGAATTGCCTCCACTAGATCGCACCTCACCATGTCCCAAGATTCTCGATAAAAAAAACCAAGGAATCCATCATGCCCTGGGAAACTCTCTGGGTTGATGACCATCATAGCCTCACGTATTTCCGTGTTGTCCTGAACTGTTTCAAAGAATTAATTGTCTTCGCTAGAAATGATGTTTGGGATCACCTCCAAGAATTCCTCAGACCATCTTAGGTAACCGTACAACATATATAAGTTAGGACCTACTAAGAGTTATTTGATGTTGGCATCCACCATTCACCCTACTACATCCCAACCACCAGAAAAATTAGCATCTTTTAGCAATATTTTGGTTCTTATAAAAATACATTTTTTCTTAATATTTGCATGGAAATAGTTTTAAATTCTATCTCATTTACAGATCCATTTAATCATTTCTTATTTTCATTCCACCCTTTAATACATAAAAAACATCTCCTCTAAGCTAGACATATTGATAGAGAGCTCCCTAAATAGAGAATCAAAACAAATAGATTCTAGACTAATTTCTAATGATTCGATGTCCCTTTCTAAGACATTCAGTTAGTTTTGATAGGGAGGAATTTTTTTTTTCACACCTAGAGATAGAATTTATGTATCCTTAATTTATTATGAAGGACAATCTATCCAAATCCTTATGTAGGCTTGCATGATGAATCCCTCACAGCCTGGTGATAACCTGGATGGTTGGGCCACAAATAAAATATTATTTAGTGATGAATCCATTACTTGTATGGGGAAAGATAGACCAATATGGGGGAATGGTTAGATAACCTATAGAAATAATGGGTTACAATAGTGTTAGGGAAGGCTGAGAAAGCTTAAATGTTTGTTTGAAATTGATCATGGAGACACCAAGTGAATCAACCTCCTATTGGATTATTACACCACTTTTAACAATCATCATTGAATCCCATATCCATGAGACCCTGTAGATACATGAACTGGATGAAATAAATACTTGATTTATGAGGAATGGTGACCCAACATTTCTTCTCATTTGGATCTGCTATGATGTTGATGTCCCCCCTGACTATCCATTATGTATACCCCGAGTCAAAACCTTTAAGATTATGTAAGATATATTCTCATTTCTAGAAATCACAAAAACTATAAAAATCAATATAAAAAATCATGAGAAGGGGATAAAATTATAGTGGTTAAACATTGATTCAAACCCTGGTTTAGATTCTCTAAATTATGATAATTATATGAAATCTAGATATACTGGTTAATACGATCTTCATGCATAAAATCATTTAGTTTAATTCTCTTGATAATATCACCTATTTTTGGATAATCCAACATGGGTTCCAAAACATCCACATAAAAATCTTTATTCGATTGTGATTCAATAGCTATAAAATCTGTTTTCCCTAAGCACTAAGGCCTCGAGCATTCTAGATGATGATAGGAATCATTGAATTTGATATTGCCTGGTTTTGGCCCCATTAAATATCTACCTTGTACCTTGAGTAGAGTGGAGAAAGGAATTTTTGGGATCTTGTTAGTTTTTCAACATGTTGAAGATTGCCCATGTTCGCTAGGGGATTAGAAGGTCCCCAGTTCCTGGTAGGTCGTACATACATACAGGTAACATTCCATTTTTTCAATTATCTTTATGGAAACATGGTAAGTAACACAATATCTTTCCATAATGATAATTATAACATAAATTAAATTTAATTTAATCATATATAATTATATTTATAATTCATGTTATGTAAAAGGAATGACACCTTATTGAGGAGGCAGTAGTCCATACGTCCATGAATGATGTTATAACATCATAAGTGTGTGAAATGGTAATAAATAAAGTGTTATATATATATATATATTATTTCAAAAAATATAATTATGTAATTAATATTATATAAATTTTTTTATGTGAAATTTGTTTAGTTAAAACTATTCTATATAAATTCCTTGTAATACATGAACAAATATCAATACTTCTAGGAGTTGGTAGTCCAAACATGCACAAAATATGGTATTCTACCCCCACAAAATTCAACATAAAAATATATGTTTTGGATGTTTAGAAGAATAGGGGCCTATTTGATTCTCTTAGTGATTGTGGAATGTTTCAGGATATGGGCAGTGATAGGTATATTTATTGTTTTGAAGGATCTAGATGAGGTCCTGCAAAGAATGTTGGTATTGTATTTTTGGGTTAAGTAGATAATAAAAATTAAATTAATGTATTAACTCATGAATTGAGTGTATCCATAAATTTTAACTAGCTAAGGAGAGATCGATAATGTAATATTCGAGACACTATGATTGTAGGGGTGAACATGCCAGTTTAATGGTAGAAGTTAATCTGGATAAGCATAAATCTATTGCACAATATCTTATTGATTCAGTTGGAGATGATGCTCCAAATTCTATGGGCAATCTGATCCAAAATTCATGGACCTATTCTATGACTCTGTGTGAAAGAATAATTAACAACATTGGATGGGTGATCCAAATAACTAGTGAGGGTATTTCAATTGATGGTTTGGCGTGGGAGTAACCAATACATGGTGCAAGAAGCCAGCAGAATATGAAATAGGGAACAAATACGAGGATAGATTTGGATAGTTTCAATTGAAAAAACCACTTTGATTTTTGGAGTAACTATGTAAGGATTGAAGATAGTAACATATGTCTCTTAGAGGCTGAGTCTGATGGAGAAGGAAGAACCTCAAATGAAAATTTTATAGTAGGGTTAACTGAAGACCTAAACATTCTAAGGAGGAAGAAGGTAAATAGAGAAAATAAGTATATGAGGAGCTTCATTGTTACCTTGAATCATAAATTAAAGGGTTGCAAATACAACATGTATCTTCTTAGGATAATAAAGACAGAATAATCCAAAATAGTGGTAAATCTAAGGATCATGAGATCCAGATAGTGGAAATAAAGAAGGTTCAGCAAGTTGGAGGCATTAGGTCTCTAGGGAATGATAAGGGGGTTAAAATTTTAGAGTTTACCTTAGATGTCTTTGCAAACACGCATGGGTATTCAGGAAAGATGTTGGAGAATTAGTACGAGGAGATACTACAGTAATATGAGGATGTGGTGTTGGTGAAGGAGGATGATCTCCCACTTGGAAAGCATCATGAGACAAGGATCTTGGAAAATCAAATCAATAGAATTTTGTGGGTATTAATCATAATATTTATCTTCTCATTCAATCTATTGAAGAAATAGCGAAGTCATTTCTAATGATTAAGGCGATGATGGAAGATGTTGATCAAGTGATGTGAAGACTACTCTGAGTGGATACTATTAGGGGAAATATGAGTGTATTGACAATATAGAAATCATATTAATTACATGATTCAATATGGGGATGATTAGTAAGGAAGGGTACATGAAATATTGGGACTATCTGGAATATCATTATGATGTTATCTTAAAGGATGATCCAGACAACTTGGTAAATTCTTTTCCAAAGAAATGTTTTAGGGGGTGTCATTCAATCCAAAATAAACTTATAATAATAAATCATCATTTTACTTTTATATTTGATCTATTTAAGATATAAGACTTATAAATTTCCCGTTAAAAGTGTTTTAAAATTGAAATATTAATTTGGATATTAATGAAAGATGTTCCCTCTTTTTTGGGTAACTCCTTTTGGTTCTTAGCAAAGGGAATCCATGGATGGTTTTCATCACAAGGGTATTATTAGAAGATGATTTGAGTTATTATTAGGATATATTTGGTTAGATCTTGTTCAAGACAATGTGGCATCAGAGGTGTGGGGAAGTTGGAGATAAGAGGACTCATTACGGTAGTAGAGGAGTGACACTCATATAAATTTTGAGAAAGGGAATTCCAACCATTATTTTTCATTTGAATGTGGATCCAATAATATTAAAAAGTTCAGAAAAGGGAGTATAGGTTAAAAATATGGAAATACAATGGATCTTGGACAAGTTTCCTGCTCATTTCGGCCATTGAGATTATGTTTATGTCGATTTTTAATCTTAATTTTACCTCAAACATTTGAATTATTTTTAATTACTTTCAATAAAAATTCTGTTCAAAAAATATGATGAAATTATTAAGACATATAATTATTATTATCCCAAACATGGAATCCATTTTTTGAAACCCGAATCATATAATTCGTAGAATTTAATTTAAATTTAATTTTGTATATGGTATAAGAATGTGTGATTTTATTGTTAAAACATCTTAAAGATTTTATGTTTTATACCCAATTTCAAAGTTCAATTGACTAAAATGACCTAATAATGATTAGTTTTTAAAACATTGATCTAATTAAACATAAAATACATTTTACAATTTAATTTATACTTATTAAAAAATTAGATGAAAAATCAATTTTAAACAATAATTCATTATTTTTCAAAATTCATTAAAAAATGAAATTTCATAGAAAAATCCCAAAAAATTAAACATGGCCTAATTTTTTATATTTAAAATATAATTTTCATTTTAACATATATGATTTATAAAGTTTCTAAAAAATGGATTTAAAATAGGTCCTCCATTAAAAGGTGAAAAAAGTGACTGAATCCAAATATAGCCTTTTATGCATAAAATTGGATTTTTTCTTATCTTATGTCTATCGAATCTATTAGATGAATACCAAAAATATTATATTTAATAAATAACATATATATTAAATTCATATCAATCACTATTAGTAATTAATTTCATTTAATAGTATAAAACATCTTTTTGAGAATTTAAATATTTTTCTATAAAAAACATTCCCTTTACATTCAATTGTTCTTATATTTATTTCAAATTAATTTGTAACCAATTAATTAGTTTAATATTTGTATAAACGATATATTTTTTTAATTTAGTTAATTGTATTCATAATGGAATGATTATATATTATTATATTAAATAAATATATTTTAATAATATGTTATTGTTTAGTAAAACTTAGTCTTGTGTGTAACGAAAGCCATAGAAGGAACTCATTATTGAATATGACATACACTTACTCTGTGTCATGTGCATTAGATTTTATATGAACTATATTTAATTTTTTTAAAAAGGTAAATATATTACAGTATATTTGGATATTTTATTCTCTTACACGTTTGGTGTTTTATGTTGAATAAATTGTTCTTACATTAGATTTTTGAGGTGTTATTGGAGGTGCATTTGAGGTCTTGTGGTCAACCTTCTCGGGGAATCAGTATATGGCATTAAGGGTGGAATTAAATAATTTACACAACCTATAATGCTTTAATTATAATTATTAATAATACAATATTTAACCATAATAATATATTCAAGTTTATTAGAAGTATGATAAACATATTTGAATTATTTAACCCATTCATAAACTTCATTAATAGATTTTTAAATCACATGTGGAATAAAACTCGAAAAATTATATGTATTAACCACCATCACCTAATGTGATTTTACCTTTTCACATTTGGAAAAAAAAATTATGTTAATAATAATAATCTTATCCAAGGATTCTATGTTTGGGTTGATATCATACTTCTTTAGTGTGAAATGTATTTTTTATTGAAATGGTATTTCGATAATGATTTATCACATGATTATATTAATAAGTAACTACTTGATTTTGATTCTTTATTTATAGTATTTAGATTATTTTTTTTAGGTAAACCAAAATATCAATATGTAATTAGAACGACATTTGGGTTCTTTCATCAATACATTATCAATATTAAGTACTCTATTATTCTTATTCATTAATCAAGGTGTCTTTGTGATTGTTTTATTTAGATAACAAATATATGCCCGATAAAATAATGATTAATGTTTCTCCCATTCAGTTTTTTTCATTATAATTTGTGGTATCATATTTTGATAGAATATTCTATATAATTATTTTATTAAAATTTCATTTTACTTTAAAATAACTTCATCATTTGTGAGTACTAACCATTGTGATTACACTTCTGAATAATCCTTGTGATTGGTCACTAATCTCATATCTTGTTCTTTCCATGAATGATTAACTAAAATGTGACCATTTTTTGATCCAATAGAAACATCTAAATGGATGTTTAAGGATTTAGGTTTCATTTCCTCATTTAATATATTTTATAAATGAATATTAGAATTTATCTAATCTGATTAAATATATCTTAATCATTTATTTCTTTCTTTTGAGTGTTGTTACACTCAGTATGTGTAGATCCATTTTAGGATTTTAAATCTATCCCTTTATGAGATTTTTCTTTTATCATTAAGGATGGTCCTCTCCTAATATCATACAATATAATAAACTTATTGAGTTCTTTGATGTTCCACACTTCAAAATCATGGTCTTCAAGGGTAGAAATAATTTTGATGAATTTATCTATGGTGATTATCATAGTATTATTAACTATGGTAAAATATTTAATAATTTCTCCATATTTTAGAATAAAGAATGCATGTTGGTTCACTAGATTGATGAGTTATTCCATAGATTCATCTTTTGTCATCCATATATCATCATACTATTATAGACATGATTTTTACATTAAACCTGTTACATTTTTCTCTCCTTAGTGGATATCATATAGTTTATTCTATAGTGAATTCATTATTTTAATCTTGTAACTCATGTAAAATTTACCCTAACTAGAATGAAAGTATGTTATTTCATGTTCTACATTTATAATTGACATTATTTTACCTAATAATGTTTACTCTATCTCAACATTACTAATTTTCACTCTATTATAGGTGATGTAAATAGCCTAAAATCCATGTGATGGAAGATACTGAACTATATAATTTTCCATATATAGAGTCCATTTCCATTGAACAAATAAATTTGTTTATACTATTCATAATATCCATAATTCACATCAATAATAAATAATTAGAAATTAAAAATAACTCATATAAAATATAATTACCATCAATAATTATAATAAAGTACAAAAGAATATAATTCTAGGATTCTTATATGATATAACTTTATCCAACTCAGCTACCAACTAATATTCCTAGGAGAGAATTAACTATCAATGTAGGGGGGGAATTAGTTATTGGGATAAAAATCCCAATAGATATTTTCTCACCATTGGTAAGTTATATATTATCTTAGTGGTTAGGATGCGATATATATTGTTAAAGGGAACACACAAAACAGTAGAAAATTCAAGGATCAAGAAATATTTTTACCAAGTAGATAATATGTGGTATATAGAGATTCGGATATCATATACAAAAAAATATCAAATTGTCAACAATAATAATTAATGTATTTTCAAGATGGTATACAAATCAATAATGAAAAATATATGGGAATGATATTAAATAATGTGATCAATATCTCAAAGACCATAATCTAAAGTTCCTTAATAACATAGATCTCATGTTCACGCTTATTTATCTCTTCGGTCCCTATGAAATGCCTCCTAGAATGAGTAGAAATTTATCTCATAAATTCATCATTATTTCATCATTATTTCATCTTTATGTGTGTTAATTTATTATATAGGTAAAACATGAATCAAAAATTTAAAAAAAATATTGTAGTTTAACAAAAAATATCTGAATTACATAGAAACAAAATATATGAAATCTTGTATCTATATTTTTTCACCATTGTGGAGTGACCACCTTTACTGATTTGTGGTCCATTATTTTCGATAATTCCACTAAATAAATATAATTTCATTTACATGATAATATAATATGATCTAAATCATTGTTGAATGAGATATAGCCTCATAGTGTGATATTATTAGGATTCCAGAAAGTGTAACACCAAAAACTCCAAAACTTAATGTCATTGCATATTCCACTCCCCACACTTTTTATTGTCATATATCCATAATTTAACATAATATTCAAATTTATTATTCTATTTTATCATAATTATCATCACAATTTTAATTAATTATTTAATAAATTTGGATGTATAAGACATTTTGGGACTAAATCAATATATTGTATATTTTCATATATTTGCACAATTTGATAGATTTTTTCTATTTATATTATAACATTCATTAAACTAATATAAAATAAAAAAACATTTATATAATAATTTTTGGTTATGGGTATTCAATTCAATGAATTCAAATAAATGCTAGATCCAAACATAAGAGGCCTAATATAGGTCAATTAAGTGACGAACTTCAGAGAAAGGTAGATTATACTTACATAAAATGATCATAATTTTACATAGTGTGGGATACTTCTAATAGGACGATTCAAAATATAGTAGATATATGATAAAAAGGTCAATATATCCACACAATTTAAGGTCAATTAAATTATTTCAAGTTTGTATTCTAGTCTAAATAATTAGATTAAAAAATATATCATGAACCATTAACCTACACCCATAGACACTTTTATTTTCATTGATCTGGCTTGAAACTATGCACATTAAACAAATAATGAATAATTTTAAAGTTTACATCATTAATTTTTTGTTTTTTTATGTTTGTTTCTTACATAATACATTTTATAATTATTCCTCATAATGTACATTTTAACCACTTAGTGATAAATATTAGGGAGTTATTATAATTTTCTTGAGATCGTTACATATATATCATGGTATTATAATTGATGTATAAATATAAATATATTTATATTAATCTTTTTAAATTGAATTACATCAACTGTTTCATTTTTATTACTGTCATTCCAACATATTAATAACAAGAACATGAATTATCACATTAATATATATAAAAACAATTATTTGATGATTTGAGAAGTTGGTTTCCTATTTCTGTATTTTTATTATTGAGTTATTCTTAGGATTATACTAGTTTATAAAATCCAAAAACATGAAATCATAAAAATTCATGATATTTTAATTAGAAAACACATTTAATATAACCAAATAAGATCATATAATTACCTTGAATATGTGATTTATTGATTGGGATTAGAACATATATTAGAATAAAATTTATTGATATTTATTTTCAACTAATAATCAAAATCATTGATAAATAAAATACTAGGTGTTAATCCAGTAATAAATCACATAACATGCTAGATTTAGTGGTTAAAAATTTGAAAATAAATGTTCCATCAAATATTATATGAGATCAGTAACCATTGAACATCAAGGGACACTTTTTCATGGTTGATAATGATTTCTCATGTGAGATTATTTTGTTTATTAGATTTATTTAGTTTTTTTTAATCCAAAACCCAAAAAAATGTTTCATCATTTTCAAAATTTTATAAATAATAATAAACACAAAAAAAATAATCCATTAAATTCGTCAGAAAATAATAGGTTATGTTTTATCTAAATCATAGTGGATATTAATTCACTTTTAATATTTTCAAATAAGTTATAAGTAATTGATTTTTCTATAGTGTTACTCTCATATGTAAGAGTAACATTACCTATTTACACATATCTTTCGTGGAGTTATCAATAACACTGTGTAGTGAGAATTATGTTGATGAATAATTACATTACCCCCAACAACCCAAACCCGAAGAAACTGGACCCCTGTCACCATGATGTTCTTGACCCTACTAGAGCTTCATTTAATCATATCTAAAATAATCACAAATATTAATCCAACTAATATAAAATAAAAATATTAATGAAATTAAAAAAATGATAAATCATAGATTAATTGAATTTAATGTTGGGGATCCCATGGGTATCCAATCTAACAATGTTTTTACCATCTGTGGGGAGGCATCATTTTCTAGGGGACAGATAAACAGTTCATATGAATCACCTTTAACATTCAATATGCTAGTAACTACATTTAATTAAGTTAAAGCATATAGAATCCCAACATAATGTTAAATTGGAATCTTACATTCTATGAGGATCAAAATTATAGTCTAGTGAACTGGTGATAATCGTAACAAAAATTTAAATAGTAGCACCGGATCAGATTCCACATAAGAATGGTGGGTGTTATAAATTTTGAAAATTATAATCCAAATAAAAATATCCTTCAAGTAACATCCCATGATTTTTTAAATTATTATTATTTTTAATCACAATGATATTTTTTTTATATAAAAGTTTCTTCCAAATAAAATGGCATCATAGAGGATAGGGAGAATACCCATCACGTCGAGAAAGGTTTTAATACTCAAACCGACGACGGAAGGGTGACCATAGAAAAACTCCTATAACTATCCTATGAAATATACTATATTAATCATTTAAAAAAATTAATTTTAAATTTATTTCATCAAATATACTGAGTGTATAGTTAAAATTATAATTCATACTCCATGAAGGAAAAAAGGTTTATTTAAAGAGTATACATTTTATCTTCTAAGGGTTAATATTTTGATTTATATAAACAATTATGCTAAGATTGAATATTATATATAATTTAATATTTATGTTTAATGTGTGGATTAATTTTTCATGACTATTGGTATCATATTAAAGAAAAATAATATGGGTTTAATTTGAAAAAAAATAGTCTTTGTTTTAACTAGATTTCGTTCCATTAATAACATGGTTTTATTTGAAATTTATATTTATAAATTTTATAATGATAATTTGATAATAATAACTTTATTTTTTTTATCATATCTAAAAAATTGTCTAATTAATTTTGAAATTTTGTCTTAAACTGTAGATTTGTGGGGGGATTGTGAAAATAATAGTTTTTCAAAATATTTCCAATTTTATGACATTATTACTATGTAATCATTTTATGATCGATTTTAAAAAGTTTGAATAGAAAAAATACTTCTTGATAGAGTGTAATAATGTATATTAAAACAATTTTTTGAAATATGGAACCTAATTATGATGTTTGTGTATATATGATATATTTTATTCAAATTAAAACTATTTTTGGGCCTTTACATTTAATGGTATGGATGGATGGATTCATATGGATTATTTTAGGTAAAAATTAATAAGAAAATCCATTTTTATTATATAATAAAATTATTAATGGGAATTAAGTTATATATTTATTTTAATGTAAGATTACTACAATGAATAAATTAGGTATTTTAAATAAAACTATTTTTTCATTCATTTGGTGTTCATATATTAAAAGTAATTTCTACCACATATATTATATTAATTTGATAAAACGGATTAATATTTTTAAACCGTAATGAAAATACATTATATTAACTCCAATATTATGTTTTCTTAAATATATTTATATATATATACATATCTCAGGGTAAAAATTCATGTCATCAGAGTTAAGGTTATATTTGGTTTAAAAGGGTCAATCTAAGAGATAATTTATCTAATGAATCCAAAGCATGTATAAATATTATTGGTTGAATTTATTATACCATATAAAATATTATCTAATATTTTTGTGTTCTTTGGTGAAACTGTGAAATTAATAATCCTTTTAATATTTTAAAACATTAAATAATTACAAAAGTGTCACTCCCACACTTATAAAATGAAACCATATATCCTCTTTTCTTCACACCAATTGAGATATGAGATTATAAAAAAACTATCAAAATATCTTAATAATATTACTCACCATAAATTATATTCTCTGTTATCAACAAAATACCATCATAGAAGTCATAATGTGTAATCTTAAGGATTTTTCCATAGAAGTTGTGTTACTCTAAATTAAATGTTTTAATTTTATTTCTTCTTCTACAATAATAATATATTTTATAACAATAATAATATATTAAAAACATTATATTAAATATAACTAAATGTTAGTTTGTTTAGATTAAATACCCTTAATCATATCTTTTTCTACCATATGGTAAATGAAATCATCATTCATGTGTATGTGTGGATTACCACCTCCATAGTGAGACCTATTTGGTTTCCCATCACCACCATTCATGGATGATTTCAACAGTGTATTTAATATATATATATATATATATATATATATCTGTCTGTGTTTGTGTTTTATTCATGAAATAATTATAATTATATAGTGATAATTTATGATACTTTTTATCATGTTTTCATCCATTTAAAAATGATAACATCATTCATGCGTATGTGTGGATTATAACCTCTATAAATATATTAGATTAATTTTTCATCAGGGAATCTCATGGATGGTCTTATGGATGGAACTAATGAATTAATATGATATAGAAATCATATTTTTGATTCTATAATGATGAAATTTTATTTAATTTTTTATAATAAGTTAATGAAGGTAGTGTTAATTTTTTATATATTGATTATCATCTCGATGAATGGTGTTTTTAATATTTCTATCACTATCACTCATGGATGATTTTAAAACGTTATATAATGAATATATATGATAGATAATTATTTATTATTATTCTATAAATAATGTAACCATGAACTCTTTGGACAAAATATACCTACCAAATCATATTTTACATTGTTAATTGTACATCCTCAAAATTACAAACATGAAATTAACTATTTTAGAAACTAAATAAAAAAATAAACTAAACTAAATAAAAATTATAATAATAACAAAATGAAAATGGATTTTTTTAGAAACTATAAAAAATATGATTTCATTGTTCGTGATTTAGAGAATTACCAATGCAATAAAAGACATAAGGTAAGTGATTTCTCATCTAATTTTTGTTTCGTTAAGACTCACGAAATTTCCACCAAATGTTTTATTTTATGTATTTTATAGAATACCCTATATATTAAAATTAAAATTCATTTTAAAAATTGAAATTTTTTTACCAACCATTTTTAAATTCTCTTCATCAACATCCATTTGTATCAAGAGTACCGAAAGTCACAAAGTATTTTATTTACAACCTTTTTAATGTATTCCATTCATTTCATTTCCTATGATGTTAACATTTATTAAGATATTTCATGAATATTTTAATTTATAAATAAAATATTTTACAATTTTATATTCAACTAATTTTGTCTATTATTACAAATATATAAAAATGAACATTTGATTGGTTTGTTGTAGGGATCACTTATGATTATTTTTAACAGAATGGAAAAGAGTGTATTTATGGTATACATCATGAGAATAATTTGATGATATCAATTACATTATTTTTTTTATAAAAAATAAACTTCATATTTTCAGGTTATAAAAAATTAAATTAATTTTCTATTTTATGTGGATTTATTATTTAAAATAATTTTCAAATTAAAGACATATTTATCAAATTTTTATGTGAAAGTGGAAAATACATTTATTATGGGTTTAAATGAGTTTATCAAGGTTTTTATGATGAAAAAACAAATATTATAATTAGTTTCTCTATGATATGTTTCTTGAAAATCATATATGATATTGGGTGATCCTGATATGGCTCAAGAGGATGGTTGAGCCTGATATAACTCTTTAAATCCTTGGGTAATGAATAATATTTAATTGTAAAAAATGGGGGATAACTAGTTTGATTAAACTTAGAGAATAAATATCAATTCTGTTATTTTTACATGGGTTAAATATTATTTAACATGTGTTATGAATATCATAGTCCAATGTATTAATATTTTTCCTGAGAAATTTTTTTATAGAAGGATTTTTTTTCATGAGGTAAGGAATGTTTAATGGTAAATGATTTTCTACGAAGGAGTGTTTTCATGTGTTAAATATTAATTCAGGATAACTTCATTGTTTCTCCAGTTATATATAATGGGTTTAATATACTTTCATTGAGAAAATATTTATTTTCACTTATGTAAATAATATATTTATGTGTTAATGTTTTATTGAGGAAAATTTAAAAGTGCTCGTAGGATTTCATTTTTTTCATAGGACTAATGGGATTAATGTCTTTTTTTTAATTCCTTAAAATGATTTTTTATTTTTTACCCCATGTTTTGAAATTTTTTCCTCAGATCTAATGGTGGGTAGAAATCATAACAACCTCACCATTTGTTAATACCCAAACTCATGTAGCCATGAGTTTGTGGTTACATTCTTATATTGGTACAATACACAAGTTAATATATCTTTATGGAACAAATAGATTAGTATAATTGATAAAATAGATATATAAATTAATTTGACATACATTTCAAAACATAAAATAAAAATGGGTTTCATTTTATAATTACACAATTATCCTTAGTAGATCCCTACATATCAATCATAAAAAAATTTAGATGTCTTGGAGAAAATAATATATATGAAATGGGTCATCTCATATGCTCAATAATGGTATGTATAAAGAGGAATACATATTGTTTCAAAGTAGAAAGCTAAATAACTGAAAAACATTATATTTAATCAATAACTTGAAAATGATGTGGAAATGATAAATGATGATCAAATAACAACATATAAATAATATCATGCAATTAGAACTTATCGATATATAATTTAACAAATATAACAAACAAATGATCATAAATAAATAATATCATAATGAATTAATTCATAGATCCATACATCTTGAACATACTTTTGAGACCTTTCAAAATATAAATTAAAACTATTGGTAGAAACATGTCTATTTTGGAAAAGAGATTTGTGGCATGACGGATGCTGATGTATTGAGGGGATATAAATTAAAAGGACCCACCAGTCACATATAAAATCCAATTTATTACTTATATGAAAAGGGTGAAACATAATAAACATAATTTTATTTATTACAAACTAACATACTAAGTGTTTATACTTACCCCAATAAAATGAACATAATAAGAAACCATCCAGTGTAATATGGTGAATGGCAATAAAATTATAAATCCTATATCTAAATAATCATAAACCATTAAAATAAATAATAAGGATGATATAAATACATCATATCCCTAGTGAATCATATGTATAATAGTTTTTTATGTCATTGATGCATACAAATACCATAAAATATTCATTAAGAAAACTATTTAGGAAAATAACCTTTTAAATTTTATTTAAAAAAAACATCATAAGAAATTTTTAAAATAATTTTATTCTAAAAAAATTGTTAGTAAATTTAAAATAATCATTAAAACATTGAGTGGTAATGATTATGTAAAAATTATTTCAACTCATATACATTAAAACAAGGATTCCATTCACATTTTCAGTAAAGGAAAATAAGCTATTTGGAAAATGAAATGAAGATTCCTTTTAAAATTATTTGTTTAAAATTAAAAAATGGTTAAAATTTTAATTTAATTTTCATTTTTGAATATTAAAAACCTCTTTGAAAACATTTTTTGAAATTAATTTGTTGGAAGCAAAATTATTTTCAATCAAAGAGAGATGTGAAGCTGGATTACCATAAAAACATTTTATCTAGCATTTTAATTTCCAATGAGTTGAAAAATGATAATAGTAATTTAATTTTTTAGGCATAACTAGTGGATATAAAAGACATTTATCTTATGATAAAATATATATAGATTCCTTCAAGGAATACATAAACATAAACAATCTTAAATAATGATCAGGTTATGAAATAAACCCTTACCCTTTAGTTACTTTTGAATCATAATCTAATGAAATAAATGAAATATAATTAAACATTTAATATCATAAATAAAAATATATTAATGATAAAAAAAATATCAAAATGGTTAGTATATACATCATAAAAATGAATAAGTGGTGAATATGGCATATGTCTCACAAAAGTAAAAGTGAGACAATAAACCCTTAACTAGGGAATGATTTCCTTTATACATGATCGTACATCATGGAAAATAAATAAATATATTATAAATATATTAAATAACCATAATAATATAAATTTTTCATTATATGATTCAGTTTTATTTTTATGACCTTTTTATTAACAATTATGTATTAAAATAACTACTTTGGGTTATAATACATTGTTTTTCATGTATATTTTGGTTCGTTTATTTCGATAATATTACAATGATCATGTTTCAATCATCTATATATTGTAAAAATGACGTATATATATTTTTTATTTATGTATTAATTTTAATCTATACATTATATATATAGGAAATGAGTTACTATGTTTATTGAAATTCTAGGTCGTATATAAAAATGATTTAGTTTCCTATTTTTTCGAATGATAGAATGAATAGAAATTTAATATTAATCAACCTCTAAGTAATAATAATTAATATTTATACATATATTTTATATTAATAAAATATATATTTTTTATTATCTATATAAAAATAAAATTAAAAACCATTCACATCGCTACGTAGAGGTGGTAGTCCGCATGTTGGAATGAGTGATGTAGTTTTTTTAATTGGATTACAAGGTCAGATGTAATATGTGATATAATATTTATAGAAATAATGGTTAGGTAATAAATATCACAGATATTCATTAATTTTATACATAATACCTTCCATGTAAAACATGAAAGAAAAAATAGTCGCATCGCTTCACGAGGTGGTAGTCTCCCATACACATGAGTGGCGTTATCGTGTCTCCAAAAGAATTAAAATTAAGAAGATATATATGATATTATAATTATTTAATTATAATTATTTCATAAATATAATATATATTTATATATATTAAATAAATTTTTATATCAATCATTTAATGGTTGTTATGGAAAATTAATTACATAAGTTAGGCAGGTTGTAGTTCGTTGTACACATGATCGATGATATCATTTCGTATTCTATGGAAGAGGAGATGAATATAGGTAATTACCATTACATAATAATATATATGTATATGGGATATACTTGTTATATTTTATTTTCAATGATTAAAAATATTATAAGGATTCAAATGAAGAATTAAGATGGAAATGAATGGATAAAAACATTTCCTCTTCATTAGGAAATGAGTTTAGGTTTATCCTAATGATATTCTAGATATGGTTTCTCACCTAAAAAGTCCACAAGGATGTTTATAGGGAATTAATTTTTTTTAATCTCTGTGTTGAAAGAATTCTATTGAGTATGTGAAGAGGAGAAGATATTGTGTGGGGTTTTATAAGTGGTTAGAAGGAAAACTTGAAATTTTTTAAAATAAAAATTGATAACAACATTTTCATGGTGTAGAAATACTTAAATATGGGTATTTATTAAAAATTGATTTTATAAGGTCAAAATATTCACATAAAATGTTCTTATAATTTTTTAATCATTTATAATTTATTATTTATAGTTTAACTCCCATTAAACCAAAGGTTAACTTAACTATAGTAAATAATTTTTTACGATTTTACTATTAATTATAGAAAACATTAATTTGACCAAACTACATAATATTCAATATTAATATTAAAAACAAGTAATCTATTTTTAAATATTTTATTACCATAATTGTATGAATCCTATTTCAAAATATACTAACTGACGTGATGAGAATACCATTTTTAAGAAATGATTTTTAAGGGAAAAAAATTGTATTATCATTATGAATAGAAATCATCATATTATGAATTAAAAAATAAAATTGTTTTTTGATATATAAATATCATTTAAGTAATTTTTT
Source organism: Viscum album (assembly GCA_963277665.1). Classification (NCBI taxonomy): domain Eukaryota; kingdom Viridiplantae; phylum Streptophyta; class Magnoliopsida; order Santalales; family Viscaceae; genus Viscum; species Viscum album. The sequence continues at coordinate 1,340,746,918 of OY728158.1, read as the reverse complement.
ATTAGTTGTTATTTTAGTATGTAATATAGGGAAAAATTATGTACTTAAAAATAAATTTCATAAAATAATGTTTTTTATCACAAAAAAATGAGTTATAATATAATATTCTCTAAAAGTAATTTAAACATAATTAACTTTATTAAATATATTTTAAAAGTATTTATGTTATATGAAATCAAATTTGATTTATAATAGGCTTTATAAATTTCATTACTTATTGTAATGTAACAGTTGTTTTACAAAAATCAGTATTTTTCACTTTTCATCGAACAATAATTATTTCCTAAAATCTTAAAAATCATACCCTATGTGAACTTTTATATTTTGATTTCAATAATTAATTTCATATTATCCAATAATTTTTATGAAAGAGGATATGTTTTATTTTATATTATCTGAGAAAAGGGCGACTAAACATCCTTTTTAAAAAACAATTCTTTTTAGTAATTATTTCAATTTATTTAATATAGTTCTTAATTTATTTTTAATAAATATATTTCTGTTGAATTAATTTAATAAATTTTTAAACCATATAATTTTCCTAATTTATCTAGTCATATTCATACCCTCTAATATAATAGATGAGTTATAACTGTTAAGTTTAGATAATAATATTTTAATATAGTGTCCTGATACACATAAAATTGGCATTGCATGCTTCACAAGCAATTAAAATTATTGGATTTAATTAAAAATAAATATTTCATAATGTTTTAGTGTGTTATATTTTATTATAGGTTTTATATAATTTATATATTCTTTCCAAGATGAAGTACCTCTATTAAACACATGGTGAGTTACGTTCTACCACTTAAGAAAATTTCCTCATAACAATGTCGTCTTGATCTCTGAATATTACGATTTAAAATTTGGAATAACCTTTGCTAAAAACCCCACATAATTAAAAGATTAATAAATATTATTATTCATAATAAATAAATATAAATATAAAGGTCATCTAGAATAAAACAATAGCATCTTGATGTTTTTATGAAATATTTTCTTTAAATAATTTATATTCTATAGTAACTTTCTTCATACACTATTTTAAGTTTAAATGAACTTTTTTATATTCCCTTAATATAAAATTACCATTATAACCTGGCTATTAGGTTAGTGGGAATAATTATAACTAACTTAATAAAATTCATTATGAATTCATTGACATTTAATTATTTAAGAAAAAATAAAAATCAATTTTATTTTTGGATTTTTTTTGTGAATTAATTTTGGTAATGAAATTAGTGATATATATGTTATATTCATACAATGGATATTTTTGTAATTGTGTATGAATAAAACTCAATTTTATTAATAAGATCCTTTTTTAAGTTTTATTTTTAAAATTTTAATGGAGAACACATTTTAAATTAATATTTTCACACATTAATAATTTCTATATGAAAACATAAAAATTTTATTTTTAATAGGGATATAAAAATTTACTTTGGATAAATTTCTGATATTTTTCTGATAACATTTGATATTTTGATGATTAATAAAATACACCAAATTTATATTTAAATAAACTTCTTTCATTGAGATAATTTATATGGTTAAATTATAATATTGAATGGATTTTAAGTATTTATATAATATATTTTTACCATTTAATATAATTTATGTGATTAGAATTTATTTTACATTGAATTCATTAGTTAAAACATTTCAATCATTTTCAATGATTAAACTTTTAAAACTCATTTTTTTTTATTTTAAAACGAGAATAATTTTAAATTAATTACTGAAACATCGGTGTTTTGAATTAGAAAAAAAGATTCTATATTTTTAATACTAACATAAAAAATCTATGAATAGTTTTCTTTTAATTTTGGATATTATGAATACTAACTTCATTAATTATTTGATTTATTATGGTTAAAGAGTAAATCTGGTAAATAATGTTAAATAAAATAACAATATAATAATATAAAACTACCCTAAAATATGTCCTAATCATATTGGATGATATATTTCAGACCATGGGAATCCTTGGGTCGATTTTATGATCCCATGGATTCACATGGATATTAAAATAACATTTTATAAGATTTAATTTAAAGTAAAGATAATTATAACCTAAATATATATCTTTTATTTATAGATTTCAATATAATGTCATATAAAAAATATCTATTTCTATAAATAGTAATTATAAAGATAAAAATATTTCTTAAATCTTGGTATTTTATTTATATATTTTATATATTAGATAAATATATTTATTTATGAGATAATTATGATGTATTGATTACCTCATTAATGAATGATTCTAATAAATGAATTTATAAATATTAAAATAAAATTAATTTGAATGTTTTTCCAATACTATTATTTTAGAAGATAGAGTCATATTTAGAATTATTTAATGCCTTTTGTTTGAAGGAATTTGGTTGTTATAAATTTTTAAAAAATTCGGGTATGAGTACTGTCTAAAATTAACATAATTCATAACTTAAAACATAAAATAATTTAATAATGATATTAAACTCTTAAAATATTAGATTCATAAAATTTTTTAATATATGTCCAAATATGTCAAAAATAACTTTATTTATGTCGTTTTAAACGATATGGTAATTACATTAACCCAAAATGAGTAAATAACATTATATCTTGGTAAGATTAAAAATGGTAAAATAATTGTTTAACAAAAAAAGATACAGATATATATATATATTCAAAACTAATCAAAAAATTATTGAATAATTGATATTTTAACCAAAATCATCTTATCTTTGAATTAAATTATTATTAGTACCTTTTTAATCAAAATTGAATTTATAATAAATAAATATTTTGAGAGTTTCCTAAAGTGCTCATGTCCTGTCTTATAAATGGGAACCTCCTCCTTCTCTTCCTCACTTCATTTTAAGCCTTAAATATCAAATAAAACCTACAAATTTCACTTATCGAGATATATAGTTAAATTATAGAGTTTTTTTTATTCTCAGAAGTCAAACTCTAGTTCCCTATGAGGAATTTTAATGGAGGCACATCGAGTATGGGGTAATCTCTTCTACCGATTTTTTCGGAGTTCTTTCTTCTTCTACATCTTATTATTATTATTTAGTTGTTTAATTATAAATTAATAACATTATTACCACTCATGTACTTATATTTTATTATAAATATGAAACAACCCTATTTCACATTTTATCCATCCTACAGAAAATGAATTCATTGCACCTGCGTACGTAAAGCTGTCGTCTCTACGTTGTGGTGTAATCTGTTTTTCACCACCACATTACTTAGATTGGTATAATGGTTGAAATAATAACTTTATATTATTATTATAACCATATAATAATTATTAGATACTATAAACCATCCAATTCAATTCCATTATTAAATTATGAGAATGATATCGTTACTCGTGCGTACCTATGGCATACCGTCTCCACATTGCGATGTGATTTGTTCTACATAATCTTCATTAAACCATGATTATATAAATGAATTTAATAAATAAATATGATATATGTAATATTAATACGATGATTTAAATGATATAAATATAACCTAAAATAGTAATAAGAACTTATCTAATAAAACATATATATGAACATAGATTAGATAATACCCGATAAACGAGTAACAATGAAATGTTACTAATAAACAGATGAAAATGTGATCATAAATGTTATCATAAAAACATTATTATGATTATGGAATAAATTTTTAACATTATCTAAATCATTATACTATAGGTTCGGATACATACATTCCATATCGGACCTAAGGTAAGGGATAACTGTGCAAATCTTGTTTTTATCTGAGATTGTTTATACGTAAGTATTTACATAGGGTATATTTATCATCCATTTTCATGTTTCATAACAAAATTATCATAAATGTTTTACAATTATTCTTTGTATGTTTAAATTAATTTTTATCCATTTTTATATTTACAACAAGTATTGGAAATAATCTTTCTTAAGTTTACCATACGAGTTACTTTTTCTCTTTTTCAGCAAAAGTACGAGAAGAATGTTTTTTCAATTTTATGGAATGAAGTTGTTGTTACACATTCCTAACACCTTATTTCCATGAATCTTCCACTACATGGTTTGACATTTATTTTCAAAAAAATTATTTTCTTTTAAAATTTTGTGTCATATTGAGAAGAAGATTTTTTTTGAAATATAATGGATATTTTCCTTAGGAATTAAGTTCATGTGTTTTATCAAAATTATTTTCCATCTAAGATGACATAGGGTTATGTTCCTATCCCTATTATTACTTTAGTTTTATTATTTTTATTATGGAGTTATTTTTATAAAGTCCATTTATCTTATATGTATTATGTTATGATGGCACGATATTTAAGAATCCCATTTTATTACATGGGTTATGCTATGATGAATAATTTATATTTTTGTGGAACACATAAGAATGGTTTCATTATGCGATTTTGGGACCTATATCACCCTCCATTTCATTGTTTAAATTTTTTTATATCATGATACAGACATGGCTAGAATGACAATTAAATCTGGTTCAATGATACAGGGTAGGAATGAGGAATGAGTTTTGTTCAGTAATGGAGTTTCTCTACTATGATGGTATCAGAAATGAGCCTTGACTAATATTGAATTATTTTATATAATTATGTGTGTATTCCAAAAAAATTAATTTCTTATGTTATGACTATTGGGATTACATTTCAATTTTATGATTTATCCCAGGACTTGATATTGTGATCTTTTATATGTAGGATAAGATTTTCAAATGTTATGTTCTTATGAATATGATATGATTGATAGTTTTTTACCCTTACTGAGCATTTCATATCACCCTTTTATATTTTTATTTTCCCCAGGTCAGGAAGATGGGTATTAAGTAAGATATTCCAAAAAGGATTCCAATTATAATTAAACAAAAAGGATATAATTTTGATGTTTTATGAAATAGATGTTTATGTTTCCGAGTTTCTAAAGACACTATACCTATACGGTCATATCATGGTTTGGTTATATTTTTTTATAAATATACATAAATTCATAAGTAATATTAATGTATGTAAATAATGGGTCATTAAAGACGGTATCATAAGAAAGGTATGGATAACCTTTGGAAAATAGGATGAGAAAGTATTAAGGATATATCTAATTATAAGATACAATAATAGTGTTTTAGAAATGAGTATGAATAACTTTGTATAAAACCTAAGGTGTCCTAAATTGAAATTTTATTCTTGATTATGTGGTTTTCCTATTATGATTAGTGTTTCTCACAATATTCTTCTTGGATTTAGTCAGTGGTTGGATCCCAAAGGAACCGCATTAATGCTGAATGTGGTAGGAAATGTAGTGATTTTCCCTCTAAGCAACCAATTTTTATGGGAGCTAGAATGAAAAATATTGTATTCAGGATCATAAAAATTTCGCAAGATATGAATCATGACAGACGTCCAAATGAGGAAAGGAGGGAGAAACATTATGTTGAATCCATAATGTGGCAGCGTCCACCTACATTTAGCATGTCTTCTGACCCATTTGTGGTTAAAAAATCGGTCATACCACTGAAATGATATTTTCAGTTCTATAATGTTATGAACTTGATAAATTCATCTTAACAGTATATCATTTTGATGGTTATGATGATCAATCATCGAATCTTATCAATAATACAAGGAAAAGATATGAAATTGAGTCCACAGAATATGACATGTTCACGAACATATTTTTCAATATGTACTTTACACATATTCTTTAATCAATTATGGATTATGAGTTCCATAATCTTAAGAAAAAGGTTGATGAATCCATTGGTACCTATGACCAAATTTTTACGAAGACATTCAAGGTACTCTTCTAGAATTATTATCCAACATCCGAGTAAAATTGATCTATTCTTTAGTGGCTTAAAACCAAGTCTCTAAAGGTAATTAGGCATAAGGGACATGAATAACTATGAAAAAATTGATTGATGTGCTCTCAAGGTTGAGATATATATTGGAGTAACCTATATGTCATATGGGTTTGATAAGAAGAGGAAAATGGAATTCAATAGAAAAAATAAAGACCACACTGAAAAGAAGATGGGTTTTCCCTTATGATCAATGTGTGGAAATAAACTTGGAGGGAATTGTCTTAATGGGACTAGTAAATTTTTTATGTGTATAAAATAATTTCACTGAGTTGTTTAATTGTGATGTGATTGGAAAAAAAATATTTCTAATGATGAAAACAGTGAAAATGTTACACAAAATTCACCTGTTACACATCAATGTTACAAGTGAAAGGAATGGGTTATTAAGCCAATCAATTCCCTAAACTAATTTTTATTTATGCTGATCGACATCAAAAAAATCATAAGCCCAAATAAAAAGGACGGTCACATGGAATTACAATCGGAGATGCAGAGTACAATAATGAAGTGGTTAAAGGTATACTTATTGTCAACTCTAAAGTATAAAATGTTTTGTTTGATTCTAGATCCACCCACTCTTTTATTTCTAAAACGTTTTCTAAAGGTATCTCCATATTACCTGAATAATTAGATGTTGATTTAGCTATGAAAAATCCTAATAGTAAAAAGGTTTCATCAAAAGTTTATAATACTTCTTCACTTAATGTTTGTTAGAAAGTGATTCTTGTAAATATTGTGATTCTTCCTATAATGTAATTTTACTTGATTCATGGAATAGATTGTATTTATTTATAAGGATATCATTTCAATTTTTTGAAGAAGGGAAGTCACATTTTATATTCCAGATTAATCTATGATCATCTATCGATGAAAAGATGAATATAACATTCTAGTATAAATTTCATCTATCTTATGGGTCTTGTTTCCCATAATTGAACTTTATTTTTCTCAAATATCTAGGGAGAAACTCACAATTAATAATACTCTCATTGTATGGGAGTTTGATAATATATTTGTAGGGGAATTTCCAAGTCTTCCACCGAATTGTGAAGTTGAGTTTTCAATAGAACTCATACTGGGTGCTATGACTATTTCAGAGGCACCTTATATATTGTCCCAAATTGAGTTGCAAAAATTTAAGAAGACACTCCAAGAGAATCTTGATAAGAGATTCATATTCCCTAGTGCGTCACCTTGGGGAGAACCTGTTTTGTTTGTTATGAAGAAATGTGGATCAATGAGACTCTGCATTAATTATCAAGAACATAAAAATATCATTATCAAGAACAAATATCATATCCCATGAATATATTTCTTATTTGACCAACTACATGGAGCTCAATACTTTTCCAAGATTGATCTTTGTTCAAGATATCAACAATTAAGTGTCAAAAAGGAGAGTATACCAAAGAAAACATTCCGTACAAGGTATGGACACTATGAATTTATAGCGATACCTTTTGGTCTTACTAAATCCAATTCTATGTTGATGGATCTAGTGAATATAATCATTCGAGAAAATCTTTATCAGTTTTCGGTAGTCTCTATAGATGATATTCTTGTATATTCAAAGAGAAAGGATGAACAAAAATATCACCTAGTAACCATACTGAAGGCCCGAATAAAGGAAAATATTTATGAAAATTTTTCCAAGTTTAAATTTTGGGTTCAGAAAGATTCATTTTTGGGTTACATAATCTCAATAGAGGGAATATATATGGATCCAACAAAAATAGGGGTTTTTGAAAGATGGTCGAGACCAACAACAATAACTGAGATCCAAAGTAATCCTAGTTCGGATGGATATGATCAATGTTTTATGAATTATTTTCCACGATTATCTAATCCACTCACCATGTTTACTTGGAAATGAGTTATGTTCATTTGGACATAGGAATGTGAAGATAATTTCTAAGACCTAAAAAAGAAGGTTATTTAGTGCACCTTTTCTCAAACTGCCTTATAGTGGAGAAAGGTTTGTGATATACAAGGATGCATCTAAGAAGGATATATGTTATGTTATTATGAAAAATAATATGGTGATAGCATATTACTCAAGATAGTTTAAAATTGATGAGCAAAAATACCCAAATCATTATTTGAATTCAGCTATGGTAATATTTGCATTTAAAATTTTGAGGCATAATATTTATCGTGAAATGTATAATATTTATACTAATCATAAATGTTTAATGTATATATTTTCCCACAAAATGTGATGAATATGTTCCAATGAATATGGTTCGAGTTGATTAAAGATTACGACCCCTCAATACATTACCACCATAGGAAAGCGAACAAGGTGACAGATGATTTGAGATGAAAAGTCCATGCTAGATTATCCATGATGAGGGTTATGAAAGATAAAATATTTATGTTTTTGAAAATCAAGGATCATAAAATTTTTAAGTAAGGGGAGAGATGATATCTTTTTCAAATGACTTTTCAACAATCTACACAAGTGAATATTATAGAGACACAGAAGGAAGATGCAGAGTTACAAAAGAAAGTGAGAAATTTTTAAAAATTCAACATTTATTTTGATGAAATAATAAGGTTCAAGAATCAGGTTTGTGTTCCTACCATACCAGAAATAAAAAAGGATCTATTGGATGAGGTTCATAGTTATTCATTATCTATTAAAACTTGAAGCACAATGATTTACAATGAACAAAAAGTGTACTTTTTGTTGGATGGAATGAAAAGAGATGTTGATGAATATTTCTCTTGATGCATGGTTTGTTAGCATGTTAAGTCCGAGAGACAGAAATATATGGGTATGTTACAACCGATATGACTATAAGAATGGAAATGGAAAAACATAACTATAAGTTTTTTCATCAGACTTCCCAAAACATCCAAAGGGAATAATGTTATCTGGGTTATAGTTGATCGTCTTACAAATTTATCACACTTCATTGGTATTAGAGATGATTTATCTCATGATCATACTGGCAATATATTTGTAAAGGAAGTCATAAGATTTCCTAGAGTACATCATTCCATTATATCCGATCAAGATCTGATGTATACTTCGATGTTCTGGAGAAGTCTACAGCATGCTCGGCATACAGAGTTATGTTTCTACACTACTTAACATCCTCAGACATCCAGTCAGTCTTAGAGGAAAATTCAAGCATTGGAAGAAATGTTTAGATCTTTCTCAATGGATTTCAATGTTGGTGGGGATCAACACCTACCATTGGTGGAACTTCATTCAATAATAGCTTTCACTCTTGTATTCTGTTGGATCCTTATCAAAAACTCTATAGAGTTAAGTGTATATCTCCAACTTGCTGGGATTAAGTTGGGGAATGAAAGGTATTAGAACCAAATATTTTTAATGAAATGGAAGAAAACGTCAGATCTATTCATCAACACATAAGAGCAACTCAGAGTTGACAAAAAAGGTAATGTTGAAAACTGAAGAAAAGACTTAGATTTTGAAGTGGGTGACAAGGTGTTCCTATGAATATCTCACTGGAAGAGATTAATGAGATTTTGAGAGAATGTAAATCTAAGCCCTAATAATATTATTCCTTTGGAAATACTGAATTTTGTTGGGAAGGTAGCTTACAGAATGGCGCTTCCACCGAATCTCTCACAAGATCTTGTGAAAGGTGTGATATTTATACTAATAATAAATGTTCAAAGTATATATTTTCACACAAAATTTCATGATTATTATCCAATGAAGATGGTTGTAGTTGATTAAATATTATGGTTCCTCAATACATTACCACCCTAGGAAGGCGAACAAGGTGGCAGATGCTTTGAGTTGAAAAGTCCATGCTAGCTTATCCATGATGAGGGTTACTAAAGATAAAATATTTATGTTGTTGCAAATCATGGATCTTGAAATTTTTAGGGAAGGGGAGAATTATTATTTTTCTCAAATGACTTTTCACCAATCCATACAAGTGAATATTAAAGTGGCACAAAAGGAAGACACAGAGTTACAAAAGAAGGTGAGAAATGTTCCAAATTCCAACCTTTATTATGACGAAATAATAAGTTTCATGAATCAGGTTTTTGTTCCTCCCATACCAGAAATAAAAAAGGAGCTATTGGATGAGGTTCATAGTTATTCATTCTCTATTCAAAAAAGAAGCACAATGATGTACACGGACCAAAAATGGTACTTCTAGTTTGATGGAATGAAAAACGGTGTTGGTGAATATATCTCTTGATGCATGGTTTGTCTGTATGTTAAGGCTGAGAGACAGAACTATATGGGGATGTTATAACCATTACACATACTAAAATGAAAATGGGAAAACATAACTATGAATTTTGTCATCATACTTCCCAAAAAATCCAAAAGAAATAATGTTATCTAGGTTATAGTTGATCGTCTTACAATGTCAACACACTTCATTTCTAATAGACAGGATTTATCTCATGATCATATTGCCATGATATTTAAGTAGTAAGATTTCCTAGAGTATAACTTTCCTTCATATCTGATTGAGATCTAAGGTATACATCGATGTTTTGGAGAATTCTCTAGAATGCTTGGGATACAGAGTTATGTTTCTACACTTCTTAACATCCTCAGACGGACAGTAAGTCTGAGAGGAAAATTGAAACACTGGGGTACATGTTGAGATCATTCTCTATGGATTTCAGAGGTGGTGGAGATCAACACCTACTATTAGTGAAATTTCATATAATAATAGCTTTAAATATAGTATTCTGATGGCTCCTTATGAAACCCTCTATGGATTGAAGTGAATATTTCCAAATTTTTGGGATGAAGTTGGGGAAGGAAAGCTATTAGGACCTGATCATGTCAATGAAATGGATGAAAACATCATATCTATTCAACGAAACATAAGAGAAACTTAGAGTCGACAAAAAAGATATGCTGAAACCCGAAAAAAGACCTAGATTTTGAAGTGGGTGATCAGGTGTTCTTACGAATTTCTCCCTGTAAGAGATTAATGATATTTGGAGAGAATAGAAAGCTATGCCCTAAGAATATTTGTCCTTTTGAAATATTTTATGTTGTAGGGAAGGTATCTTACCGAATGGGGCTTCTGCCGAATCACTCAAAAGATCATTATGTTTTCCATGTAACTCTCTTGATAAAGTACATACCTGATACTTCACATGTACTAAGCTCAAAAGTCGTATTGAATGGTGACTCCACCGAATCTATCATAATATCAGGTGAAAGATGTGATATCTATACTAATCATACATGTTTAAAGTATATATTTCACAAAAAAAATTGATGAATATGCTCTAATGAAAATGGTTGGAGTTGATTAAAGATTACTACTCCTCAATACATTACCACCCTAGGAAGGCGAACAAGGTGGTAGATACATTGCATTTAAAAGTCCATGCTAGCTTATCCATGATGAGAATTATGAAAGATAAAATATTTGTGCTGCTTAAAATCATGGATCTTGAAATTTTTATGGATGGAAAAAAATATTATCTTTCTCAATTGACTTTTCAACAATCTATACAAGTGAATATTAAAGAGGCAAATAAGTAAGACGCAGAGTAACAAAAGAATGTGACAAATATTCCGAAATTCAACCTTTATTATGATAAAATAATAAGGTTCAAGAATCAGGTTTGTGTTCCTCCCATACCAGAAGTAAAAGAAGGGTTATTGTATGAGGTTCATAGTTATTCATTCCCTATTCAAACTTGAACCACAATGATGTACAAGGACCGAAAAGGGTAATTATGGTGGGATGGAATGAAAAAAGGTGTTACTTAATATGTCTCTTGATGCATGGTTTGTCAACATGTTAATACTGGGAGACAGAAATATATGGGGATGTTACAACTATAACTCATACTAGAATGAAAATGGGAAATCATTACTGTGAAATTTTTCATGAAACATCCCAAAACATCAAAAGGAAATAATGCTATCTGGGTTATAGTTGATCGTATTACAAAGTCATCACACATCATTACTATTAGAAGGGATTTATCTAATGATCATATTTACAAGATACTTATAATGTAAGTCATAATATTTCCTAGAGTAAAAATTTCCATTATATCTGATCGAGATCTGAGGTATACCTCGAAGTTCTGGAGAAGTCTTCAGCATGGTCGTGATACAGAGTTATTTTTATGAACTGCTTAACATCCTCTAACATCCAGTCAGTCTGAGAGGAAAATTCAAACTCTGCAAGACATGTTAAGATCTTTCTCTATGGATTTCCAAGGTGGTGGGGATCAACACATTCCATTGATGGAATTTCATACAATAATAGCTTCCACTCTAGTATTCTGAGGTCTCCTTATGAAGCGCTTTATGGAATGAAGTGTATATCTCTAACTTAGTGGGATTAAGATGGGGAAGGAAAGCTATTAAGACCTGATATTTTAATTGAAATGGAATAAAATGTTAGATCTATTGAACAACACATAAGAGAAAATCAGAGTTGATAAAAAAATAATTCAGAAAACTGAGGAAAAGATCTAGGTTTTGAAGTTGGTGATAAGGTTTTCTTACAAATTTCTCCCTAGAAGAGATTAATGCGATTTGGAGAGAATGGAAGGTTTATCCCTAAGTATAATGGTCATTTTGAAATACTAGATTTTTTTGGGAAGGTAGCTTATCAGATGGTGCATCCACCGAATATCTCACATGATCATGATGTGTTCCATGTATCTATCTTGAGAAAGTACATACCTAATACTTCACATGTACTAAGCTCAATTGTCATACCGCTGGAGAAAGATATTTCTTATGAATAGAAATTGATAGAGACTCTGGATCATATCAAAAAAGTTCTATGAAACAAGACCAATTAGTTGGATAATGTTTTATGGAGGAACCACCAATTTGAAGAAGCAACATGTGACAACCAGGTCCCGGTGACAGCACAACCACCCCACCTTAACAAGGTCGTCGGTTCCTAGCCTTCCAGGTACAACCAATTTCCCCGCAGACATGTGGGGCCCACCCCAGGGTCCACTCATGTTCTTGAACGGGTCATCTGACTAATGATATTCCTTACTGGCCAATGCATGTCCTTTATAATGGGGTTTTTCCTCACTCACACACACCTGGAGTAACATCCCAGAAAGTCACACATCCTATTCACTACTCTAGGTCAAGCACGCTTAACTGTTGATTTCTAATCAGATTGGCTCCCGATAAAAAAGATTCATCTTATCGACATGAGTTGTATCATTTAGTCATTTAACCCTTTATCATTTGGTGGTGTTACAATCACCCCCCCCCCCCCTTAGAGCACAACATCCTCGTTTTGGGCCCTATATCTCAACCCAGGTAGTGCACCACACTTAAGGCTAGGGACCACCTCTGATACCAAATGTGACAACCGGGTCCTGGTGACAGCACAACCACCTCACCATAACAAGTTCGTCAGGTCCTGACCTACCAGGTACCACCAGTTTCCCCGCAGACACGTGGGTCCCACCCCAGGGTCCACCCATGTGCCCGAACGGGTCATCTGACTAATGAAATTTTCCACAGGCCAACACATGTCCTTTCTAGTGTGCTTTTTACTCACTCACACACACCCTAAGAAACTTTGCAGAAGTTCATCCATCTTGATCACTACTCCAGACCAATCATGCATAACTGTGGAGTTCTAATCAGATAGGCTCCTAAAAAGGAAGGTGCACCTTGTTGACATGAGTCATAACATTTAGTCATTAATCCCTTTATCATTTGGGGGTGTTACACTAAATTTGAACTTGAGGGTATGATGAGAGAGAGGTATCCTCATATATTTATTTCCATGTGATGAATTTCAAGGTTAAAATTTAGTTTAATGGGGTCAGAATGTAACACCCATATGTTTTTTAGGAAATATTTTTTTTAAAATTTTGTTTATTTTTTTTATAGCTTTATTTACACACAATCATGAGTATAAACGAACCATGAGATTACCTTAGTATAAAATCACTATTATATCATGGCTGTAAGATTAGATGCATTAATTATAACTAAATTATGAAAAATCATTATGAATTTTTTAGATAATAATTATTTATGAAAAATATAAATCAATTAGATATTTGTATTTTTTGAGTGAATTAATTTCGGTGTCGAAATTATTTAGATATATGTGATATTCATACAATGGATATTTTAGTCATAAAGTGTGAATAAAACCCTATTTTATGTGTAAAACGTATTTTTTTAAAAGGTTAATTTTAAACCATTAAATGGAGAACCCATTTTCAATTTATATTTTAATAGAATAATAATTTCTATGTGAAAAAATATATATGTTATTTTGAAGAGGGATATAAAATTTTACTTCTGATAAATTTCTGACATTTTTCTGATAACTTTCTTGTTTTGATGAATAGTAAAAGTATGCAAAATTTTAATTAAAAACAACTATATTCATTGAGATAATTTATAAAGATATATTATAATATTTAATGGTTTTAAATTAAAAATATAATTTATTTATTCCATTTAATATAATTTATTTCAATATAATTAATTTTTCATTGAATTAATATGTAAAAACATTTCAACCTTTTTCATTGTTTTAACTTTTAAAACTCGTTTTCTCATTTCATCAATAGAAATAATTTAAATAAATTATTGGAACTTCTATGTTTTGAATTTAGAAAAATTGATTCCATATGTGGAATTATAAGGTCTAAATTTTTTGAATTGGTATCTTTTATTATTTGACATTAAGAATAATAACTTTAATAATTAATTTTTTTACCATGGTTATTTGATAAATTTGGTAAATAAAGGTAAAAAATAATAATTTAATAATATAAAACTATCCTAAAACCTATCATAATCCTATTGATGAGATAATTTCAATGATGGGTATCCTTGGGTAGATTTGGGGACCCCATTGATTCACATGGATGTGAATAATAATATTATAATAATTAATTTAAAGTAAAGATAATTTTAACCTAACCATATATCTTTTCTAAATGGAATTTAATATAAGTTTATATACTGGTGTATATGTCTATAAATAATCATTATAAAGCAAAAAATATTTATTAAATCAGGGTATTTTTTTTATAATTTTTAGACATTAGATAAATATATTTATTTATAACACAATTATGATACAATGATTACCTCATTAATGAAATATTAAAATAAATGAATTTATAAATATTAAAATAAATTTAATTTAAGGAATCAGGTAGTTATGAATTTTGAAAAAATTCAATAATGAATAGTGTCCAAAATTGACATAATTCATAACTTAAAACATAAAATAGTTTATTAAATGATATTAAGATCCTAAAAATATATTATTTGTAAAAATTGTTAATATAAGTCCAAATTTGTAATAAATTGTTTTTTGGGTCATTTGATGTTATATAAAAATTAGATTAATCCACAATGAGTAAATAACAAAATATCATGTTAAGATTAAGAAAGGGTAAAATAAGGGTAAAATCAAAATGATTTGGATAAAATAATAAATTAAAAACTTATCTAAAAAATATTAGATGATGGTTATTAGAAAAAAAATAATTTTATATTTGAATTAAATATGTTTGGGACAATTTTTAATCGAAATTAAACTTATATTTTATTAATATTTTGAGAGTTTCCTAAAGTGCCCATATCCTCTCTTATAAAAGGGAACCTCTTCCCTCTCCTCTTCACTCCATTTTGAGCCTTCAATATCAGAAAAACACTTCCCATTTCTCTTATAAACATCCCCAGTTAAATTTTATAGGTTATTTTCTTGTCAAAAGACCAACTCTAGTACCGTAAGTGTAATTTTAAAGAAGGCACATCGAGGAAGAGGTAATCTCTTCTACCGATCCATTCAAATTTAATTCTTCTTCTAATTATTCATATTTAGATGTTTAATTATAAAGTAATCACCTAATTATGAATCATATACTGATATGATATTGTAACTATGAAACAACCCTATTTCACTTTATATCCATGCTACAAAAAACGAAATCACTGCACGTGTGTACGTACGGCTTTCCGTCTCCATGTTGTGGTGTAATCTGTTTTTCATCACCAACATACATGGATGTGTATTATAGTTGAAATAATAACTATATATGATTGTTGTAACATGATACTAATTTTTAGATATTTTACACCATCCAATTCAATTCCATTCAACAATTATGGGAATGATATCATTGCTTGTACCTACGTACGACTTACTGTCTCCACATTTGGATGTGATTCATTCTATATAATCTTTATTAAACTGTGATTATATAAATGAATTTAATGAATAAATATAATATATATTATACTAATACCATGGTTATAAGTGATATAACTATAACCTAAAAATATGAATAAAAACTTATCTGACAAAACATACCTAAGAACATAAAGTTGTTAATACCTGAATAACGAGTAACAATAAAATGTTACTAAAAAATAGATGAAAATATAATCATAAATTTTATAATAAAAAATTATTATTATTTTGGAATAAATCATTAACATTATTTAAATAATTATACATGAGGTTTAGATATATACAAATAATTTGGGACATAAGGTAAAGGATAACACTGCAAATCTCATTTTTATCCAAGATTGTTTATATGTAAGATTTCATATTGGGTATATTTAGTATACATTTCTATGTTTTATAAGAAAATTCTCAGAAAAATTACTATTCCTTTAGGTATGTTTAAATTCAATTTTAACAATTTGTACACTTATAACATGCTTTGGAAGCAATCTTTCTTATATTTTCTATACGGAAAACTACTTGACTTTTCTGAAAAAATGAGTCGCATGGAAAATCCAATTTATGTGTACTAGGTAATGCTCGTGTAAATCCCGACGTGACTTTATTAGGGTTATTACCCTAGGTAAATATTTTTCAGAAGCACATCAACTTTTAGTATCATGATGTGGATGTATTCATTGAAAATCTAATTAATCTCTACCAGACCAAAAAACTAGATGTTCTTCTATACTTATTCTCAATGACAATCATAGGGTTATGTTTCTTAATTTAGGATTTTTAAAATATAGTTATAATGGTTTTTACAAAACATCCTCTCATACAAACTATATTAACCAAACTCTAGTATTCTAGACCTGATGGTTACATCATTACATTGGTATTAGCTACAAGGTATCACGCCTTGTAGGACTGATTAGATTTTTAGTCTCAATAAAATACATATGAAGTTTAATGTCCCAAATAACTGAAAACAAAAAATATAAAAATAAATATTATTTGAGAAATCTAGTATTTTATTTAGTATATCCTCGAATTTTATTCAAAAACTCTTCCTGGTATCCTAAGGAAAATAAATAAAAAGAAATGGGCAGAAATTAAATGCTTAGTAAGTGTATGAATACATCAAAATATATCATGAATTAAGAAGAATAAATAATATAGAAAGATAAATAACTAAAATTAATTCCATTTAACTAATAACATGAACTTGGTAAGGAATGAATAAATGATGATGAAATAATTCCATATCAATAATAACATGAGTATGAAACATAAGAATATATATTATAACTAATCAAATAATTAGATGGAATCCAATAATTTATCTCTTAATGTGGTAATGATTAGTTTCAAACATTTGAAACATACTATCAAGACCTTTCACAAGATAATATAAATCCTTCATTAAAAACCTTTTTAATTTGGCCAACTGATTTTTCTCATGAGTCTTGATGATGCCTCAATAGTATATCTATAACTTGGCCCCACATTCCATTTTCTATGTCAAATTCACTCAGCATATTCAAGAGTTGAAAAATAATTATCATAAACATTCATATTTATAAAAACATTTGAAATGTTAATATTTACCCCAATCAAATAAACAAAATCATAAAACATCCATGATAACATGTTGAATGGTAACAAAATTGTACATCATCCATATAAAATGATTATAAATCATCCAATTAATGAATATGGAATATATTAATAGAACATATACTCAGTGGATCATTATTACAATTAAGGGTTTATATCATTGATGAATATAAATACAATAAAAACTATATTAAAATAATTCTTTATAAAAAAATAGTTCACATTGAAAATAATTCTTAATAAATTTCACAATATATAATATAAAATAACTTTTCTTGAATATAAAATTTTAAAACATCTAAAATAATCTTTAAACAATTGATTTTCCATAATGGTGTAAAATTCTATTCATGTTATAAATATAAATATAAATATTCCTTTCACGTTTTCAGTAAAATCCAAATAGGAATTGTTTGGAAAATGAAATAAATATTCATTTAAAAAAAATTCTAAAAAATTATATCATGGAAAAAAAATAATTTAAGAATTCATTTTTAGAATGTTAAAAAAATTCATTTTTTTAAAATCCAGATTTTGGATGAAATGAATTTTTTAGCCAAAGAGAGGAATGAGAAAATATTTTACTAAAAGAAATTATCAATCATATTATGTACCAAGTAATGGAAAAAAATAAAATTAAATGAATAATTAATAAATTATAATAAAATAAGGAAATATTTATTTTGTGATTTAAATATCAAATAATTCCTCCATGGGATATTAAAACATGAACAATCTGAACTAATAATGAGATTTTAAAATAAACCCTTATCCTTTTGGTAAATTTAAAATCATAAGCCCCTTTAAAGAAATAAAAATACATGGGACTTTAAATACCATTAGGTTAAATAGATTCATGATAAAATTTATCAATATTGGATTTATATACACTACTAAAGTGTATAAGTTATGAATATGGTATATGTCTCCCAAATAAAAAAGTAAGATGGGAAACCCTTACCATATGTTTGATTTCCTCCATATATGTATGTACCTAATATATAATTAATATAAATATAGTATACCTCTAATAACTTACCAATATGTTATATACAACAAATTATTTAGTTATAGTCTTTTATTACCAGCTTATTAACAATTGTTTGTTAAAATCTTTGTTTTTTTATAATTACATTGATTTTCCTGTATTTTTTGGTTCAGTAATATTGTTTATTTTAAATTTATGATAGTTAAATTATATCAAGAATTTAATAAAGTATATATATATTAATAATTTATTTATTTATAGTGATCTATAAAACATAGAGATAGGAAAAATATTTCACCATTCATGAAGATGGAAGTCTATACGTACATAAGAATATTGTTTCCATTATATAGATAGATGGAATGAAATCAATATAAATAATAATTAAACATTATATATTTATATTATATATATATATATATTATATTCATCAAATAAACACTTATTAACATCCATATTGAAATTAAATGAAATTTAATTTACATCCCTATGTTGAGGTGTTAGTTTTTAAGTTTTCACATAAAACATTATTATTTTCCATGGGATTAGAAGTTAAGAAGATAGAATTTATATTTATTTTAATGATTTTTATTTTTTTTCTCTATATCATAAATAATCATTAACATAATTCATACTAAATTTCATGTAAATCATAAGTGAAAAATGAATAAAATAGCTTTGCGAGGTCGGATGCCTCCGTAGATTTGAGCGACATTATCGAATACCCAAATGGAATGGAATGTTATATGGAATATATGATATAATAATTATATAATTATAATAATTTACTAATATCATATGAATAATTTAAATCCATAATTATATCCATCCTTTATCTTTGGTTATGGAAAATAATGTACATCAATTACTAGGTCGGTAGTCCACCATACACACGATTGATGGTTTCTTTCTCCAATATATAGAAAATGAAATTTATACCTATCATTAAATTAACATAATAAAATATTATTAAATGTTTTATAATATATATATTGTAATAAATGGTTGAATAATATTACAATTTTTAAGAATAATCAAAATTAAAGAAGATAGTATAAACATTAAATCTTTATTGGGAACCCTATTTAGTTTTAACCTAATGCCTACCCTGAATAGAGTTCTTAAAACCCAAGGGATATAGGATATAGTGAGATATGTATGGTTGAGGTTTTTGATGGTATTATATTATCCAAATTTATTTGTGAGTGAAAATAAGGGAGGGGTGGCCTTTTATAAGTGGGGGAGGGGATAGACAAATAATTTTTGAAATGATAAATTGATACCCATGCTTTTCATGTGAAAAAAGTCTAATAAATGGTGAATATAAAAACATAGAGATTATAATGTAACAATATGATCAGGTAATTTGTGTTTTTAATTTTTTTCTACAATTTAAAACATTATATTTAGAGTTTAACCCCTGATAAAACCACTTTTACCATAGTCGCCACCATTGATTTTATCTGCTATTACAATTCATTATGGTAAAAAATTATATTGGCCCTATTATATTATGTAAATTATTCTGATTCCAAAAATTAAATCCATTTTCCAAAATTTAATTCACAATATTACCATTATCCAATTTAAAATGAAACTCACAGACACATAAAAAACAGTTTTCATGAAATAGATTTTTCCGGGAAAAGAGAATATTATATTCGCTTTATAAATAGAAATAATAATGATATGAATTCAAAAATATATATTTAATAAATAAATTTAATTCAAATAATTCGTAATTAGGTTTTATTTTTGATAATTAAAATAATGAAAACATTGTGTACATTGAAATAGTTTTCAGAAAAATGGGTCTTTAAAACCCAAAATAGAATTATAATAAAATATAATTATAAATATTATTAAAATTTAATTAGTTTTATTAAATATAACTATATAAAAAATATTTTACCTCAAAAAATAGAAATCAAAATATTAATTGTAAATTATTTGACATATTTTAAGGAAATTATAGTTTTATAGAAATCGATGTTTTTCATTATTCATTGAAAAATCAATATTTTTTGGTAACATGATAAATAAATCACGAAGTAAAATTTGATATTATAATTTAAAAAATTAAATATATTTTCTACATCATATTTTATATAATTTTAAAAAAATATATTTTTAAATTATATACGCAAAGACTGACTAAATAACCTTTTAGAAAAAATACAGTTTTCAAAATACTTTTCCTTTTATTTAAAATGTTTTTTAGCTTATTTATAGTCAATATAAAAAATTTAATATATTTTATACATGTGAAAAAAAACTAATGGTCATTATTTTTTTGACTGATTAATTCCACCCAAAAAAATATGTAATAAAGGTAATGTTTAAATAATAAAATTTTAAAAGAGTCATGTGTTTCATTTAAACATGTCATTGTGTGCACCATAAATTATCATAGTGGTTGATTTTCATAAAAAAATATATACCATAAATACTTTGTGTGTTACATTCTCATATAATATTTTTTTACATGTCACATACATTATCAAATATGACGTTTCTCTTTTAAAATCATAGGGTGTTTTAAGATTTCCATTATTTTGACTCATCTTAAATGAGAAAAGCTACTTGAATGAAACAAGGATATAAACACAAGGCTCTTTTTTCTATAACAAATGTATACCTTATGAAATATTTCACATTATTATATAATTTTTTAACCTATTTATAAAAAATATAAACCAAAATGATCATCGAAATGTAATAAAGTGAAAAAAATTTCATAAATCATGTAATTATAAGTTACTTCTGATATGAGGCACTATGGTTGGTATCAATAGAATGGAATATATAACTGTATTGGTTACAATGATTAATATGAGGATATTTTAATAGTAATGGATACCATCTTGGATTAATAATTAAAATGTTGATCATTTTCTTAAAGGAATCAATACCATTTTTTAGTTTTAAGTAGTTAGATGATTCTGGTAAATATCACCCTTAGTTATAACCAATTTACATTCAATAATGGTTGTTTTTGAATAAATTTTTTATATTATGTATAAAATATATAAGTTAAAGATAATCTTTAGAGTTAACTTGATATTTTATGTCAAGGTATTACTGTTAATTGGGATAAATGTTGAAATAAATTTGACAAGAAAATATGTTTTTTATTGAGTTATGGTGCATGTAGTTTTTTATGGAAATATTATCATATGGTAGAGAATATATGATGAGGTTATATATTTCGTTATATAAATGTATAGGGAATATTTGGATGGAGATAAGCATTAAATATAATTTGGTAGAATATGTTTTCAAATCCATCAAATATTTAGGTATCAATTTAGAAAGTTATGCTTTAAAATAGTTTTATATATAAATAGTGGTGTAATAAATTAATTTGATATGTGGGTATTATTAATGAAATTTTAGATATTTGTGATATTTTATTCATTTAGGGTGTAATTTTAGTTGGGGAAAATAATATTTTCTTGGTAATGATATAATGAATATCTTTTCACTAATTCAAGGATATCATAATATTTTCAATTTTAGCTTTGATGATAATAAATCATTTTAAATATTTATTATATTTTATATGGGATGAAATTCCAGTGGAAACTATTTGAATAATAAAACTAAATGATGAGATTAAATTTATTGATTTGATGAAAAAAATTATGTATAATTTTTTGTATTCCAAGTCTTGTTGATAATAGAATACCCCAACTCAAGAAAAATGATATTAAAATCAAAAACAAATTCTTGTACAAGCCCTTTATTATGAATTTATTGTCTCTTCTCTTTTTAGGAAAATGGTTCTTTTACATTAGAACTTTCTTCCTTGATAATTATCTTAACTTAAAATTATATATTTTATGAGAATAATTACTATAATTGTTTGATGTTTTTTCAACGATATATATACTTCCACTTCACACCATTGTTTCCTTTATTATTAGGTAACACGATTATGTGTTATTCCACATGACCATTATATTTTTTTCATCTTTTAAAATGATGATATTTTTTCTTTTTATGATGTTTTTTAACAAAAAAAACATTCTACTTATTTTATGATCATTTTAACCATATTTCACTCAAACTTTGTTTGGAATGTCCTTTTAGTGTTTTTAATGAAATTTAATTTTGTTTTGTTTTTGAAAATTAGTTCCTCCAAATCCCACATTCACTTATTAAAATTGATTTTGGAAATAATTTTTAAAATTCTTTACCGAGGTAAAGATAATATTGTGAGGATGTAGTTTAATTTAGTTGGGGAGAATTTAAAATCAATATATATTTTTAAATGAATATATATTTCAAGAAAAGATGTAATTTATTTAAAATAATGGTTCTTCCAAATAAAAGAATGTCTCTTCGGATAGGGTGGCAACCTCTTACATTCAACAAGGTATGAGACTTGAACCCATGACTAGAGATAAATAATGGGATAATTTCATCCACTATCCTATGAATTTTAATATTTTAATCTTTTTATATGCTTTAAAAATTATATATCACAGATTATACAAATTATGTAGTTACAATTATAATAAGTACCTTCTAATAGAAAATATTTTTCATTAGAAGGTTATACATATCAATATCTCATTGTTTGTATTTAATTATATTCAATTAAATATTTAATTATTAGATATTTTATATAGATGAAAAAATATGTTTCAAATAAGGATTTAGGTTTTATAAATAATTTCATTATGGTAAAGACAAAATTTATTGTTCTAATTTGAATACTAAAATAGTTTTTAATATAAATAAATAATTTTCTCATGAATTACATGGTTACATTTTATAGATAAATTTATATATTTTGTTATTTAAATTTGAAATTAAGGATATAATTTATTATTTCTTAATATCATATTTATATTTGGTTTATTTTTTGAGATATATAAAAAATAATTTATTTTTATTTTATTGTGAAAATAACTAGTTTCAAAATATTATCAAATATACGAAATTATTAACATGTAATAATTAATTAATAAACATTAAAAAATTATATCATACACATTTGTGATTAAATAGTTAAATAATGTATTATAAATAATTATTTTTAATTTTTGAACCCAATCTTGTATTTTTAACAAAAGTTATATTTTATTTAAATTAAAAACAATTTTTCGACCATGAGATTTAATGGTAGGGTGGAAAGATACATTAAATTTTCAATTGATACAAAATCCTAAGAACCTAAAAAATTTTCTATATAACTAAAATATCATGGAAATCAAATTTTTTATTGATTTAAATGGAAAACTATTCATAATATTAAATCATATATTTTTCAAAAATATTGATTTGTATACATATTGTTTTCTTAAATCAAATGAAATATCTTCCACCTATTGAATATTAATATGATAAAATAGATTCAATTTTTAGAATAATAGTACACATAATTTTATATAATTTATTATTTATGTATGTTTACATAATTATGTAGTCATTGAAAAAACATAAGTTATCAATGATAATGTTATATTTAGGACTGGGGTTTAACTAAAAAAATATGGCTTCGAATGTCTCAAAAACAACTCTAAATTTCATTTGATGTGTGGGTTTAACACTATAATATCATATATTTGATTTTTTTTGTCCCTTGCTTCCAAAATAAGAATAATTATACATATTAATATTTTAAAACATTGAATAATTATAATATATTATATAATTCCCTGAGTGTATTTAAAATAGATAACTAGGTTCGATAGTGTATGTGATACTCAACACCGATAAAAATGATTATTTAAATATGAATGTTTTACCATACCTTTATATTTTTTATATGATTTGTATTAACTATTTTAAGAAATATATATTTATGTCTCAAATATATTTATAAACTATTATTGAAAAATCAATCGAATTTTCATAATGTCTCTTGGTTCTACATTTTTTTTCAAAAATGATTTTTTAACTATTTGTATGAAACAAAATTTTAATTATTTGAATTAAAATTAATAAAATATATTTGATAAAAAATAAATTTTTGATATTATTATGTTGAATTTAAAATAGGTTGAAAAGTTGGGATTTATTAGCAAATTTTGATTTTTCAGTGAATAGTAAAGAATACCATTTTATGTTAATTTTTCATTTATTTGGTATATTTCTTAATTTGAAAGTTTAATTAGTATTTATTTTTATTTAAATTCAACATTTGTTTTGTAGAATTATATTTTTTTCAATTAATTACATTTAACTCATATTATATCATATTTTATTATATGTTTTTTTAGTATTAAAAACATTTTTTTGTAAACTATTTTAAAATTCTTAATCTTTGTCCATAAAAAAATAATTAAAATAACCCTTATTGATTCATGATATAAATGATATTTTAATATTATATATAAATATTTTTTAATTTAAATATATATTATAGAGATTACTTGTTATACAGTTAAACTATGATCATATGTTCTTTAAATAAATTTATTTTTCCGAAAACCGCTCCCCATCATGCTAGTGGGTTTTATATTAACTTTTTCCACCTCTTTGAGTTGATTTTAATAAAATTATTTCCATATTTTGAGTCATAGAAATTATTATAATTAAATATGGTCAAATAAATTCTTGTGAAATATAAATATTAAATTTGTTAAATATTAATTACCACGGTAAAAAAATCGATTAATTATGGGTTATTTTAAAAAAATTAAAAAATTGAAACTAATATTTATATTCCATTTTCATTAAAATATTTATTATATTTGTTCATTTTTTTTACCTTATGAATATTTATGTAAGTAATTTGATAATTATTTTATTTGGATTGAATAAAAGAAAAATTATTTTGGGTAATACTCTATTTCAATTAAGAAATTTACATTCATGCATTATTGTATTATTGAATAAAATAATATGTCATTAAAATATTTTTATCAAATATTTTTTTTAAATATTCATGATCATATAATTTTTTTTCAAATGTAATTTCTATATTTCTTTGAAAACTATTATTTTCATAAAAACTTATTCATTCCTAAATAAAATGTGGATTTTTATTTTAAATGTAAAAATACACATATTTAGAAAATTATTTAGATTAAATTAATATTATTTTTGTAATGAGAACATAAATATTATCCAATTTTTTATTTTTTATAAATTTTGGGAGATACATAAATTTTTGGGTAAAAGATAAATAATGTATAAATATACCTTTTATATTGTTACATTATAATGACCCAAACCTGATGTGATAAATACATTAAATTAGATCCATGAACATATATATTTTTTATATTTAAAATAATTTCATTTTATGTTTATTTGTTTATTATATAATTCCATTAAAAACCCTCCCAAACATAAATAATATTTTAAGGTTTTAAAATCCATTCTGTAAGAGTGTGACTAATATCCACATATAAAAGGCTATTATTATATTATGATAGTCTATTTTCCATGTAAAAAAAATAAAATAGCTCTAATTTGGTATATTCCATAGGCAAAAACCGTGGTATGGTTTGTTGGTTTTTTTAATTCATTATATAGAATCCAAAACCTATGTTTGAGAAATGATAAATAATTCCCCACTCTTTTACTATATATGCCCCCCCCAATGACCCCATTTATCATCATTAAAAATTATTATAAAATTTATGTACTTTTCCATAACCTCTATAGAGACCTCCAAAGTTAACCCAATATCTCAAAAAGCTCCCATAATCATTTGGAGCCACAAAATCAAGTAAGGGATCATTTCCTCCGCTTATTTATTAATGTTTTGTTATTATCGTATGCCTTATATTTACAATTCCTAATAATATTATATATTTTTTCATATACTTATTACATCCAAATAAATTTAAAATTTATTATATAAACCTTTTATCTTGTCAAACCATTTTATAAATTTTTATGTGACACAAGTATGCTGAGAAATTTCACCATGATTTTATATACCAAATCAATTGTGTAATGAATAGTATAACCATTTCCTATCAATGGTTTTCACCATTGTAAATTTATACTTTGTGTGATCTATATAGAATACATAAGCATGACAATTAAATAAAAGTGATGAGTGAACATGGAATTATATAGGACTCCAATACATTTTGTAGTATTTAGTCTCATGAGACAATGTGTTGGTACATGGAGTGAAATTAATTCCATTATAGGAAATTTTATACCCTAATTTCGTTGATGTTACCGTTGAACTTTTTTTATAATGAAGTGCCTTATCTTGTTGTAGAATATCCAATATTTCCTTTATTATTATCATGTAATATCATGTCTCATTGTTCATGATTATGACTCCTACTCTTTTTATGCCCCATTTATATACATATTGTCTCACATGTATTATTATCTAAATTTTATTCAATGTTTATTCAATTAATGGGATTTATAACTCACCCCTTTATTATGTAGGTCCCTAGGTTACCCATGTTGTTTGAAGTGAAAGCATGTTAAGGCGGTTTTCACGAAATATGATGTTCTTGCCTATTTTAAATTGTTATGTAATGTACCTAATTCCCAAATTTTCTAGAATTATATATATGAGAGGTATTACATTTTGTAATGTTTTGTAATAAATCAAGTATTAATTTGAAATAAATAGCATGATTGTAATACTTGGTATCAAAGGAAATGTGTAGTGATTTTCTGGATTATGATTAGATAACTCTTGCAAAATCCTTAGGGTTAAAGCAAATTATAAAAAAATACCTATTTTTTCTAAGTATAGTGTTTTTTGGTGTTCAAGAAAAAAAATCCCTATAGAGATAAAACAAGTGGGAGTGTTTCTGGAACAATTATACCTAGGTGTTACAAATCTAACAAGGTTCGTTGAGAAATATATGGCATAACTTGGTACACGACCAGGAATGTTATTGTGCACCTGGTTTAATACTCCCATGGGATATTCATTTTTAAAATCAAAATCACATTACAAACCATTATTAATGGATCAAAATTTATTTTTATAATAATATAAGTTATCAAATAGATTATGGATAACATAGATTAAATCCTAAAAATGCTTTTTGTAAGGAAATAAATGTATGTTTTATATTTTAAATTTAATGTCATTAAATTACCATTTTATATGAAATAGTTTTAAAATAATAATCCCTAATTTTACCTATATTGTTGTCTATTAATTGAAATAAGATGAATAACATGTTTTTTTATGATTTTATGATATATTATAAGTATATTATACTACTTCTGGCATAAAAAATATATTCAGTTCACATTATATAGAGAAAAAGATAATATTATAAGGGAAATTAATTAAATGACTAATTTGTACCTATAAAGAAATAATATTTTCATCTTTTCATAATGTAGATGAGAAATGAATTTTGTAACTCTAATAAAATAATATTTAACAATTGTTTTCCTTTTATGCTCATTTTTTGATGAATTGATGGTCAATTTACCCATTAAAGATTTTTGGTTTTATGGTCATTGAATTTCTCAAAACCATGTTCCATATCAATTGAAATAACTTTTTGGTGTTAGTATTTCCTTTTATTTCAATGTTTTCACTTCCCACTAAGGTTATATGGTACAAAAGCATATTTGTGGGATGACCATAAAACATCCATTTTCTCTCATTTTAATAGATCATTTTGTTATCTGTTTTAATGTGGTGGGATTTCAATAAATATTTTATGAATTGGAAAAAATATCTTGCCTATTTGAAGATTAGATAATGAATACCCAATTTATTAATATGGGGAAGAATTTAACTTAAAGAGTTTTTTAATGAGATAACTTGGTTTGATGGTGTATGTTGATAATTTATTTGACACCAAACCTAAAAAAATGATTATTTAAATATGATGGTTTTTAACATTCATATAAGTTGTTTATATTATTAGGATTAACTAATTTAAGAATTTATATTTATATCATTAATATATTTTTATATTATTATTAAATAATCAATTAAACTTTTGTAATTTCTTTATGTTCTTCAAAATATGTGGTCTTAAAAAATGAGTTTTTATATTTTTGAGAGAAATAAAAATTATATTTATTTTATATAAAATTTATAAAATTTATTTGATAAAAAACTTAAATTTTGATATCGTCGTATGAAAATTTATATTGGGAGAACTATTGCGATTTTTTTTGGAAAACGTGAACTTTTTTGTGAATAGTGAACATATCGTTTTTATGTAAAATATTCATTTAATTTATTATATTAATTAATTTAGACATCTAATAATTATTTTAATTCTACTTAATGTTTAGATAAATTTTCTCTAATTATATTTAATTCAATTAATTTCCTTTAAATCATCTTTATATTATACTTTCATATAAGTTGTTTTTTAGGATTAAAAACACATTTTTCTAAATTCTAATTTAAAATTCTTAATGCTTAAATATTATAAATAATTAAAATAACCCCTATTAAAAATAGATCAAAAACAATTTAGTGTATATAAATATTTATGATTACAAATTCATATAATTAAGATTACTAGTTATAGAGTTAATGTAAAATCATGTTTTCAAAAAAATGTATTTTTCAAAAAACTGCATTCCAACATGTTTTGTGTTTTAAATTAAATTAGACCACTTAAATGAATTTATTTTGATAAAATGGATTCAATATTTTGAATTATAATAATTAATATAGGTTAATATTGTCCACATCATATTTTTTAAAATATGAATAGTAAATGTACAAATATTAATAACCACAATAAACGGAAAATAAGTTAATTAAGGAAAATATTAACATAGAAAATATTATAAAAAATTTAACCCTAATATTTATATTTTTTAAAATTGTAAATATATTTATATTTATTTCTTATTTGTTTCATTTTTAAATTATAGGTTGATTAATTTGACAATGATTTTGTTTTGATACAATAAAACAAAAAATATATAGGGTGATATTAAAATTCAATAAAGGAATTTATTTGGTTGAATTAATATATTTTTTAAATAAAATATTATTTTAGTAAAATATAATTATTAAATAATTTTAAAAAAAATATATTTTATTATAATTATTAAGAAGTCGGATGTAATTTTTATAAGGGTTCAAAACTCTTATTGTCAAAAAATAAAAAGTTTATCAATAAATGTAATTTTTTATTTTAAAAATGAAATGAATCATATTTAGAAATTTAATTATATAGAATAAATATTATTTGTGTATTCAGAACATCAAAATTATCCAATGAAGAATCTCTCAAAATTTTTGAGTCTTGTTTTTGGGTAAAAATTAAATACGTATCAATATAAATTGTGTATCATGACATCATAATGACAAAAAATTGATGTAATAAATATTATAAATTAGATAAAAAACATAATATATGTTTTCCATTAAAATTATTGTGATTTAATTTCTATTTTATTTAGTTTATAAATCAATTATGAATCCTCCAAAATGTATAATGTATTTTAAGGTTTTAAAATCCTTTGCTTAAGAATATGACTCACCTCCACGTAACAAAAGGTATTATTTTGAAACTTTATTCCATTTTGCATATAAATTAAGGATAACCACTCCCTTTTGGTATAAAAACATGAGTAAAATCATAAAATAGTTTTTGGTTGTGGTTATTTTATTATATAGAGTCCAAAACCTAAGTTTGATAAATCATTAAGAATTCCCCACCCTTTTCCTATATATACTCACCTAATTTATTATATATATTCCCAAAAAATACTTTTGAGTGTCTTTAATATTCCCTAACCTATTAAGAGTCCCCATTAGGTTCCCCAAAGATCTCAATAATCTTCTCACACACATTTTGAGTCACACACTCATGTAGGGGATCATTTCCTTCTATTATTTATTTAAGTTTCTTTATTATCTTATTCCTTGTATTCCAAATTCATAATGTTTGGATATGTATTTCCATATCAATGTTACATAAAATTTCATTTCAAAACTATAATATTACCATTTCACTATCATCAATTCAATTTATGAATTTTTATGTGACGCTGTAATGTTACCGAAATTTCTCCACATTTTTTAACGCCAAAATAATTTCGCAGTGAATACAATCACCATTTCCTAAAAAGGGTGAACATATTTATACACTTATACTTCCTATGTATTGGTACAGACATTTAATTATTCCACACTCCTTTATTGTGGAATAAATTATGATTATGAATGAATTCAGGTTGTATGATCTATGTGTCACACTTAAGTATGAGAATGAAATGAATGTGATGGGTTCACATGAAATTATATAGCACTCTAATGTAGTGGGTAATGTTTATTCTCACAAGAAATCATTTTTATTTAGAGATTTAAATTGATTCATTATGTAAATTTTTCTATCATGATTTCTTGGCAGTTATCCTGGACCCATGTTCTTGATGTTTTGTTTTAAGTTGTTTCCGTATTTCACGTGTCACCTTTATGATTATCATGCAATATAATGTCTAATTGTTCATGTTTATGATCCTGAATATTTTTAAGTCTTATATATATTCTAATTATCTAATATCTATTAATCATACTAAATTTTTATTCTCTTACTATGATTTATAATTGGCCCCTTTATTATGTATATCCCTATGTTATCCCGTGAAATTTTAACTAAGGTATGTTAAAGAATATTTAAATGAAGATAATAATTTTTCTATTCAATATTGTTATTTTGTATAACTAATTCCAAAATAAACTATATTTCATAATGTTATAGGTTTTATTTTGTGTAATTTTAGGTATTATATCTATTATGAATGTGAAATAAATAGAATATTTGTTTTTGTTCCACTCTCATAACGTATAAAATTTAACTATTTATCCTCTCATATTCACCAAAAATGAGCCAATTTTATTTATAAAGAGAAAAAAAATTCCTTCCCACCATTAATACATATGACCTATAGTCTTTATTATCATCAAAATATCAATTTAGAATGAATGAGGTTTATGGAAAATGTGGGTTTTCAAAGAAGAGGTATTGTTCTTATCCAAATGGTGTCATTTTATTTCTTCTTCCACATCTTCAAAATATTCTATAATTTAACATCCCGCCCCTACCTCATTGGATTGAGGAGGCGATGAGGGATACTTGGCTTTAAGAGGCATTCCCAAGAAACTAAAGGCTAGCAATAAATGTCGAGGGTTTCAAGATCAAATTGGGGAACTATTTTCCCTTAAGACAAAACCAACCAAACCATCCATTAACAACAACTATACGCTGCATGTCAAAAAAACATTCCAAAATGAATACCCAAAAGATAACCAAGTTGTTCCACCATACAAACCAAAACCAAAACAACAACACCATATCAGAGTACTATGAGGAAGACCAAAAAAAAGAACCACGTGCCATGATTCCACCACATCTCTACACCAGGATCCAAGCTCCAAGCTCCACCAAGACATTACAATGCACCACTAAAGGAGGGTTATTCCTTACCTTTTCCCATGTCACGATACACAACATCTACAAAGACAGTAACATGCAAAAGTAGGGGGTGAGTACTAAAACTCGATAAGATTTCACCAAATGACTTCCTTACACACGCCACTAGGATAAAACCATTAGAACATTTATATAAAACAATTTTTATAAAATAATCAAAATTAAAACCATTTCCATAATCCAAACATTCCCTTACAAATCCATCACACCCAAACCAAGCAACCAAGGGAAATCCAACCAAAAATTCCACAATCCATTTCATCATTTACACACTAGTACAATAATTTGAAACTTCCAAAGCAATGCACAACAGATAACCAAAATGGTGAAGCTTTCATCCAACCCGTTCATCCTTTCACACCAACAATCAAAATGGTGGAACTTCCATCTAACCCGTTTACACCTAGTGGCACTTCCCATCCAATTATCCTTTGATGGTGGCCCTTCCGTCCACTATCCATCCCCTTTTTATAGTGGTACTTCTCACCACTTCTACACAACATTCCAATCAATCACAACCAAGCATATAACCCATCAAGGTCACAACATCATGAAATCAACCAAATTCCATTTCATACCAATCCACTTCAATAAATCATCCATTTATTCAAAACCATTTTCCATGCCAAACCACGTTTCAATAAAAACAACATCTTTATTGAAAACCATTTTTCATCAACCATTTTTTCAAATCAATCTCAACACCCCATTTTAAAATCTCTATTTTAAAATCCAAAACAATAGCCTTTCACCATAAAACGCCCTTTTCCCAAAAAAATCCCCAAAACATCACCCAAGGGATTTCTAACTAATTTCTCACAACAAAACTAAATTAATATTTCATCAAAACAAATTAATTGTAAACAAAAAAAACTAGTTCTAACCATTTGGAGTCGAGAGAAAATCCACCTACCTTTAGGGTTCCGGAGAAATCGACCCACAAGCACCCGCACCTCAAATCCAGGGAACGCACCACCAAAACCTCTCTAGATCCCCTTCCCTAACCATCACAAGCCATAAAATCATCATCCATGGAAACCAAAACCCTAGATCTACAAACAACAATTGTAGATATAGAAAACCAAGAAAGAGAGGGATGTATATCTAGAGGAATACATAAAGAAACCAAGAGGAGAGACTTAGCCGGGAGAAACCACCATCAAACCACCTTGAAATCCCTTTGAATCGCTTCCAAAATGAGTGGGAGCGCCCCTCCAACCCTTGAGAACCGAAAATACCAAGTGAGGCTCGAGTGGGAGAGGATTTGGCGTGCAATGAGGCACTCCCGAGTGAACTTAGGTTTTAAAAACCTTTTGTAAGTGGTCGCACGGTTAGCCTGCACAGTTTGACAACATGTACGCTAACTGTGCACACGCTACTACCTCGAGAGAAGGGGTATGCACGGTTTCCTCGTACGGTTTAGAAAACCATTCGCAGGTCTTGCGAAGCCTACTGTCTCCCTGGAATGGTTTCCTAAAGAACCCACATGGTTTCCCATAACCGTGCTCAAACCGTGATCCCCTAGATAAGACTCCAAACTTATCAAAAACCATTCCAAACTCTCCCATCCTCTTCCCACCTCATCCCATGCACTTTAAACACATAAAAATGCATAAAAAGGCCACATACCTCAAACTGGGGGTACTACATATAACCATTCTCATATAATAACATATTTATTTTACATGTACTAAAATTTTATTATAAAGGATAAATTACACCTATTCATCCCCAACCCCATCAAACAGTCAATGAAAACATCATTCATGCATACATGTAGAATTCCACATCAACGAATTGATGTTTTTCTTTTTCCATTACTGCCATTAAAAATTGGTAATAATGATAGATTTAATGTATATATATGACATTAAAAACATAATTATCATTATTTAAATATAATACATCATCTTTTTTTCATTCACTGAAAAATAATAATTTCATTCATCAATACGTGTAGACTAATACCTCCCTAAAGTGATGTGATTTGTTTTTCATCACCAATTCCCTTGATTGGTATTAAGGATGGAATTAATTAATTATCATGATTAATATTAAATATATATGATTATAAAATAAAATAACTATTTATATTTCTATTAATTTTATTTTATGTAAATTAATGAATTGTTCATGTGCACGTACTGACCACCATCTCTATGAAAAATGTATTTATTTTTTACAACATTTCACAAATGGATAGAAACTATATATATATATATATCTAATAAATATGACAATTATGACATTATTATTATTCTCTAGATTATAAAACCATGATAATATTGATCATGGTCAACCAACTGAAGTTGTTTTGAGATTATAAAATGAATGTCCTCAAAACATCTAAAAAAGATAACCAATTTAGTAACAAAATTAAAAATAATAATATATTAAATTAAATCAATAATAATAGTTATATTAAGGATAAATATTTTATTAATAAAGTATAATACTAATATAATTCCATTTGTTTATTTATAGAAGGAATGAATCTTTTTATGTATTAATATAATAGATTTATCATATTTTTTTCCA
The DNA here is from genome assembly GCA_963277665.1 of Viscum album. Lineage (NCBI taxonomy): Eukaryota > Viridiplantae > Streptophyta > Magnoliopsida > Santalales > Viscaceae > Viscum > Viscum album. The sequence continues at coordinate 1,340,712,365 of OY728158.1, read as the reverse complement.
TTTGTTGAGAACATTTCGTTTTCAACACATGATTCCTTTTTATGGTATATAAGCTACCTTATAGAAGTTTTTTAATTATAATTTTTTAATATTAATGTGGTTTAAAAATTCATTTTAGGTTATTTTATTAAATATCTTTTATTATCAAATGTGAAGAAAATCCTGAAGGTTTTATCAATAAAAAATTATTTTGATTTATTCCCCCCTTTTACATCTTCTTTCATGTGCATAAAATTTAAAAAGTTTCAAGAGATTTCTTATTTAAAAATTAATTATTTCTTTATTTAAATAATAATCTTATTTGAAATTTATATATAAATGACTAAAAAGTAATGTATTATAACATTTTTGTATGAGATACATTTGATTCTTTCTACCAAAGTGAAATATACTATTCTTTATACATACAATAGAGGGATATTTATCCCTATTTAATTAAAAAATAGAAACATAATTACTTATGTGTTCAGATTATTTTTTAAAAATAAAGGTATATTTCTCAATATTTTATTTAAAAAATGAAAAATTCATTGTAAATGGATTCAAATGAGTTTTGAAGAATTTTTTGATGAAATCTTCAAGATATTTAATGATTTATTATATATAAGAAACACTATATTTGTGGTTGATGATGTGTGATAATGATAGAGATCCTAATAATTGGTGATCCCAATATATCTATCTAATGCAATAGGTGATGAGTAATCAAAGGTGAAAATTATGGAGATTAACAGGTTGGTTTACTATATTGAAAAAAATAAAATTTAGTTATTTTGAAATGGTTTAATCATGAATTAACACATGTTATGAAAATCATAATAAAAGATTACTATAGTATTCTTATAAAATCATTTATTATGGAAATCATTGGATTTGATGTGGTATAGAATGTTTATAGTTGAATTATTTTTTTAAATGAATTTTTTTATTTGTTCCCAAAAACCTCCAAATTACTTCATGGATTTTATTATTCTTACTAATTGTTTTTAATTGTTTTATTTTGGAAAATATTTATTTTGACTTATCTAGTTATCTTATTCATGTTCTCCAAATGTTATAGTGAAAATGTTAATTTCAAATAGGGTTTCCAAAATCTTAATAGGGATAACAAAATTTAATTATTTTTATATCCCTTTTACGATATTGTTTCCTAATCTCGAAATTTGAATTGTTTTCAAAGGCTATATGGAAGAATGTTTTTAGAAAATTAAATGTATCTATTGTGGTATATCATCTTAAAAAATGAAAAAGGGTCTTGAATTCAATGGGGTGTGGAAAATATAAAGCATTATTTTTAAAGAAAAAATGTTTAAATATTTATTATGAACACTTTATTATGTAATATTTTAACCTAATTCTATAAAAATCGAAAAAAAAAGATCATTTAAATGCATGAAATTGAAACCATTATTATAATTCACATAATAATTGGTTGTTAAAGGTATCTGATATTATATTTAGATTTTAAAATGATTGATTTCCCATAGCTATAGTAGACACTAAATTACAACCCAAATGTGCTTTTAGGGTTATAAATGATACCACCCATCAATGAAATTCTTAGAAAATCACTATCATTTTTACGTTTTAACCCCACATTTAAAAACATCCCAGATACCCAATACCACTATGTATTATCGTTACACTCATTTATGTTTTGGAAAACTATAGGTACATGTTAGTAAATTTTAGAGAGGTTTATATTCCTATACATTTGGAACCCAATTCAAATATCATTGAAATTTTTTTTTGTTTTTAGCTAGCCAATACTAGTCTATGTTTTCTGGTGCTCGGTCACATTATATTCAATTTAAAGGACTTGAAAAATTGTAGTAAAAACATGATACCAATTCCACTCATAAATGGAGGAAATGTACAGACTAAGTAATAAATTAGTTAGGAACACTAGTGGAAAAAAGGTCTTTAACGTCGGTTTTTTTTCATTTTTTACGTCGGTTTTTAACTGACATTGAAGTCGTCGACGTAAAAAATATTACTTTTTTCGTCGGTTTTTGAAAACCGACACTGACAAAAAAATTCAATTGATTTTTGCGTCAATTTTGTAAAAAAAAATTCCAAATAAACTCATCCGCATCATTTTTTGAGTCATTTTACTTAAAAACTGATGCCAAAAAAGTTGAAAAATAGTTTCGGTGTCGGTTCTTGAAAAACAATGACACCATGAATGGACAAAACTTATATTTTGGCGTCTGTTTTTACAAAAACCGACGCCAAAAGCGATTTTTTTTATTATTCTATGTTTTAGAGAATTTACTAATCTTCGATTTGACTGGTCGTGGAGCTAAAACGGAGTTACAGATCAAAAGTTATTGCTGTCAGAAGTTAAACATGTCAAAGTATCGATTGATACAACATGTTTTAAAGAAAACAAGATAAACACAAATATAAATCACATACACCAAATTATAAAAAATATACATAATACATCAAACACATTTCGATTATTTTTTAATCTTCCATTGAAATGATATGTTGTTTATCATTATATCTCTTATATTTAGTATAGAACTCATTTGATAATGAAAACGATGATCGATAATTAAACTTACACCAAGCTTGGTAAATCTCATCTGAATATTTTATATTTTTAACTCCATAATAAAAGTAAATAATCTTTATATGAAATCTAATCGGGTTTCTTATAAATGAAGGACATTAATAATAAATAAAATTAATGAATAGAATATGTACCGTATTCAAATTAACAATTGATGCCGCGTTGAAAACTTTATTGAATCGAAGAGGATGAAAATGATGAATAAAGGAGAAACAGATTTATATATAGTAAATGAAAATATTTTCGATTGATTTGTATGAAAATATAGGCGGTATTTTAAAAATTTAAACGCGCATTGTGAAAAAAATTGAAATTATGATCCCGCATATTAGTGAATACTATTTGTTGTCTGTTTTTATTGAAACTGATGCAATAGAGGATATATGTTGGTCACCTGGAGTCAGTTTTTTAAGAAAATTGATGCCAAAAATTCCAATCGATATCATTTTTGGCGTCGGTTTTTAAATAAACCGATGGAAAAAAGATAAAAAAAAAACTTTTTGTGTCGGATTCTTTAAAAAACCGATGCAAAAAAAAAAAAAAATTGGCGTCGGTATTTTAAAAACCGACGCGAAAAAAAATTTATTTTGGCATCGATTTTCATGAAAACTGAAGCAAAAACTAAAAAAACTAACTACCATGTTTTATAAAATTTTTTAATCTTCGATTTGACTGGTCGTGGAGCTAAAACGAAGTTAGGGATTAAAAGTTATGGCCTTTGAAAGTTGGACTTAATTAAGACTTCTTTTAGAGAAGATCAACTTCCAACATCCATAATGTTTAATCCGTAACTCCGTTTTTGCTCCATGACCAGTAAAATAAAATATTAGGGAATTCTCTATAGGAATTTAATTTTTTTTTACATTTTTGGCCTTGGTTTTCATAAAAACCGACATCATAACTTTTTTTTATTTTTTCGCGTCAGTTTTTTTAAAAACCGACGCCAAAAGTAATTTTTTTATTTTTTGGCATCAGTTTTTAAAAAACCGACGCCACAACGTATCAACAAAAATATTTTACATCACTTTATAAGAAACCGATGTCAAATTGACGATGTTAAAAATGATTTTTCTACTAGTGGAACTATAAATGTGAAATGAGACTGATCGTGATATATATATACAACTCTATATTAAATACCTTCTCATGCATGCTTATTATCCTCCTAGAAAAAGATATGTTCCAATCCATTAGAATGTAGTTAATAAAAAATATATAAAAACTTCATGAAATGATAATTTATTTTCTTAATGAAATATATTAAATTATAACTCTAATGTAAAGGGTATTTGAACACCAAACTATAGGATTTAATGGTTTTTTTAATGTAATCCAACTAGTGGTGTAAATATCATTCCAAAATTATCCTTGTCTCCTTTGATATGAACTTACAACCAACTTTTAATATTTACATTAGGGGGAGTTCCTTTATATAACACTCATAATCATCATACTACATAATTGGATGTTAGGTATCACCCTAAACACTATGGGATCCCCCCCCCCTTTATTTTTCTGAATATATAAATATGAACATGATTTCATTACCATGATTCTATAATTAACTCTATAAGATTCTTCCCTGATCATAACCTATAAAAAAGAGACTTTTGTTTCTTTATATTTCTAATAAGTGATCTATTGGTATTCTACAATTTAATAAAAAATGAAATGTAATAAAATATGGAAAAATAAAATAATACGTGAATTGATTTTAATAGATAATGAACTCCCTAAAAAACTCCCAAATGATAGAAGGAATACTTCATTAGAGGCATCATAATGATATAAATTAATTTCTGCATGTTTTAAACATACTATACTAAATATTCACTATATTAAAAACCCAAATCCATTAACCAAGTGTCAATTTGTAATTTATAATATTGGTACACGATACATGGGATCAAACCTTGATGAATAGATTAGTTTAGTAGTCTCAGAAGACAAGATATATACATGATTTCTATATTACGTTTTGAAAAAAAACCACTATGAAAAAAATGGTTAAAGATAAGAAAATTATTCTCTTTCATATCATTAGGAATGAAAAAAATAATATTATAGGATGAGATAAATTACATAGAAAAAAAATGTATACAACAAAATCTATCATGAGTTGATAAGGAATAATAATATTGAATAGTGAGTAATCAAAATATATTTCATTTAATTAATAACATTATGTTAAAATATATCAATTTATGAATGTAAACACATGGATAATTTTTATTGAATTATCAAAGAAGGAAATAAATAAATTCTGAAATTCATCCATGATATTATGAAATATAAAAACATATACATGGCCCATACACATTTATTGAATGCATATGAATACAAAAATTACCCAACTGATGTGGAATCCTATTTTGTCTATTGTGACTTTTCAACATATTAGGGGTCCATCTATAATATATACCCACCCATAAATTACATATGACTAAATATTTCTTCATATATTGAATCAAAAATATAAAACATAATCATTATGAATTATAAACAAATAAATATCCTCACGGAATAAAAAATATATAACATCAATATTTCCATATTAAATGAAATACTTTTATTAGTAGGTTTCCATTATTTAACATCTTATATTGGAATCATATGTATTTTAGACAATATCGATGTATTATAAATTATATATAATGCATATGTCATATCCAAAAAATTACTTGAAGGAAAAAAATTTCTAATGAATAAAGAAGTGTAATAGAAAAAATAATGTCATGAAAGTGAACGATCTTAAACAAACTTATAATATATAAATAAAAAAGGATACTATAACACAATATGTTCATAAAAAATGAAGGTTTGTAATAATTGATATAAATTTTAGAATTAGATATGAAAATAGAATAGAAATATTAAATATATATATCATAAATCATGTAAAATATGGTTATAAAAAATGAAGTTATAAATCATTTCCAAAATCTTCTCAACATTCTATATAATACTTAAATTTTTATTTTAATAAAAATTAATAGAATAATGGTAATATTATTATATTTTAAAATCCGTGGTAACATTATAGAGAGATAAAATGTTAATAATGTTCATAATGAAATTAATATGTTTTTATGCATTATACGTTAAAAAGAACATTCATCCACACTTTTGTAAAAAGTCATAGATAACCAATGAAACAAATATTGAAAATAATAATTTATAAGTACTTTAAATAAATACATATAATTTTTAATATTATTTTACACAATCGTTGTAAAATAGAATGTAATTTTCTTCAATCGTTTTATTACATTTTAATAAACAGGGAAAAATTCTTGATCGAGAGAGGAAAACAAGGTCATATTTGATTAAAAACACTCTTTAAATATTTGGATCCAAATGCTATGAAAATGGGGAGAAAATATGGAAACTAAATAAATTATAAAATTATTAGAAAATAAAAGGATTTTAAGAACAAAATATTATATATTTTTTCTAATGAATATTTATACGTGAACAATCCCATATTGAGAGTGTGTTTGTAAATATAAACCATTAAAAATTTAACATATATTGAAACAAAACTAGATAAAATTGAAAACATGAATTTAATTATTAAATATAATGACTAAATATGAATATATGATATAATATATCAATGGGGAAGTATATACACAATATAAATTTAATTATATGTGTAATATAAAATATGTCCTAATGAAATGGAATTGAGTCGAAAGACCCTTACCATGGATTCTATCTTAGTCGTTCATAATATATCCTCTTGAATAATAAATAAAAATTTATTAAATAATATTTTAATATCCCATTTCAACTATATTTTAATAGTTATAGTCCTTTTATAATCATTTTGCATGAAATAATTGAATAGTTTTTCTTTATGTCAGCAAATTATGGTTGTTTAGAAAATTTATACGATATTACTTCTGTATATTATGCATGGTAAAATATTTCAGATATGGTTACGTAATATACTAAATGTTAAAAATTTCATTTTTTCATTATATAAAATTTTATAATCATTTATGCATGGAGGTAATAAAAAATGAATTACATCGCCTCGTGGAGGTGTTGGTCCACATGTACGACGGTATCATTCTCCAATAGATGTAAGGTAAAAAATTTAGACAATATATTATATTTATATAATTTTAATAATGTTAAAAATATAATATATATTCATTAATTTATCCATTACAATAATCCGTGTGATGTGTTTATGAAAAAATATTACACCTCTACGTTGAAATGGTTGGTCGTACGTATGCATGAACAATGTTTTCATTTTACATAGAATGTAAAGGAGATAAAAAGGATGTAAAATTAACATAAAAACATCATATTATGGTTAATATACTAATATATTTATTTTAATATGGTTATTGAATATTATTTTGAGGTTTAAGAAGAAGATATATTGAAATATCTCTGTCCGAACACATACCTCTTCTTTTAGTAACATTATTTTTTTACACCTTAATCCTTCATTAAGTGGTATTTCAATGAGATCAAAAACACCATGAAATGGGTAGGGATTATGTAAAGGTATTTTGGTAGGTATTGGTTGAACTACATTTCCCATGCAGTGTGGATATGATATGAGAGGAGTTTCAATTTTAAAGATGAGGTGGGTGAAAATCTTGTAAATATATAAAATATTAACATATAATATGACTCAAAATCATGTGAAATGTCTCAAAATTTTTATATATTAAAATATAAATATTATATTGTCTTAAAAATAATTTTAAAAATTTTGTATAAAAATAAGGGGTGTTTGGAACCTTATATATTAGTTTAACCCCCTTATTAACTTTGTTAGTTGTAATAGTGGTAAACAAATTTCAATCTCTATGGGAAATGAAATACTTTTTAGTAATTTTACATGGAAACTACAATGAAAATTTTTTATATTATAAAATTATTCACAATTAATGAATTTATGTTTTTTTGATTTTTTAAATATTTAAAAAATTATTTATAAATAATTAATTCCCTGACATTATCTTGACTAGTCAAAACAAATGACTACAAAGAAATTAATATATTAATATTATTAAAATATAAATAATTTCCCTAAAAAAATATCATTATAGTTATCTATAAAGATAATTTAAATTCATTAATCACATAGAAATTATAACATGTAATGTTTTTAGAAATCATTTTATATATTTTTTAACTTCCTGTACAAGCATTGGATGTTTATTGTGTAATCATTCATATTAATTACACAATAAAGAAAATAAAATAATTTAATATAATAAATATAGTTTCTCATTTATGAATATTACAATCTATATTATTTCTTATGTTATTTTTATCTATATCAGTATCACACAACATAATAAGTGATAGTGTGTAAAATTTTGTAATTACTCATTACTTAAAATAATTTATTGTTCACGTTCAAAAGAATGTGACAAAAAATTGTATTTTTTAAAATATTATAATAATTTTTTAGGAAATATTGGAATTAAAAGAGTATAAATCAGTTATTTTAGAGATTTTTCTTCATTATACCATAATTTTGTCCCCATTAAATCCATTTTAAAATTTACAATTGTGATAACCTTTTTATAGGGTTAATATTCATTACATAAAAAAAAAGAAATAAACCGTATTAAAAAAATTGAATATAATAATTAAAAATATGGAATATATTTTAAATTATTTAATTTCACATAGTGTTTATAAATATTTTTAATACATATTCTTAAAGGACACTGGAAAAAAATTGAAAAATATATTTTTTATTCAGAAAAATGATTTTCAGAAAAAATAATTATCATATTGATTTTTATTAAATTAGTTTAATTAAATTTAATAAAATATCTGTTATATTAATTTCAATCAAATCCAATATATTATGTTAATTTAAAATTGCATGATTTAGATAAAAAACTGATAGTTTTTGAAAAATAATTAATTTTTACTATTCAACCAAAATCATTCTTTTTAAGAAAATAAAAAACATCATCTTAATATTAATGTGAAAAGATTATTGTGAAAATAATTTATATTATATCAAATACGATTTCTATACGTGTTAAAAATTAATCAAAATATCCAAAAAATACAGTAAATTCCATTTATAATGAAAATACAATTTTTAAGTATAAAATAAATATGTATTCTTTCTTTATCAACCAACAAACATTATATGAATGATAATGTTTTGTGGAAAAAGTTTATCCACATATTATATAATTAGGATGTTACTATTAATACCAATTAATTAAATAATTAGGCTATAAAAATCATATTTAAATAATATTATTTCCATAGTATTTCATGGTTTATTTAAGTTCATTATTATCTCTATCATAAGGTATCATAAATAGTATTCATAAACTATTTTCTTATTATGTTACACACCATTCACTACATTCTATTTAATGATGTTTGACTTTATCTTAATAGTCATAAAACTTTAATTTTGAAATGGATTCATTAAGAAGATGATATATATTTTATTTCCATGCCTAAAAATCAATGTTTATGATAAATTCTCCAAAAAATAAAGTTGCAGCATAAAACACATTATTTGTGTCTTGGATTGTTTTGATATAACATATTCAACTTATGAAATCCTTAATATCAACGAATTTTTCTTCTTAAATTATCATGAAACCTAACTTCATCCAATAAAGAGTATATCTCTACATGTATACTTATAATCATCAAAAAATTATTCATAGTTCAGATTAAAATATCTATATAGCTGAAATGACATGTTCTAGTCATAACACAAACCAAAATTTTCTATTCCTTTGATGTAGTGGAATATTTGTATCACCACTATAATATGTGATCGATTAATATTTCTTTTGAATCGTCCAAAATATATAACCACAAAAGGATGTTTATTCTAGATATTTCATAATAATGTAGACTGAAAATAATCCTTTAAAAACGTTTTGATCTATAATCCTTCCATTTTCATTCGTGGAAACAAATTTCTCACTGGACATAAGATTATGGTCCTATTTCTGTAGCCTCCTTCCCCAGAAGCCACCAAACAGTTCCCTGAGATGGTGAGTCACAAGGCCTTAATCCCAGCTCAATGTATGCCAGAGGTTATAAACTCTAGTAAAAGGGTCTATGGTGTGTTGATAACGAGACTATAACCTCATAGATCAGAGTTGATCACCACAGTTAACACTATAGATAATAAGTAGAAACATAAAAAATAAACAAATAAAAATAACTATGACCAAGAAATATTAATTATATCCGAAAGATTAATAATAATAGTCAAAAAGTAATGATGATGAAATGTATATTGAAAATTAGTACACAAGGAAATAATTGATACATACATATAACACATGATGTTAAAATGTTCGATTGTATAGAATGAAGTAACTAATAGAATCATGATCATAGTTTCTTTCCATTTCTATCACTCCATTATAGAACTCAGAATCATGAAACTGAATCCATGAAATCCATTTATATATACCTATAGTAATTAATCATTCCAAGGTACCAGATGCTTCCCTGGGAGGTTCTATGATATACTTAGTATGGTAGCACCAATGATGTCTAGATCAATCCATTTCATGCAATATAAAATAAACCATGTGCTGGAAATGGTAAATTCCATGGAATAAATAACAAACATGAAATAATGGGTTCCACATGGATATCTGAACACCAATACCAGCTTTAGCTAAAGACGAATGTCTTTAAACCAAGGGAACCTAAACAATTATGATAAGGTGTGCAGATTGGTCATCATAAATAAAACATGAAGTGTGTACATACCCAATAATTTTATATAGATTGTTGGATGCATCCCTAAAACATCAGTTAATAACACCAATTAGCCTATACCAAAGTATAAGAGGCTCCTGCATGGAATCCAAAAGACCCACGATCAAATTCGGGAATGAGAGGAATTCTCGAGTTACTATAGATGCATTATAATAGCATTTTAGTTGTTACTACAGCAGTAGAGGTACTGTATCAGTTTTGGTACTACAATAATCGTGGTACTATAGCAAGAACTATAGCAGTGATGGTACAGTATTAGGTACCATAGCATCCCAGGTACTATAGCAGAACTATTCGTCGAAGGGCTATTTGGGACAAAAAATTGGTCTTTCAAGCCTAGTTATTAGGACACTTGGCCATGGGACATAGAGATATGTAATGGGTCTCCCTCTAATGGAGGGATAACATTTAAAGGGAGGTGGATGGTGGGAACCGAAGGTTAACTCATCTCTTTCGGTAATGATGATGGTGGTCGGGCTGATCCCTCCCCCTCTTACGGGGGAGGGATCTTTCTTTAGGAATGAAGCACATATTTTCCACTCCTTCTTGAATCCCAACCTTCTTCCTCCAATTCCTAAATCTATGTTATTTCTAAATGTTACGGAGCTCATCATTGGTCGCCTGGATCTCCAGACATTGACTTCATAGTTTACTAAATCTTTATCTCTTTTGAATCTCACCCTAGTTTCACTATTTAATAAGACAAGGCCATCAGTTGATACCTTTGATAGGTTCATCTTCGACACATGGGATCTCCAAGAGCTGGTGACAATGGGCTTTCATGATAATCACCATATCATGATCCATTTTTCATTAGACGAGGACCTCATCTTTTCCTGGTAGAGGGTACCCTCAGAGCTGCAATGGATATTGATTCTTCTTATTGTATTGTTCTTTTGAATTCCAGATGAATTTCAAATCGTTATCTACTATGATTGGGGTTAGTTTTCTGAACCTCCCATTACTGTTCCAAGACCCCTAAATCATTAGGATACTCAGAAAACTTGTCATAAGGTACCTTTGTTAGGATAGCCGAATGGAAGCAGTTTTCTATCCGGTTTACCCAAGGATATTTTTTAAGATGGATGTATCGAAGGATCCCCTTGATTATGTTTGGATTATAATTGGTGAGGAATATATGTGAAAAAAGTGAGTAATCTATGAGAGTTGTATGGAATTTGGTTCTACATTTAGGCAGTTGGGGCACTCTTATGATTTGTGTTGGTGTATGCTTTCATCAATGGTGGGAAGTGGATTTATATTCCAATCTGTATAGGTTTGGAATAGAGATGGATAGGTCATGTATCAGATAGTGGAAAATGGAATAGAAAAGGACCCAGTGGTATGTGAGGTAAAAATCTTGGAAAAAAATGAAATGGGCAGAGATAATAGAGCTAGGTGATCTCTGCCGTTGTGGTCGATTAATGAGAAACGACCCCCCCCAGAGAGGTAGTGGACTTCAATGTAGTGGGTGTGCATCTTCATGGAACTGGTGTGGAAGCACAAAAAAAATAATATGAAGGTGTCTCATGTGTTCAATATGATAAGGGTGGACCTTGCGGGTCCTTCCAATTATAGTGTGTAAGAAGTAGAGGGAATGTCTTAGCATATGGATGTTCATGTGAAAGTCCAGAGGAATAGTGGAAACCTAATCATGGATCGAACGTCAGATATAGAGTAGGTGGCTTTCTCAGGATCGGTTGCTGAGAAGTCATGGTTGGGCAGTGTTGATGTGTGTAAGGGGATGTAAGGGCCCGATATGGATGCACTCGTTCCAAACAGTGGTGGGAATAATGGGGTCTCAGACTTTATTCGAACGTTAGATCCCTTGTGCAATAGGTTCAAAGTCCTTCTAGAGGCTGATTTGTGTTCTGATTCCCCTATTCTTGGTGAGGAAGATGAGGTCGATGTGATGGTTCCCAAAGTGATTGAATAAGGCCACTCAGTAGATTAGGGTTTAATCCCCAAAATTAATAGGTGTTCCAAGAGGAGGAAGGGTAGGATTGATTACTCCTCACTACCTCCTCCTCTACAAACTTTCTCTACAAATAATATGATTGATAAGAAGATGGAAAGGGAGGCTCTGAGCCATCAGATGATAGGGGAACATGATGTTCATTCCATGGTTATACTTTTATTTTCTAATTTACAAGTGATATAAAAGTATTTGTTTCTCAAATCAACCGATGAGGAGGCAGCTAAAATGTTGTTGAGGTCTTTAGATCTTTATATCAATGGGAAGAAGTATTCATGGATTGGAGAACATGACTCAATTTTGGTTGGAGGTTTCAACCAAGGAATGATCATCGCTTAGAAGTACATTCAGTCTTGAGACTAGCTGGAATCTACATTTCAGAAGCTGATAATATAGGGAGCAGACTTACAGATTTCATCCTTATCTTGGAAACAATTTATGGAAACTGATTCATGTAATATAAAGTTTCTCTTTAACATCTCTATTTATTTTTATGGTTTTGGTCGGTTGGTTTGAGAGAAATGTTAGTGCGAGTTGTGAGAACCCCAGGACCCTCTTATTGTTTGACTTTTTTTTGATGTTTGGACTTGTTTCCACCACTCGACATGGACCATCCCTGGAAAGGGATCTAAGAATGAAGTCTTCATTGGTGTACACATTTTGGATTTTGATGTTTGAGAGGGTATGGCTTTTCCATCGTTTATGTGCTCATGCACCTCTGAATGAGACTCTTTCATGAAGGTTCCTATGTCAATGATGTTTTGTCATCATGGCATAGTTGCTGGGGTGGGGTAGGCCCGGTAGTTATCTCTGGTTATATGTTGTTGTTCAACTAAATTTTTTGGTTTCTCAATTTTACCTTAAAAGTATTTTATAATAAAAAAAATTGATTTTCAGTTAGTGTCCCTTTAACAATACATAAAAATGTATTTTCATTAATAGTAAAATGAGGATTCGTCCACAAAACATTAAAAAAATCACTTATGCATACTCATAGTTTAAATAAAAGGAATCACATATATAATAGGTAAATAGACTTATATATCTATTAATCGAAACCTAATACCATCTTAGGTGATCATGAAATGAATCTCAATTGTTATTTTATGAGGCCAGGAAATATATAATACCACAGTGACTATCCAAGGATACCGATAAAATACCTCCCTCATATCACAATCAACATGGTGTAAGCAATACCCCCGAGCACATCCTTGGTATCTCACATAGGGGATCCTTTATCACTTGAGGCACCCTATAACCATAATCGCAATGAGCTTGCCTGCGGTTCCTCCCTTAGAGAATTAGTGTCACTCGTGGATGTGAATAATCACCTAGAGAGTGCATTCTATAAATACCTAGTATTTACCCATGTGCATCTAAGAATTCTAATCTAGGCATGGTGAGATAATGTGTGTCATCCTTAAATATGGACTCATGTTCTCTCTTGACTCCAAAGAAGGATGGTATTTATAAATCAAGATTACATATCATTAAGAAGGAATGGTAATGTCAACATTGAAAAAATCTATCTACATTATTATATTTAATACAAACAACTATGACCTAAGGATATAAGAATTATGGATAGGGAAACCTGAATGGATCATAAGGAATGTGATTTGGGAATAAGATAAAAGAATAATGAAAAAGGAAATAAGCCTAATGAAAGGGGCCTAAGGTCCTAACACATATCCTACCATTCAACATTAATTTGATTTACAGTTTTTATTATAATTGAAACACACATAATATGGTGTTTAAACAAGTTGAGGATATTGTTATTAGAATTCTATGTAGGAAGATGACCCATTGGGTAGTCAAATTCAATGAGATAAACCATAGGGTTGATTAGATGCCTGATATAGTCGAACATGGTATTGAAAAGAATGTAATTGAATTTATTTAACAATTTTGAGGTTCTATAGGAATTTTTTTTGAGAACAATACAATATTTCATGATATAAATGCGAATAATCATCCAATAATAAACTAGACCACATAACATAGGTTTTTTTAAGAGTAATCATCCATTGTAACCCCCTGAATTGATCCAGAATGAGATATATTTGATGAATCATCAATTACCCTGATAATAGAATAAATTTGGTCACACAAAAATAGAAACAATAGAATAATAGAAACTAGAAATTAGAGGAATATGATCATAGATATTACCTAGAGGATTCAAACATATCCATTGGTGAAGTATTTGGATGAAGGATGAGGGAGAAAGGAAATTCCTATAATGGCTTGAGGAGGGGAGCTCATGAACCTGTTGAGGAGAAAATGAGGAGGGAGAATGAAATTATGGGTTTAAATTTTTTTAGGGATATAGGGTTATTTATTATTTAATTACTATCCTATTCTAGTTGGATACAAGTTTGTCAAGACCATGTGTTAACCATGCACACGATTTTTATTAATAAAGGAAACCACACTGGAGAGGCACACGGTTTGAATAACCATGAATAATCCATGTGGTATCCACTACCAAGAATGTCTGAAATCAACTCAAAATCATCTCATAATCCTTGCATTGTTTTTAAAAACCCATGTAGTGCCACCTAACCACTATGTATCATACATGTTGACTCACATGGTTCGTACTAACTATCACCTTACTGTGTGGATCATTCTATCATAAAAGTTTCTCATACCTTGGTCTTTGAACATGCCCCTGACTCTCTTGAACCATTCCATAGACATTATATAACCTTATTATAATTAAAGGAGAGTATTTATATATTATGAAAATGGATCCATATCTCTCTAAATATTCATCACATTACAATATCCCCTCCTTAAGACAACTCATTATCGAGTGTCCCTTTCCATGGTTAGTAAAATTTGATGTCATAAATGTTCCCACCAATATTACCATATATCATCCTCCAGTAATCAGGTCTCATTAAAAACATAGTCAAGCTTCTAAAATAGTCGGACCACTGGGATTGACCTTCCACGAAGAGCCATCATGCTCTGATCAGTGATACTTATTAGATGCTCCTCAAATGAAACATCTTCCTCATTCTCAATGTCATTAAGTAAAAACAAATTAAAGAGGTCAAAATGATACCAGAGATTTTTTGTTATGTAGAAGAAATATTTCATGGAATTTTACCTCTAATGTAGCCAAAATCTATAGGAAATAGGCCTGAATTTCACAACTATATCAAAAGGACCAACATAAATTTGTGATAATATTCCATGTCTCAAAGTTCGTCTATGATACAATATGGGTGCAACAAGAAAGAAAATAACCCATTACCCACCTTGAACTCTATAGGTATATAAAAATGATTGGTATGTGACTTCTTCTTGGGATTAGTAGTGTAAATATACTTCTGAATGAGTTGGACATGTGTTGAAGTCTCCTAAACCAGATGGGGGTCTAATATTGCTTCCTCACCTATATCTAACCATCACAGAGGTAAATGGAAATATCAACCATAAAGGGACTCATATAGATTCATATATATCACTTAATGAATGATATTATTAATAAAATCTCAACATGTGGTACAGTTTTCTCCCATAATCCCTAAAAATCAAGGATACCTGGTGAATCATGTCCTATAACAATTATATCTTCCTCTCAGACTACCCATAAATCTAATAGTGATACGATGTACACAATAGAACCTATGAACCAATTTAGTCTATATCCCTAGATATAATTTTTATGTAATATGGTTGTCTTATTATGATATGACATAATGAGTAATTCCATGAAGGTGAAAAATATCCATGTTACAAGGCCTTCTAAAATAATCAACTAAGAAGGTCTCTTAGATATGTAGAAAGTGTAAGACCTTTTCTAACCTATCAATGATCATCTGTAATGAATCACCCCATAAAGGGGTTATTGGATATATGATTATGAAATCCATGGGTAGGATTATCCATTTCTAGTCAATAATGGATAGAGGTAGTATAATTACAACAGATCACTAGTTCTCTAGCTTCACCTACAGACTGGCGGAGCATCGACTGATAAAACTAGAAATATTCCTCATCATACATGGACACCAATACAAATGATTTTTGTCTCAGTGAAAATATATAATCCCATGTTGATCTTCCCAAATATAGGCATGATACTCACACATAAACTCTTCATGTATATCATCAGGTTCCCAAATGCACCCCCTATAGTGAAGGGTCTAATCCTCATCAACAACCCAACCAGATGACATTTTTTCACCAGAAATCTCTCCATAATGATGTGGCCCTTGACTTCAAATAGATGTCTCATCCTAAACTATTCTATAATAGAGTACATCACTGATATAGCTTGTAAAACAAGATTCTGATGATGTTCTTGAACCAATATGTGCATCTTAGCAAACAAACCCATCAACATCCACTCTCTGTTGGCCTTTTGGAAAATTGGTTTTTGAGTATTATAGATCAAGGAATAATCCATGATATTACTCATTCCCTATATAAAGTCATGCTCAAAATGGAACGAATTTTGTTATTCTACCCACCTATGAGTCCCCAGATTCATGTCTCATTCTATGGAAATGAATTTGAGACAATTTTGATCCCTTTAAATCGGAAACCTCTCTCCCAAAATATAATTCCTCCAATGGCACATTGTATGATCCATGTATGATTCATTGAGGTCATTTATAGGGTAATTAAACTCTTCAGGTCTCATCAAGTGGAACTTGTACACCTAAAACCAATTTCCCAACATTAGGAATGGTCCCTCCCAATTCAAGATGAATCTTAGTAAATGATATAGCTCCAGCCCAGCTTTGGTAGAATCAGGATGGATTATTAAGTTAATATCCATTTCAACTCTATAAATCTGGTCTCACAAGCATCAGAATAGAATAAATTCATTCCCTTTTTCATGATTCTCTTATTTTGTGCTTCTAGGAATGAGAAATCCTATATGAATATCCTGTAGTAACCATCTAACCATATAAAACTATGCTTTTGGAAATATATTCTTGTGTTTTTACTAGGAAACCACAACACTCACCTTATTTGGGTCAACATATGGACCTAAATAATATATTATCTGACCTTATAAGTGATGATTACTAATCCAAACATGTCATTTGATGATAATCACATTTATTTGAAGCTCTCCCTATGTATTAAGAATGATCTCAAGATGTTTTTCATGGTAGTGTCAATTTTGAGAATATAGTAAGATATATTTTATGAAGACTACCACACATGAATCTAGATATGGGTAGAAAACCCAATTCATCATTGGTATAAAAATACTGGAGAATTCATAAAAGAAAAATGGAAAGACTAGACCCTTGTACCACCCATACCTACTCTAAAATATTGTGAACGATATGTCAAATTGCCTCACATGAACCGGATGTTATCCTAACATCAAATCAATCTAAATAAAAACTATTTATCTTTATAGTTAGTCAAATAGGTTATCAATTTGAGGAAAAATATACCAGTTCTTTATTGTAAATTGGTTCAACAACCAATTATCCCAAAATTACCTAAGGGGAGAATCTACATTAAATGGATTGGTGAACCTCATGGCGATGTTTGGGTTGGATAAATCATTTTACCTGTATATCACTTACGTTTTTCTTAAATTCCTGGAGCATGGTAGGCTTTATAGAATAGTAGTGAATGGACATTAGTGATTCACTTGGCACTATCCTGATAGTGAAATACACCCATCTCATATAATGTAATCCGGAGAAATAATCATGAGAGACATCCCTAAAATGATTCAAAGTAGGAGGGAATTACACAAGCTCCATTCTATAATCATTCATGAAGATAATATCCATCTAGGCTATCAAATTGCCTATCCTATTACTCTAAAGACATGATCAGGTTTCAAAGATATCTCATCACCTCTTATTAATATCATCATTTTTAGTGGGTTATGTAATGCACACCCACCATTGATAGAAATCCATAGGAGAATGATAATTCATGAGCTAGTCCATACTATGAATTTCAACAAAGTTGGTCATCTCAAGGGAAAATATACTCTATAAGAAATAGTACCCACATATATCAAGGGGAACTCCTCACACTAGATTATACCATCTAATTTAACTCACAATAGTGTGTCAAGAGGTATGAAATCGCTAAATTAATTTGTCTTTATGCCTATAGTTTTCATAAATGAAGAAGATATATAAGAGTGTGATGAACCGATATTAAAATGGTACCAAAATAAAGTGGTCCAGCAAGAATATTACCTAATAATTTATAAATCCCCAAAATTTTATCCTCAGGAATAGGTTTCATTGCATATATATGGAAAGAACTACGACATTAAAATGCTACATAACTAGACTATCTATGTATGTTCTACTGAAACAAAATCACTATGTCTTGACCACCTTGTCTAAGACCTATTCCTTGTCTCTATTTGTTAGTAGATGACTAACTCTCAACCTTACATGGATTTGGTGATCGTATACCTGAAATAGGTGTCATCATATATATATTCTCACTAGATACTAGAGCAAAATATCAGAAGAAATGTTCAAGGTAACCATCCTATCGTAATCTCAACATTCGATCAGTTTCCTAATGTGTCAATGCTTCTTATTGTTTGACCTACATCAGTGGTGACACACCATATAACTTTTGGTGAATTTCATTGAGCTCGAACTCTCCCTATATACAGTAATAAATTGTAACATCATCATTCTATAAAAACTATCACCCTTCTTGGGAACTGAAGCACCTGGGGTCATGTTTCCATCTTCCTTAAGGATCTGTTGAGTAATGAGGGAATGATTCACTATCTCATAATTTTTATTTAACTGGAAGATATTATCATGAGAATAGATTGTTTTTATATTATCATCCTAAAATAATCTCACATGCATAAACTCATGAGTATTCATATTTAGAGAAAAATACAGAAATATAGTGATGTGGGAAGAATACTATAACACAGATGTAGGGTCATACTAAAGTTGTAAAATCTCTCTGGTGTGGTCCACTGTCATTTTCTTTCGAAATAACTGATCATAGAAAGATCTCTGAATGTATACTAAGACCAAACCCTGATGAAGATTATCATGAGAGCTTAAATCCCCCAATCGCAAAGTGGTGTCACAAAGTATATAAGAAGTGATATTTTCCCACATTATTTGTGGTGTCTCAAGATGATCTAAGATCAAAACCAAGGGATTTAGAAATGATTCAACATCTTGAGTTCAACCATCCAATGATAAGGTATTAGAATACTATTTTTAAAACTCACAAGTTAGCTCATTCATATTTAGGGTAGGTCAGAGAGAACACCGTACAGACATCAATAGTTAGATAAATATATCAAGGATCTGAGGATCTGTTTCAAGTTGATAGTCAAAAACAGATGCCTCGTGTGGAACTATGGGAGGTGTTGTAGGTGGATCATGTCCCACCATCTCTAGATCATTATCATCACCAGATTATTGGTGTACGATGTGAGGTCCAAGTGGTGCAAAATATATAAACATTCCCTATTAAATCCTTAGATTAGTTTCAAAATAATATATAAAAAGTTATACATAAAGGGACATGCATATGGTCTTCCTATAAGTATGTCACACCACTTTTCCTACTCATAAGGATAGGCCTTGGGGATAAAGAGGATACATTGAAATATCGCATGATACATATCCAACATCCCACTACTATTCCAAGTTTAGGGTCTCGTACATCATAGCTGAGGTTCTAGTATATTGAGTGTCAATTAAAAGGTGTTGAGGAAAACATCCATTATATATCAATTGGAAGCCTCATTTAGAAGTATCAATTTTTCTCAAAAAGAATTAATTTATTTTTTATCCTTATTTATAATAATATATATAAATTTTCTAGTAAATTTATTCTCCCAATCCCAACTTATAAAGGCCTAGACACTTTATAAATTGAAATTGGAACATTAAGAAACTGCAATATGTAATTTATATCTAGAATTAGGATATAATAGGTCTTTTATAGAGATTTTATGGATTGATATTCCATTTATAATTCATATTAATTAACTCATAAATTTCCATTAACATTTTTAAATGAAGATAGTTAATAGATTAACCCATAAAACAAATATCTTGTGTCTCTCCCCTATATGCTAGAGTCATGTAACTATACGTAAGGTCCAAGGTTGTGAATGTTGGGAGACTATTACCTAATAGATCAAAGTAGAGCATAGTATTTTACAATATAGAAAATTAGTGGAAACAAAATAAATAAATAACAACAGAATAACAATGAAATGGAATTATAAATTTTAGGTAGAATTTGAATACAATAGATAAAAATTTATGATGGTGATATGTCGATAAAAAATGATTACATGAGGAAACATGGTATATATATATATATTCTACATGATATCAAAAACTAAAAATGGATAGAAACCAGTAACAACTAGAATCATGAGAATATGATCAGTCCCCTACCCCTGCACTCCATACTAGAACTCAGAATCTGGAATTGGAAGTTTGTTGATTTCCTATATCTATACATGCAGTCATGAAGTCTCCATGGGTACCACAGGTGGCCTAAGAAGGGTGTGACATTATATAAGTGAGCCACAAAAAAGGTGTCTAGATATATCTAGTTCATGAAATACAAAATTAAAATCATGCTACTAATAATAAATTCAAGGTGAAATATAATAAACCAGATGAACCAAGTTCCACATGGATACTAACATTCACTACATGCATGGGCCTAAGACAAAAATTTCTAATCCAAGGTAACCCGAAAAAATAATAAAAGGAGTGTTCATGGGGCATCATAAAGAAAACATCATTTGTGGACCAACACCAAGAATATTATTTTTCTTGGAAGATGCATCCATAGGACATTAATTAAGCTCTCTCGTAATTAAAAATGGCACCATGTTTAAACATGGAAAATAAAACAGAAAATCTAGTAATAGAAAATAATATCATCCAAGTTTATCCATAAAGGAATGCTAGGGGTTTCAACAAGAGCTCCCAAAATATCAAATTTGTTAGATCCCATCCAAGGAAACCCACAAATTGTGTCTCTTTTATAACTCTCATCATGGGGGAAAACATGACCTTTGATACATCCCAGTATTATCACATAAAGGACAGAGTATCACTAAAGTAAGTTATTAACCATATTATTAATGATCACATCCATGGTTCCTCTCTTATGTAACCATAACCACTCATAGGTTTAAATAATTCACTAGATGATCATGTTCTATGAATCCTTGATATCACCCCATGTGCATCTAATAATCTAAATCTGATGCATGATGCGCAAGTCCAATACATCTTAAATCAAGACCAGGGTTTTCTCCCATTTCATAATTAGGAATGGATTTATAAATTGATATCACATATCATCAACAAGAAAGGGTAATATCAATCGGATAAACATGCTATCAAATTTAATATATTCAATCCAAACAACTATAAAACATGGACATAATCACAAGTAATGAGGAAAAATGTATATATAATAACACATATGGTTTGTGAATGAGAATATAAATAAATTAAAATAAAATAAGAATAATTTCTAAGGCATAAAGGGATAACCAATTTCTTAACATTCACATTAATTTAATTAATTTAATTTATGTTTTTTATTTTAGGTTAAACACACCTAAAGAGTTAACTATCAATTTTAGGTAAAGAAAATTAGGCCTCTAATGTGAAATCCCACCCATTGGGGTGGCTCGAGTCATGGTGATCTACCAAAGGGTTGAGTATAAAATTTCTAGAGTTGAAGTATACATAAAAAAAATTCAATTGAATTTATTTAACAATTTAGAGGGATCATTGGAAGGGTATAGAAAGTGAAAAAATGGTTCATGATATAAAAAAAAGAAAAAATTGTGGAAAAAAATTTGACAGCCCACCATATTTTCGCTGAAGGGAACTAGTCTATTTCTTGGCCCATTAATTGAGAAAGAACAAGAGTAATCTGATGAATCATCAAATTACCTTAAAATGGGGAAATTGAGTATGCACAAAAATAAAATATGATATGTGAATAGAAACTATAAATTTAAGGAATAGGATCATAGAGCTTACATAAATTATTCCTACACATATGGCGGTGAATGATTAGGATGATAGATTAGGGAGATAGAATAAAAGCCTAAGATTTCTTGGGGTGGGGAGATCAAGTGTTTGGTGGATTTTAAAAATAAATTAGGAGAAATAAATAACGGGTTTTAAAAAAAATAAAGGTAAAATTTTCATTTCCTCAATAATTATAGGAAAACATGGTTTTGCCACACTGGAAGAGAAATTGTACCACCAACTTTTCATAAGGACCCCACACAGGCTTGGTGGGCGGTTTGGCTAATCGTGTGAATTTCATGTCGGATACACTTCTAAGGATGTTCAAAATCCAATGATAGTTTTGAATACCTCTATAAATAATGGAAAAAATAACATGAAACTTCCCTAGATCACAGGGTAGTCCCATCATTGAGCCGAATAATTATCACTTACCATGTTGCTCAGCCTATCATTCGATTTTCAAACAATCCTGGCTCCGAACAAGACTTAGACACTCTTGAACTATTAAAAATCCATTATAGTTACTTATTATCATTAAAGGGGAATTTTTAAACCATAACCCAATGGATCCATACATCTTCGAAAATGTGGGATGTTTAACCATCAATTATTTCATTTATAAACTATTTAATACCCACCATCATACTTCCCATCTGAGATAAAAATATAAAATAATATATATATAATTAAAAACCCAAAAATAAATCTATATCATTCGTTATAGAAATTCCAATGGTTTTCCTCATTTCAGAAAAAATATACTCACAAGAATAATTTCTATTTGTAGAAGAACAATTTCATTAACATACAAAATAACAATGAGTGAATTTTTTCCATAACAATTGTTATAGATATTAGAATATTCTTTTCATTTGTTGAATTATATACCCCATAAGTGGATTTATATCTTCTAATAAAATTCTTGGGAAACCTATTTCTGATAATATAAATCATT
This sequence comes from Viscum album, assembly GCA_963277665.1. NCBI lineage: Eukaryota > Viridiplantae > Streptophyta > Magnoliopsida > Santalales > Viscaceae > Viscum > Viscum album. The sequence goes on along the minus strand of OY728158.1, from coordinate 1,340,689,077 downwards.
TTTCATCTTAAAAACTCGAGAACCATAACAGTTATGGATAATCCAATTTGGTTATTCATTGTAGACCTCTTCTAAATGTTCTTTATTTTCAAAATAGAGATTTATATTAAATATTAAATCATCAAAATTATATTAAAATAACAATAAATATTTGGATAATTTTAATAGTTTTTAATGGATAAAATAATTAATCATACTCAATAACCTTAATTTAAGAGTATCCCTTGCAAATAATACAAGATATGTATTTTTTTAACTAAACTATCTAATAAGGAATATTTATGAAAATTTTATTTATAAATATAAAATTATTTTATTTGGGATATGAAATCAATTTCCATGTGTCATTTAATTCAAATATATTTGTCTCTTCTTTCATCATTATTATCCAATCCTCATATTTTGTTGATTCTTTAACACTCAATGGTTTATCTTTTGAAATAAATGTGATATTACTGAAATTAATAAATCATCCCCTTGTTTGAACACCACTTATTTATATATCAAAGAATATTCTTTTCCTCCGGACATTTCCAGGTCATTATAATTATAATTTCTCTTCAGATGGGGCTATCCTGATAACTCGATAATTTAGAAACATCAAAAGAGTTTTAGATTATTTTGAAATACAAATACACTCATGCTATCCAAAAATATTTTCGAATTTTGTTTATTTCTATGTTAAATAAAATGTCTTATTTGTGATGTGTTTTGATTTGAAACATAATTAAACCAAATATATTAATATTTCTTTATATTATTATCTCAAAAATGGATACTCTTTCTAAAATGAGTATATAAAAGAAATATATTTTCATTTACACTCTCCTAAAACATTAATAAATTATTTTATTTTATCTTGATATAATAGGGGATGCTGAATACCATCAATATCTTCATGTTTCACTTTTTACCAAATAAAATCCCTATGGGTGTGATCATTGAATATGGTCATCATAAATGCCAATTCAAAATAAAAATATTTTCTTTTATAACCAACCTCTAAAATAACATTAATGTTACATGCTTCGACAATATAGTGTTTCTCATCTCCATTAAACACTACTTCTATCAGATAAGTACTCTCATTTTTGTGGGGGGATATATAGAGCACTATTATCATGTCATATTCCCTGCTTGTCAATATATGCCTCAACGTATTAAAAATTTTATTCAAATCAATTACATAACAAAATATATTTTTATAACACATTCAATTTAGTTTTTATAATTACTATTAATATTTTTAATCTCTCAAGATCATTTTATTTACAAATAATAAAATATATAAAAGTAATATGATTAAAATAATAACAAAAGTTATGAAATATATACCATTATTTTTTGACAACAAGATCATCAAACCATATCTATTAGAGTCTATCAACATTAATGTTTTACCTGTCTTAATATTAACTATATTTTGGATTTTATTAAGAATATTTATTTTGTAACATATTTAATACATGTTGATCCATGTATAATTAAATATGGGTAGATTCATCAAAGTTTCATGTTTGAAAAGCATTTCAGAATTAAATTTACCTAAATGGCTAAGCATAATATGATATAATAGGTTATCCTCCTTCATTATAATGAATTTGATGTATTAATAATTCAAAATATGAGATATAATGTCACTATTTCAATGAAATTTTATTATAATTCTAATACCTTTCATCATACTAAAAATTTGAATAACAATTTTAAATATTATCCTAATCCCATTTTCCAAAATCGTATTGAAATCCAAGAGATTGTGCATCAACCCATCTATATAGAGTACGACATGATATTTTTTCAAAACAAACATGTTGTGATTGAATCTTCACACATTAAATGATCTGTCATTACCAAAATGAACATCTCTACAATCATAAATTTGGATTTATTTCATGAGATTATTTTTTATGGTTATTGGCGATGAGAAGACACTATCATGTATTAAAGGATTATCAATGTTTTTATCTTTATAAGAGCCTCTACCACTATTTCATGCTCTTGCTATTTATCCCCATGATAGGTTTTCAATTCATATTTTTATTCAACTAGTCCAATATCTTTTTGAAACACCTGTAATAATTGTGTTCAGATTGATAAAATCACCCACATGTTTCCTCAAGAGAATTAAATATATAAAGGAAATGTAAATTACAGTTTTGATATTGCCACAACATGGATTGAGATACTACTAGTTTAGTACCCCGATATTAATGTACTCACCTTGATTGAGAATATGAATCATTGTCCCGGTATACAGAATGTTTTTTCTCATCAACTACATGTTATAAACACCTTTGTTTAATGTGAAATATCATTGTTTAATAGTTTTATTCCTCAAAATCTACTCATTGTTGTGTCTTTTGATTTTAAATGTTGATTAATATTTTAAAACATTTCATTATTATGATATTTATCCACTTCCTTGAACATTCCTTTAAAGTTTCCCTCGTCATTATTTTTCTCTAATACCTTATTTTTTTGAATTTTCAAGACTATAATTGAATTTAGTAATTAGTATTTTCTTTGGTTATTAAAATACATTTTTACCTATATGTTATCTACTGCCACTACCTATATATAATGGATCTATGTAAAAAATGAGTGATAACTAATCAAATTTATAATATTTTAGTAACATATAACCATTAAAAATATCTCTTTGTAATAGACATGTCCTAGTTTAATAGTAAAATTTTGAAAAACAATGTGATTTCTCCATATGTAATTTTCATCACCAACCAAAATTTAGTCAAGAGGTTTTATTTATTTCTTATTACAAATGAGATCATTTATGAAAATTGTAATAATATTATCCCTGACATTAGATATCTCATTGATATCTCCTATTATATTTTTGATATCAAAAAATATATCAAAATATTCATTTTAATTTGATTCATAATGATATATTCTCACTCAATCAATTTTTTATTGAACATATATATTTTCTTTCTAAATATTCCAATTTATCAGAAAAAACAATAATATCCCCCATTACTTAGAATTCATATTTTTTCCCTCATCGCTTACCAAGAAAGATCACCCAGAGGTAATCCTATGACCATTTATTAATAAAAACAAAAAGTATAGAAGGTAGGAAAAGCACAACAAGGAAAACAACTACAAGTCATATAAATCATCCCCAGCACCAAAATCTTGATGAAAAGATTCATCCGCCATAGCTAATTCCCACTCTGAGCTTTCATATTTATTCAGAAAATTAACATACTTCCTTCATAGATTCGTCTTTTCCAATGATAGAAACATCGTAGGAGATTGCATTCCCTTCTTCAAACCACTAACACCCCTTAATGAATTCCCCCTCTTAGAGGATGATCTGGTGGTAACTGGGTTTGTTAGGTAGGAGTAATCTTTTCTTAGTCAGCTTTTTGCTGGAGAATTCATACCACCTTCAAATGCAAACAGTTTAGTTTTTTCACTTTAAACAATGTCACTATAGGATATTCTGGATACATCATTAGAGTTCTCTTTGTCACTATCAGAGACACTTCCCAATTTTACATTGATGGGCACATGAACAAAATTTTGACATCCATGATTCCCTCTGATCAGTATACCCTCTGAAGTAGAAAAACATCCTCCTCCTACTGACTGCGATTGCACATCAATAGGCTTGAGGCATTTAAGGGGAATCTCACTGTCATAATCATCAAAGGAACCCTTTCCAATAGGGACCTTAGTCATTACAGGATGGGAATAAGGGACAATATGCAAATTTTCAGACTGATACCTTTGAAAATATTCTTCTATAAGAGGAGTCCTCGTGGTCCCCAATAACTCAAACTGATTATGGGTGACAACAAAATCCACCTTTAGTCGGCCATTTCCATTAATAGTAGGCAAGGGACGTTTCCAGCCCCCAAGGTTTGATTTCAGAGTTCCAAACACTTTCTTCATAGAGGGATTCAATTCAGGTGGCATTACCTTCATCACCACTGTAACTT